>JAYDZK010000001.1:58511581-58556573 GCA_034509185.1 Euphonia xanthogaster | reverse complement strand
AAATGTCCAAAAAGAGAAGCTTTCCTTACAGATTTTCCCACAGAACATGATATATTAGGAAGAAGTTAGCTCAGCATAAGAGCCCAAACATCCAGTACCCTGAACCAGAAGAACTCTAATTCAAAATGATCACACAGGGCCAGGATGGTGTTGGTACAGAAAGGTCCTGCAATTCAAGGAATAAGCGCTTCTGTCCCTTTAATCCTCACAGCTGTGAGTCCCTTCAAGAGAGGGCTAGACCGGTCTTTTAAAGAGCCAAACTGAACTCTGATGATTTTTATTGTATTCGATATAGACCTAGATATTAATAATATATAGTTGTATAATAATTTTTTTAAATAGTGATGTATGCATGGTTTTCTGTTCTATAATAATCTGCTGGCTGTAGCAAACTTCCCAAAAAAGTGTAAGCCTGACTAATTTCCTTCCTGTCCCCAAGAGAATGTCAAGATTCAGTTTCACCATTCTGGTAAGCACCTTCAGCACCCAGACAGAAAGTATTCCACAGTCTGCATAAAGCAGAGTCACCAGCTTTCCAACAAAACTGTGTCAAAAAACGCAGAACAGAATTCAGGATTTATTGGTGCTTTGTGCAGGGACTCTCCAGGCAAGAGTTATCCAATGCTCTCTTGTTTCTTTTTGTGACTCAACTCTATTTCAGGTTTTTCTTCCTACAAGATTTCCTTCTTTCTCCCTCTGTTTTCTCTGCATGTGTGTGTTGGGGTCTTTGTGGTTAGTCAGGTTTTTTTAAGAGCTGATAAAAAGCAATGATTGCTTCCAAGAATTTTCCCCTGAAACTGAGTTAAGAATGCAGCTAAACAGATATTGCTACCATGGTAGGGGTCACTTGCACACAGAATAGTGGGAGTTGTATGACTCACTGCACCAGTTAAAGTATGTCTTACTAGTGCCAATCATCACCCATAATGTGACACGAATTGTGATAGAAAATGCCAAAAAAGTCAAGAACTTGTTATTGAATATTGAATAGTATGAAAATGGAATGAAAAATACTGAAAAGCAATGAAACCAACTCCTTGATAAAGACTTTTTTCTGGTTTATTCTTAGCCCAAGGTATTATTTGTGTTTATCTTCAAAACTGGCTTCTATTCACACAAAAGAATCACTAGAATAAAATCTCTGACTTTTTCTCTAGAGGCCAGAGACTGACTTGTTGTAGCTGAGAAGGACTGGAAACTTTTGAGGTTCCCAGTTTTGTTCCTCAGAGGAAAAATCAATAAAGGTTATTAATTTCCTTTTCAGTCCCTTTGCACAGACTTATATCCATCCCCCAGAATATATCTAGTGGAGTTGCAGTAGTAGTTGCTGTGAAGAGAAACTCCTATAAGAGAACATATCTACTTCTGCATTTTTTCTACACTGCATAAAAAGAAATTAAATAATCAAAAGAATATTTTAGTGAATATGAAGCTGGAACATTTTTCACATAGAAATTATTTAATTCCCTAGGGATTCCTCACACAAAAAAGACCTGCTGTGGGGGTGAACCACAGCATTTCATGAATTTTATTATGATTCTAATTTCTTGATTTTGGAATTTCTTTTCAGATATTATTATGAAGAGTTGTAGAGACAGTGTAAAAAATAATTGAGTAAGGATTAATTTATGCAATTAAGAAACTAAAATTATCTATTACTGTGGTTGGTTTAATTTCTCAGTAATTCTTTTAGCAGCTGTTTACTCTGCTAAAATAACTCTGAACTCCCGTAGCTTTTGAAACATTAAAATTTCAGTCAGCATCAATTAGGGTAGTTCCCCAGAGGCAAAAAGCAGTGCTCATATATATGTCACTGTAAAGACTTGAAATAAGGCATCAGATTAAAAAAGCTAAAATCTTCTCTATAAGAAACAACTTGAAATTCCAGTTAGGGTCAATGACTGCAGGTACAGATATCACAAAAGCCAAATTAGCTACACTTTCAATATATCTTGTGAGTATGGAAGTCAGAACTAGCATTCTTTTGGGCATAGCAGATAAGTTTAAACAATGCAGAAAATGGGAAATTTTACTTGTAGATCTCAGAGATCAGTGCTCTCTAGGAATTTTTAGAGTTGTGGAATTTTAAGCTAATAAATGGAAATCAACTTTCCTGAGAGTTGTTTTGGATTTTGAGTTTAAAATGTATTATAATACACTATTCAGAATGCTCTCCAAGGTGTTGTGTTTTAGTGGCAAGTGGGTAGACACCAAGTTCTTCCATAGAAGTAGTACCTGATAGAAGTAGCATTCCATAGAAATTTTACAGAACTAGCCAGCATGCAAGAAAAGCTAAATAAAGGTCAGCACAGTGTCTGGCTATCCGTGTTTTCACATTTATCACAGGGTTACATCATCCCAGAGAGCCATTCATGGACACTGAAGCATTCACACATTATCTGTGATCTCCCTATAAATAGAAATATTAATTAAAAGATGTAATGACATAAGTAGATTGCATTCTAAGCATATTAGTTGAATATGTAATAGTGTTATATGGAAGCAACATATCATCCAGCTGCTCTTGGTCATAATCCACAACATTTTGTACATGATTCCATATATTTGCAATGTTTAAAAAAATAAACAGTGGGTATGAGTTAACAATTTTCCATGTTAATTGTATTGAAAAATGACATTTCAGTGTAATATAAGACAACATTTCTGTCTGATGTAAAGAAGCACATAAGAAAAGAAAACATTTTGAACATTTTGGGCTTTTCAGTTCTTAGGTCATTCAGGTTAGAAAGTGTCTCGTGAGGTCTATAATCCAACCATATATTCAATGCCACTTGTTCAAAGCAGGGTCAACTGTGAAATCTGGTATGATAAAGCAAGCTCAGAAAACCCAAAAAATACCTATATTCCTGGTTACTGTTATTTTCACTTGATATTTCCCTATGATTTGTGGTCATGGATCTCTTTGGCATGTGAAGTCCCATTGATTTCACTCACATACATAATCTGTAATGTGAAAGTTGGTGAAAAAATATTTAATATCACATTAGTTACCTGAAATACAATCTCTTAAAACACATTCTTCAACCTTTTAAATGATACTGTCAACCCTGATTCCAAATGAAAAGGCTCATTGACACAAACTTTGTTAGCTGTTATTAAGACAAAGCATAAGTAACTGTTGTGAAATGTTGGATAATTCATGATACTCCCACACGTCACTTGAAATAATTATTTCTGGTTTCTCCCACAGATGCAAGAAGAATACAACATGTATTCTTAAATGTACTTATACTGGTGGTTTGCATTTACTCATTTTGCTTTTGTCTCTTAAGTCATCATTCTTTTTTCTTTTGCAAGCATCAAGGAGAAAAAAAAGCCAACTATTCCCTTCCCTACAAACCATCACTGTGTTACATTTTTAAAGCAGCATTGCTCACATAGAGAACCAGGTGAGCAAGGCTAGATTCTGATATTTAACTGCATTGCTGTCAATCTGCAGGAGCTCCACTGCCTGCTGGTTACAGATAATCATGCTCTGGTTTCCAAACCTCTAGTGCAACATTAAATCTTGTTGTCAAATTACCTCCTGGCAACCACAGTTTTAAGGACATAATAACAAATTCTGTGTAAATATAAAACAGGCATGCTGGTCAGCCATAGTAATTATCTTCTCAGTTCTCCTGACCACACACTCAAGGGCACCTTTTAATTGTTTCAAGAACAGGAAAGCAAACTTTAACTCCTGCAATTTCACATCAAACAGCAGCTCACCTTTCATATTTCCATGTTTTTTTCATATAATGATTAATTTTGTATTTTCTGAGTCAGTGTATTGGCCTGTTCCTGTCCTCCACTCCTCTGTGTAACTGCAACCTTTTCAAAATGATTCACTTTTGCTCAGACAACAGAAATTTGCAGTGTCTTGTTTATCATCTCTTTTAATAGCTGAGGATGGGAGCTCTTTAGAGCTGTATCTTTTCCTGTATTTGGAAATCACTTTCCACTGTGGCATAATAAAAACTGAGAAAATGAATGAAAAAATGAGAAAATACTTTTTCCAACAGTAAAAGCATAATCCATGAAACCTGTACCTGAAGGAAGTTGCTCAATACAGGAATTGAATTTAATTTGGAAAAAGACTGAACATTTTGTATTGCTAACAGACAGAGTTTTAATAGCTCACACTAATGCACTTCTGGAAGAAATATTATCCTTCATGATGCAGCTCTTAAACCAAACTTTTAACTCTTCTACATCAGGACCAAGCAGGATTTATTACCTCTGTTTATGACAAAACTTTTATGTTTTCCTCTGAAGCATCTACGACTGACGTCAAAATAATTGCACCTTACAGCAATTACATGGACTTGTATGGCAACTTCTCTGTTCTTTAACAATATCACCAACCTCTGAGGGAAAAAAGCCCTCATATTTTTCCTGGAATTCTTCCCTTAAGAACTGCACAGTCCAGGAAAACGTGCATTGGTAGAAATAGGCATTGATAGAGCACCGTGATTAGCCTCAAAAGCTAACCCTCCAGTTTTGTGTCAGAACTTCATTTCTCAGAGAGGGTCAAGGTGCAAAGCAATGGAGTATTTGAAGAAGGAAAGTGGAAAATAATGTTGTGTATCCTATCCCTCTCCATCTGAATATAAAACACATTATTTCAGGACAGAATAATAGGTTTGCAGCAGAACTTCTTAGGTTTAAGGAAAAAAAGCAGGCCTACTTGGAACATTTCAGACACATGTCAGAAATCAGATTAAAGGACATCCCACCTGGAATATATGAACTTTGATCTATGACCACATACATAGCTCTCTACAATTAACTTTGCCAAGAAACCTTATAAGCTAAGAAGCCAGTAAATCACTGGGTTGGTTTTGATCAATACAGAGTTAATTTCCTTCACAGTAGCCAGTACAGGGCTATGCTTTGGATTTGTGGTCAAAACAGAGTTGATAATCCAGGGATGTTTCCATTATTTTTAAGTGGTTCTTAGAATCAGAGCTTCTTACACCACCCCACCAGCAAGGAGGATGGGGGTACACAAGGACTTGGGAGGGGACACAATCAGGACAGCTGATCCCAGCTGACCAAAGGGATATGGCACCATGCTCAGCAGTAAAAGCTGGGGCAAGAAGGAAGAGGGGGACATTCAGAGTGGTGGTGCTTGCCTCCCCAAATCACTGCTATGCTTGATGGAGTTCTGCTTTCGTGGAGATGACTGCCCATGGGAAAAGACAAATGAATTCTTTTTTTTTCTTTGCGCATGTGACTTTTGCTCTACCTATTAAACTGTCAGTGCATCTCAACCCACAGGTTTTCTCACTTTTACTGTTCTAATTCTCTCACCCATTCCACCAAGGGAAAGTGAGCAAGCAGCTCACTGCTCTTAGTTCCTGGCTGGGGTCAAACCTGACAGACACAGGCAAATTGTTGGTGAGAAAATGACTGGTCCAAAAAGGTTTCCCAAGCATGTGAGCAACCCCACTGTCATTAAAATTCAGCAGGTGTTTAATGACAAAAATACTGAAAATGGCAAGTGTGTGTAGAGAGACAATGCTTTGACTGAGCCATATTTTGTATTAATAAGTAGTGGGGAGGGGGGGAAAGTTATAATTACAGTGCTGCAAGTAAAATTTCTCACCTCAGTACTTAGAAAAATAATGTTTTGTGATATGATCAGATTAGCTACACAAGTCTCCCAGACCTTACCTTGACTGACATAAGAGTACTTTTTGCAGGACAGCAAACAGGTACAGGACAGTAGAGAGAAGACTGATACATGAGCAGAACACAGTTAATACATGCCCTGGATCACAAAATCTCAGCATTATTTCAGATGGGCATTATTTCCTTCAATTCTTATCATAGGACCACAGTGCAAGCAGTTTCATGGATGAAAAGTCATAGATTTCAAGTCGACTAAGAAAAGATCATTTTCCTAGAAAAAGACATTAAGAAAAAGGCCCCCTGAAACCCCTTTTTTCCTACTATCAGAACTGTGTTCTACCTAAGACATTAATGAAAATACTACAAAAAAAGTACCCACCCTAACAAAATAAAGGCTGACTGTGGCTATCAACCTACATCAATCAATGGATTTAGAGAAACCACAGGGAAATATTTTCCAATTTTTGAAATGGTGAAATGCTGGAATTATGGCTTGCAGAGCTTGTAAAATCTCAATCATGAGTATTTTTAATAAAGTGTTGAACAACCATCTGCCTGCCACTAATTCAGAGATAAATCAACCATCCTTGGGGAAAAAGGTAGGATATATCTTCTTTCGAGGCTCATTGCAGCTCTGAATTTTTAGTGTTCCAGAATTACTCAGAAGGCTTGGTTCTTTTCTGCAGAAGAAGATATAAGATAATCCCTGTTCTGTACTCTACAACCCTTTCAATAAGAAAGTATAAATGCTACGAAATTGTTTATGTTGATCTCATGTTGACTTTTAGTAGAAGCAATAAAGTAAGATCAATTAATTAAATTATATTTGAGATTTCCAAACACTTAAAAATTTAGTGTGCACTGTATGAAACATTAGGTCATTATTTAAATTGTGGCCAAAAAAACCCCAAACTCCAACATGTCGCTACAAATCCGATCCAGGTGGACAGATGGAAATAATACTATTAAATACTTTATTGCCAGAGGTCATGTAATCAGCAGCCAGTGAAAGGAAAACCTTGAAGAGATGAGAGACAAAGACTGTTCATGCTCTGCAGGTGGTGTAGGTAGACATATTGCTTCCTGATTAAATCAAATAATTGATTTATTTTCTTGATTTGATATCTACAGAATTATTCCTGATAATTTTTGAATATAATTTGTTTTAAATCCCAAAGGTTTACCAAAGGTTATCCTTATAACAGCCTATGTGGAGAACAATCAAAAACTCTGCAGATGAGATGAAAGTGACTTTTTTTAATAACAGGAACATTTTTTTCTAATATTTAACCTCATAAAGTTTGTGCAAGAATATTGGAAGTTTGAATGAGAAGTGGCTACTGGGCATTTCAGGTCTTACTCCTAATGGATAGAATTTGCTGGGAATTCAATGGTTGTAAACTCATCTGTAGTTTGCTAATCCACGCAAAAATTCAACAGTTGTTTTCTAATGTCTTAAATGTTTTCCCAGATGCTGAAATATATTAACTTTCTTAATTAAAAAATGTATCACTGTACATTTTTAAAACAGCTATGAAATACTTTTACAAATGCTGCTGATAGTAAATCCCATAGTTGAGTACTTTCTTTTTTCTTCATATTGTAAACCTGTCACACTTCAACTGTTCAGACTCAAAAGTTTTGTACCAGGTTCTGCCTCATTCTTTATTTTGTTGGAAAGGTTTCCATTAAAAGGATGGAATCATTTCTGTAGCTAGAAGAAATATGTAAGGCTTAGGTAAGGTTTTTAAAATTCATTACTGTTTATTGGAAATATCCGTGTTGTCTGTAGATTGAAGTACTTTAGATTTGACAAGAATCCTCATGGTGTCAGGAATGTGCTCTTTTTTAATCCCATAAAATCTACCCAATTCAGACTAAACCAGAGGATTTTGAAAAACCTAAGTGTGGTCATTAGAGATTTCTTACATGCTGGCAGTTTCCAGAGACACCATCTGCTCTAATTATGTTTCATCCATTCCCAACTTGTACAAGCCAACCAGACATGCCATGTATCATTCCCACAGAGCAACAGTGTGTTGTGCCTTAGGGGTGTGATATGTGAGTGGGAGCGAAAACATTTACCTGCAAGTGCTCTTGTCTGCTGAGGGCTGTTGGATGGAACTCAATCCAGTATTATACTGAGCCAGCTATGATTTCCACACTCTTTCTCCCCACCAGGACAAGTTAAAACTAAAAATCTGGCCCAAGATGCACAGTCCTCTTGAATAGTTTGGTTTTATCCTTTGGTGTGAACATTTTGTGCCATCAGGACAAAGAATGTGTAACGTGTTGTTTTGATAGCAAGGCTCTGGTAAATTACTAGTTCTTGGCCATGGTTCCCTAGAGGAAGCTCCTAGGTTCATCTCTTAGTGAGACTGTCAAGGTAACAAGCCAAAACAGGTAGTGAAACCACAACTAGTCCCCAAAAGGAGAGTGTGTGTATTCTGCTGAAGCTAGGTCTAAGATTCTGCAGAAGAGAGAAAGACCATCAAGAAATAAACTAGAACATTAGAATTTGCCTGATCTGAAGTTTGTATTTGGAATTTTATTCTACTTAACTTTCTTCCTGTATTGAGGCATTAAGCAGGAAGTGCTCCTGTGCAATTCCATAAGCTCCCTTCCTAAGCAACAGATCTAGGATGAATGAGCATTCATTTGTAATAAACCCTATGAATTTCTCCTAAATAAAAGGTGAGAATTGGAAGATTTTCAGCAAGAACTAAAACAGCTGTTATAGCTTTGCAGATGTAGATTAGACCAAAGAATGGCCAATAAGCCAAATGCAGCCTGCCATCCCAGTTCATTCACCATTTTGATCTGATTTCTCTGTGCTGCCTTCACTTTCAAAAGGCCCAGGAAGCGCTCAAAAGGAGGATACATCTAACTGCCGGGGAGGAAATGTTTGCAGTTCATGATTTACCTTCTAGTTAGTGGACAGTCAAACCAAGGTGACAGCTTTACATGGCTCACACTGCATAAAACTCAGCTGAACTGTGCAGCCTCCAGAACTCCAGCCTTGCTGACAATACAGATCCAGTCAGGACAAGCTGTATCACACTGGCCACAACACTTTCTTCAGTAGCCTTACTTCTTCCCTGCTAACATCTTTCTCAACATTTCTTTTCTCCCAGTGTGGCAGCTACAGACACTCCCATTTTGAAGTCCAGGGCGGTTTGGAGCATCAACAAGTTCTCACTCACTTTACATCATTTAAGAAGTCATTACAATATCTTCCATTCTGCATCCTGGTTCATTTGAGCAGTGGCATAAACAGTGTTGGGAGTGAGGAATCTGGGCTATAAAATACTTCTCTTTTTTAAAAGAACCTCTTAAGGCCAGGATAAATTTCACTTAATTAAGGGTTTAAAGTTGCCATAGGGCAAAGGGCGCTTCCTGGGGCTGGCTGGCAGGGCCAAGGGAGGGACCCTTTTAGGGTAGCCTTTGGGCATCTGGGACTCACTAATTCAGGGCAGGGAAATTAACAGAGCTCTGCACATCCAAGTGTCTGAGTTAGTCACTGTAGGATTGTCCTTATCATCAAACAGGCAGCTTCAGATGGAAATACAACTGGCCTACTTTAAGGTAAGAAAATCTGAGCTCAGGATATCTTAATTTCTCCATACTGACCCTGAAGGGACCCTAAGACAGACAACATCAGACTGACACGTCTAACTCCTAGGAATCAAAGTGATCTCAGCAGGGCTCTCTACAAGCACATTTGACATTGCCAGCGGTGCAATTTGGCTTCCAACTACACCCTCAGGAGTGTGGAACCCTACTGTAAGCCCTAAAAAATATTTCCAAAGCTGTGTAGGTGTCCTGGGGATGCCAAGGCATGCAATGACATTGGGTGGCTCTGTTTGCAGTCCCCTTGAATTAAATAACATGATCCCCATTCTAAGACTACAGTTCTCTTTGAATTTTAACGTATTTTTCTCTTTTCCTACAAAATCATTTAAACTAATATTTTATGCCCTGCAATTTTTCTTCTTTAAATCTTCAAGAGGTCACAAAAATAATTTTACATCAATACTAAAAACTAGTTCTATATAGCTTGTAGAGTCCCCATTTTTGTCTGAAAACAGAAGGCAAACATACATAAATATGTAGGCATAGACATCACTTGTGATCATGCAACTATTTCTAAGCTCAATATTATTCTGTTGCCTGGAGTGGCCCAGAAATAACTTTGTAAGCTATTTCTTCAATTCTGAGATTATTTTCAATTTTTTCATTACTGGTCAAGAAACACAGGTGCTCATCACACATATGAAAAGCCGAAAACTGCCCTTGGTGTGATGACCTATTTTGCATCTCTTCTATCAATCAAACCCAAATCCCTACCTAAAATTTATCTCAGTCTTTTTTGAAGCACATTTTTCTCTTTTTTTCTGTATTAATCTCCCACTTGTACCAAACTCAGTAAACTATCTGCCTAACTGAAAAAAAAAAAAGTGGAACATAATATCCTTCTCATGAGCTAACACTTTCCAAGTTTTCTGTTAATTGTGCACTGCTTTTAAAATATTGAGTGGGATATGAATGGGACAAGGTCTACAGCAACATGGAAAATCTGATATGCAGTACAGCAATAGTTGACAAATATTTTAGTCCACTCATAAAACAGATAAAATTGCAACATTAATGTGCTGTTCCTCTAAAGTTAATAAACTTCTGAGGGCAGGATTTTACAGAGCTAGAAAGTTTTCTGAATGTCTGGAACTGCGCAAGTAACACCAACAACCAGAGCATGCACAGCTTTTTGTTTTACACCTCATACACATTCCTGAAATCTGGATTAAGTTATACAGGTGTTTCTACTCACTGAAGAAACGTGCAATAGTGATTTCATAAAATTTACTTGAGGGTGATTTTGAAACTGCTGCCTCAAAATATTATCAAAGTACAGAAACAGACATGCTGTCAATACCACAGCACAGAAGCAATGAAATATAGTGTATGATACATACAAATATGAAATTTAAATTTCGAATTAATAGTCTGGGATATTTGGATGATAACTGGAAACTAGAACCATGCTGCCAGGTTCCAAAATTTTAATAAATCAGCATACTTCATTTTATATCATAAGTATTCTTAAATTACTGATTTAAATCAAGGACTGAATTTCTTCAGGTGCCAGAATTACCCCAGTTGCTTTATTAAAAACAAGTAACCATAAGGACTATAAGGGATTGTTCAGCATGGAGAAGAATAGGCTCTAGGGAGATCTTATAGCAGACTTACAGTACTTAAAGGGGGCCTCTTAATAAGGGCATGTAGTGGAAGGACAAGGGGGAATGGCTTCAAACTGAAGGAGGGTAGGTTCAGAATAGATATTAGAGAGACATTCTTTGCTATGAGGGTGGTGAGGAGCTGGAAGAGATTGTCCAGAGAAGCTGTGGATGGCCCATCCCCAGGAATGTTCCTCGGGGAGCAGCAGCCTGGGGGCTTCCTTGGGCTTTGCTGGGGGTTAATGAGCAACACTTCAGCTAGCAGCTGAGAGAAAATATGCTGAAAATATGATGTGAATCATTAGCAGACTGGCTTCCTTAAACCACTTTGTCAGCTTTTAGTTGCTTCTTTTATCACAAAATGGGATCCCAGTTCACAGAAAGGAAACATAAAACTGGAAATGCTTGCCATCTCTTTGTGCCTTCCAATGTGACATTAAAACTCATCAACATTGGGAACTGGAATTACAGTAACATGGAAAATGTAGTTTTACTTGTTAATGCAGAGTGTGTCCTGTGTAGATTCAACAAGGCAAACATAAGGACATCACAAGTGTTCCTGTGAGCAATGTATGTTGCTTTCCCATCCTAACAATCACAGGCAGCCTTCAGTGGAAGAGCATGGAAACTGCCTAAATGTATGTAAGCCATTGAGACATGCCTTCAATTTACAGAAGAAATTCTGTAATGAATTTCTGTAGTTGTAATGAATTTCTGTAGTTGAATTTCTGTAATGAACCCAGCCCAGTAACTAGTATCTTGATCAGCTCAGTCAGTATTGTTCATATCCCTAATATTCCTTCAATTTCTAAATTCCATAGCTTGATGACGTTCTCTCTAGGAGGCTGAGCTCTTTCAAACTTTAATTTCATCCAGAAGGATCTGCTATTTTCTTTGGTAAGTAGACAAAAAAACAGCCACAAAACAACAATATGAGAATGAAATTACCATTCTTTGATAAGGAATATTAATATGACCACTTTTTTATACCCACAACCTTAAAGATTAAAGTTGAAAGATTAAATTAATTTTGAAATGTACACTATGAAGGGCTTTCTTTTGCAGAAATGTTCTTTCAATTAAAAATACTGCAAAGAGCATGTATGCCATTATGCATTTTAGCTAAGCTTACATGAGCTTATGTAACTTAGTTGAACAATAGAATCAACATCCTCAAGGATACTTAGGCATCTAATGCCATATCTTCGAGTGTTTGGGACTTAGCTATTTAAGTCTTTAAATCACTGACCTATAAACAATCACTTTCAAAACACATCAGGTTAAATTTCTATTCTTGGTACTCAGTCTATGATAAGAATTAAGGAAGGCTGCAATTTTTTTCCCCATGCCTTAGAGAAAATGTCTTTCACAATTATCTCTATTGTCATAACTTTAGTAGTAACCTATACCCATAAAAGAGTACAACCACAGTCTCTAAGCACCCTCCATTGGTCTCTAAGCACCCTCCATCGATCCATATTTTCTATATTGGTCTAGATTGGCAGCTATTTTTTCCTATACCCCTGTGGAATAACTGGGGTCAGCGCCTTTGAATAACTGGGGTCAGTGCCTTCCCAGCTCCTCACACAGCCTGTGGTGTAGCTTCTCTCACAGGCTGTTTATGGGGGAGTTCTTGCCCCATTATCATCTAAGCATACACAAGTTTCTTTTTTCTTTTCACAAGATACCGGGTGCTTGGAATAATTTAAATTTAGCACACTGATAATTTAAGGTGTTTCTCTGATGGTATAAGACAGAATTTTTTTCCATTCTACATATTTAATAGTCGCTTGATCACACCTTATCTACTCTCTCATGGCTTATCCAATGAGCACAATGGATAAAAAGGAATTCTTTATCATGGTTTTTATTGGCAGAATTCCTCAAAAGTTTAGATGGCCTCTTACCAGCTACCAGTATGGTTTTCAAGAACAGAGAAAGGATCACCTCTTACTGATACAGATCTGCTTTCCACCTCATATCTTTAATACTCACCCAATTTAGCCTCAGCCATTGTTAACAGCCATTGCAACTAACTCAAAAGACTATTTCCCTCAGGTAGAATATTCATTGTGATATTGCTCTTCAGAAATTTTCCTCATGAGAAGATTCTGAAATGTTATTGAACATTCCTGAAGTAAATAAAACTGAATTCTTTGTTGAACTAGATTCATTCTTTTGTGGTTGCTGCCACTGCTAGAATGGATAGCTGAGTTTTAGGGGAAAATGGTGGGGAAAGAAGGTTTGGTTTGGCTTGGTTTAGTTGGGTCGGCTTGGTTTAGGAAGGGGAAGTAATAATGTCTGTCAGTTCTTTAAAAAAACCAACAAAAACCCTAAAAATGTGTGCATGTTGTGTACGCCTGACATTTAAGAACCAGCAAGAAACGGAATATAAATGGCTCAAGAGACAATGAGAAAATAAACTCTCTTTTACTAATTCTCTAAATACTGAATGCTGAGAATTTGTTAGGTAGAAAAAGAGGAAAGAAAAGTGGAAACATACATCCTTTAATTATTGCTGTTATCCCTCCACAAGGGCTATTACACTGAGAGTCTTCTCAGGACAATTCATGTATCACAGGTAACATTTAAGCATTTGGGTCATTCCTGAAATGTAGGCCCCTTTCTGAAGAATATCTGAAGGAGGGATGGCACACACCTCAAAAGCTGAGTACTGGGTCTTGCTCCTACATCCCCCTGACCAGAGCAGAGCAGTTGGTATTTCCCTTCTGCTGCTCCTCCCACAATGAAAGGCCATTGCTGCACTGGGACAGAATTCTGTGTTCTAGGATGAACTCACCCGCAAGAATTTGCAAAGAACACTTTGCCTGACATAGAGAAGGGAAGTCACAATTCTAAATGCATTACCACATCACAGACAGCCCTAAGGATCTGAATCAGGGTATGGAAATAAACTGCAGGAACAATAAACTAGCAGTAAGAGACATTCAACTTGCTTCAGAAATGTTACATTAAATATGTCAAATTAGGCAATGGCAGCACAGGATGATGGCATCCTTGCAGCCATTTATGGTATTTGTTGCCTTTAATATACAAAAAAAGCTCCAGTGAACCTCCCAGGACCCTGCTTTTAGTTTGAAAGAGAATAGCTATGTTGCTGTTGTTGGATTTCAGTTTAGAGCAAGTGAGTCATTGCTCAACTAAAGATAATAGTTGAACTAAGAGGATATTTCCTCTGGACTCTTTTTCACAGAATTCAGAGTACTCAATTTGAAAAACCCCACATCTAGCACATCCCCTGACTTGATGGAAGATTATGTTAATTGTCAATATTAACATATCACAGGTTAACTTTTCCACTGAGATTAAGTGAATCACTGACTGATAACACCTAGTATCAGCTTTGACGGGTGACAAAAATTTAGGTTCTGGACTTCTCTTCAATTTCTTGCATCATCATCATCCTTGAGGAGTGTCCCTTCTTGGACACCTACTAGCCTGATGGACTGGCATCTGGACACGACTGCTTCAGGTCTCACTTTTACACTCAGGTAGGTTGTACACGCACCCAGAACCACACAAAGACCAGACAACTGGTACCCCCCTCAGCAAGGAGAAGGGTACCAAAGGAGCACCAGTAATACCAACCTATCCATGCACCCCAACCATAAGCTCATCTGATGTACCCAGGAGTGAATATGCACACTGGTTCACTCATTATCTCTCTAGCACCACAAGTGAAGACATGCTTCTATTTTTCCATTCTTGGCTTGTGAGTAGGACATACTTTTTCTTAGTCACTCCACTTTTCCAGGTTTTTTTTTAATTTAGAGATAGAATTTTAATTTCTTTTTGTCATTTCACAGTAATATTTGGAGCTTTCCTGTCTGTTTCCCTCAGCATTATTTAGTCGTTGTTATCATTGCAGTGGATTGGAGAAGAGAGAAGCTCTATGTGGATGACAATGCTTCTGACTTTTCAAAGAAGTCAGAGTAAGTGTCTCATGTAAGAGATATTAAACATGGGTTAGTCAATGACACTGCACAATGTATCAGACATTTTAATTTTATTTTATAGTGGCTTGTAATTCTGTAAGCCTCTGTAATTTCTACCTTCAGAAGTGGCTCTTAACTCTGCCCTTTCAAAATATGTGGTTCTCTGCTACAACCACTCGTGATTATCTCACAAAAACTTACAATTATGTGGCACATCACAACCTTTATTTTTCATTAAAGGACTTCAAGAAAATGAATGGTTCATAAAATTATTCCAGTGATCCATGATCTTCCCTTCTCTTGTCTTCAGGGTATGTTTCTAGAAGCAACAAAAAAGGAAGCTCTGAAAACTTTCCCATTAAGAAAAAAAAAAAAAAAAAACACAAAACACAAAACCACCTCATTCCTTTCTACCTACCTAAAGGCTAATTGCTGCAACTGTGATATTAAAGCCTCCTCAAAATAATTTCTTTCTGACACACACTCTGCTGACGTACAAAAAAAGCTTTTAAAAATATCTCGCTCACCTTTCATACTCATTCACATAGAAACCTCAGCTTTGTTGAATTTCTAAATGTTAATTCACAGCTCTTCATTCATCAGTTCTAATCTTTTTTTTTTATAGTAGTAGCTGTTATGTAATTTGCAGGACTTTAAATGTCAGCTTCACTCAGATATCTGCATACACAGCTGCTGATATTTCTTGAACATCTTTATGAACATGTAGAAAAAAAATCTTAATTAGATTATTCCGGGTGTATAGAGTAACTATAATTCAGCATGTACTTCAGTAACTATGACATTCTGAAAGTATAAGAAAAGGAAGATGGGTTTGCTAATGGACACAAATTCATACAGTTTTGTATTGGTTATCTCAAAAAAGATACATATTACAATTAATTTCCAATTTTCTGTATGTTCATTAGGTACTTCAAGTTTATTCAGAAAAGAAAAAAGCAGGAATGTCCAGGAGCAGCATACATCTGCTTCTGAAATTAGGGTTTCCATAACATGTTTCTATAAAAGGAAGTGTCTGTTAATCTGAATCCAATCTCAAATGATTTAGGGAGATGTGTTTATAGTCTAGCAGTTAGGGGATTCAACAGTTTAAAGATGTCCACAGTTTGTGAGCAGGAAGTATCCATTCTTAGGAAATGGCATTAGTGCTCTGAGGACAACACATCCACTGATATTACAATTAGAAATCATTTGAATGAGAGTGTGAGATATGAGGTCCGTGCACAGCTGGATCCCCAATATTGCAGCCCCAGTGTCCTGGTTTGAAAAGGGAGGGAGTTTTTTGGGATGCTGTGGTGAAACCAATAGGTGCTCAGATTTGAATCTTGGCACCTGGTGTGGCCACTGAGGACAATGGATACACCTCTGAGAACACAGGGGGTTAAAAGCTGAGAACTCCTGGGGGAAGCTCTCTTGGGTTCCGTCTGGGAAGGAAGTCAGAGCTCCCTGCTGGGTGGGAGAGGGGAAGCCACGAGGCCTGAGTGAGGTAGTGGGAAAAAAACCCTATTATTTTGAAAGTAACCCCAATATTGGTCACACCCATTTTAGTCTCACAAATACAGTGGGATTTAGTTTCGTTTGTAGTCGTCACTGAGACTGGTGGCTTCACTGCTCTAGAGAGTTTTATTTTCACACTAGGAAGTCATTGTTTAGACAAATAATATGTGGGATTTTTTTCTTGACAGATTTGAGCACTATTTTCAGTCCTAATCTTGTTATATCAGTCTCTTTCTGTCTTTTTCTTGCTGTTCTATCTTCAGATTTGAAATAAAGTCAAAACTTTGGGTTCTGAAAAAAATACATACTAAAAGATGAGCTCTTCGGAAATACATTTGAAAATGTATGTATCTCCAAATTAAAGCTGCTAGACTTTTTACAGCTCTACCTTAGGAAATTTCTGACCTGTGTATGAAACACATTTGTGCCTTCTATGCTTTTAAAGTTGTTACTAGCTTGACTGAATGTGCAGCTGGTAGTGATCTACAGTTTTTGTTTATCCTGCTGAGTGAAAATGAGGGAGGACATATTTGTAGGCTCATTCAGCTAAAATTCTGAAATGCTGTCTCATATACTTTATTCTACTGAAATGCTGCCTCGTTCAGTCAATTTCCTCAGAGATTCCTTTTGCTAACAATAAAGCTTGATAAATCTGGCACCCAAACTTCTCATGTTTAAAAACAGCTGTATGCCAGAGGTCAGTTTCTGTTCACCTTAAGCTGAAAGAGCTTTCTTAGCACAGGATTAGGAAAATACGGGTTCGAGGGCCAGTTATTTTAGGTAGCAAATAAAATTTCTAGATGCTTAGTTATAATGAATACTTATGAGATAAAATATTTTTACAGAATCACTTTGACACATGCATTAGTAAAGCAGAATATGACTTTAAAGTAAGAACCTTGTGCAAAAACTACCCCTCACATTATTATCTTCTCACCTATTGTTTCTATAACTTTGGTTCCTGAAAATTTCCAAAAATTTTAAGAACACATTTATAAAAATGAACGTTGCTTTTATTTAAAATACATGCAAAACAATATAGATGGGTTTTATGCATCAGTCCCTGTGTATGGCATCAATGCCTATAAGTGTACTGGCCACTACTAGTCAGTACTATAGGCATATCCCACTGCTTCCTTTTTGATAGCATCTTGCTGCTTTTGTTTTGCCTTTTTTTCCCTGCCTGTGTTGCAGTAGCTCTTTTTCTGTCTGTGATACACCAAGATGCAGTATTCTATGTTTTTGCAATATGCTGTTTTATCTATGTGCAGTACTGTCTTCTTGCTCAACATCTCCTTGAAAAGGACAATTATTTTCCTGAATCAACACTCCAACACTTCAACAACTGTTAAGAGTAGTTGGGTGGGGGGGTGGGGGGGTTATGTATTTGTTGACATTTATGGGGGTTTTCAGTTGCTTGTGTGTTTTTATCTTTCCTTGAAGTCACAGATAAGCATTTCTCATCTATTGAACATTTTACTCCACGTGGATAAAATCTAATATTGTATGCTATAAGTATGGGATTCTCTTTGCTTTTACAGCTACTGCTGCTCACGAGTCTATTTATCTGTTTATGTGATTTATCTTAAAATGTTCTAACTCTAAAAAAAAAAGAAAAAGAAAAGGGGAGGGGGGGAGGAAGGAAGAAAACTTACCCATTTGAAAGAAGTAGAAAAAATTGTTTTATTTTTGCTGCCTTGTTCACTAGCTTACTCTTGCATTGCATATATATTTTTTACTTCTGAGCTAACAATTTTTATTCATTAAAATAGTCTTGTGGCTTAAAGTATTTGATAATAATGACTGTGTCTGTCACTTTATAAAAGTGCTATGCTTTTCCACATAAGCCATTGTTTTTCTCAAATGCTGGGTGTCTATACTGCAAGGCAGTCCCTCTCCATAGCAATAGCAGAATTTCTTTTCTTCAATCTTTTTCTTTTATATACTTTTCATTCAGAGCACACTTGTAAATCACTCAAGTAATAGTCTATTTCTTTGGGCTGAATTTGTTACTATTCAAGTCCTCTGGTTATTACCAGTAGTTCTTCAGTTCATCTCAGATTTTAGGGATTTTTCTGTTCAGTAGACTTAATGTGTAAGAAATTATAGATAGTTTTTTATTTCTGGAACTGCATTGCTAAAGTTACTTGTTCTTTCCAAATCTTTTGGTCTTATGAAACAGTTATCTTCATTTTCTTCCATGCTTTATTTCCATTTCTCATTTAAATTTTTCATGTACTATATTCAATCTGAAACCAATGTATTCATTCAATGTCTACTTCTGTTTGCCATACAATTCTATATTTTAATAAAACTTTTGTATTGAGATATCTCAGCAATTGTCCTCCTAAGCAAAATGGGAAATATTTTGCTGTTGTTGGCTTATCCATATAGCTTGTAGACAATTAATTGGAAATTGATCTATTTCATTCATCCAAAAACGAAGTTACTAGAAGTCATTCTTTAGTAAAGGGGTTAGATGTTTGCCTTGTCTTTGATTATGCCATTATGGAGATTTCTAGCTGTAAATCACCATATTTTACTTCCAAATTTTCTGAAGAAGTATAAGAACTTGTTAAAAGAACTCTGCCATAAGTTTTTTGAGGAGAAGTTTTCTTTCATCAAATGTAAGTGTTCAAGAAGATTGCACTCTTCTGGGAAAATATTATTTTAGGAAAAATTTCTTCATAACTGCAGGACCAAAACAAAGTAGTTTTTTTTCCATTTTATAATTTCAATATTCTTTTTGCTTTTTGGATTACTTATCTTCCAGTCCTCAGTCCACATTCCTCCACACTCCATCTTTCTGATTTCCCTAAATTTTATTTTGGTTTCTGTTTTGGATTTGCATGGACAAGATTTGGTAGTGGGCAGCTACAAGGGGGGGTTCCTCATCCAGCAGAACCAATCCCTGACAGCTCCCAAGGTGGGTGTGCCACTAGCCAAGGCTGGGCCACTTAGAAATGGTGATAATGCCTCTGTGATAACAGATTTAAGAAGGACGAAAAGACCAAAACAGCAACAGCAACAACTCTGTTGTTGCAGAGTTGTGATTGTGTTCAGAGAAGAGCAGAGTGAGAACGTGCGAGAGGAACAACTCTGTAGACATCCAGGTCACTGGAGAAGGAGAGGCAAGAGGTGCTCCAAGTGCTGCATCTGAGATTTCTCTGCAGCCTGTGGTGCAGACCATGGTAAGGCAGCTGAGCCCCTGCAGCCCGTGGAGATCCATGGGGATGCAGAGATCCACCTGCAGCCCATGGAGGAGACCCACACCAGAGCAGGTGGATGCATGGGAGAAGGCTGTGACCTCATGGGAGACCTGAGGAGAGACAAGCCCACACTGGAGCAGCCTGTCCTTGAAGGACTGCACCTTGTAGAAGAGTCATCCATGCTGCAGCACTTTGGGGAGGACTGTTGCCTGTGGAATGGACTCACATGGAGAAATTCATGGAGAACTGTCTCCTGTTGGCAGGACCTCACAGTGCAGCAGGGGAATGGCTCTTCTCCCTGAACAACAGGAGAAACAACAGGTGATAAACTGACCATAGTCCTATTCTGTGCCTCCCTGCACTTCTGGGGTAGGATGTAGAGCTGAGAAGGAGAGGGGGATAGGAGGAAGGTGTTTTGAAAGTTTTATTTTACTTCTCATTATCCTGCTCTGACTTCATAAGTGATAAATTCAATTTATTCTAATTCTAATTCTGGCTTGTTTTTCCTGTGAGTGATCTCTCCCAGTCCTTCTCTCAGCTTATGAACCCTTCATTATATTTTCTCTCCTCTCTCCCGGTGTGGAGTGAGAGCCTTTGGTGGATTCCTGGAATCCAAACATTGTCTACCCACTACATTTTCCTTACTTCATTTCTATATGAAAACAAGACAGTGATGTAGCAAAATGCCACATATATCCTTGTATCTTCTTCCACTACATAAGAACTGTTTCAGTTCAATTGTATTTCATGTGGACCAGTATGACTGCCAGATCCCTGAAAGTGTTTGGGCTCAGCCTTTTGGGTAAAGTAGTAAGGTTGCATGACTGGAAGATATATTTCTGAGAGATTGCTAGGTGTTAGGTCCATGTTCTCCATAACTTCCAGGTATTACTGGGAAATATTTTCTCTAAATCGGCCTTTAGAGTGTCCTATTTCAGAACTGCGGAAATGCAATCTCCATGTGAACCTACTCATACTGGGGCAGGGTACTTGGGCAGAAAAAGGTAAGGACTGATAAATTTGTCTTAGGCCCTGCAAAGAGAATGGGGAAGAGTGAGTGCCAGATGGCCAAGAGAAAGATATAAGGAATCTGTTATGCTTAAGAGTAACAAGTGATCCAGAGGGTAATGTTTCCTTAAGGCATAATCAAGCATTCAGGAGACAGATGGTGGAAAGAGTGGGGAGTCAAGACTGTTCTAATTAGTCCAACACCATATGGAGTTGCTTCTTTTCTAGAAGCTCAACCTTCTAGACAGGCCTGTGGGTTTACCTACTGGACATCCCAGAGATCTTTGAAAGTGTTTAATGACTCACAACCAACCCACTTGACCAGATTTTTTTTAAAGAAAAAGTGGGTGATGTTAAGTATGGGAAGCCTGATTCATAAATCTCCAATACAAAGCTAAGATGTAGCTGGACTGGGACTATACCAATGATCCAAGAAATTAGAGGACTTCTTACGTCTGATATAGCTGGAGTCTACAGAGGTACCTGAAATATTACTTCAATTTGTTTTCATTCATAAAAACTCGTCTTCTTGCTTCCAGACAGCATGTAGGAGGAAGTATTGCAATTCTGCTGCTGTTATATATGTGGGCTGTAATTCTGCTTTGCAGCTTTTCTTGGCCACTGTGATTATCCCCTTTATCACTACTCCTAAAATGTAGAAGATGTCTTTTGTGTCTTAATTGTATTTATCTCTACTTGTGTCCTTTTTCAATTTTGTTCACAAAGTCCCACACCATCTGTACATGCTGGGAAAGACAATGGCTTTTAGTCCTGGGAGAATATGAAAGAGAAAGCCACTAGAGAGCATATCTACAGTTTAGGGTAGATTGCAGAGCAGACAGGCAGGGACATTTCTAACGGATGGGGAGGTTGTAATATAGGGACAGTAAGATATGTGAAATCAGGATATCCCAAATCACATCTACACAGCATGGCAGGCTTATTCAGTTGAAGAAGTCCTCATCAATGCCTTTACAAAATCTGCATGCATCAAGAAGTTATGAATAAAAAATATAGTGGTATATTTTTCTGATACTATCTGGCACCTTTAGGAAACACTAAAAACATGTAGAAGGTCTTCTTCAGACATAGAAAAGTAGTTTTCTTATACTTGTGTATGTGTGTTGTCAGTTCAATTTAAATAAAACTAATATAATTTGCAGCAAGTGATGTTTAACTCCCAGTGTGTCCCAAGAATATTCTCATCACTGACAAGTGGTTAAGTGCACTTGTCAAACTTTGTCCTCTGCCTGAAAAAATAAATACAGAATCCAAATCACCTAGTATTTTAATGCCAGAAAATACATTGGCATTCATCTTTACATGCTTGGTATCTCAGTGACTTTCAATATAACCTTTTAGCTGACTCCTAGAACTTTTGCCCAAAACAAGACAGACTGCCTCCTTATTGTCACCAACCAACTACTGCATATTTTTTCCTTCATTTATATTTTAAAGAATTTTAGTTTTTTCACTTCCTATATTGAAGAAAAAGTCCTTATCAGCCCCCTTTCAGTATTTCCTAATATATTTATTAAACCTAACCTAAATGTTTATAAAAAATTCATTTTAAAGACAGGAAAACATTTTACTGGAGATTTACTGACTCCTTTTCAATTCAACTTTCTTTACATACTGCAAGACGTCATTACAAATAAATTGAGAGTTATCAACTGGAACTCAAAATCTGAGGCAGTCTCTGGGTCATGCTTTCTACAAAGATAACACTCATAAGGTATGGGTGAAATTACATTCTTTTATTTCTTCTGTTACCAAATTCAGACTTTAAGGAGTGTTCTAGGCTGCTATTCTTTTCATCTCTGAGTCCAAAACTTTACTATCCCCTAAAGCTCTATCTCTGTTCAACTACCCTGTAAAGCTGTTGAGAGAGGTAATGACTAACAAGAGCTGAAGTACCAGCATTACACAAAACCTAAACCCTGCTGTTCCTCAAAAAACTCAGTACTCCTCTGAAATCAAAACTTGGCTTAAGAGCAATTAAGAGACAGAATACAGAAAAGTTAAAGTAATAGTCTTAACAGAAGTATTTGTGCTCTATCAGTTTGTACAGGATGAAGCTGACTTTCAGTTTCAGAACACTTGCCCATTATTTAGAATTTGGTCTGGTCAGTGTGACATTCCATTAAAACATTGACAAATGTTTTAATGGAATTAACTGTAAGGGAATAATCCCAACAACATTATTCATTTTAAGTTAGATGTGTACCTAAGCTAATTGTCTAGGCTCTGTGTATAGTAAGCATGGAGAGTCGCCTCCAGGGTACAACTGATGACATCCACATCCTGCTCAACACAGTAATTCAGATTCTGTGTCTGATTCATCTTTTCTATTGTGATGTGTCTTCTTCTCATTTAAAAATCCATTTGACTGGTAAAATTGATATGCTCCTCAACATGGATGTTAAGTACCTAAATAACTACACAATAGAAATAAATGCTTTTTATTCTTTTGGCCTCATGCACAACACTTCTGGATCACCTGACCACAGATTCTGCCTGCCTTCTCAATGGATTAGTTATTCATGATCCTCAATACGTAGTTGTCTCTTCAATATGTCATTAGCAAAATCCTAATTTCTCCTGAAAATGAGTGCCCTGGCGTTTGTACAAGGCCAGATACTTTTCTCCTCTTTATTACTAGGTGTGCAGTACTTGATGGCAGCTCATCTTTCATTATGATGGACAGGAAAGAAGTGTACTGGAACACAACAATAATAATCTTGTAAGGTGGAGAAGAAAGCAAACTCACAAAATCTGTAACTGTTGGGGCTAGTTGAATTTTTTTCTCCCAAGATGGGCCTGAAGAGTTTGACTATAAAAAGCCCACGGAAAAGAAATTGAGAGATGATGCAAAGAGCAAGCAAAGAGGCTGTGTGCCGAAGTCCATGTTGGTGAAGAATAAAGGCTTTACAGCACTTAAAATCAATCCCAACACCTCAGATAAAACATGGCTTTAATCCATCAATGCTTGAAATGCATTTTATTTTACCCTAATATTCTTTTCTTTTAAGACTAGTTCATTGCAAATTTCATTTGATAGTTCTCTATTCCTGACTTCCATTTTATAAACGATATTTTACTGTGATTGTTTGTTTGTTTGTTTTGTGCATTTTCTTCTTAAATTAATTATTCATTAAGCATTAACTTTGGGACTGAAATTTATTTCAATAAAAACTAAAATACGTAATCAGTCTTTTCATCACAATTACTAAGTGTACTGATTGTATAGAACTCTGAATGTTAAATCAGCCAAATATTTAACTCATGTTTTTAATATTTCATATTTTTAAAACTACTATTTCGGCCAGATTTTCTATAGAGACTTTTTGGTAAAACTATTTTTCAGTAGAAGACTGCTGAGATTGTTGTTCTACCTTCCTATTCAGATTCCAGATTTAAGAAGAATTTCAATACACAGAACATCTGTTTTGAAAAGGTAATGAAACAGATTGCTGGAAAGAAAAGGAAAGAAGGTTTTGGAGTTTTTTTTTTCAGGAATAAACTAATTTACCGCCAGTATGACGGTGTCCCAATCTATTCACTACATTATTAACTGAAATTATGTTGTCTTAATTTAGTGCCTTTATATTAAAATCCTTGTATTGAAAATCAGATTCTTATTCATTATGCCTTGCCTATGAACATCCTTTAATTCCAATGAAAACAGAATTGTACAGGATTGTAGAAAATGACCTCATATTTTTCCTGGAAAATTAGGGAAGTTAATAGGTCAAATTATTTTGACATCAATTTTTAGTTGGACTAGCTCTGCTTTATGAGGAAGAGAGGACAGTGATTTGTTGAATCTATATTTCCTTGACTGATGTCCCAAGAGAACAATTACAGGGTCAAGGCAACTGATTTCCTGGAGTGGACTGAGGTTCCTTTCTGGAGGCTTTGTTAAACCTGCTGGAAATGTCTACTTCTTCTATAAGCTATTGTTTTTTGAAAAATTTATCTGTCCATATGGGCTAGAAGTTTTTCATAAACTAAACTAGCTTTACAGAAAGGAACTGTTACACACAAATGAAATATTTGATATGTGGCAATGTGATTTATGCAGATGATTTTTTTTCCTCTGCATGTATGAAGAGAAACATGTTGATAAACTGTAGCTAATTCAGTGGAGGGTACCACAATGGGACAGGATGGAGCACTTGTTCTGCCAGGAGAAGGCAAGGAACAGGGGCTGATGCAATCTGGAGAAGAGATGGCTGTGGGGGCATCCACAGCAGTCCTCAAATCAAAGGAAAAGGAAATTTCTCAAAAGCAATAGTAAAGAAATAGTAGTGTACAATACCTCATCTGCTGTCCAATGGATGGAGTTTTTCTGAGTTTTACTAAGTCAGAGTTCAATGAGTTCAATGTTAAAAAAAATATTATATTAGCATCAAGAAAAATGTTTTGGTTAGGCATTGGTAAGCAAAAAGAGAAAGGTCTAAAAAGCAAAACAGCAGAAAATAAATTCTACTGTTGAAAACATAGAACAGTAAAAACACTCAGTTTTGTCAGTCGAGAGGGTGTGAAGTTAATTGTCCTAGGAATGCTTCTGCTAGCTGTTCCTATATAACATTAATGTAAACTTACTTTGAGAGTACAAATTATTTGTAAACAATGGCCTTATCATGGGAATTTTACACAGTGATGTTTTCCATCTGCAATTACTGAATTGTCTGCTGACAGTGTTGTCCACTTTTCCACTGCAGTTTCAAGTTTCTCCGTGAGAAGATGAGAAAAACTCATTTTAGGGGTATTAAAAGTACACAGTTAGAAAGTAGGTCTGGGTAAATGGTTTGGAAAAAATCCAAATTTTATCATGCATGAAAAGCACAGAGCACAGAAATAATGCAAGAAAATAATTTCTTATGCTATTTTAGCTATCCTGTGTGTCCACATTTATCTGAATACTAAACTCAAACATCTTGGGTGATTGATCATTGCTTCATGAAGCTTCTAGTCTGGATTTAGCTTGCCTTTATGCAACCATGCAATGACACAAAATGTCATATGTGATGGATATGGCTTTGAGAAAACCACAAAAGAACACAGAAACTGCATTATGAAGTTTTCTCTGCAGGATTTTGATTTATTTGTTATCCATTCCGAACATTAGTAAAAAAAACAGAAAATACATGATCTTTTTCATCTTTGGAGGGAGGTTTTGTGAAAAAGCAGCTTTACCAGGAATCATGGAATCACAGTATCATTTAGGTTGGAACAGACCTCTAAGACCATAAGACCATTGAGTCATCTTCGTTTGTCTTTCCATTCCTCACTTCCTTGAGCACACATCCCAGCTATAAATGAATTTGAGATGTGACAGCCTTCTTGAATTAGATATGTCAAGGTGTAACTTTCAAAGCTCTTGGGACTGAAGTCTTTTGCCCTGCTTAAAATCCAAGCAATGTAACAATACATGGGGATATATGAGACTGAATCCTCTGCTCAGTTCAGAAATTGTGTGTGACACAGACACCAAGTGATAGTCATCTGGCTGCTTTCCATTTAGCACCACTACAGGTTGACTTCAGGGCTGTGAGAGCATTTCGGCCACCACCACTGCACTCTCCTAGCACATGGGATCCTTTCCATCCTTGGCAGGTTCTGCCTTTGACATCCACAATTCAGGAAGACTGTAGTTTATACTCTGACACAATGTTTGTGTGGACTCTTTCACTGTAGTCGCAGTAGTTCTGTTGCTTTTCAGGAATATTATTCCTATGCTAAATGGGGCTGAAGATTTCCAACTTGTTGATTGTGTAAAAAAATGGCCTTGAAAAAGTGCTTTAAAATGTTTATCGAGGATCTTAACAAGACATCTTGCCATTGTTATTTCTATTCCATGCTCGTGGAATTTACTGTGCAAATTAGATGAAAGGCTGTTCCAGAACCCTTTCCTAGATTTCAGTCCCCAACTGCGCTCCTCAAAGGTAGGCCCAGGGTTCACATCGCAAAGAAAATGGATAATACTTAGTGGGCTGGGTAGAAGTTTACTTAGTCACTAATAAGTCACTTACACAAATTGTAGCACTCATTTTAAGCCATACCTCAGTGCCTAGATTATTGAAACACACTTATTGAGTTGCAATTTAAGACAAAAAAGATATCTTTTTTCAAACATTAAAATAGTATATGTATATTACCTTATACCTACAGTTTATATCTATTTTAATTAGAAAACACTTAGAATTTGTGACTGATAACACTGATAACAATTTGCCAAGTAAAAAGATCATTACTTAGATATTAGTAGAGTTGGCAAGAAAACAGAAAATGCTATCTATTAAGAAATTCCTACATTTTGAATAATTGTAATTCCCTAAGAGAATAGAAGCCAGTTTTTCAAGGCATTTTATGGATTCAAAGGGCTTAAATGTTTTGTTTTGGAAACACTGATGTAAGCCTTCAAAACATTAGACCAAAGGAATATGCTTTAAAATTTTAAGTCTAACTAATATATAGTTAGACTGAAGTACAAAAACTGAAATTTAATATCTTATTTTTACTTTCAATCATATATGTCAAAGAAACTGAAATATTTGTGTCACACTTTTTTATTATGATGGATTTTTTTAACCAACTTGATCTCTTTATTTTCCTTTTCATTTTTTTTCTATTAATTGCTTAAACTAGTCAGTCGTGTACTGATCCTCATAAAAATGTGTTTAGTAATAGGCATCGAGGGCATTTGAGCAGGTGGAAAATGAAAATGGAAAAAATAACTTGAAATACCTCCCTGCATAGCAAGTGCAATCCTTGCAAGCATAAGGCACTAGTTGCATCTGTTTGGAGAAGTATATACAATTCTGGTGAAATTCAAAAAATATTAGTTCAGACTGATTACAAATATGAGAAAGGGTTTGGAATCTTTCCAAATAAAACCAAAGTAGACTTATTTTAGCTAAAGAATAAATTTAACAGAATAATAGAATATATATTGCCAAAAAATAAATTCTGTTCAAAAATTACAAGCAAGTTCTTAATATCTGAATGTTTCCCTGTTTCAAGTGTGAGTCATGAGAAGACAGCTGAGAAAATACGTATTTTAAATTTTAGTTTCCTAAATTTGGAATGAAATTGTGTGATATGTTTGCCTACAATTGCAGGGATTAAAACTAAGTATTCCATGAGCTGTTGGGTGGTGCTTCAATAAATACCTGAGGTTTTTTATAGCAAGCAAAACTCTTGTTTGGCTTGCAAATTTTCTTTACGTGAATGATAGGACAGAAGGGGCATTTCTGATAGAAAGAGAAGGAGCTAAAAACTGCAACCATTAACTTAAAAGCACTCTCAAATCCAGTAATACAGAGATAGCCATTAAATGCTTTTCTAGTTCTGTATGCTACACTCTCATGTTGCTAAAGGGCAGCATTTCCAAGCATGCCAACCGAGGAGTATTTCAAATGAGGTCCTTAAACAGCAATGTGGTGAGAAGGCAGTCTGCTGTGTTAACACCTCTGTTGTTAAAAGATAAGGTCATATTTCTCATTGTGACTTTAATGGCCGCTTCTTACTCTGTGTTTCTGCTCCCTGTGTGGTCTGTACTTATATCTACTACTTTAATAACTACAGCAAATTTTTACCATGACCATTAGCACAGTAGAACAAATGCAGCATTAAAAAACTGCTAAATTATTTCTCCATTAATGTACCACCAGCAAATTTGCTTCTTGTTCTTTTATTATTGAGTCCATATCCTTTATCCAGAAAACATAATTTCTAATTTCCATCTTGCATTTATTTTATCTTAGAAATCCTTCTGAGTCAGCCAACATGCCAAAAATAACATATGGACTATCAAACAGGATGTCGCCTTTAAAAGTCATAGATCTTTAATTATATATTTTTATTGTTGTCTTTGATTATGAGTTAAGTTGAAAATAGGGAAAATGGAAAGTGACACGTTTTATTTTTTTAAAGATGAAGAAGCATTTCTTGGTATTGTTTTTATGGGGTCTTTTTCATTGTAGTAGTTACCGCTTTTTAGATTACTTGTTTTCCTTGAGTTATTCTTTGCCTCTTGATATGCTTAAAGTGAATTCAGATTCATACAGTATATGGATGGAAAGAACCATTATGATTATCTATTCCAAACACCTTTGTAGCAGCCCCTAAAATCTAAACCTGTGCTTCAGACATCAAGTTCATATCTTCTGCTTCAGGGACAATAGATCTCTTAGAATACACCCAGTTTTGATTTAAAGTCTTGATTCTCTGTGGCTAATGTTTGCACCATTCTAACACCTGCAGCAGGCCTTGAAACATGCTTAAGTAAATGGGACCTTGAGGTTCCCTCTCCTTGAGCTTCATGTTAGAGTTGTTAATTTAATATTGACTTTCACAGTATTTTTAATGCATTCAAACAGGAAAAAAAAAATCTTTCAGGTTCTTCACATTAGTAAAAATTATAAAGAATGAGTGATGATATCTACACAAAACTAGAACAGAATAGAATAGAATAGAATAGAATAGAATAGAATAAACATAGTATAATATTTCTGAAAAC
The DNA here is from genome assembly GCA_034509185.1 of Euphonia xanthogaster. Taxonomy (NCBI): domain Eukaryota; kingdom Metazoa; phylum Chordata; class Aves; order Passeriformes; family Fringillidae; genus Euphonia; species Euphonia xanthogaster. The sequence continues at coordinate 58,527,484 of JAYDZK010000001.1, read as the reverse complement.
AAACAAACAAACAAACAAAAACAACCCAAAAGCCGTTACTTTAGTTAGAGCAGCTACAGACACAAAGCCTGCCTTACAAATTATAAGTGAGTGTCGGTCAGAAAGCCCACCTTGATCTTTGTCCTTCTTCTTTTGATTGCTAAATTGCATGAAGTAGATAAACACTTCCATCAGCTTTGCTAATCCTTCTTATAAGATTGTACTTACATAGGTTTCTTTTGTGACTAATCAAAGGAAATATCTGAAAATTCTGTGAAAGTGAACTTTTTTTGGCGTTCTCTAAGAGGCATAGCAGAGACTTAGGAGTAGATTTCTGTTCTTCAGAGATAAAATAATTCACAATAAACAAAAACAAATATACAAACAAAATTTAAAATTAACTAAATCAACTTGAGAAAAAGCAATTTTACGTCATGATGGACCTTATTTCGGAAAGCATACTTTTTTTTTTCAGATGAAAGAAATAACAAAGCTTTTACTTGGGATGAAATAAAAGCTTTTACATTCAAGAATCTTGCTAAATCTCTTGTCAAGAAAGAATCATTTTTTTTGTCTAACTACAAATCTAATGAGATATTACATACCCATTTTCTTTACCTATATAGGAAAGGTGACATCCAGGCAGTGATAAAACTTGATAAAAAATTCTCTGAGAGATCACCCAACCTGCCCCTTAGTCCAAGCAAGATTAGCTACCAGTATGTCATTCCTGATTGATACCTCTTCAGTCTGGTCTAAAATGCTTTCAAAGACAGAGTGTTTACAAGATCTTTATGAAATCTATCCTAAAGTTTCCCAGTTCTTACTGTTACACATTGTTTTCTATACATCTGAACTACAGCTCAGATACTACAATTGCCTCTCCAGTTGTATTGCCTCCAACTTGCTGGGCACGATGCTGGCCACTGCATGTCAGCTACAGCTCAAGAGGCTCAAGCAGTAGTGAATAAGCACAAGGATTACTGGCTGTGTTCTGCAGAGGAGGCTCTGCTTGTACACAGCAGTCTGATATTTGCTTTCTTTGTAACAACATGACACAGTTGACTCATGCTCAAAGAGCAATCTGCTATAATTCCCAGATCATCCCCATTTGGCCAGTTGTTTCCCATCTTATATTTGTGCAGCTGATGGTTCATACATAACTGGAGTACTTTTCACTTGCCTTTTAATCTCATTTCACTGGATCAAATTCTAATCATCAGCTGTTGTATTCAGTGTTCCTTGGTGACAGTTACTTGAAGTATTGCTGGACATAGATTAATTTTCTGTGGACCATTATTTTCTAACAGCTGATCTGAGCAATATTGTATCTGTACCTCCGTATTCCTTTTCTTCCGCTGACTATAGATTCTTAAGCAGTGACTTCCATAGATTTGCTATATGATGAGTGCTGCATGTCTTTTTAATTCACATTATTAGGCCAAAGAAATGCCAAAGAAGGCATTTTTCTTTTTTTTTTTTTTTTTTTCTTTACCTATTTTCAACACACTTCGCTGGTTAAGAGAAAGACAAAACAGACCTGAAGGATCTGACAATCATACTACTGTTTGTAACCGCTTTTAAATCATAAAATGAGATACAATTGCTAGACTAGGATCCTTGTCAGGACTTTTTGGAGGTATGTGGTGTTATTTTTTGCATTAGTTATTTCCTTCTGCCTCTAAACTATTTATACTCATGTACACAGATGCTGAGTGAAAGGCTACAAGTGTCACTGTCATGTACACCTGGGGTCACTGCAGCAGAACTGTGTGCAGCACAGTTCAAGGGGTTTATTTGTACGCCATACTGAATAATTTACTAGGCTGCATCAAAAAATATATATCATAAAGAAAAAAAAATTTTAGATTGTATACATGATAAATCAATGTTTTAACATAGATAGTTCTCAGCATCACTTTGTTATCAATATGAGCTTTATAAGATGCAGTGAAGACAGTGCTAACTAGGACACCATATAAAACCCCCAGAATTTGCCTAACAAATTTGAACTACTTTGTTTTCCAATATGTATAAAATTTCATATTTTATGTATTTTCTATTTATTTTTATATATCAATTTATATAACTAGTTTGAACCTTACAGTAAATGTGCTAAAATAAAATCTTTTGAAGGCTATTGGTGATCCACCTAAATATTATTAGTATTTTTGTTATTCTTATTTAATATCAGCCAAACATGTCAAGGTGCAACAGTACAGATGAACCTTAATACAAGAGCAAACCACTTTGATGTGAGGAGAATATGACTGAGTATCAGAAGGATTAAGTGTTCTGTCAGGGATGGTGCCGCAGTTCTGAATTATTTACAAAACATGGAATTCAAAATACTGAGTCACAGTTTTCAAACTGCACATCTGAGAAATACACTTTTTGATGCTTTCCAACTTTGGGGGCAAAGTTAAACACAAGTCATTTCTCCAGACTTGAATACTTCTATTGATTTTGGACTTTGAGTAAAAGAAAACTCAGCTGAGGTCACAAAGTTTCTACTGTGGCAGCCACAGTGCAAGTGATTAAAACCCTGTCTCTCACCTTAAGTGTTCCAATTCAGTCCTGTGAAGTTTAACACCTCACCTCAAGTCCCAGCCAAATCTCAAGGGACTTTGAATTGACATCACAAACACACCTCCAAGTTTAACAAAGAAGCCTAAAAAGACAAACAAGGAAAAGAAATACTTACATGCCAGGAACAGCTATTCCACAGAGATTCGATCCAAAGGAAAGCTGGAAGAAAACACTGAAAAAGCACATTTTTTACTTTCCAGGGCTGTAACTAGCCCCTTCTCCTGCCATACTAGTGCTCAAGATGGTCCAGATAAAACACTCTCATCTTTTACCTTAATGAACTCTGAACTGACAAGTCTTTTATGACAAATTCAACACTCTAGGAGTAGCTTCAAAACTACATGAGATTTAGGGCCCCATTTGAAGCCATATCTGGTGTGTCTCGCCTCTGTGACAGGTTCTCACAGTTCTCATCTGGGTCAGTAAATGGAGATCCCATGATAGGGAAAACTGACATCCCATTCATCTTGCTTTGCATGAGTGCTTCGCCTGTCAAAACAGCCACACAGCAATGTTAGTTTTATATACTCTTAAGAAATGCAGCCCCAAATTGGCTGCCAAAACACAACCAGGAAGAGTGCAGACAGGAGCATAAACCAAGATGAGGAAACAAATTGAAAATTTAGATGACTACAAATAAAAAACAGAGGCATTGTCATCCTTCCTTTTTTAGCCAGAGATGTATTGCCTTCTCTTTCCCCCACATGCTAGTCAAAACCAGGTGCATGAAAAATGTCCTAGAGTTTGAGGTCAGTAAGGATGATCAGATCATTTAATTCATCCTCCCCTCAGGGTCTTATATCTGTCCCAGTACTCTTTAATATAACTCAATGACCTTGGTTAGGATCAGGCATCTTTGTTAGCATACCAGAACAATTGGTAGCGGCCTGCATTTTAGATAAGTGTGGGAGAAAGTGAAACACTCGAGGAGCAGATCAGACCACTTTTGTGCGAGGGAATAAAGTGTTCTAACAGACCACAACATATGTCTGGTTGAAGGTAGTAGGGTGTCTAATTTGACTAAAATTTTTCTTTCTTCAAAATGAGAAGTAGTAGGGATGTGTTGAACAGAGTGATTTTTGTTTCCAAAGCCCTTCATAAAAAGAAATCAACTACAACTTTCAGAGAAGCACATATTTTAGAGCCAGAAGAAGCCACCAAGCACTCTGCAAATCTGAAACTCAACAGAATAATAACTAAGCCAAAATTGGTTATCAGCGAAAAATCATCATTAAAGAGGAATGCTGTAAGTAGCACTCAGAAGGCTTTAAAATTCCTGTTTTGTTTGGGGATTTTTTTTTCCCTTTTAATTTGAAATAAATATATAATTAGTTAAATATATAATAATTAAATTGTGTAAATTACATTAATGGGGGAAGTGGTAAATCATGTTGAGCATAAGGCAGCTACAGAGATTTATGGCAAGAATTTGTTAAGCTGGTCTCAGTAAATGCGCATATATGTTTAGGAACTATTCATTTCCACTAACAATCTCAACAAGGTAAATGTGTTTATCTAGGGAAGAGGAATGCATTCCCACTAAACAGGAAAAGTTGTTACTTTGAAAGTGACTAAGGTATTTAATGCAAAGGCAACTCAAATGAGTTCTCAAAGGCAGAAAGACCAATATGTTCTTCGGGTTTATAGATTGTAGAAGTACTACTTCTCTGAGCAGTAATAAGACAACAATGTGTCTCCTTTGGAGTTGTTTGGCATATGGAATATTAAAGATAACAAGTAAAGTTTTGCTGAGGGCCTTGAAAAAAAAATTAAAATACTTAAAAGGCTGTAAAAATAGTTCCTGAAGAACAACAGCAAAAAATTACTTTGAAAACAGGTTAATCTGGATAATTTATCAAATTGAAAATAGGAGGTTTGTTTACAGTGTTTATATTGTTTTATATTGACAAAGACATTGTACTATGTTATCAAAAGAATGAACAAATATTTTTTCTGTGTCATCATACTGAAGCTACACAACCATTTGAAACCTAAGTTTTTTCCAAATAAAAAATATGGGGACATACATGTTAGCAAAATTGTCAGTTTGTGATATACAGCATGTTAAACAGAAATTGTGGTAAATCCTTTACCCCTAAATTCTATGTATATATCCAGGAAATATAAATTAACTAAAAAAGGAAGTGAAAAACATATTGTTTATGCAAAACACCAACATTCAATTATAGTAATTTTAACTCATGATGGTAGAGAGGGGAAAGGAGTGAAGAGAGAAGAATTCATCAAAATGAAGTACGATTCTACTTGAAGGTTGTAGGATTCTTTCTCTTGTTACATTACGACTATGTAAAGAAGTATAATTGATTTTATTTTCATTTGCCTGAATTAGGAGATAATTATGTTTTATATAAATCTAAATCTAAATCTAAATCTAAATCTAAATCTAAATCTAAATCTAAATCTAAATCTAAATCTAAATATAAATATAAATATAAATATAAATATAATGCCCAACCCACACATATATATAAGAATAGGTAGTAAAATAAAGCTGTTCTGGTTTTTGTCTATTTGGCAAGATTTGACATCATTGTAGCCTAAATAAAGGGAATGGTTTAGTTTGGAACATTTAGAAGACCTCATGCTACCCTTAATATACAATGTGTTGCTTTAACTACTGTTTAAATGATATGCAAGTCAAATTAGAGATGCCATTTGTCATCTGTACAAGTAAAGTGACTCATGCACAAAATTAAAAAAAAAAATTGCCATCACACAGTCTTTTATTTGCTGCTTCATCTTTATATAACATGGGCAAAAAAAGGCAGAACTACTTAGACTTTGATGAAAACTGAAACAGATTATAAGGCAAATCTAGTCAATTGTAAATGCTTATCAAAGAAGAGTTTAAAAGGCATAGTGAATTTACTAGGCTCAAAGATAACCAATAAAAAGAAGATTAATTGAAAAGGGTAGGTAGATGATTTTCAGGCTTCACTTTACAGGCAAAGTAAATACAAATAGACTTAAAATTTCAAAAGTTTATCTTTGCAAAATTTTGGTATGTTTCCTACTGAGATTTATTCCTCTTTACATTTCATTGCATTTTTTTCTAATTCTTTGACCATGATAATGCTGAGAGCTATCCACGAAATTTAATATAACAGTTTCCTTATATATGAACAGACATGTCATATTTTCACTCTAGTTGTTTAAATCCCAGAGAAAAAAAATTACAGTTGTTCCACACTGCCTTGTATATCAAAAGAAAATACACAAACAGACCCAGCCTTTCCCACGTCTCCGGGAAATTACGGAAAAGAATTTTAAAGCAGAGCATTTGTGATCTGCTTATGTTAGATGAAATTCAGATATAAGTATAATATTTTAGCAATCTCATTACAAGCTTAGTAAGTAGCATGGCTAAGGGCCACTCGTTAATGCGTAAAATACTAAAACAGTCTGAAATTTTCATATCAAGTCAAAGTAACTGGAATTCCCAAGAGGCTGTTGATTTCAGCCCCATATCTTTTGAAGGATATGGCATCTCTTAGTGAACCAGATATGAACTCTGTTTTATTTTCTTTCATGTTTCCCATTTGTCATTATAATGGTGATATCACAGTGCTGTACAAGTCAAAGGGACAACATTACTGTTATAACTAGTGTAATCAAATATTAACAGTGTCTTATTTATAGTTAGATATTTATTACTGTCCAAATGTTCCAGATATTTTTCTGTACTGGTCTGGATTCTGGGACTAAAATGATTTTTTTTTTTGGTACTGTTAAATCTTCACAACACAGTTATAAAATGGGTTTGTCTATTTTTGCTCATATCAGTATAGTTGTAAGCATGCTATTTTGTCTGTAATTTTAATTTGGGTAATACTATAGTGTTTCTAAAGAACCAACCCTTCTTTAACTCATTCACTACAATGAAATGCTTGCACATCTAGTAGTCTTGAAAAGAAAGAAAAAAGAAATTCTTCAAACATGTTTCCATAACAATCCTGCTATAGGTGCACTCAGAAAAACTGCAGGTGCAACCTGATGGTTTCAATCAATGACCTTTTAGGATCTTCACCAGGAAAAATGGAAAATATTTCTATTATAACATCTTTACCACTGTCATCCTCATCATCATCACATACATTTGTATAAACATTTTCAGGACAATGAACCTTTGCCCACCTACAAAGGTTAGAAATGTGTGTTTTGCCTCATATTATATGTGGAGGGAAGCATACATCATATAATGATGAATAGCAGTGGGAACATTTAAGCCAATTTAAGGATGCGAGAAATTGAATCCCAAAACCTTAACTATCTTTTAACCTTAACTAAAATACAAGTTATTTGGTTAGGTTTTGGAGGGGTCAGCAAGACAAATAGTGATTTTCTTTTTAGTTTTGCTGCAACTGTCATGAAAATTAATTTATGTGTTTGTTTAAATGCTTGCCAAGGGCATGGGGAATGACAAACAGGATTCTCTTAGTTATGGTAACATTACAAATGGCAATAATTGTTAATGTAAGCTCCAAATTAGTTGTGCTGTAGCCTGAAAGTCAAACTTTATTGGAAGTGTGAGTGTAGATAATATTTTATGTCCAATAAACAATTGTTCATTCTTGAATGTTAACCAAAGATTTGTTTTAATTTTGTCTCGATTCTTTTTTTTTTTTTTTTGTGTTTGCTTTACATTAGTCACTCTGCAGTAGCAAATGAGCAGGAAGTTGGTAGATAGACTTGTGTAGAAGAGATTTTTCCTGCTACAGTGTTTTGCAACAATATGTTGACCTGAAACTCCACAGCAATAATTCCAATGAATGCTACAGAAATTGCTTTCAAAGGTAAATAGTGCCTGTAGGCACTTTGATCAAGGCCTGTGCTTTCTTCTTCTGTCTCTCAAAGGGGCCCTCAACTCTTAAGAGCTAGAGCTGGGCCCTCTCTCCTTGGCATCTATACATGTACACCATACCAAGTTTTCATAGGAATGCACTGCAGCTGAGCCATGCAGCTCATAATCCCAGATGAATGCTCCCGCAACTTTAGGTGAACACTCTGCAATGTTTTTTCCTGATGTTTTCTAGACTGTATTCTGTGGGGTTGTCTATGATATTCTGGAGTTTCAATAGTTTCAAGAAGATGACATTATTTATGGAATTTTAAATAGTCTCCCCCTGTGAGAGACTGTGAATGAATGAAAAATGAAACACTGTGTTCATTTTTTAAAAAGTAGAATACATCTTAGTGACTCAATATAATTTCAAGCTAGATTGGAAAAGACAAAGATAAGGTTCTGTATTTTCCTTTAAGACTTAATGCCACTGGGATATTGGCATTCCTATTTTACTGGTAGTATTCAGTGAGGTTTGCTTTTGACAATAGTTTAGAAATTATCCCCCAGGAAAAAAAAATAAAACTTTTAAAAATTATGTAATATTTAAAACCTCCTATACTTAAATCTCATATACTTGTCTTGAGATAAATTAATGTAGAGTTTTACAGAGGTAAGTAACAAATACTAACAGCAAATACCCCTAATTCCCTAAGATCTTTTCCACAATGGTTTTCAGTGGGCACGTGAAGAGGACGTGATGATGTACATATGGTTATGTTAGCAAAGATTATCCAGAGGACTGTAATTCTTTTATGGCTTCACTATCAGATAATAATGTGGCATTCTGATAAAATATTTTTATGACAACATCCTAAGCTGTATTTCCTAAATATGAAAATTTGAAGCTTACAGGAAAATATCAATTTATTGGTTATGCAATCTACCTGTGACAATTCTGGAAAGAGTAGTCCTTTATATCTGCATAAAAGGCACAGAAAAAGAAGTGTATCTGCAGACTTCTTGCCAATGTTCCACAGTCTTGACCCCAGATGGCTACTTTTTGAAATGAGAGTGAATCTCTGATCTTCCAGCATTCATTTTTCTTTGCCAAGTCTGCTGCTGAAGTGCCAGCTACTTTCTAAAATTTGAAGTGTCCTCAAAAAAATTATAGTTTTATTATCTATCTGAAACTCTTACTGCAAAACTGTCCAATGTACAAAGCCACTGAAAGAAAAGAAACAAGGAAATCACACCAGGTATGAATGCAGTTACTTACCTTTTTAGACGTTTTTAGCTCTTTAACCTTGGTCAAAACATGAATGTTGTACAATTTTCCTATTACTGCACTTTAATAATAACATGCACTTTATGCTTTCCATGATAGCATCTTCAAAGTCAAATACACTTGAAAGGGTAATAACTCAAATATTAGAGAATAATATACCTATACACAGATATTCTACAACCACCCAGGAAAGCTTTGTCATGCAAGTCCAAACAAATCAAATGAGATTTATCTTGCAGCCAGGCATGTGACCCTGGATTTGGTTTTACACCAAGAAAAAAAGGCAACAAATTCCTTGCCTTCCTGAATCCTGTTTATTTTCACAAGTGTCAATGTAGGATTTATTTACATGTTGCACATTACAAATTTACTTATTAATTTAGGCTTGTACAATTTGATGGGGTAAACCTGTTTTGTGGAAAAAAAGCACAGCCCTCTAGGTATTTCTGTTCAGTGGAACTAGTGTTTATTTAGTACCTGCTCAGTAGAATAAACAATTCTATGCTCTTACTTGACTGTGTCTGGTTTGTAAATTGGAACAACTTTAAAACTGTTCTGTTTTACTTTTACCAAGCAGAATTTAGTTTGGATTAGGAACTCATGGCTTTTTACATCACAGGTATTACAGCTGCTCACTGTTCATCTGGGATACAGCTAATTTTCTTCATAGTAGTTTGTATGGTGCTATGTTTTCAATTTCTGATGAAAATAGTGTTGATAACTCAGTGATGTTTTAGATACTGCTGTTGTTTTAGACACTGTCAAGGTTCTTTTTGTTTCTCATTCTGCCCTGCCAGTGAGGAGGCTGGGTATGCACAAGAAGTTTGATGTTATGACATTGGTCTTTCCAGGTAAAAATTATGCATCCTGGAACCTCCTTCCCTGGAAATGGATAAACATCTGCCTGACAAAGGGAAGCAGTAAATGAATTCCTTGTTTTGCTTTGCTTGCATGCATGACTTTACCTATTAAACTGTCTTTATCTGAATTCACAGATTTTCTCTGCTTCTGCCCTTTTGATTCCCTCCTCATGCCATCGTGGGGGTAGTGAGGTACTTGTGTGGGGCTGAGCTCCATATCAGGGTTAACCTACATCTACAAATATTTAGTTCCGTTTTAAACCTAGGAAAGTTTTAAATGTAGTAAGATAGAAATAGGTACTTTAGATACAGCTATCATGGTAAGTACAGATTTCTGCCCTAAGTAGGGTAGAGTTCTACAGGTTTTTGTACTTTGATGACATCAGCAACTAAGATTAGTTCAAATTAAAAATTTTTAATGTAAATGTTAAAAATGTTAATGAAAAAGTAAATGTTGTGTGTCAATGAGACCTGGCAGAAAGCAGATCCTCAGCAGCACATAGACACTGTTCTCTGTTGCAAAGGCTTATGGAAGCTTGTGCAAAGAACAATGAAAATACTAATTTTCTGATATCAGATTGACCTTTACCCACATTATAGGCTGAAATGAGTTAATACAATATCCTGAATGGAAAATATAGAATTGTAGAACAGAATCATGGAACAGCACAAGTTATAAAGGGCCTCAAGAGACCATCTTATCTAATCTTTTATGGGGAGGGAGTCTGGATGATAATACCTAGCACCCTCTTCAATTGCACTTTAAAAAACCCCCACTCTACTTCCACTCTACTCCACTCTTTCTGGAATATTGTACTGGAATGTTGTGATAATTTCCCTCTCAAGCCTTCTTTTCTCCAAGGAGAAAAGACCTAGCTCCTTCTGTCTTTCCTCACAGGATTAGTGTCCCAGCTCTTTCCTAATTTTTGTGGCTATCCTTTGGATTCTTTCTAGTCTCCACATCTCTCTTGAACTGAACTAGATGCAATACTCCAGGTGGGGCCTCACACATGCCGAGAGGAGTGAAATGACTGTCTGTGTCTCTGCTAATAATGCCCCTGTCCTTGCTCTCCAGGATCTGATTTGCCTTTGTTGCTGCAGTAGTGCACTGACTTGTGTTCACCTTGTTTTCCACCAGGACCCTCAGGTTCCTTTCAGAGTGACTTCTCCTCAGCCACATGGATGCAAGCCCATACTGGTTCATTGGTTATTCTGTCCAGGTGCAGGATTTTTCACTCATCTTTGTTAAACTTCACACTGTTCTTCCTAGGCCATTATTCCCACAGGTGCAGGTGTCCCTATAAGACATCTCTCCTTTCTGAGGTGTTCGTCTCACCACCACCAAGAAAACTTGGTGAGGGTGCTCTCAGTACCACGATCCAGATCACTTGTGAAGATGTTTAAGGGCCCAAAATGATCCTCATTTTATAGCATGTATAAGTGCAAAATAGTGCTATTTAATAGAGAAAAAACACCAGTCCAATATGATGTTACTAACTGATATTTCAGTGTGCCATGGTTTTGTGGAAAATAAACAAGGAATAATGGAAGCCATTTATTTTCATCATTTTAGGCATCATTAAGTCATATAAATCTAAACTGGTAGTCAGAGGGCCCTTATATATAGCCAGTAGAGGAATACTGGCATCTCAAAAAGGGATTTTAGGTACTCACTTTAGGAAAGAATGTTGACACCTATTTCTCTTCTGAAAAAGGGAAAAGAGATGACTGGCATCAATGTAGATAATTACTCTTTAGCTGTCTGAAGATATAAGAGATTAATCCCATTCTGTGAAGTTAATTAAAACACCTTACAAAATATGATGCTGTCAAATTATTATTTTCATATACATTTCCTCATCATTCTGTCTTTTAAGGGCTTGTCTTCACTCACAAGAAGACAAGTAAGCAAACAAGAAGTTGTGTTTATTAAAGCCTCAGGGAAACTAGAATGAGTAATATGAGGATACCCTTAACGCAAGGCATTCTACTTTTACTCTGAAGTAAACTTGTCCAAATCACTTTCAGGTAGAGTAAAAGGCTGGCCTTAATGTGTTTACACATTTCTAAACTTCCCATCCTTTCTGCATAAGACGGCTGACAGCTTCTTTATGCTTTCTCTGTATTATTACTCCTTTCATTTTGATATTCACTACCCCCTGCAGTAGGACAATTTCCTCTTGATTATAGCTTTCAAAAAGTCTGTATGAATATGGGATTCAAATAGATTTCCTAGGCAATTCACCTATATCCCTCCTGCGAATATTTACCAGATTTCAGGAGAATGTCTTTGCTGGGAGTGATTGGTGTACAGGAGTATAGAAAGTTCTTGCACTGATGTGTTAATCATGAGTCAGTCTCAGGGTCTGTCCTTGGGCCTTTAGCTAACCTCACTGTACCCACATTGATGCAGTACTGCTCTGCCAGTCCACCTAGCTTGGTTTAGAGATTTGGTTTTATAAATTGATAGATTCTGTAGCCTGAATTAACAATTAGATGCTCTAATGTGACTGCATATTATAGGATGAGAATCCAAACTGAAGTTCAGTGACTGCATGTGTGCAGCCCCCTCCCATTTTCCTTCACAATAACCATTTGCCTTCACAGTACTAGAGATTGGTTTTTTGTGATTTCACAATACAGCAAGATATTCTAACATGCATATTTAGGAAAACTCAAAATTTAGTAATACACGTTCTGGTGAGGAACATAAAGAAACTCATCCCCTTGTACTCTTATAGAAACATTTACTTCGATATATCATATACACTAAAATAACAATATTCCTCTGAAATACTACTTGAGATTTTTAAGTTCTAATATGCAGTTCTGTCTATGACAATGAAATACAGAGGTCTATCTCCTTAAACAAACATCTTTGCAATCTAAGTTAATAAAGAATCATTGAAGGGACCTAGGACTAATTATCCTTTTATTTACTGCATATTTCATATTAAATGAGAATGTATTTTTAGAAAAAAGTTTATGAGCAGAATTTCTATTTCTTTTCAACAAGATGTGCTTTCCTCTCATTATAGCTTAGACAAAAGTATGACAAATGCCAAGATTTTTATACCAAATCTTGGTCAGCTATAAACAATTCAGAGTAATCGTCTCATCTTAGTGGAAATGCTCTGGTTTTACCCTGGCAAACAATGGAAAGCAGCGTCTGACTGTGTATTTCTCTCCTAATTTTATTTATCTCCTCAATGAACGCAGTACTGGGTTTACGTACTAGTCCACCTAGTTTTTGATTCTCCTTAAATAATGTTATGCTTTTTTCACTAAAATTAAGCTTGCAGTTAAATCAAGGAAAGTAGAAACAAAGTATCATAATTCCTGCAAAAGTGAAATAGAGAAACTTGAAAATATCAAAATGCAAGTTGCCATCAGCACCAATTAGAGCTATGAATACAGTTATATCACAGCTATAAGAAAAAAATGCCAATTTTTAAAAAAAAGACTGGATTTATTCTTTTCAGTGTCATAATTATTATTCTGCCACCTTCTGGAACCATTATGAGACAAGAATCTAAGTTGCTCTGTCAGAACGGGAAGAAAGACTGATTCACTGTGTCCCATAACTTTTTATGAGACTCATGTCATTATGGTCTTCTTAATCAAATCTGGATTGGAAGATCATTCAAGTCTACCTGTCATTTTAAATCAAAATTTTTAACCTTGAGATGCAGCTGACAGTCGTGGTTTTGTCATTCTTTCAATAAAGGAGATAAATTAATAAAAAGAACATTTTTACAAAATGTGCACAGATGTTGGTCCCTTTCCTATAGCAAGAAGTTAAATGACTTTTTTTTTAAATGATTGCCCAGGATTAAAACCAAAACAAAACCAAATAAAACAAATCAAAACAAAACCTAAGACTATAAATTGGTTTGGATCTACCCCATAAAGCAGTAGCTAAATTAATTTAAAATATCATACTTTTCAAACCCTTAGATAAAAAGAAAATTGCTAATTTTAATTTTCAACAGGCAAATTCAAATATAGGCTCTTTGCATGGCGTAAAAATAAAGATTTATCAGGTAAAGTCTTTATTTTTATGAAATATTGGTATATGGATTCTCAATGTCTCCCTGGGACCAGAGTTTTGCCCTCCTTCAATTACAGAACATCTATCCAGTATTCAAAGAAAATATTGTGGTTCGTTTTATTTATGACTCATTCTTTTCCTGCCATATTTTGGCTAGGTTCAGACATAGGTAAATGAAGTTACTACAAGAAAACAATGTACATGGCATTGGAAAAAATAGTGTTGCAGTAAATGATTAAAAAAAAATGAAAACTTGTCTTTGAAAAACAAAAAGAAAAGAGAAAATTAAACAATAAGTAGATTAAACTGGGGAGCTTAATATTGTACAACAACAGATGGAAGCTTTGCCTACAACGTGAAGGAAATAAGGTAGTAAACCAATAATGCCTTTAATATGTATCTGCATTTACTTATCATGCTACATGAAGCTAGCTTTATTGCTGATGGCCTGAGGATAAACATCTATGTTCTCAGAGCCAATATTACCTTTAGCATTTATATAAGGGTTGAATTATGTGTAAAACTAGAGAGAGAGATTAGTGATTTCTGAGCATCTGTTTGTTTGGCCTTGAGTGTTTTGGTTTTTACATTAAACTTTTCTTCAAATATTATTTTTAACTTTAATTAGCTTTTTGACAATATGAAAGAGGAGTTTTAATTCTCCTTTTATCTCTAGAAAAAATAAATGTAGTAAAACAGAGAATAGAGCTCTTAACTGTAGCTTTGCAGCCTCTTTTCAGTACTTGTGATGTAGTATCCAAACATTTCTGAGATAAGGAAGAACAATATTTATGTGTGTGCATGTGTGACAGTGTGTGCTTGTGTGTGAGAGAGGAAATTACAAGATAAATCATTACATGACACATACTGTCTGAGGTAGTCTGGTTTATGTGTACTTATCCATGTAGCTGGATTATTGTCATTGTTTAGAACACACAAAAAATAGCAATAGAAACAGAAAAGTCTTTCTTGCTTTCTCCCAGAGCTGTTTCTCTAGAAACATTTTCAAATGCAAAATTGAGGTCAACACAGTTTGCTTGTATGTAACTTTTAAGACAACATTTCCTGTTAAATGAAATAATTTGTGGCTGAAGGCTTCAGATCATCCTTCGTTTACTGTATGTGTAAAGCTCACAGATCACACGGAGAAGAACACTAAGGAAAGCAAAAAATGTGGGGAACAAAACCCTTTAGTTATCTGTGCAATCACCCTGTATTCAGAAATAGGTAATTCAGAATAGCTTCAAACCATTCAAAAAACCCTGTGTTAGTGACTTAAAAATCTGATGCATAATAAATGCTGGATGCTGACAGCTTTGATCTACGTTTTTCTTCTTACTTTTGAGTCGGATTTATTTTTCTCCTGAAAACTCAGCAACTATGATCTTGATAGAGGAAACCAGAAGTAGCTTTGGAGAGAGGAGCATCACAGCTGCTAAGGAGGGAAAAAATGTAATAGAAATTAACTAGACGCATGGAAAGAAAAAAAATTTGCTAAGTGAGAGACAAGAACTGTTGCAAAGATATTCTGGAAATGTTTCTGGAAATTACAATTAATGAGGACAAAAGCATAATTCTTATCCCTTGAATTTTTCCCACCCCTTTCTGTATGCACACTTTCCCATAATGTCAATGCTGTCAATGCTCAGGAAATTTAAAACACTTCTGCAGACTACTCTATTGTAGGGATGAGGAAAGTCTTAGAAGAACAATTCTTGGGAATGACTGTTCTCACTCAACAGGTAAGAAAAAGTACTGCTGAAAAAACCTAGCAGATTAATTTGCTAGTTTTCTTATTGGTACAGTACACTGGTAAGGGGGAAAAAGACAGGGAAAGAGTTATAAAATTATTTTAATTGTTTTCTTTCTGTCCTAAAAAATAGGAAGAATCCTAGAAAGCACAGAGACAAAAACAGACGGAGTCACAAATATTAAAAATGGTATCACGCAGACAGAAATGTTTAATGAGCAAAAAGGATGGGAATTTTGGAAAACAGAATACATCTGGAGACTGCAACAGAATAAACTGGTGGAAAGAATGTTCATATTTTTCTTTTGCCCATACTTTTTTTCTTCCAAAGGGCTGAAATTTCTCTTGGTAATACTGGTTTGGAAGATGGACAAGTCCTATGAACATACATACACCCAGAAATTACTCAAATTAAAATGAGATATTAGGATATACACATATCAAGATTCATACTACTGTTTTCTACTTTTTCCTTCCCACTCCTCAACACAATCATCAATACAAACTGATCATCCCTCAAACCTGTCGAGACTTCCAGGAAAAATCCTGTAAGGGAATTCTAGTCTCAGTAATATGCTTTCCACT
>JAYDZK010000001.1:58500971-58511481 GCA_034509185.1 Euphonia xanthogaster | reverse complement strand
TTCCACTAGGACTAAGTGTCCCCAGTGTTTTCAAATCTGACATTTAGAGCTACGTGCAAATTATTTGTGACTGAGCAAATTAGCTAATTAAATAATTGGCTTAGGGCTTCATAAAATTTGGCTGCTATGGAAATGAGACTGTCTGAACTTACAAGTTTCATCTAAGCATTAAAAGCACTTCATGTCTTTACTTCAGAAGAAATTGAGGTAGTAGCAGATTTGTTTTTAAAATGGTTGTTTATAGATTTCTTCTTGCATAGTTTCCAGATCAATATGCAGTGGGACACTTTGCCTGAGACACTTTGCTCCCAAGTAAGACTGCAGTCTGTGCTCCTCAGGATGAACTTCTAAACCATTGTAGCAGAGAATATTCTCTAGAACTGGGTCATTTTCTCCCACATTCTTCCACTCTCTTGACTATCTACCATCAGGGCAGATTTCAGAATGACCTTCCTCAAAAAGTCTTTCTTGACCATAAACATTTTGTGGGCTGCATTGAGGAGACCTGGCAAACATAGCAACAAAACTGTGCTTTCCTTAACATCCAAAGGGAATTCAAAGTTCTCAAAAGCTGTTGTAAGAGGCCTGAAGGAGGAAAAGGGGGTGAAAGGCTGGGGGAAAGCATCCTTCCCTATTCCCCCCATAGACTGGGTACAATTCCTAATGGTAGAACTTGAGGTAAGGGTGGGAGAGCAGCACTGAATCTGCTCCCAAATGACCCTCATTGCCCTTGATGTTGCCATGCCGTAATCTGATACCACACAGTACAGCAACAGAGTAATCCTGTTTCCTCTCCCTGTTCTGAAAATGATCCTTGCGACAAGCCCATAAAGGAATATATATTAGGTTAGGTACCACACCTGCATGGACTGATCAAGCCACATTGTAACCAGTGGTTCTGAACCAAACATAGCAAATGCTTAGAGCAAATGCTTAGATCAAATTTATTTCCAACTCAATCTGGGCAGATCTGTCGTTATCTCAACCTTTCTTGCCCAGCACTATGAGCCAATTAAGGCTCCCATGGTTTAGGAATGTTATTCCTCAATTTGCACCAAAGGCATGCTGGCACTCTCTTCCCTTCGCCCTCCAGCTGGAAGCACAAAAGCAAAGATCACTCATTGAGATAAGAACAACTTATTAGGAACATCAATGAGACAAGAGAAGGAACAGAAACAGAAACAATACGAATAACAAAAGTGTACAAAGAGAAGGTGATTCACATGCAAAATGCCTGCTAAGCCCAGAACAATGAAAAACAACAGTGGACAGACCCTCCACCCCACCAGCTCTTTCCTTGACCAGAAAGGAACACCCTCTCTTCTGGGAAGCCAGAGTTTCTTTTCCCCATCTTTGGTAGCAATGTCAGATGGTATCAAATAACAAAATCTATTGGCTGCACCCCCTCCCACTGATCTCGGCTGGAACCAGAACAGTGACAACAGAAAGGCTAGGGAAAATGAGGGCCCATTATTTAATGGGATGGGGGACGTTGTTACACAGGACAAAGGCCAAGGTACTAAATGCTTCCTTTGACCCCACATTTACTACCCAGAGTAGCTTTCAGGAATCTCCAGTTCCAAGAGACTGTGGGAAAGGTTGGAACCAGGAAGATGGACCATTTTTAGAAGACAATCATGTCCAGACCAGACATTATATAAACCAACTAAAAATCCGTAAATCCATGGACTCTGGTAAGGTAAACCCACAAGCCTTGAAGGAACTGGCAGGTGTCATTGTGATGCCACTTTTGATGATCTTTGGTGGATTATTTCGACTGGGAAAAGTTCCCAATTACTGGAGGAAAACAAAACACTACTCATGTCTTTAAGAAGGGCAGCAAGGAAGTGACCTAAGGAATTAAAGGCTAGTCACCTTGATCCCTGATAAGGTTTTGGAGTAGCTAATCCTGGAATCCATTTCCAGGCTCAGGTACTAAAAGAAAATAATCAGGATTAATCAGCATGGCTTCACCAAGAGAAAGGTATGGTTGACCAACTTGATTAATTTGTATGATGACATGACTGTCCTGGTAGACAAGAAAACACCAGTGCCTACCTGGACTTCAGGAAAGCCTTTGACAGTGCCTTCCCTAATATTCTCATGGGGATGCTTCTAATGTGTAGACTGGATAAGCAGACATATATGGCTGGGCCCAGACTGGTGGTGATCAGCAGCCTAAAGCTTACTTGGAGACTAGTAATTAGCAATGTACCCTAGATATCAATATTGGGACCATTCTGTGATTCTCTGACCTCTATATTCCCTATAACTTTGTCTGTTCTGAGCTTTTTTTCTTAGCTGTCATCCTGGAATACAGACACTGACTGAATAAATAGTTTTATGTTACTTACTTTAAATTGAGTAATATTTTGAGTTTTGCTAGCTAAGCAACAGCAATATATAGGGTTCAACCAAATTTTTATTTCTATCTACATCTGCTATGAATTTATGGATATCATATTGTAAAAATATTCATATTTGTCGGTTTTTTATTTCCTTGCATATTTTCACTCAACATTCAAAGCTTTCTTTGCTTCTTGTACTGGTGAACTTAACAGTGGGAATGGAGGAGTAGACATTCCATGGCTTGGAATGAGATGGATCCCTATCCAGTACTGCATGAATTATGGAGGCTGCTGAATCTTTGATTTTTATGAACAGGTGGTGAGATAAAAGATTTACATATGGATATAAAATACACAAACTTTCATGAGTAGATAAATCTTCTTGGCTGCTTAGGAATTATTTCAAGAAAAAGCATATCAGTCTCCCTTCTTTTTGTGGATATACCTGTAGCCCAACAAATATGACTGGTGCAATTACTAGCAAAAGGCCACAGGGGCTGTAGTGACCTGACACTGCAGGGTCTCAGCAGTTATCTGGACTTGTCTTGGCCTATGCTGGTTTTAGCTGCTAAAACAATTGTCTAATGGTCCAGTGACATGTTGACTACAGGCTAACACTTTTTAGCTTAACTCTGTAAGTGCTTATACATCATAGATCCCTAACAAACCCAGTCAGTCACTTTACAACAAGAAATGGCACTTTATTTTAGTCCCTTATCATTAACTGAGGCCATTAATTGACAAAGAGGTGGTAAACCAATTATGTTTATATATAAATATATATATGCATACATACATAGATTTCAAATTCTAAGTGGCTGTTTCATTATCCTATTTTATTACATGTGAAAGTACACATATTCTTTTTGAGTACAGCACCAGTATCTATCTTAATAAATTTTTATGAAATTTTCAAAGGCCATCTTTGGGGCAATGAAAAAGATACCAGCAATAAGAAAATGAATAAAAATGGCCCTAAGCTGACCCCAAGACTGAGACAAAAGTTTCCAAGCTATAAGTGTTAATGCATCCTGGGTACTGTGGTGGTGGCTTCTCATAATGCTCCTTTACATTTTATTGGCAAAACCTAACACTGCTGACCTGGAGAAACACTGGGAAGGGTTCCAGAGAAGGCAGGAAGATGGCAGGAATTTCATGTATAGCACTTTCATGGGAATATCTTTAAAGAAGTGACTAGATGATTTGCTCTGGAATTAGTAGCATCCATTGAAATTGTAGTAATAATTACTATTTTTATTTTGGGTGCAAGGTTAATACATCATTTATACAAACAGTAAATATTTGAGTACACCATACACGGTGGTTTGCCTTTTACCCATAATAAGAACTTAGGGAAGGATATCTGATTTCTCTATTTCATTTTAATTTGATGAAAAAGAAATCTATGTTCTCATTTCTGATTGAATGCTAATGCTTTCCTAGTGACCTTTCAAATAGTAGTTACTTGTTTGTTCAAATCTAAAGCATTTTAGTCTAGCTACACTCTCATAGCCTAGTTTTTTATTATTACATTTTTTTTTTATTTAAAGAAGACTAGTTTTTTCATTGCTACAAACATTTTTAAGCTATATATTTAATGTATGAAAAATAGCTATTTCCCATCTAAATTGTTTACTTGAAAACTCTACCTATCTTCTTCAGGGTACAGCAAGATAATAGAATTCCTTCCCTATGAGTAATAAAGAATCTAATAATAAGTTGTAAAATTAGTTTAGAACAACTATTTCTCACTAAATACATTAATATTTATTGATTTGTCATGCACATATTTTAATGCCACAAGTGAGTTAAGATTTGTCTGTTTGCATTGCAGTGCTGGCTGGAAGAAATTCTATTGATTTCCAGAATCACTTCACTTACACCTGAGTCTCACAACATCAGCATTATCAGAAGGAAAGAATACAATCCAGCAGATCTAAAAGAACTGTTCGTATTCCCTGTAGGCTCAACAGCCGTTAAAGCCCTTTAGGATCTGAAGAGGGACATTCAGGATACCTCAATTAATTGCCCCTTTCTTCAACTTGATCACTTAAAGATCTTTGCTTCTAACTGGTAAACTAGTAAACATATGCTAGCGATAAAAAGTTGATCACTTCAAAGAGATACATATTTCACTCCTCTCTTACTGATATTTTGGGGTCATCTAAATTGCAGATTAGGGAGCCACGACACTAAGTATTCAGTATGTTAAAAATCTTCATTGTAGCTGTATTTCTACCCAAAAATTTTGACAATATTTATGCATTGGTTACATATTACATATGTACACAAGTTTAAGCAATTTTCCTATTCCTTACTGTATATTTGTTGATTTGTTTGTTTAGTGAGCGCTGTTTATTGTGGTTGGATTTTTTTTGTATTTGTTTTTTTCCTTTGTCCTAGAGTTAGGCTTCATTCATTACAGAGAAGGGCCATTTATGTTAACTACCCATTAGAGAAAGGAGATAAAACAAGCCACAATTTCAGTATTAAAGGATTTTTAAGAATTGATGACTGAATGAACATATGCTTTGTTCTTCCCTCTTCCATCTTCCCAAGTAAGTAGCAACACTTTTACTATTCATTAAAATCTATAAATTCAATTACCACTCCAAAATCCATGAATAAAATAATAGCTTCCCACTCCGAAAGGGACAGGAAGGCTCAGATGTATGGATTCCCGTGGTCAACAAGAAATTTAAAAAGTCAAAGAGACTGCAAAAACTTTCAGTTTGCCATTTCACACGGAAATTGATATAAGTTAGCACCTTATCTTGCAGTATAAAGCACACAGTTATGGGTTTTTAAGGGGCAGGGTGAAAGTGAAAGGAGAGGGAAATTGGAAAGAGGGAGAAAGAGGAAGAAAGTAAGGAAGAAAGGAAGGAATGAAGATCACCCATCCTGGCTTAAGCATTAATCCAGCTGATGGGGTGTCTAGGGTTCTGACTCATTTGCCTGGGCTTTCTAAGGATATATTTTTACAGATTATTAAAGCTTATGAAATTGAATAAGGCCCCTCAGTTGGCTGTGTGAAAAAAAAAATAAATCTGGACTTATTTAATTCTGTTAATTTAATACAAATAATTGGCTCTTTGTTGAACCAAGGCTAACTGCTGATTCTGGATAGAGCTTGGCCATTTTTCAAGTCAGTTTATCAATGCCTGTGGTACTAAAAACCTTAAGTAACTCAACTCTTTACATGAAGGTTTTCCCTTTTAAGGCTTCCTCTATTGCAAACATCTGATGGGGCCTAGTGCAAGGTTGCACTGGGTGCTGGTGCCAACATCAACTGTGGGGGGTGCAGGGATGGTCTCTGTGAGAAGAGGTTGTGATGGACATGGATGTTTCCATCTGCCTCCAAAGGGCCAATCAGAGGATACAGCCAAACCTTGAAACTGACATCCAAAGTGGTGGTGTATTTAAGAAAAGGCAAAAAATGCTCTGGACATGAGGCAGGGGTGGCGTGGTGGTGGGGTGAGGGGAAAGAGCAAGAAGCAGTGAAAGGAACAACAATATTAGAAAAGGAAGAGCAGGTGGAGGTACTCCATGGAGAAAAGATAATCCCTGAAGCCCATGGAGAATGCACACTGTAGCAGCTTTTCCCCATGGATCCATGCTGGAAAAAAGGAAAAAAAAAACATGGAGGAAAAAGTGGCAGACACGACCTGCTATGGATAGACTGTAAATCCCATTCCCCATCTGCCTGCATTGCTCAGGGAGGAAGAGAAAGCAGAGTCAGAGATGAAGGAATAAGAAACCTGGGAAAATGGGAAGAATAGTGATACTTTGGCATTTGCCTTATTGTTTCCCTATACCTCCAAGCATTTATTGTGTTTGGTAGTAAATTAAATGAACTTTTTCTAAGGCAAGGGGTTTTATTTCCCAAGAGAGTAATTGGTAAACATTCTCCCTACTCTAACCTTAACCCACAAGCGTTCTCATTACTGTTCATATATTTTTGCTTTGTCCTGCTGGTAGGGTGAGAAGACAAGCGAGTGACTGGGAGGAGTTTTAGCTCCAAAGGGTAACCCTGCATAATGATATTAGAATATTTGTTATTACAATAATATACTTGATTCTCCTTGCATATGGGATGACTAAGAAGACAAAGAAAGTTGGAGACATTCATGTGAAAATTTATGTGTCTTTTGTGAATAACATACAGAAAAGGACTGTCAGTCAAAAATATAATAGAGAACAAGGTTTACTTTTCCGTATATGAGAACAAGAGTAAGAGTTTTGATTTAAATATATATTGTAGGAACACTGAATTACCCAGTTTAGATTAGGGCTGCATACGTAATGTACAAAATCATCTTTAATTGTGATTTGTTCCAGTATTACTCCATATGTGAATACATTTTAGGAGAGCAGGGAGAGATGGAAACACCATTAAGTGTCATCACAGAGAATAGGACTGATGGTAGTTTTAATTATTTTGCTAACATCATTGGAGCCATTACCTCATAATAACAAGTGCTGAATGGTCACCTTTTCCCAACCTTTCTTACCACTTATCATCAAAAATCAAAGCATAATGGGCAACAGCTGTTTCTGCTATTGCATGGATTTAGCTACACTCCCTAAGTGAGCAGTTTAGTTCACCAACATTCATTACTCCACAAGTCCATAATTACAAACCCAAAGTTAATCTGCAGAACACTGGCATCTATTTTTAAGACAGATGAAGGAAGGCTTTTAGTTTTCATTATGATAATTTACTTTTGTTGTTTGGCCTTTATTTTTCTTTCCTTTGTCTCATTTCAAGATTCCGCTGCCACATCTTTTCTCTTTTTAATTTTCAGCCTTATTATAATTCTTTCAGCCATTTCTTTTTCACATCTTTAAAGTTAGAAAGTTAGAAAACTATGCTTTTGTGTTTGCTGGCCTTGCATCTTTGTATGTCTATTTTTATTTTGCTTATTTTTTTTAAATTTTGTTTTGTTTCCTTCCCCTGATTTTGAGGCAGTGCCAATATCTGGGTGAAAAAATTAACGAAGTCTAGAGAACATGTACAAAAGTTAAGGCAACTTATACAGTAGAGAACTACAGAAAGAAAGCTGCTTATATATGCAATAAGTAATAAACATAGCAAATAAAATGTTTTCATTCGAAAGAGAATGTACTGTTGAATTTGGGCTTTTTAAGGGAACATATTTTTTGCTCAAGGATTTTTTTTTAAGTTGGGATGAATTTTGCAGGGAAGATTTTTCTTGTTTAAACTGTAACTGAAGTTAGGCTTCCTCAGTTCACTATAAATATTAATTTTTCTATTATGTGAGATACCTAAACAGAATTATCTCAATTTTCCTTCTTCATCTAGCAGCCTATTTTTCAAATCTCCCTGGGACTAACTGGCAGTTTGGGTTATGTTCTCTCACCGAAAAAAGAAAGATGTTGGCTTTTGACCATTTTTTAGGCATAAGTAATAAATAAAAAGTATGAATCAGATGCAGTAAAAATCTTTATGTCTTAAAGATGACTTAATTTTCCCGTTGCACCAGAGGAGTTAACTCCTGACTATATTATAGAGGTACTGCACTGTGTATCCTGCAGTAACAGTTCAGAGAATTGTGCAGCTGTCTTTTCTGCTTCAGTCCACAGGTTTCCTTTTCCTGGAAACAGAAGCACAGAATGTGATCTGGATGAATCTTAAAATCATGTCAAAGGCCTGGCCAAATACCCAAACTAGGTACCTAATGATGTAATTTGCAGAACAGTTATAGCCTCTGGACTGAGTTCCTAAAATAGAGATATTTCAAATCAGTCCTCAATCCTGATTGCTTTTTTAAAATTAGGGATCTCACTAAATTTCATTTCTCAAAGGAAAAACAATGGATACTTTATTTCTTAAATACAATTAGTGTTATTTTAGTTTATTTTTTCTGTACACTAGTATCTTTTCAAAGCCATAAAGACTGTTGTCACAAAAAAGGATTTTAAATGTTGAGTGAAAAGTGATTTTTGCTATGCAGACCTACTTGAGATGTTTTCTCTAATTCCTACATAATGAGACAGGTTTATAGTAAAACACCAGATAAAATGTATTTCTTTTTATTCCTCCAGGGCATTACTGGAAGACTAGTAATAATGCAGATTTTCAGATGTTTTGGAAACTGTTGCTTGCATAAACTGTTGTTCAAAGATCATTATGACTATCAGAGTTAGTTTTTCACAGGATTTTGATTGTTATCAGTGTTGAGTTCTATAAGAACTAAGACACAGTCACTAAAGTCCTCTATAGCCTTTAATCACATTTGAATGGCAAGGCTTACTTTATTAATTAAAGCAATACACAAATGAAATACTTTTTATTTTTACAGCAGTGATGAGCTCCTTGACCAATTTGTTAATTGCCTCTCTATCTACCAGAGCTTTCATCCTGGCCTATCACATGCAGTGGAATGAAGAACTATTAAAATACAGACCTACAGCTAGGATGCAAAGGGCTGCTTTTTGTGGTGTTACAGGGCAATCTCTTTCATATGTGTAAGGCTTAAACCTGTGGATGTAAAATGCAAAAGAACATTTCTCTTCCAAAGAGAAGAGTCAGGCAAGTAGTCACTGTAGAGCACTCATGCTCACTGGTGATAGGAATATGGCAATTTGTGATGAGACAAGAAATTTTTTGGTTAGCTTTACAGTTGAACTTGGTACAGGACTGTGACAGTGAGCTTCTAGTGATCCTGTAGAACTTGCCATCTTTTGGGAGCAGATATGTCAACTGAGAAAGGGTCTTGTGCTATCCCCATGAAGTCAATGGCAAGTTTTGTAACTTCAGGGACATCGTGATTTAGTTTGAAAGAACAGGGGATGAACACTTCTATTTGGTTACTTACAATTGCTCATTGTTTCGGTTTCTTTTTTCTTAAATAGTTTTGTTTGGTTTTTTTTTAAACTATTGAGTTCCCTGACACTGAATTAATGATATTTTCTTTAGTATTTTTGGGATAAAATGTAGAAACCTTGTTATGTTTAAATGCTTCTTTTAATTTTTTCCTTTTTTTTCTTTCAATTTGTTTTTTTCAAAAAAATTGCATCACAGTGGCTATCTTCTTCATGGAACATCCTTAGACTTTGAAGGAATACCTAATCAACCAGATTGCCCCGTCTAGACTGGGAGGGGGAGATAATCCATTCTTTGTATGGGTATTTCAATTTTCCAACTGAAAAATGTTATAACTTTCAGCATGGTTAATCTACCACTAATCCTTAGAAACCTTTTACCACAATGCTTCAAGGGAAGACACAAAAGTATGTATTACTCATTGTATACCTATTACTCATATGCTAATTTCATTTTTCTTACCTTTTATTTTGAGGAACAGCTGACCTCTCCAAAAGTAGGTTAATAGAATGGTTCTTAATTATGTCAAAGAATTACAAGGTAAAGAAAGGTAATTATCCTGTTTTCTTACTGCAGAATAGAAAAGATGAAACTGCTCACACTGCAGGTGAAACTTGAAAGACATCCTATTTTTTAGATTCCTTACATCAGTTTAAAGCAGAAAAATGTAGATTTTAAAAACCACAATTTTTGAAACTGTTCCGTGTTTACTGCATAAAGCAAAAAAGATCTCTTGGAAATGAAAGTTTGTGATTTTCTATGTTATTATAATTTTTTTCTTCTTTTTTGCTCAAATCCCTTAACCTTCTTTACTGAAAGGAAATTATGCTGTTTGTCTTCACAAACAACTCTTATAACCTTGACTTGTTCAAAAAGAAAAAGAAGATACTTTTTTCAGTTTAATGTCTTAAGTTGGTTTTCTTTTTTTTGCTTTTGATTTTTTTCAAAGATGTTTCTGAACTACAAAGCAGAGTTGAGCAATGAGAATTCAATTTCATCCATACAATGCATATATCAGTTTTTGAACTAAAGCGTTACATTATTTTTTTCAGTTCAAGAGCACACAGTCATTTTCCCAAATTCATGTGTTTTAAGCTTCCCCATTTCTGCTGATGTGGGATTTTTTTCTGTTTATACTTCAGCATAGAGGAACTGGAAGACATTCCGTCGTAAGGTCATCCACAGTAGGTGTATATGTTCCAGTCTGATTAACTTAAAAATTTCTGATCTCAAGCTTAGGGTCTGGGAGGAATATCAAAGACTAAAAGAAAAAAAAAATCTTCAATTATAAGACAAACAAAAGACCAAAAACACC
>JAYDZK010000001.1:58480027-58500958 GCA_034509185.1 Euphonia xanthogaster | reverse complement strand
ACCTCAGTTAAACAGATGGTCAGAAATGTTCTTAAAAAAAAAGTGATAAGAGATTGCTTGTCTCCAGAAGCATTTATAAACTTATTTCCCAGCAAGCACAGAGGCTAATTTTTGACAATGGCTGCAAGAATCAGAATTTGATCATGGAGAAATGTCTGCATCAATTTAATAGGGCAATTGTGTTTCCTAAAGGCTCTTGGATTGAGCTGTTTATACATTGACACTTAAACATCTTAGTCTCCAGCTCATGGGAATTCTAAAATGGCTCATAGAATTGGCTAGACTGTCGTAGATGAACACAGTACACAACATGTCTTAAAAAGGAAACATTTATTTCTACAAGCATGGGTGCTTTTCATTTCATTGCACAGCAGTTGGTAGATGAAGCCTGATGACAAGTAGTCCAACTGGTGAGATCCTCCCTTCCAGAATATGTAAAAAATCAAAACCGGACAAAGAGACCCATACTAATAAAATTGTTGACTTTCCAGACAGCAAACCATGTCCATGCCTGAAAGCAGTAAATGTAAGAATTCAATCTCTTCAGAGAACTGTCAATGGGAAGAGAAGATAAGGAAAAGAAGAAGTGACTGAGACTAAAGCTCTGGAACATTCAAACAGATGACAAAGGAATTGAAAGATTTTTTGTTGTTGTTGTTAGTTGTGGGGGTTTGTTCAGTGTGGTTATTTTTTATTTTTTTTCTTTTTTTTTTTCCCTTTTTTTTCTTTTTATTCAAATGAAGATATAAACCAGAATTTGATGCTCAAATTTTTGATTAAGAATTCTAGAATTAAGCTGTATTCTGAAA
Source organism: Euphonia xanthogaster (assembly GCA_034509185.1). Lineage (NCBI taxonomy): Eukaryota > Metazoa > Chordata > Aves > Passeriformes > Fringillidae > Euphonia > Euphonia xanthogaster. The sequence continues at coordinate 58,500,149 of JAYDZK010000001.1, read as the reverse complement.
TGGGCATCTGGTGCCACTATAACAGGAGACATCTGTTTCTCAGAACAATCTAATATTGAATAAAGTATACAGATAGCTAAAAGAACAGCACAATACTACTAAAGAACACAGATAATGTGAAATTCAGGACCAGAAAGGTAGAAAACACATTGTTTCCTTTTGAACAGTGAATAATAATGCTGCTCTGTATTCAAATACTAGAAGTACCCAAGGCCAACACGGGGACCAGTGATATTAATTCAACAAGACACTGAATTGACTAAATCTGCTTTTCAATCCTATTTTTCCCCACAATATTCTCTGTGTAATAGACCAAATCCGAAACATTTCTACTTATTCATCACAATTTGTTTTGGTTCTCCTTTCCTACTCTGTAAACCTGTAGTCCATAGTACAATAATGTCTTATATTACCCATATTTCAGGCTACACTTCTTTCCTCAGTCTATGTTTTATCAAAATATTCCAGGAGCAGTGTCTAAAGTAGTTTTCCTAGCTTCCTTCTATGTTGATGCAAATGTGTGAATTGGATAGCTCAAAGATGTTTGTCATAAATTACCCTGTCCCTCAGTGGATAGCTCTACTCTGTTCTGGAAGTGCATTTTTTAAGGTATTTATAGGGAAAATATTACCTTCCAGAATATGTTATCCTCTGCTAGATTTTATTCAGCTTATTAAGAGTATGCAAGTAGTTGGGGAAAAACACCAAGACAATATTTCCTTATAAACCTTTGAAGAAACTAATCTGAAAGGACATATCAGGACTGAAAAACTCCCAGTGAAGAGGGCAGGTCCAGCATGACTTCTTAACTACAGAACACTTCTAGCCATTCAACAACCTTATGCACAACTATGCTTTCAGAGAAATAGTCAGTTTGATTGTAACTATATCCTGGATTCAATTTCATTATAATCCCAGCCACAGTGCTGAGCAACATTATTAGATTAGAAAGCACTAGTGATGTAGAGTAAAACCATGGAGAGGGCAAAATAAGGAAATGTAGGCAACAGGTAAGAAAGAAGAAATATTATTGGGTTGAATCTATAGCAGTCGACATACAACATACGAGGAAATACTTAAAAGAAAAAAAAAGGAATGATGAGCAGAAGACATCTAACTGAGATATTGTAAAGCCACATATACATAAAAAAAAAAATTAAAGGCCATAAAAAAAAAAAAATTAAAGCACCAGGAGAAAAAACCATCAGCTAATCATACAATGTCACAGCAGAAAGTGCATGTATTGTAATACAGTGTAATGTCTTAGAATTGTCTTACCTTGAGAAAAGATGGAGGAAAGTATGAGGTTCATAGGAAATATTGAGTATTGATAGCAACCAGCAGAGCAAAGGGAAGGCGAGAACAAACCTCCGAAGATTAATTTCCCTTATCAATCATAATAATTGAAAAAAAGATAAGGGGATTTGGTCAATATGCAAAATACAGAGGCTTTAATACTGATAGAAGTAAAAGTTATACATTTTTTTATTTTATTTTAATCGGATCAAATTAAATCCTATCATTATCTTCAAGTTGTTAAATGCCTTTGGATCTAAATAACTGCTTTACTTGTATTGGTGTAATAAAGTGTTTCCTTTAAAAAAAATTGGGGAAAAATGGATTCCGTAGTTTCTAATACTTATTTGAAAAAGGGAAGATTGGAGTCTAACTTGAAGATTCTTTTCCTGATAATTCCTCTTGGAGTATTTCAGTAAAGTGGACAAAAGGAAAAATAAAGGGGAAATAAGTGACATGACTACATATATACATAGGATTTTGGTTTTTATCATAAAATCAGTAATTAAAAAAATCAGTAATTAGAGACAGTTTATTCCTAAGGTCTTTTCCCTGATCTTTTGCTGGCCATCAGTATTTCTGTTTTCAATTAGCAGATTTAGGAATGGCTTTAAAGACTTTTCAAAACTAACTATACTTTCCGGCAGCCTGAAAGACTTCAGTACTGTTTATTCATACACTTACATAAAATTTTCAGTCCATATTGACTCATCACAAAAAAAGAAATTGTAAAGATTGATTTATTTGGGTCATGACAGCCTTCAAAAATGCACATTATTTTTCACACCTATTTCAGTGAGAAGAGCAGGTGGAAGAGCAGGTGGATATCTGGAAACAAACTTTGGCTGCTATGGCTACAGGTTGTTGAAGAAATTGTTCTTGCAGACAAAATACACTATACAAGAGCTCTATTATGCTATAGAATTTCTGCCCTGCTTTAAATGCAGCTGTGATTTTTAAAAGGGACTTTTTCTTCATACACCTCAGGTCCTCTCTTGTTTTGTGAAAAAAAAAACCAAAAAACAAACTATTCTTAATATTCTTAAGTTGACAACTAAACTAAATTATCATAACTCATTATGTCTTAGAAACCACTGGAATAGAGATAGATTGTCCTGTGCTATCACCTAAATTTTCCTAAAATATGATGTCAATGTATTTCTTGTTTAAAAAGTAAATAATAGAGATGTAGAAGCATTTATATTGGAAAGGACTTTTAAGACCATTGAGTCCAACCATAATTCTAACACTGCCAGGTCAACCACTAGAACATTTCTCTAAGTGCTACATCTACACATTTTTTAAATACCTCCAGGGATGGTGGTTCAACTATTTCCTGGAATAGATTATTTCATTACTTAACAACCCTTCCCATGAAGAAATTTTACCTAATATCCATTCTGAATCCTCCTTGGTACAACTTGAGGACATATCTTCTTATTCTAGCCCTTGTTATTTGGAAGAAGAGACCAATACCCATCCTACTACAGCATCCTGTCGGTTATTTGTAGAGAGCAATAAGCTCTGAGCACGAGCCTCCTCTTCTCCAGAATAAACAGCCCCAGCTCCCTCAGTATGTCCTCATTAGATTTGTGCTCCAGACCCTTCACCAGCTGTCTTGTCTTTTCTGGACTCATTTCTCAGTGTCTTTTTTTGAATTGAGGGGCTCAAAACAACACAAGACTTGAAGGGTGACCTCACCGGTGCTGAGTACAGAGGGACAATCACTGCTCTGATCCTGCTGGCCACACTGTTTCTGATACAGAAATAACAGGATGTTATTGGCCTTTTTGGCCACCTGGGCACACACTGGATCATATTTAGCTGCTTTTGACCAGGACCCTCAGGTTCTTTTTCACTGAAAATCTTTCTAGCCACTAGCACTGCAGTCAGAAATCTTTCCCCAGCCTATAGCACTGCAGCGGGTTGTTGTGACCCAGGTAAAGGACCTAGCACTTGGCCTTGTTTTACCTCTTAGACTTGGCCTCAGTCTATTAACCCAGCCTGTCCAGATCCCTTTGGGGAGTCTTCCTACCCTCCAGCAGATCAACACTCCTGCCCAACTTGGGGCACTCGTCAACCTCAGGTGCTTTGCCCTTTAGGACTGCTTCCACCAGCTTTTTATAATGTCTTATAATCTATCACATAGATTTCCTGCTACACAGTGGCTTTTTAGTGCACTGAGCGGTGTACAATACAGCAATGGTCTTTAAATCCTAGTATGTCAGTCAAGGTTTTCTAATGAAGAAGTCAGTATTACTATATTCCTCATTTCTGTCCCCCTTCATTGATCCTATTGTTATTCTCAGCAATTGGTGGCTGCTGAACTCTGGCATTCCCTCTTCCTGCAATACATTCTTAAAACTGTTAGCTACAGGGAAGAGGTACCCTTATTCCTCTCTCTCTTCAACTGGGTGTTGGAAGAGCCTAGAACACAACCTAAGCTGTCACAAACGGTATCAGAGCTTCTTCTGTAGCACATTTTGAAGTCTTCATGTTTTGGTACTGTATCTAAGAGGTTATGTAGAAGTCCCTACATATTGTACTCCCTCTCGTAAAATTCCTGTCTTACTTGGGAAAGAGGATCCTTTGTGTGGGTTGTTTCAGTTATGCTACATCTAATAGTGAAGTCAGTAATCAGCTGTCTTAATAAATCTATTTTGAGAGCTGGATCTCAGTATCAAAACACATTTCTTTTTATATTTCCTATACAGATACACTAGGTCATCATTTACCTATACACAAGGAAACATATAAAAATAGACTTATAAATATATTTTAGCCTTTATACAAGTGGTTAAATATCTAAGGCCGTAGTAAGGACCAAGATGACAATGCCACCACAACCTTTTGGTAATAAATGCCAGTACATTGGCTGCACCTAGCTGATCCAGACTACTGATAAAGTGTTCTGACTTTTCATTTTTTGTCATCTCTCTGTGAGATACATCATAATAATTTTTACACTGGTCCCTTACTTTGGTATCTCTTTTAAACAAGAGGTATTTTAAAACTGAAAAAAAGTTAACTATAAAGGGTAAGATTTTTCAAAGTAATATCATAATTTCTGCCTCTCTCCTAGAAACTGGTGGGTGTGGCAAACATTTCTCCCTCGAGTCCAAACAATTTATCCAGCCAGTCCATTTTTATTCCTTTGGGTGTTTATATGAAAAGACAGATTGTCTCTAAATCCATAACACACTGAGTCATCCCACTTGGGTGAGATGAATGTTTTTCAGGCAAGAAAATGTCAAAGTGAAGTGTGAGAAAATCACCCTTAATGAATATTCATGTATCTATCCCATAAAGGAATTTGAGATCTCATGGCAATTCTATCAACAGATTATTTAACAATATACTTGTGATGCCCCAGCTTTTTGCTTGGAATATTTTCTGCCTTTTTCTCTGGAAAGCACCATAATGAATTAATAAAAGAGGTGCCTGAACTGAGGAGTTTGAACAGGCATTTGAAATGTGACTTCTTGAGTAATAACCATGGCAAGTGGCAAAGGCTGTGGCAGAATGAATGGGTCATCACAGTGAGATAATTTGGTTACTCATCTAGAGCTAGAACTCTGATGCAACATCATAAAAAAAAAAAGTCTTTAAAAATACAACCACAATATTGCAGTCTTAGATAATACTAAGCACTAATTACAGTGCTGCAGAAAAAAAAAATGTTTACATGTCTTGAAAATAATATTTAACTCTTTAATTCCACTAAAAGAAGTCTATTGGCATTCTGCTGAAGTGTTGGTGATTTGAGATTGATCTGGCAGCAGGTGTGAGAGAGAAACTGAGATAAAGCCCAACAAAAAAAGGCTGGTTAAAGGAAAGACTTAGTGGTCTGGATCAGAAAGATTAATTCAGTGCACTGATATTTTAAATGACTCAGCTTACAAATAGGAGAGGATTTAGATGTTCCTTCATGGCATTATTCCAAACAAGAAAGATCCCTGAAACAACCTAAATTTTTTTCCTGTTTCAGGTCAGCAAGAAATAGATGAACACAAGACAGCTGCTTACTAGACCACGTCCTAGTTCTGCTTTGCCCTTCAATCTTTTTGCCACTTGAACCAGTACAAAAGTAGGTAGAAAAAGATCATAAATCATAATTGCAACATATTACAGTTCTTTAGTAGAGTGTGCAAGATTATAATTCTCTGCCCTATCAATTTTATATTGTCACAATGCTCTTTATTTCAAAAAAACATTATTCATAAAATTTGATGCAAAGGAGTGAAAAATCAAATGCATATTTGCCCATTTAGCCATTAGGCATATAGACATGTATAATCATCACGAGTCGCATGGAAATAAGTCAATTTCAAAACTTTCCATAATAAATTCTTTTCTCACTGGGAAACAACAGACATGGGAAAAAAAAAATCCTCTATTCTTGCAAAGAGAGCTGAGATAAAGTTATGCTTTCCAAAATCAATGAATTCTCCTGTTTATTACAATGACAGAAATGGGATCTAAGTAGTTTGCAAGGCTTTCTAATATGAAAAGCAATGCAAAGGCTTTTTTATAAAGGGACTAATCTCATTTTACCAATCAGTTGTTTACTCCCCTTCTGGTTTTTCTCAGTCTTCATGGGGAGCTTCACATCTAAGGGTCAGAAAGATTAATTACTTAGATGTGAAGTGTTTAAAAAAATAGTGCTACTTGCTCTAGTGGCAAGCAAAAATCTTCTCCCCTTTCATGATGCTAGCTTGTCATTCCGGATGGGTAATGTAAAAAAACTAATTTTGAAGGCAATATTAGTCTTTTACTCAGTGCTTCAAAACCTAGATGGCGCAGCAGACAAGTAATGATTTAACTAGATGCTAAGCTTAACTTTTCTTATCCCTACTTAAAAACCCTAACTAGTTATAGTAGTCCTAGGTGCATAGATAATTCAGAATGAATAGGGAATCCACATCCAACAAGGACAAGTTTTTCCAACATCATGTTAGGTTAGTGCATTGAATCACACTTGTTACTGGTGGTGTACAGCAGCACTGTGAACACTTGAGCTCCTCAGCCAAGTGCTTCACATCCCTTGTAGTCTCAGTATTGCTGCATGGCGACCCATTGGGGCGCTGTAGCTGAAGGCACATCTAGGGACATAGCATGTGCTACATAGCATTCCTTCTATAGGTGATTTTGCTTTAGTAATAGACACAGTGGGAAAGAGACAAAATAGAGACTGAGGATACATCAGGCATATATCAGGCATTGTGGCTGATTAGATTTGGATTCAGGGGAGAGCACACAACATAAAGTGCAAATATGCACACAGCACTATGACCTCCTTGTTGAACATGGCCCTGCTGAACATCAATATATGTCAGGAATTTAAAAACTTTTGGGTTTTCTGGGTGACATAATTACTTCAGAAATACGTTTTATTCCTGGAGAGAATATGCAGAACTGGTCTTCCCAGCCATTTGTCTTATTTTTTTTAGAAGCTCATCTGGGAGCACCATACATAATGAACCACAGGTAGAAAACTGACACGCTCACACTTCCTCCTACAATTCTGCTAGATTCTAGTGTAGGCAAGCAGCGAGAATGAGATGACTAATAGTCTTTTTCATCTTCCTAGCAATTCTTTAGCTAATCTGGAATAATTAGAAGGCTGTCTGTGCATCTGCAGTAGTCAACACCTTCACAGATTTGCTGCTTTCCAAGCTGGTATTAAAATATGTGAATTTCCTCTCAGTAGCACTTCTGCAGAGAAAGAATATTTCTGCTGAGATCAAAGATATAAGTGAAGCCAGATTCAAATTTATTGTCTTAGGACCTCACTGTTTTCCACTCTGTATCTTTTGTAGTTTTTTTAACAAAATTCAAAGATTCCATGAAATTTTACATTTGTCTTCTGCAATGCTTTATACTGACCTAAGAAAAAGTAAGCCAATATCTTGGGTCTGAGAGATGTAAACACCCCCTTTTATTTTTTCTTTTTGGCAGTTGGGAGTGGCTCGAAAGAATACATGGAACATAACTGTGATACCTGAAATATATAAAGGTACTCCACTGGAACTGTAAGGTTTAACATATGAGGCCATGGCGAATAAAACTCTTCATCTAAATTTTGGAGTTCACGGAGTAGAAAACCCCAGTTAATGTCATAGCAAGGCTTACAAACGTCATTTTCGGTTGGGAAAACTGATTATAACATTAAAAATACTCAGATAGGCTTTTCATAGGGGAAATGAACTTTTAATGCTTAAAAAAGTTCTATGGGGACTTCTTGTTTTGAGAACTTCTAGCAGAGGAACTCACTGTTGCCTTAAAAAAGGTTTTTAACAAACATTAAAAAACTTTAAAAATAACAAATTGAACTTTCAGTTAAGTTGGAAGAGGCATTAATTACAGTCATTCATGGTAACAGGGTATGAATTTCTTCAGCTAAAATCTTCTTTTGGCATTTTTAAAGCTTTTAGGGTCTTAGAGGGTGTAGATACCAGATATGCTGGCATCCAGTACTGCTGTGCAAAACAATAGGCCTTTTTAAGGTGTAATTCATCTGACTTTAGTCATCTGGTTTATAGATGAAAGAAGTTACATCTCACAGGTTGGATGAGTTGGCCTTGCAGCATCCTTTCCACCTTGGGCTGCTTTATGATTCTATTATTTGATGAAAACATTCCAGTTCTATGCATTGATTGAAAAGGCTTCAGGAGGTGATCCCACTGTATGCATCTGTATTTTGTCAGATTAAACTTCCCATTCTAGAGACTGACATAACAGAAATTTAAGTTTATACATTTTACTGTGTAATCATTAAAAGACATGGAAGCAAATGAAATTTCTGTCTGAATAAAATGTGTACACTCTTTTCTCTATTCCAGAACATTGCAATGTTTCTAGAAGAGAAAGAAGACTATTTTGTCTCTTTTGTATCCAGCAGCAAACAACTCTTCATCCCAGCAATTTTTTTTTTCTCTGCATAGAGATATCCTAATATATCTTCTTTTTTATAGCCTCAAAATGGTTACGGAGAAATGTACGCATTAAAGGATTTATGATGCATCGACATCTATAGGAAAATTTTATGCGTGGCTGACTTTAAGTATCTAGATATCTATCAACATGAGAAGAAGTTGTAAATTGGCTGTGGGTATGAGACTACTCATCAGACTGAAAAAAAGATCTCAAGTCTTGTGGTAGATCCCAAGTTACTAATAAGGAGTGAAAAATTAGATAAATTTAAATTTAGACAAAATTTAAGTCCTTCTTAGTTCCTGTATATTAGATTATTATTCTTTTTCAATTTTTCATGTTTATTTTTTCTTCCTTTATATGTTTCTTGCTATAAAAATTTATCTTTTTTTTTTTTTTTTTTTTTTTTTTTTTTTTTTTTTTTGAGGAAGCAGTCTTGCCAAACTTTCAGTCATTCCATCCTTGAATGAACTGCAATGCTAATTGTCACAGACATTCTGTGCCAGTACCTTAATTTTCACTTGGTAGCATTTCATACTTTGTGGCAATGGAAGCTACCAGCTGTGTTGTATCAGAGAGAAGAATCAGGTCTCTTAAAAAGCAGATTTCAAGTCCTCTTGTCTTGATAGTAAATTACAGTATCGATGCTTATCAGCAGAAAGAGACAAAATCTAACAAATAGAAGCTGGATACTAGGCTAAAAAATTTTAAAAAACCTGTATCCCAAGCCAAACTCATCTCTTTCATGGAGCTTGTTTTGGTAAAGGAACTGATGTAAAGTGAAGGTAATTTTATGATGCCTTTGTGTCTGGATCCTTGTCTGCTCTTTGATGCGTGTCAAAAGCAGATAGGTTTGGAATATACACAGAGCTGGCATGACCTTTTCCTCCCTCTCTTTTACCCTCAGGAGCAAATAAAAAGGGAGAAGGTAAAACAAGGTGGAAGACAAGCCTGGGAAGAGCTTACTTTCACCTCTTAGCATGAAAATTATTGATGTAAAATTTTCGTGCTAGGTTGGCATTCAAAGCTTTGTTTTTACCACTTCTATTTTTCTCTTTTCACACTGGTAGATCTAACAGTCCTGAATGGTCTTTAAGTACTAAAATTACAGATACAAAGGAAATCCACAAATCACTTCTCAAAAAAACAGGGACAACATTTCTCAACAAAAGCATAGTTGCTCCAGAGTTACATGAGGAGTTCATGGAACACATCCTAGGTAAACTGTAAATTTAGAGCAGGCTGAAACTGGCTGCTAACACAAGAACATAGGTATCCTTCCTAAACCTCTTTCACAGCAATGGCAAAAAGACAATTTGCAGGCATCTTTTTTTTCTATAAATCTAGATGAGTAGTGGACATACTTTTTTCTTGTGTGTCCATGGGGACATATATAAGTACATCTATGTATATATCTATGCGTGTTTTATATCTGTGTATGAATGTATACATACAGAATAGATCCAAAGATCCCAAAATTGTTGACAGCAATTAAAAATTAAAATTATAGCACAGGACTGAATAGAACTGCATAGGCCAGAGTTTGCCACAGGAAGCTGTCACTTGAAAATAAAAGGATATCTGAAAATAAAAGGATATCATACTTTTTAATATGCCTGAGAAAGCAAAGAAAGCTCTTGTTTTTTTTTTTTTTTTCCCTTTGTTTTTAGTTTGTTGTTCAATCCTCTGGGCTAAGTGGGGTTTTGCAGTGCCCCTTCTTAGGCCCTGTGCTCTTCAACATCTTCATAAATTACCTAGACTCAGGACTGGAAAGAATACTAAGCAAGTTCACAGGCGATACAAAACTGGGAGAGTTCTGAGTCCTTTGAAGTCAGGGAGGCCCTGCATAGAGACTTCCACAAATCAGAGGGCTGGGGAATCACCAACCATATGAAGCTCAACAAGGGAAAGTGTCAGGTCTTGCACTTGGGGGCTTATTGATGGGGCAGTCCTGGACTGATGGACAGACTGAGGAATGTAGAACAGTGCTGCAGGAAGAGACTTGGAGGTCCTGGTCTATGGCAAGTTGAATATGAGTCAGCAGTACCCTGGCAGCCAGAGGGGCAAACCCTGTTGTGGGGAGCATCAGGCACAGCATCACAGCAGGGCAAGGAAGGGATTGTCCTGCTCTGCTCTGAGCTGGGCAGCCCCACCTCAGGGGCTGTGTGCAGTTTTGGGTGCCACAATATGAGAAAAGATATTAAGCTATTAGAGAACATCCAAAGTAGTGCAATGAGGATGGTGAAGGGCTTTGAGGGAAAGCTGTATGAGGAAAGGCTGAGATCACTTGGTTGGTTCAGCCTGGAAAAGAGGACGCTAAAGGAAGACCTCACCGAAGTCCGCAACTATCTTGTGAGGGGAAAGGGAGGGGCTGACACTGATCTCTTCTCTGTGGTGACAGTGACAGGACCTCAGGGAATGGCCTGAATCTGAGTCGGGGAACATTTAGGTTGGATATCAGGAAAAGGTTCTTCACCCAGAGGATGCTTGGGCACTGGAACAGGCTCCCCAGGGAAGTGGTAACAGCACCAGGCCTGACAGAGTTTAAATAACATTTGGACAATGCTCTCAGGCACATGGTGTGATTTGGGGATGGTGCCATGCCAGGCCAGGAGCTGGACTCGATAATCCTTATGGGTCACTTCCTTCACAGCTTATTCTGTGATTCTGCCAGCTTGACTTTGTGATCAGACCAGTGAGAAGTTCATTTCATCAGAAAATTTATTGCTTGGAAGGTGGAGATTAGTGTGGTCTTCTGTGTTTCCTAGGAAGTGTTTGCATTTTTGTAAAGTATGCATCTTCACTTGCTCAACAAAGTATTATACACACATTTTCAAATATTACTGTGTACTGTACATACACTAGTGCATGCCCTCCATCAGTAAAATTCCTTAGTAAGGGCATCACCACGTGAAGAACATTTTTCTAATCATATAAGAAATAAGAAAGCCTGGTCATTTTAGCTGAGCTTTGCCTTAAAGTCTAACAGAGGTGTTTCTCTGTATTGCTCTTCTCAAGTTGTTTTAGGGCAGAAGGAAAAAAAAAAGGAAAAGTGAAAATAAAAGTGTGTCTTGGCTTTGCCTGAAAAAGGGAAACAAATATGCTTTTCTGAGAATATTTCATCCTTAAACCCTAGATTTTTCTTCACCTTGTCAGGCCTTGCTTCCTAAATGTTGCAGCTCTTCTTGCTATGCAAAATCAATGCCTTGATTTTCTAATGGGCACAGTGCCATACTTTTCTTTACTTATTTCTTCCTAATGCATTTTTAGGCCAACAGATTGGATATCTCTCTATTTAACACTTATCTATTTTTCAGTAGTTTTCACATGAGAGTATTTTGATAAAGATAGAGCAAGATTTTGTTTGTCAAATCTTGTTAAATATTAGGAGGAGTGAAAACATCACTCACTCTATTTTACTAACAGCACTCCTTGTTATTCCTATGCTTAAAACCATCTTTGACTAATTATACTAGGAAAATCTAGACAAAGACAAAATCACTGGTACCTTGAACAGATGCAATTTAATTTACTTTCATTCAGAAATGTTTTACCTCTCTGCAACTGTGTTAATTAAATGTTACTTAAATCAGGACCTAGAGATCTCATCAAGCAGTTGATAACAGTGGAATTAAAGAAATAATCCCAGTTCCCTTTAATAATGATTTTTTGATTACTGATAGAAACCACAACATTCCATCTGACTGCCAAAAAAAGGTGCAATTACACACGTGCGTTCCCAATATTCTGGAATTAGTGAAGGAGAAAAGTACAGATTCTAGGCTAACTCTGTCTGATGCCTGAGCTGCACAGAATAAATCTCCCTCTGTGAAAGTTCATTCAATTTTTGAGTGGAAGGACTACAAATTCAGAAGGAGAACAGAAGTAAATGTTCACATCTGACTAGGTTATGCTGGGTCCCATAGTAATCCATGTAGAGCATTGTAGGGCACAATTCATCTCAGTCTAAAGCTGATATCTAAAATTGGCCTTAAACATCAGTGATTTCCCTGATGGATACTCTCATGTCTGATAGCAATTTCTGTGGGTCATAACTCGGTTGTCACAGAAAACTTCAGCAAAAGGATAGGACAATGACATAGTAGCTGACATGCAGACAGGTCTCATACAGATGGTGTGGGATACAGTCAAGGTATTACAATAAGATTTAGCTAAGTGTTCTTTTCTGTGAAAGATATTATTTTATTGCATTACTACATATTGGTAAAAATATCCTTTTATTCTAAAATCATCTCTAACTTTGAAAATAAAGAAAACTTTCTTCATCTAGATACAGAATTAGGCAACAAAGCACTTCTATAAATCCCTATTTACAATATGTTCAAGACAGGCAGTTATCTTCATGTTATTTGGTGAAGCTTTACCAACTGATAAGTAAATTCTCAATACCCGATAAACTGCTAGAACAATTATTAAAATAGATAATTTATAAGCACCTGGAGGAAAATACCTTGTAACTATTAGGCAACACAGACTAATCAGAAATAAATCAAGCTGAACTAACCTAATTTCTTCCCCTGATAGGATAACAAGCTTAGTGGATAAAGAAAATGCTGTGGACATACATCTTGATTTTAATAAAGAATTTGATACAGTTCCACATGACATTCTCACAAGGAAACTAGAGAAATGTTGATTAAATGCAATCACCGCTAAATAAGTAAAATGCTGAAGACGAGAAAAAAATTTAACAAAAAATTTTAAAAAGAAGGAAAAAAAAGGGAAGAAAAGAAACCCACAGAGCAATTATTAGTGGTTCAGTGTTACGTTAGGGAGAAGTATCAAGGGTCACCAATGAAGATCCACTTTGGGTCATGAGTCTAATTCTATTATTATTTTCACTGTGTACTTGGAAAAAAAAACAACCACATGGTATTATTATTATTATTATTAATAATAATAATATTAATAATGACAATAACACTAAACCACAAAAAACCTGCCAAACCCAGAAAATTAAAAAATAAAAGCAAGTTACATTTCCTTGAATATCTATAAATACTGTCACAAATCTAAAAAAACAAAAAACCAAAACAAAACAAAAAAAAATAAAACAAAAACAAACAAACAAGCAACAACAACAAAAACAACAAAAAACCCCAAACAGAAAACAGACAGGACAAATCCCTGAAAAAGCTTTGCCCACTGTTTCAATTGTCAACAATGTCATAAGAAGGAATGATGATTTTGCCTGGGCTGGTTCAGACAGGATAGTTCATTTCCCCACGCAGGAATCTTCCATTCAAAGTTTGGGTTGAATCCAAAACTCACAGGGCTTTCTAAAATTTTCTGGGAAACAATGCACTTCACAATGAAGTATATCCTGGAATGCAGCCAGATTGGGGTGAACTTTGTTTCACAATCATTCCTATCCTACTGAGACTCTTCTGGTGCAGAATGCCCTTGTTTTTCTGATCTGCTGAGTTTGTAGTATATGAGAAATGTTGCTAGAAATGGGATCGTCAATTTTAATCTCTAGTGATGTAAATTTTAACTTGTTTTATGTAATTAAAAAACAATCTGAGAAAAAAATTACGTATTTGATCAACATTACCAGTATGAAACAAGGCCAGGCCCATGATTAACTAAATGTGAATGAACTGTCTGATAATATTACAAACTCATGAAGTTTGCAAAGTAGAACAAAGTGCACACAACAAGAAAGAGATTTGATAATTAACTGTTGCTTATCAAGTTTTAGAGTACTGCGTGCAGTTTTCGGTTCCAGTTTAAAAAAAAAAAAAAAAGAGAATGAGGAAATGGAAAAGGTTGAAGGGGAATTCAAAGATAATCTATAAATATATGAAGAGATATAAGGATGGCAGGGAATATTATTCTTATTGATAAAGAAAAAATAAAAAATAATGAGCTTGTGTTGATGGATAAGGAGGAAAGAGAGAAAGAATGTGAAAATATGTACTTGGGTGAGGGTGATTAAGTGACAATGTTATTCTAAGATAGAAAAAATGTGTAGGAGAGGACTAAATGCACTGTAAATGGCAGAGAAGAAAGCCTTATAATAAAAAAATAATCAAAAAGTAGGAAAAAAGGAGTAGAAAGCAGTAAGGGTAGAATAATGGGATAAAGAAATTGTATGTTAGAAATAAGGAAAAAGGTACTGGAAAGAGTGAAAAAACAAAAATTGAAATTCACAGAATGGTAAATAGATAATAACCACATATGTACATAAATTTCTGGTTAATTAGTGATAAATGCTGTTAAATTAGCGATGGGTGCTTAATATCAGCTGTCTCTACTACTTCCTTTTCACGGTTGTTGTCTGGCATGGCTGGGATAATCTTTATGTGCGTCATAGAGTTCTTTTGTCAGGTGAATGAGAAAAAAACTTTATATTTACGTAGCCTGTCCTGGGGATTCACAGATGATAAATATTCACACCAACATATTCCAAACTCTTTTTTTGAAAGAAACCCACAAGCTGCACTATATTCCTTCTGGTGCTTCTTTCTCTCCATCAAATTTTATTGAAGTACTGGCCATTTGAAGAGACGTGGTACAAAAAAAAGCAGATATATTAACAAGAAAAATCTGTCAGACACAAATATTAAAATTCTAAGCATGCATTAGCCAGAACTGACAATAATCAAGAATTGGTCCTGAGAAAGTTCGTAAAAGAAAGAAAGAAAGAAAAAAGTATACTTTTGCAGAAAAGCTGTGTTTTTCTGGTTTAATATTGTCTTATAATATACTTCAGCTATAAAGTTATTGGCTGGCACCTCCTAATATAATTTTGTGTGACATTTTGTTTCACTATTTCGTGTGTGAAATTCAGTAAGTCTACATTTTCAGTTTACTCCCCCAGTTTTATTTCCTTTAGTCATTAATTTTATTTTGAGTTATTTAGGTCTACAGCAATAGGTTTGCAGCACAATCTTTTACCAGCTATATAAAAGAGTACAGAAAGATTCCTCTCTGTTCTCAATCATACAGTTTTAGTAAGAGGAAGATGACAGTATAATCTTCTAATGATAAGTCATGTAGAAACAGTTTCACAATCTTAGGAGTGAAATGTCTTTGTTGCACAGTCAGTAAATGAGGAGATGTGCAGAAGATGTGAGTGAAGCAGTTCAGGGCTTTTCTGCCAGTTTTTCTATGGGTTCCAACATTGTCTCTTTAGCGTACATCAATGCAGAATTAGTTGCATTAAGGTAAGCAAAAGTATTTTTCCTGTTTTCAGTGTAACTAATAGAAGAATGGATGCTTTTTCTGTGTGCATGTCTTTTTATTTCATGAAACACTCATCTCTCATGTATACCTTCTGTTATTATTATTATTATTATTATTATTATTATTATTATTATTATTATTATTATTATTATTATTATTATTATATTGTTATTATTATTTTAAATAATTTTACCATTATAATACCTACTATTGGTTGCAGGTATAGAACAAAGGTCTGGAAAGCAAAAAAAAAGATAAATTTCCACTAAAGAGAAGCATAGGGGCGTGGAGAAGAAGAGAAGCATGCTGGTTGCCTAAGTGCTCTAAAATTCATGCAGCCAAAGGAAATGTGTAAGTATTTGTGCGCAGCTTCCGGATCTTTGCTGCTCTCACTGGATGCTGCACAGCAAAAGCATTTTTCCCAAATGATTGCTTTGAGGAGTCTGCCTCCAAATATAGTAATTATTTTTCTTAAACTTAAAAAAACTACCAGTTTATAAATTTTCCTTCTATGCTACCCTTGCTACCCTAACTTAATCCACTTAATCCAATGACACCTACCAAAGGAAAAAAAAAAAAAAAAAAAACCAACAAAAAAACCAGGACTTTGTTACACAAAAGAGGATCATGATTTTCTATTTGACTACTACTATTGGACAAGTTTTATGAGGTGCAGCTGAGGAGCTGGAGTTGTTTAGCCTGAAGAAGAAGGAGCTGGGGTTTTTCAGCCTGGAGAAGAGGAGGCTCAGGCTCAGAGAAACTCTGTACAAGTCCCTATAAGGAAGCTGTAGCAGGATGGGTACTGGTGTCTTCCTCCAAATAACAAGATGTTTCTAATGGTGAAAAAAAAAAGTGGGAGAAAGTTGATCTCTCAGGTAACAAGGCACAAAACCATTTAAGCATTTCTAGGTCACAGTCATCCTTTACCTGTCAAATGAACATTTTTTAGCTGCATTTGCATGTCAGTGAAGTAGATATTCATGTTTCTGGAAGAAACTCCAATTGTTAATGAGCAGCTGAAGTTTCCCTTTGAAACAATCCCATTCTTAGTCATAGCAAAGATCACCTTCATATTGAAAACATAAATTCTAGTGCTAACGTGGAAAACTACATTGCAAAGAAAGGACTGACATTTTTCCAATCACAAAGAGCACATTTAATCCTGTGGCAGGAACATCTTAAAACACTGGTTCAGGTTGTGGTCATTTGAGACAAATTGTATGGTGTCTAATAGAACTACATGGAAAAAGTTGAGAAGTCTGAAATTACTTATTTAAATTACCTTAAGTTTTTACAGTGCAATACATCTATCTTGCAGGAGGTGTGATTTTTGGGGCACCTATATATAGAGAAGACATAGGTAAGAATTTGTGAAGAGTCTCAATTAAATTTAATCATATTTAGTCAGAACAACTTAAAAATAACCAGTCAAGTCCTCCTAGGTAAATGTGTTTTTTCCATCAAGTTTAGAGTTAAGACATGAGAAACCCCATGATGGACACGAAAATACTATGTGAGATAACGCAGTATCAGGTTAAAAATTATATCCTGGCAGATGAGTGTTACTGTACCTGAAGTTATAGACACACAGAGGTATATTTACCCTGGAGAACCTCCTTGCTCCCTACTTCATGGAAGAGTTTTTATGCTCTTCATGTACAGTGTCAACTACCAGCTGTCTTTTTCTTTCAAGTGAAAAGTCTACCCACACTGTGTTCTCTTCCAGCACCCATTCTGATGTATTGCAGCAGAGCCATCACACTCTCCAGCTCAGGTATTTTGAGCTGAAAAAGTATGCAGAAAACAAGAAATTATGTTTTAAGGACTAAAACACTAGGATTCAGAGGAGACCTTGATCAAGTTGTAAACATACTCATTTTTCTGTGACGAGGACTAACTTCAAGCAGTGTGATCACAGCCTTCTCTGCATGTCCTGACTTGAGGCCCAAGGTTGTTCAGTGATATAGGTGCAGATAAAGTCAAACGATGAATAAATTACCTGTAGCAACAAGAAACATACCCTCTGATTTGAATACTTCATGCATAAATAGAAAGAACATTGTAGGAAGCTTGTGTTATTAATCACCTGAATAGCATAAGTGTGTTAACTGGGACACACCAAGGGAGATGAGAGACATTACCATGGCAGAAATGCTAGCAATAGTGAATTCAGTTCTTACGATGAATAGTGGTAAAAAGCAATTTTGGGACATGTTCTAAAAACTAATTTTAGATACTATAATGATTGCCTCTTGGAGTAGTTATTTTTTTAGGTAATTCTAAACAGAGCATAAGAACTTACTGACATTTTTATTACTTAATGGTCATACTGACTAAAGTGCATTCGAATTCTTCTCCTTACAGAAATTAAAAAATAAATTAAAAATTTACATACCCAAATGTATAAACAAGGGGACCTCTATAAAAAGTAGTGATACTAGAAAAAAGCCCAAGAACTTAAAAGGAGGAGCTAAAAGGATAAAAAGTGTTAAATATGTTATGAAAAATTTTTTAAGTCCAACGTGATAAACATACCTTTGTTATTGGTAAGTGGCAAAATAAAGAAACTCTTTAAATTATAAGCTTAGTCTTAATAAAGTAGAATTTATGGCCTGGTAAGGAACATCTGAGTATCATGAGCTCTGAAAACCTTAATGTAGAATCAAGCTAAGACCAAAAAAAGATTTAGAGAACAAGCTTGTGAAGGGCATGAAAACTAATAATAAGCCTTTTTTTCCAACCCATCAGAAGCAGAATGTCTGCCAGGGAGTCCACAGAGCTGATAGGTGATGGAGGTGTAATAGGAGAACACAATGAAGATAAGACCATGTTAGAAAAATTAAATGTGTTCTTGACATTGATACTCACTTCTGAGGAGTTTAGAAAGGTTCCCACAGTGTCTCTTTTCTCTGCAAAAATGTACCAGAGGAGCTATCTTAAATTAAACTGTCAATAGAAGTGATTTTAGACCAAATAGATAAATGAATAGTAACAAATTGCCAAGACAAGATGGTATACACTCAGGGGTTTCTAAATAACTCAAATATGACCTTGTAATTTCATCATAGATCTTGCACAATTGCTAAAGTCAGCTTCTGTATGAGAAGGATAGAGGTTAGGAAATTTTACGTCTTTTTTTTAAAAGATCGTTACAGGAACTTGGCAGGGACGACACAGGACAGATTCAGGAAATTATGAAATTGTCCACTTGATTCTTTGCAAGTGGATTGGTAGAACAGGATTCATAGATATACATATAAATACAATAAAATGGGGGTGGGAATGAAAATAAATTTTGCAAAGTAGATTCTGTAACTTTAAAGGTTTTACAATAGATAAATATACAGGCGAGGGTGGTCTTTATCTGGTTGACACACAGTGCTGGGAATTTCAAAAACATTTGACAAGGTTTTCTGTAAAGGAAACTTAAAAAAAAAGTGGTTTATAAAAAAAACAACCTCCATCTGTGGATTTCTAAATATCTGAAGGAACAGGGTGTCAATAAAGGACAGGAAAAAGGCAGGTGAAAAATGATTGGTTTTAACAATGGAAGTCCCACTATTTGTGAAAGGTTGCAAAAGTTACTTGCACAAGTAACTGGGTGGTAAAAAGAAAGAGGCAACACATGAAAAGCTATGCACATAGGAAAAAGACAAACAGAAATTCTCACTGTCTGCTAACTGAAAGCTTCTAAACCAGGCATTGTTAATCCAGAAAATATATTTGCAACTACTCCAGATACACAAAAATGACAGTTCACTGTTCACTGAAAAATCACACAAAACCAACCAAATACATAGTCCTGAGTTATTTGAAAAGAAAAAGAGAACAAGGCACTCTTTTACATAGCATAAAATAAATATGAGAACCATTAGGTGAAACTGTAATCTAATAGACTTAAAACAACAAAGAAATATAATTTTTTCATTTAATATATGACTAAATTTTTGAACTTACTGTTACAGGATAGATAGGGTGCCAAAAGTTAAGTGAGTTCAAAAATAAGTTAGATAAATAAGTGGAAACCTATCAAGGGCTGCTAAACACTGATTGGATACAAGCTTTCGATTAGAAATTCCCCTAAGCCACACAAAACTATGTTATTCTGTGATTGCTCTTTTTTCATGAAACATAGTTATAAAACATTTTAAACATTTTATTATTACTGTAAGTAGCCAGCACTACTGTCTGTTTTACAGAAAGGGAGATAGGATCAGATTTGGATCTCTGATCAGAAGGCAATTGTCTTCAGTATGATATTCTTGTGACACCAGAATGCTAAAAAAAATCATTCTTTCAATACATGGAACCAGCTGCTCAGGCAGTGTCAATCAGCTTCATACTGAAGAAGTATCATTCTTTGGTAGGTTATCTTGGTTTAAACTATGTACAGACCTGACCAAAGTTTCTTACTTGAGGCATAAATTTTTCTACAGCAAGGGTTTTGATTTTGACTCCAGACCATATGCAAATGTGTAAAAATACAGATCTAGAAATGAATATGAATTTTAATATTAATGTAAATGCAAATAATATAATTAAAAACACAAATACAAGCATAGGTGTAAAACCAAACATATATATATATATATATAAAGATTTCTTGTGTGTTTCATAGCATAATTTGAACACATATGAAGAACCTAAGGAATTATTCAATGAAGCCACACACAACTCTGATAAA
>JAYDZK010000001.1:58450986-58480014 GCA_034509185.1 Euphonia xanthogaster | reverse complement strand
TCTTCCACCCTGGAGGTATAGAATAACTGTGGATTAGACAGCTTATTGTTGATGCCTACAAATACTACTTAGCAATAACCCAATTACTGCCGCTTCTTAGGCCAGTGATCTAGGGGAAAAAAATAAGGTTTTAACTAGAATTAAAGAGAAAATATTTCAGAAACAATTACGAGCTTTCATTTTCTTGCCTGATGAAACATGTTTTAAAGCTTTAGCTGCTCTAGGCAACATAAGCAGAATTAGAAGGTAAATGCAAACTTAACACAGCAAAAAAATGTCAAATAGGTAGAAATAAGTACATCCAATTGGATGAAATTTTTTTGTGTTTTTAAAAAAGATGAAGAATCCTTGTTTCATTTTGTTTCCTTTATGGAGACGAATGTATTGAAGAAAACCTGAACTCTTTGTGATCCAGATAATATCCAAGATAATCTTGTATAAACAAAAAACAATTTCTCAGCTTACTAGAAAAAATGTTCCCAAAAACAAGGTACAAAGGTGGGTTATGGGATATCATTTGATGATAGAATGCTAATATTTGTTTTTAGAGGGGTATGAATTTCTTCTGAGAGAATTTCATGAGTATTGAAAGACTTGAATTCATTGAAACATTAAAATGGTGAATAGTTTCTGGGTTACTCATATTTTATTGCTGGAATACCTGCAACTTCTGCTAATGGAATCTTAGCTTTTCCTGAATGAGAAGATCCTTGTTCCTTCATATAATTGATTTGCCTTTCTTACTCTATGCCATTTGTCATCAGTCATCTCCAATTGATTTACACTTATTTGAGTATCACATTTTCATTTAAATCAGTTAAACTGATGATTTTGCATGAAATTTAAAAGACCAAGCTCAGAAAATACCAGGAAAAATCTTCCAAAACACCTCAAAGCATATTAAAGTGTCTATCAGATGAAAAAACTCTTGAATATCCAACCTATTCTTGAACATGTCAGGGATGAGGCATCTACAATTTCTCTGGAGAGCTTGTTTCACATTTTCACCACCCACAGAGTAAAGAGTTTCTATATCCACCATCTTTCCATTGAAAGCCATTAACCTCCATCCACTTACTGAAGGTCCTACAGAAAAGTGCCTCTCCAGGTCTCTTTTTGGGCCTTTTAGGTAGTGGAAGCAGATATAAGGTCTCCCAGGAGTCTTCTTATCTCCAGGTGGAACAATTTTGATTGTTTCAGCCTGTGTTCATAGGAGTGGTGGTCCAACCCTGTTTTATATCCTCCTCTGAACTTGCTCCAACAGATCCATGTCCTTCTTATGTTGGAGGCCACAGAGCTGGGTGCAGTAGTCCACGTGTGGGTCTAACAAAAAGAAGGGTAGAAGATAAGAATGACCTCCCTTGACCTCCTGGTCATGCTGCTTTTCATGGCACCCAGGACGTGATTGCCTTCCTGGGCTACAGGCACACATTCCTGGCTCATTCCCTCTCATCCAACATTCCCAAGTTCTTCTTTTCAAGGCATCTCTCTTAACCCATTCTCTGCCCAGCCTCTAATTCTGGTTAGGATTGCCCCTAATAGGGTTCAGGACCTTACATGTGGCCTTGTTGTACTTCATAAGCTACACACAAGCCCCCTGTCAATCTTGTCAAGGTTGCCTGGGTACCATTCCTTGTCTCCAGGGTGTCAACTGCACCACACTTTTTAATGTCACGGCAAACTTGTTAAGGTAGCACTCGATCCCACTGCCTGTGTCACTGACAAAGACGTTCAACAACTCCAGTCCTAATACTGATCCCTCTGAACGCTATGTGTTGCTGCTGTCCACTTGTACTTTGAGCCATTGACTGCAACTGAATGCAGCTATCCAACCAATTTCTTACCCACTGAATGGCCCATCCATCAAATTCACATCTCTCCAATTTACAGACAAGGATGTTGTGCAGGACACTGTCAAATACTTTGCAAAAGCCCTGCTAGATGACACTCAAGGTGACAGTCAAAAAAGATGGCATTTAAATAAGCTTTTACTTAAATTAACAGTCACTGTAACACTGTTGTAGGAGGCCAGAATACACCTTTAAAACTACTGTCCAGAGTGCTCAGCATGCAGTAGTCCCACTAGTGAGTTGTTAAGACTGGCATGAAGACAGACCTCAGAGGGTCCAGCAGATACGTGATTTAACACCACTCTGTCTTGTGAGGACAAGTAAACAAAAAAAGTTTGTAAAACTTTTTTTACAAGTTTTACAATTGTAAAACAAGTAAAAAAAAAAATCCAGTTTTGGTACCATGAATTTCCTACTAATTTCTGGCCGCAGTTGGAGGTACGAATATTGATCTTGGAATTCTGTGTAATTCAAGTCCATGATAGCTTAGAGATCACTTCTGGTCATGAACCCAAACAAAGGAGTTGAAATCAGCAAGTTCATGCCTGGCATTGTATTTGTGCATCTAAGAAATTGTGTTAGAGCTTACAGAACAGCTATTTACCCAGGGCTAAGAGCTGCTGGTACCGGAATTTTATTCTCCATTTCTACAAAAACCACTGACATTAACTTGAAGAATAGAGTAAGGCTATGTACCTTGCCTTAACATTTTCTAGTGTAGATAAGCAAAATCCCATGTGTTCATACTTCTAGGGGATCTGAGTTTTGTTTTGATAAAACTTCTCATTTCTAACTTTTAAAATTAGTAATTTCTATTCGAAGGCAGGCAAATACAGAAATTTAAAGGACATGTGTTTTATGGAGGATACAATTGGTTGTCTACCAAAGAAATACATTTGCTGCAGAATAAGAACTTCAAAAAATATATATATTGTATTTTAGGAGAAGAAGTGACAAACTAGACTTTTAAGAACAGATCTTTTATAAAGGAAATATTTTAAGGCATTATTTATTTTAGACCACATAATAAATTTAAAGACACTTGAATTGTATAATTTCATTAAGTATTGTATAATTGTATAATTTCATTAAATTCTTAACTTCATTATATATTTCCATTAAGATTTCACTTCTGTAACTACCAGAATACCAGAAGAGGAACACTGCAGGTTTTTTTTTATATTAAGATTATTTCTATTTCTCAGGCTCTTCAAAAAAAGAGCACAATGTTGTTTTGACAAGACATAACATTAAACTAAGGATCTAGAAATCACTGGTTTAGTTACCTAAATTAAGAATGAATTGCTTATGGCACCAGTTATCGAGCAGCAGGTGTCAGAAAGCCATATAAATTTGCAAATGAAAATTGAGCCACTCAGAGCTTCAGGAGTAGGTTTCAGGAGGTTATAAAGATAGGACTAGGCTTTAAATCCCAGATATCATCTTTTAAGTGTCTCAATTAAATTACCTTTTTCAGAATTACCTACGCTGAATGCCTAGCAATAGGTGATTTCACACAGTATAACAGACCACTAATACACAACATAGATGCACAAAAGAACATTTGGCTTGAAAATCTTCCGAGATGAGGCATTTAGAATTGCCCTAGGAACATGCTGCATGAATATAGCTGTAGCCAACAAGCTGAACTGCATGTGTGATGAATTAATTACTATAATTTCACTTGTAGATAGGATTCAGGGCAGAGCAGGGAAAAGATTATAGATAGACAATCATAGGGCTCAGGAAAAGGTTCTGAGAAAAAAAAAAATCTTCCCAATCATAAATAGAACATCAGTAAAGAGGCAATAGAAAGTGTTCCCTTTAAGCTGATTGTATGAAAATCAGGCTGGACCAAGATCAGAGTTTTTTTTGTTTACAGTACATGTGTCATACCTCTCCCACTGGGATATACCCATATCTTCAGTCTCTTTTAGTCTGTCTTTCCTGTTTATTTCTGTGCTCACGTCAGTGGTGACGCTTCACTGCTCATCTGAGTGCCTCCATCTGCCCATGAACAAGAAATCTTTCTTAAAACATTTAAAGTACATTTCGTATTCTTTCTAGGATAAATATCAAGTTTTATGTAGGCATATATATTGGGTAAAGCTTAAAAATCAGAAGCACAAGTGGCAATCTGAGATCTACATTTCGTTTTTCTTTTATTATTTTTTAAACTTGTAACAGGACTGATCTGATTTCACAAGCAGTTTTAACCAGCTTAGTAATTCATTTTTTCTCTAATTTGTTTTGAACTACAAACAGAAAAGAGTAGTAAGACCTTAAATTCATCCTAAAAAACAGAAACCCTTCAGGTGTTGCTGGATAAAAATAAGAGACATATGGGATAAATTAGTTGTATCTCCCATTCTGTGATGGTGACAGCTTAAGAGTTTTCTGAGATTAGTGTCCTGCCAATGCCAAAAGCATTAAGAAAAACATCACTGTACAGGCTTTTGCTTATTTATTTATTATTTCATCTGTAGGAGAAAAAATAAGAGCAGATGAGGATAAATCTGATCATCCTTAAGTCAGCTGATAATGTGCCTGAAGGACATCAAGGAAAACTTGAAGCATTAATAAACTAATGTGTACTGTATGCCCCATTTCATTTATTCAACTTATACATTCTTCAAGCGTTATGCATTTGTGCATTTCTTCAATTTCTATTCAAATATGCTTAACTAAATAAATCTAAAATCTAGATATTCTTTCTTGTCTCAGATATTTATTTCTAGACAAATGAATCAGTGGCTAATTAACTATTTGCATAATTTGAACTTCCTTTACTAAAAAACCTGCATGTAGTATGATTTTTTTTAATTTCAATTTTCTGATCAAAAACATGTGTAATCAAGACCATCCAATCTGCCTTTACATGTTACAGACTTATGTTATTCTTTTGTCTGCTGAGGCAGAATGTAGGACAGGGAAGTAACCGGTCTTCTAATCTGTTCTATGATTGTATACTGAATTATTACTGAAGAAAAAAGATTATTGATTTGAATGCTTGGATGTATTTCTCTACTTTAAACATATGCACACACATGCACACCTATAATTACTCCCTTTCTTTTGTTATAATGCTTTCCTCCTGGTTAAGAATTAATAAAGGCTTCTGACTAGTGATATTTTTTTAGCTGACTGCACACCCATTTTGACACACACACAGACACACAGTCTGCAGATTTCATTATTTCATATATCTTTTAAGAAAACGAGGCTTAAAATTTGCAAGCTAACAGTAAATCATTTAATTTTCATTAATTTTATTACATGTGTGGTTTCTGCATTTGTAACAGCTATAAAACATCCTAACTTCCTAATAAATCAAGTAATACTCATCTTTCACCTTTTTTCTTTTTTCCTGTTGTTTTTTATTTTTTTTTTTATTCAGTACGAAACAGTGCACAAGGTATTACCCAGGGAGCAGTTGTTTCTGTCTCCTTTACAGATCCATATCATTCTCAAATTTGCATTCTGATGAAGAAGAAACAAATGTTACTTAAATCCCATGAAGTGTGTTAATTACACTGAGCTCCATGAAATTGTGGGTGAGAGAGCCAAAAAGAGTCCTACAATTGCATCGTGGGTCTCTTGAGCATATCTTGTCAGATTAATGTCTTTGTCACTCACATGATAACCTTAAAAACGCTATTCTCCCTAAGTAATATTCCCTGAACCTCAATGATATGGAAAATCCCACACAAAGCTAACAAACGGATGCAGTTTGTATTGTTTACATAAATAATGCTGGTACTTTTATGAAAATAAATAAAATACTTAATTTCATTTACAAGTACAGTTTGCTATATTCACTTAATTATTTTAGAGTCCTTCTTCTGTGTTCTCCATACAAACCATGGTGCAGGTGTCTGAGACAGTACTTCTTCCTAGTATGTCCCCAGAGCACAGGCTAAAATCACATAACTACCTAGGATGTAATGCTTTATTCTCTTTTAATTTTTCTCCTCCTGCTTCTTTAAAAGCCCTAAATAACTATAGCTGACTCATAACTTGAGTCCAAAAGTCACTGTGCTATGTAGCAGGAACAGAAAATGTCCCAGAAGATTTGACCACATGGATACGTGCCCACAGCTCAGCTCAAGGTTTCATAAACAAAAGTAATAGGGAATATTTGCTGTGCCAGATCTTGAGGTGCATGCTTCATATTCCCAGCAGGGGACATACTCCACCCTCAGAAAGCTGCAAGTCTTCTCACGAAGTCACAGCTATGACTGGCGAAACTCAACCCATTGGAAATCTATATTAGATGTCAGACCCATCTAAGAGACAAATCTAATCCTTTTGGCTAAAAAATAGCTCACAGCAGTCTGCTGCTCCTAGTTTACTGATATTTGGAAGAATGGTTTGGTTTGGCAATCAATGTCCTAGAGCCACCAAAGACCTTGATATTATCTTTTTTCTTTAAGCCCTTAAAGAGGATTACTAGGAAGAAAAAAAGGAAGAAAAAAGGCAGGGAAAATAAAGAAATTTTGTGATGTTATATGAGTGCCATCAGTATTTAGGTTTTTCTTCCATAAAAAATAAAGCCACTAGTAAAATTTTAATTACCTATAATGCATTGTAAAGAGTTGTAAGCTTTACTTTGTTAAATGAGAGACATGGTGCACAATCAGTCATGTCCTATGCTATAAGAAATTTTTAATCAAGAAATTTCTTTTTGTCATATCAATACTTCAGAAATGGTAGGTGATAAGGTCAAAAGATAAGAATAAAATGCACTAAAATTAAAGAAGCATGTCAATTTTCACTGGTTAAGAAAGCAGCTAAAAATGTTTGAAAATAGAAGAGATCCAATTTTTTCAACTTCCTACTAAAAAATTATTTTTACCAGTCACCATAAACTAGATTGGCTTTATATATCAATTGTAAAACATGACCATTTCGGCTTTCTAATTCTGGGAAGGAAAGAGTTATGCTTATGGAAGTCCATCCATCCAGTCTCTGCAAGACTACCAGATCTATAAATAATGGAGAAAGGCCCTCAAGCTAGGAATGCCAAATTTAGTATCGCCTAATGAAAAGATAGAAGTAAAGTCCTAAAATCCCTTTTCAATTAACTTCAACAGAAATGGGGACCCAGATTGAAATCGAGAAACCATTGGAAGGGGTTTCTTTAACAATCTTTATAGTCTTTGTACAAATAACTTCTTCAAGATCACAATTAAAATGTCTGTTCTTGCTGTGCATTTAAAACTATATCTGTTTTTTCAAATCAAGGCTTTTGAGCTTTTCTTAAAGTCACTGTAAGAAGAGGAGGGGAGAGACAAATCCTCATCATTACTTTTAAAAATTACTTAAAAGCAGCTGACAGCTGAATAAAAGAACGTCTGTAAAGACCTTTGTGGAAGTCTGTCTACAAAGTAGATTGAAAAAGTGTTTTGTTCTAAATCCTAATCTCTTCTGTGGTCTCAAGAAGGCTAACACAAGAAGATTGCCACAGAAATGAGTGATATTTGTCACTAGACATCTGCTAAGAAACAACCACAGTGTACTTTCCTTGATGGGTGGCATGTAATGGAGGTTACCCAATCTAATGTTTACCATGAAAATTCAAATCTCCAGTGTTAAGAGATTTTCTTACTGTAGTTCTTAATGAAAAGCACCTTCTGGATCAGTTATATCAGCAGGCTGCCAGGAAATGAGTGGGATATCAAGACTTGAAAGCAATAGTTTTTAATCTCTGTGATTCCCAGTTTTACCCTACAGTAAATAAATTACAGTGGTGCTGGCAGAGAGTGATAGGACAAACAGGGGTCTGAAATTATTTGTGCATAAGCCCAAGACTTGTTATCCTGAAATCACATAAATGAAAATCCTTTCTTTGAGCTCAGTCCCACACACTCTGTTCTGCATCACTGTGAAAGTAAATGCAGAAGTGATATGCTACATGGTTTTAGTGTCTTGTGGAGAGATCAAGCACTGAAAAGCAGAAAATAACTTAAGAATAGGTAAGGGACTGATAAGAAGTTAGTCAGGGTTTAGAGAAAGGGCGAATAACAATGCAAGCACCTAACCTTTTCAGTTTTACCCAACACTAATCAGTGGAAGTAACTGAAATTATATAAGAAAAGCTTTATATGCCTAAGCAATTCATTATTCTTGTCTTCTGCTTTCAGCTACAGAAAATATACCATCCATTGCTGTACCCTCTTATGTGGCTACGGTTACTTAGATTGGGACAAGTGAGGAAGGCAGGCAAGCTGTATCCCTTAAATTTTTATTATTCAGGAAACCCTGTATTGAAACTCTGAAATTCCATTCTAGCTTTCTTTCTGCATCTTATTCTCCAGTTTGATCCTGTCAAACTCTCATTCCCCATCCACACTTGATGTGCACCCTTAGCAAACTTGCAGATGATGCCACCAACTGTGGTGCTGTTGACACCTGAAGGGTGGGGATGCCATCCAGAGAGACCTGGACAAACTTGAGAAGTGGGCCCATGGGAACATCATGGGATTCAACAGGGCCAAGTGCAAGGTCCTGCACCTGGGCTGGGGCAAGCACCAGTATCAACACAGGCTGGGGATGCACAGATGGAGAGCAGCCCGGCTGAGAAGGACTTCGGGGTGCTGCTGGATGAGGGATTGGATGTGACTCAGCCATGTGCACTCACTGCCCAGAAAGCCAAATTTGTCCTGGGCTGCATCCAAAGCAGCATGAGCAGCAGGGAGAGGGAGGGGATTCTCTCTCTCTGTTCTGTTCTGGTGAGACCCCACCTGCAGTCCTGCATCCAGCTCTGGGGACCCTTAGCACAAAAATAAAAACCTGTTAGACTCTAGAGGAGGGCCACCAAGATAATTAGAGGGATGGAGCATCTCTCCTATGAGGCAAGGCTCAGAGAACTGAGATTATTCAGCCTGTAGAAAAGGTTTCTGTGTGACCTAATTGCAGCCTTCCAGTACATGAAGGGAGCCTATAAGAGTGATAAAGAGAGACTTCTTGTAAGTGCAGGTTATGAAAGGACAAGGGGGAATGGAGTCAAACTGAAGGAGCATAGGTTTAGGGTAAATATTAGGAGGAAGTCCATTGCTGTGAGGTTGGTGAGGCACCAGAACAGGTTGCTCAGAGAAGCTGTGGGTACCTCATCCCTGCAAGTGTTCAAAGCCTGGCTGGATGTAGCTCTGAGCAGCCTGGTCTAGGGAAGATGTCCCTGCAGGATCTGGAACTAAATGATCATTTAGGTACCTTCCAACCCAAGCCATCTATCATTCTATGAGTCTGTGTTAAGATCACTTCTGCCTGTACCCAGAATGATGGCTCACAGAAAAGCAGGGCAGTTTAAGTCACACTTGTCATGAGTGTCTTGTCCTGCTCCTTCACTGCACCAGACACAATAAACCAAACACACTTTTGTGCTGTTAACATGAGAGGTAAAAAGAGAAAGTCCCATCCTTGTGGTTATCAGGACTGGTTGGTATCTTTAATTTGCTTCTGTACTTTTCTGTCTCCTTTGGAAAGCAATTTACTACAAATAAAAATCAAAAACTACATAAAACAACCTGTTATGTTTTTCTGCTTACTACCTGTAAAGGTCCAGGTGGTCAATAACTGTTCTGTTATAAAGAACATCTGAGTAACACAGTGTTGCACTAGTGTATCCCAAAAAATTACCCTACACAGGGTTCACCAAATGAATTATACAGCACAAACTGACAAAAGTCTCAAAAAACTGATTTTGCAAGCAAGGCGAAATAAATGTGTGAAAGAAAGCCACAGTACTACAAAATTGCAGTTCTTTCCATTTACCCCTTTTTCCTGTTACTGCCATGCAAAGAATTCAACTGATCTTCCTTAGTGCTGTAAAGAAGCACTGATAAAATAGTGCTATGAGGAGACACTGTTAAAATATAGAAACAGTCACATCATTCCATATATACAGATATAATCTTTCAAAGGGATTTGCAGATAAGAAAACATGCAGATGTGGTGTTTAGGGTCATGTTTTAGCAGTGAACTTGGTAGTGCTAGGTGATGGACTCAATGACATGTAAGGTCTTTTCCAACCTTAACAATCCTGTTTTTACACGCATGTCTTCTTTTTACAAATAATAAATATACATTTAATTGTAAATATCCTCTATTTCACCTCTGTCTCCTCAAGAATTCTCACTTAAATAAATTTAAAAAGGTGGTGGGGTAGAATGATTTTAGAAGTATTTACAGTGTAGATAACTTCTGCTCTAAAATCGCTGCTATTCTGAAGGAGCTAATGAAGTACTGTAACTCCACTAGCTCACCCTGACAGCCATTACTCCTAGCTCTGCAAACACTGCTTTAAATCTCTGTGTATCCTTGGTGACTGTTATTAGTAGTCCTGGGTGCATTTCACAAGACATTTGGAATTCAGCTAAGAAAATTTTCAATCAAAAACAAGCTATAATAGAGCTAAAGATATTACAGTCACTCTCTTTCTCAGAAGAAGGGGAATGGGAGAAGAAAACAATTATTTCTGCCTAGAATTATTTAATTTTGATAATACAAAATTTCTAACAGAGCAATTCCCATACCAGCATCTTCTCCCTTCACCTTACCAGCATTGTGCAGTTTTCTTACACGTTTGGGCATGGGAATTGCATTTCACATAGAGTTTTACATGATAGCCAGTACTCAGACCCTTTAGAGTATCCATCTACCTCTTCCAGCACCTTAAGTCTAACATGAAGAAACTGCTTAGAACTTTAGACCAACATTCAGTTCTTACCAATCTGATCAACACAAATATCTATAAGTCAGGAAGCCTCCAATATATTGATATTAATCATATTTATATTCCCATGAAGAAATATATGATTCCTGACACCCTTTGTCTTAGAGGAAGTTCAGACACTGAATTCTGGTCTCAGCTGAATATCTGAAATCGAAAGAAATCAATTGATTTTAACATGCCTTGATGCTTTAGATCACTCTGCCTTAATTTCTAACTCAAACTTATCTATGTCTTTCAGGTAGTACAACCCTGGATAAAAGATGTTAAATAGAATATACTTGGGGGTTTTTTTTCAAGATATTACCACATGTTTGCCAGCATTTGTATTCTGTTAGTTACTTTGAAATCTCCTGTTAACTGAACATGCGGTAATAGTTAGTGTATTTTTGATTTATCTTTATGGTGTTGCTGATTTACCATAGCCAGTTACACATGTCACGATGTTCACAAACTTATATTTATTGGTAAATCTCTGCTGCCTGACAGCATTGCTCCCTTTGAATGTCCAAAGTGAAATTCTCAAGAATACACATGGGTTTTTGTTCAACCACTAGTGAATTCTTGCTAAAATTCTTATGTCTTTAGCAGCAGCATGATTCCCTGAGCTCTGCAGCAGGCAGGATTTTCATTGGCAATGTATGTCTAGACTTGGGGTGAGATGCAGTTGGCTATTTCTCTGCACAACATACAGTGCTGAGCCTCAGCTGTTGTGCTAGTCTCTTTAAACTAGTGTGACAACCCCTAAAATTATTTCATGAGAACCAGTTTCAAGATCCAGTTTTGATTCCTAGCAAAGTAAAAGGGTGAAAAACATATTTTTTATTCTTTATACCTATATTTTTATTCTAAATTCTTCAGCTTGAGATAAGTTCAGCCTGTTTTCCCTTATCTTCCTATACAATTGAATATAGTGCTCACAAAACAATAAATCTGCTGTGTGGTTTTCCTCTAAACAAATTTTATCAGAGGCATCTTTTGCAGGCAAAACACCAGGCCTTCTATCCCTGTCTTGGTCTGCTGATAACTCTGAATAAAACTGTTCTAAAAAGCAGTGCTTCTTCTAGGAAACTTCAAGAGAATTTGAGATTAGGCCATTTTTTTTCAGTTGTTTGAGCCTTAAGTTGAAATTAAAGATGAATAACAACGTAGTCTAGTCTCTCTTTGTTTGCACTTTTAAATATGTCCATGAACTTAATTCTGGCTCAAATAAGGAGTTTCTGCTTTCCTAGTTGCTTGATATGGGGAGAAGATTTTTTGATAATTTCACTGTAAGAGACCCTGGGGTTTTTGCCTTCCATGAACCCTTTTTATTTCCCTTGATTTAAAACAAAATATTTGGCTAGTCAGAGTGACATTGTAACCCTATGCATCCCACTTATTTTATTCTTTTCCCTTATGGTTTATTCAGGAGCTGGTTCTGCCTCCAGTGAAACATCATCAAAACTCAATTTGACTTCTGGGAAATGGGAATACATGTTTAAGTGGCTATTAATTCCAACGCAGCACATGCAATATAATTTCCAGGACAACAGGAGCACCTTGTAAGAACTACTTCCTCTTATTCATAAAATAAAATAAAGTAAGAAAAAAAAAATCCTTGCTCATTAGCACTGATTTGATTATGAAACATTTCCTGTGACAATAATGATACATGGATGCATTTGGAATTCATACCTTAATAATTTTATTCTTGGATAGGGTGCACACATACATGGAATCTTTATGAATCTTTATGAATGGAGAGTACCAGACATTCCACTTTTGGCTTTGCATGTGAACAGATGTTTTCCTTTCATCCCCAGTAGTTTTATTCATCTACCTGATTTTGAGCTAATCCCTTTTTTTTTTCCTCATCTTTTCTTTTCCTGTTTGTGATGGATAGAATTAGATAACTAGAATCCTGCAACTGACACAACTTAAGATGAAATCCTCTAGAGAAAAATCAAAGGCAGATGTTAAGAAATGTTGCATTTAACTCTGACCAGAGGTCTATGTAAAGAACTGTGGCTAATCAATACTGGCCCTATTAATTCTTGTGCTGGACAGATGATCATTGCTTCTGTTCTTTCCCCAGAGCTAAATTACTTTGAAACAGAACAAAAACTACTTATATGAGTTAGTCCAAAGATACAGAAAAATATTTTGTTCTACACTGCCAAGTATAGCTCATAGTTTTATAAACTGAATAGAATTCGGTTTTATATTTCACTCCTCATCAGCTCCAAGTACCCTCAAAGCAGTTTGAAACTTTGAAGTATTAGAAGCAGTCAGTGATTTTACAGTAAGTGTGTAAGCCATAGCTTAGCAATGGTAACACAGAAACCTACACAGTAGAACCTGTTTTGCTGGGTGATGGAAAAGCTGGGCAACCTTCCTTGTGGGATTCTGCACTTCCACCTGCCTTGCTAACTAGCAGTGGACTGCAGGTGGTTCGTTTAAACATTTCATTGAATGGCACAGCACATCCTTTACGCAGCAGTGCCCACATTAGGCATGAGTAGGCATGCCAGTGAGCATGACAAAGGAACCATATTAAAGTAAATCTTTAGGTAAATGTGAAGAACTTGGGCTTCAGCTGGTGAACATTGGTGTTGCTTCACTGCACCCAAGAAAACACTGTTGATTTCCACCAGCTGAGGATCTGTTTGTAAGTTTTGACACTGAGCCAGGCCTCTTTCACAATTGTCTTAAGTTATTAAGCTTTATACTTAAGTGTGTGACCTTATCAATTGTATTTGCATAGCTAATTTATCAATTCCTTAGGAGTTCTGCTCTATGTAGAGGCAAATATGGTTAGGTAGGATTTTCCTCTTATCTTAGCTCTCATCTCATCACAGAAGAAAAGTAAGAAAGGGAAACAACATTCAGTTACAATTTCTTTCTTACCTTTTTTTTTTTTTTTTTTTAGTTCAGAAATCAAAATGTAAGGGGGGGAACAGCACTGAACACACATTCAGAGAAAAGCATATTATCATTTTCTAGAGACTATCTTACTGTTATTTTATCTGTTCTTCCTTATAAATATTCATCAATGCTGTCAATGCACATTTAGAGGATTGCTTACAACCACAGAATCCAATCATGCCTGTAAGGTATCGTCATGGTATTCCAGTTAATGGAATTAATGTTCTTCTGAAAAAAAAAAAAAAAAAAGGGCCACAATATTGTGATGATTTGTGTCTATATCTTTCTAACTTGCTCTTAAACAGTAGATTGTTACCTAACTGCCTCTCTCTTAGCAGCTGGAATTTTACAACAGCAAAGACAACTCTATCCTAAAAACAAAGATATTTCAAGTAGTACTCAACAGGTAAAACAGATATATCCATGCATCTCTCTGAACATCTTTGGAACAAAAGCAGTTCATTTCTCTAGTGGGGAGAATAAAGAAAGACGCCACCACTGCTGGCGTTTTTGAGGTTATGATAAGTTTACCTCTTCAACAGGATGGGGGCAAAATAAGATGAAAATGTTTGTGGGTTGAGATAGGAAGATCACCCACCAACTACTACCACAGGTAAAACAGATCAAATGTGAAGAATAAAGCTTATTGCCAGCTAAAACTTGAGTGAGAAGCTAATGCAAAAACTAAAACAACTTCCTCCCTTCTCCCTTCTTCCCAGGCTCAACCTCACTGTTTCATTCTCAACTGCTCTATCCTTTTTTGACTAATCTGAGCAGTGCGGGAGAATGAGGAGCAGGGGTTGTTCACTATGCTTCGTTTCTGCCTCTCTTTCCTCCTCACACTCTTCCTCTGCTCCAGCCTGGGGGGTCCTTCAAGAATTTCTCCAACAGGAGTCCTTCCCACAGACTGCATCTCTTCAAGAACTGCTCTAGTATGAGTTCTCTACCATGGGGTATGGTCCACCAGGAACAGACTGATCCAGTATGGGCCACCCTAGGGCTGCACTTCCTACCAGAAAATCTGCTCCAGTGGGGGGTCTTCCCCACAGGATGACAGCATGTTCCAGCACGGGGGTCTCCATAGGCGGCACTGTGGATATTCCCCTGCAGTCCTCCATGGGCTCCAGGGGGACAACCTGATCCACCATGATTACAGAGGAATTTCTGCTCTGGTGCCTGGAGCACCTTTTCCTTCTTGTTTAACCTTGGTGTCCAGAAATGTGTTTCTCATGTGTTTTTCCTCATTCTTCACACTGCTGTGCAGTATTTTGGTCTTTCTTAGTAAATTTTCTCTGAGGTGTCACCATCTTGGTTGAGGGGACCAGCAGTGCCCTTCAGTGGGTTTACGTGAGCTATCTGAAACTAGTTGTTGTCTGACATAGGGCAGGTTCTGGCCTCTATTCACATAGACCAACCCTGCCACCAACACACCTGCAGTACTAAAAGCAAGGCACATAAACCTAATTGAGAAAGCAAATTTGCATTTCAGGCATTAATACATTAATCTTGATAAGGAAAGGAGCAACAGCTGTCCTTTCTTTTGCAAGACAAAATTTATGAAGAAACTGTATGCACTTGATGATGGAAAATCTGCTTCCAAACACAATTTTTGACCACTGTTTATAGCTGCTCAAATTATTCAAGAAAATACTTTCCATACTGGTGTTAAGATTTGTTCCAGAAAAAAAAATCAAATTGATACTGAAAGTGACTGAAATTCTCTCATCAAACTTTAGACATCTGCAAACTGGTGACCTACAGCCGAACTGATCCTTGCAGACACTCTTGACAGTTCAAGAAAGGAGAGAGTCTTCACTCTTTTTGAGTGAAATTCTGACCAAATACAGACGGCCACCTAAATGTAGGAAGGCATTTTCCACAAAAAGTGTTTATCTCTGACAAAGGTAGTTTAGCTGCCTATCTTTTATCACATAAATTCCACCTCAAGTATTCTATGTTCAGATTTCTAGATACTGAGATAATTAATAAAGACCATAAGCTTGAAGTAAGCTTGATGTATTAAGACATGCTGAGCAAGCAGAACCACCTCTTTAGTATGAAATGCTGAATTGAGTCATAGACTGGTGATAATTAGAAATCTCGAGTGAGAGAGAATGAAATTCCAACCCATGCTCCATAAATATTGCAAAAATTTTATATAAGTAGAACTTTTTTTAAACAGATGAACTTAAGAAAACCTGGTTTGAATACCAGAGTATTGGTTGACAGATGGCTCTGGTGATATGGGTTCAGCTCCCTACAGCAGCCTGCAAACTCAGACAGGGTCTTCTAGGGGCATAGGTGCATGCTCTAACCAATACAGTGCTGTGCAAAAACTGGAGATGACATCTTCCACCAATAGTTTTCAGGAGGTCTAACTGGACAGACATGATCTGAGAAGTGAGATGAAATGAATCAGTCTCAAATGGGAAATTCAGAGAGGAAGAGATTTTGGTTTCTGTCCAAGTTCCAGCCAGGAAGGGGCATGGCCAGAACCCAGAGGTTATTCTATAGCACCTCATATAATTGCTGAGAGCAGGGAGAGGGGAATCTGTTCCAGGGAGGAGAGGTTCCATTCCTCTTGAGTAAGGAGGGCAAGCAGAACTGTTTAGTATCTGTTATCCAGGGCGTTTCTGTGTGAATTGTTCTCCTCTCCCCTATATCTTCTGTCATTAGTAGTGCTGCTGTTACCATTCTTTTTCTTATGCAATTGATGTTTCCCGTCAATTTTTCTTATCTCAACCCATGCTCTTTGCCTTTTGTGTCTCCAGTCCACTGCTGGGAAGAGGGAAGGGGGGAACAAGTCCTGCATAGTTTTAGTGGAAGTACTAAATGGGAAAATACCATTCCTAAACCATGACATTTTTACATTCTGACAGTGCTGAGATATAAAGCAGAGAGTTATCTGTTCAGTGCTCCCTAGATCTAGGCAGTTTTGAGTAGACATTTAAGGTTCTTAAACTACTTTAAAACATAAATGTAGGGACTTCCAGAGTTAGGCAACAGGTTTCCAATATGTAGGCTGTAGTTCTTCAACTGGCATTAAAGGTTTCAGCATATATCTTCTCATTTCTGATATGAAAATGAGTTACAGCTTTTCTGCCTATACATAATTTTTTATATTTCATATATATATATAAATGAAAACTGTAAAATAAATAAGGTGAGCAATATCTGGGAATATAATTATTCTAGCAAACACAATTTGATGGTTTTTACCAGAGGAAAGTATACTTGCCTCTCTGATATTGAGCTGTATTTGAATAAAGGAGGTACACATCTGTAATATTGCTATACCCGTTCCTGCAATTAATTTAGTTGCAGAAGGAGGCATGTGTTGGGCTTTGCCTCTTCAGTGTGATGTGCATTGACCAGGTGAAGACCTGGGCTCTATTCTGTGCAGCCTGTGCACAGGTTCACATTCCCTAGGTTACTGCTTGCTTATTTCTTCATGTGGCCAGTAGCTAAGCAGAGCTGTGAACAGACTCTGAGAGCATTTGACAAGGCATGATAATGTGCCATCCTCAGCATGTCAAATGCGGTACATAGCTCAAAGTTCACCTTGTATGTATTGCTTCTGCTGTGGTTATAATTTATAATTTTTACAGTGCCCGAAAGAGTATTTCTAGGCAAGGAGTAATTCAGCAGCCCAGCAGTTTCATTACTGCAGAGTCAGGCTCCTGTGTTCAACACATTTTACCTTGCACTTGCAGCACTCTGCAGTTCTCCAGGCAGGATGAATGCTTAGATATACAAAGGAAATATGTTACCTTTAAAAAAAACATAATTTCCATAATTTCTCCCTGGGAACAGACCTAATTCTTATAAAAAACTAACAAAAGCTCCTTATCTCTAATATGACACAACTTTAACCTCCCATATCGGTAACATCTATAAACTATTTGCCCTGTTCTTACTAGCCAGTCAGGTAAAGGAGAAGGAATTACTCCTTACAGACCTTACCACTAGACCTCTGTTACATGCATAAAAATGCATGACAAAGTATTTTGGATGCAAAAATCTCATAATTCCCTTTTGCAAAAAGGTTTTCCCCTTGAAGGTAGATCCACAGTCTTTATAACTGTACAGACTTCCACTTTCTACTCTGGGTTTACATTGCTTTGTTTGAAGATTTTGTTTTGTACTTACTTTAAAACCTTTCCCCCTTATTTTTGCAACTTTTTTTGGTGTCATCTTCAAAAACTATGCTCTCTCAACCTGCCCTTTCCAGTGTTCTAAATATAAATGTAGAAACAAAGAAACACATATTAATAAATAAAGAAGCACAGGTGTGCCTTGCAGACAGTAAGTTTTTTAAAGTCCTTCCTGAATTCTTGAATCATTATCCCTGCATAATTTATACTATGTTACCATGTGCAAACACTGAACCTGGCCCACAAAGAAGAGATGTGAGTTGGTTCAAAACTTTATATTTTCACAGTAGAGGTCGTAAGCTATTTATTTAATTTTTTCCCTGTATTTTCTAATAAACAGATTGTGCAAGAAATAAAGAAAATATGCAGTCCCTTATTGCCTTTCCACCTCTCTTGCTCAGAGGCAGAGATCAACTATCAGTTGATAGTATACTGGTTGAACACTGAATCCCCTTCAATATCATTATTTTCCCATGAGTTTAAGACTTTCTTTATAAAGTTAAAATAAGGAGGGTAAAAAACACGGCCAAGAACCTGCCAGATTCATGTACTGAAAGAAAACAAAAGGAAAACTATTTCTTTCTGCTAATTACATTGACTATAAGCACAGCATGGTACACAGCCTGGTCCTGAGAGCAGGTATGTTTTCTGAAGGCATATTTTAGTAGACAGATTCAGAAAAGTGACAAAAAAATGAGACTCTTTTGTGTTCCAAGTAGCTTTACTTTGCTTCCCATGAAGAGAACACATTGAGTATAGTATCTGAACTTCATTCTCTGAAATCACAATACCAACATATAGTGAAATTGTAGTATATTTTCCTCTTTCTGAGTAATATTTCATGGGGTTTGTCTCTTTATCTTCCTTGAAATAGACCTCAGTGTGATGAGATATCCTTAGGTACCCGCTAAATGTTCAGAGAGTTGCTCATTTATTCCTGTCCTCAGCAGAACATTTGGAAACGGCTGTGTCTGGCACGGGGTAACCCTGGCCTCTCCTCCCAGAACCATTCCCACTCCCTACAAATCTTACCATGTGTAGTTAACAGACTGACACATACAGGATTTGTTGGGTTGTTTTTTTAATTACAAAAATTATTAGCAAAAAGTCATGAAAGTACTTGACTTGAAAGAGAGAATTTTGTCAAGTTTTCATGGAGGAACTAAAGATCATTGACATCATGTTTTTCAAATGGAAATAATTTTTTGGAAACACAAAGTTTTCAAGAACCTTTACCTATTTTTCTCTTTATCTGGTGTAATTTGAAACCTATGTAATGATTTTTAGAAATAAAAAGAAAGCTAAAAATATGAGATTTAAAACTTGAAATTGTTGAGATTTTTAACACTATTGATTTGAAATGCTGTGTTTTAGAAATGTCAAAATTAAATCTGTGATTTTTTTTCTCTTTTACTATTTTTATCCCAGGCTATGTTGCAGTGTAATTTTGTAAAGATTTTTTCCCCCCTGCTACATGGAAATGACTCATTCTGTGTTTTTCAGAATAGCTAAAGATTTAAGCATCTGTCTAAAGTCCACATTGTGAAATTGCCTTACAGCTATAGAGAATAATTTTCACCTGAAAGCTGAGAATAATATCTGTGAGGAAACTAGAGACATTACTACTGAATATAACTCAGTTGCTTAACATTTTACTTTTGATGAGTCGACATTTTCTGCTAAGGATTTTTTTTGCTCTAAAAAGATGTTTGGTTAATTTTGTTTTAGGACATGTCATGTTATGTCATGTCATGTCTTGTCATGTCTGCAGCTTCATTGAGCCTGCTTGCTGAAGCTTGTTTTTATCCTTTTGAGTGGCAGAAAGAGTAATATTTTGATAGTCATATGCATACAGTATCCAGTGGAACAAAATCAAGCCTAGGCTAATTTTCTTTTCAAGTTTTTTCAGTTTGTGGGTTGGGTGAATGTTTTTGATGCCAG
Source organism: Euphonia xanthogaster (assembly GCA_034509185.1). Classification (NCBI taxonomy): domain Eukaryota; kingdom Metazoa; phylum Chordata; class Aves; order Passeriformes; family Fringillidae; genus Euphonia; species Euphonia xanthogaster. The sequence goes on along the minus strand of JAYDZK010000001.1, from coordinate 58,460,431 downwards.
CAATTTAAAATAATTTCCACAATTTGCAGTTTGAAATCCCTTGTAAACCAGCATGTCCTAGATGAGAACAAATAGAACTGAATGAATATCAGCTTCTGAGTTGAGGATGTGGTATCAGAGGGTCAGATATGCATCTTATATTTGTATAAAATATGGATTTCTATTTCTTGTTCGAAATTTGACATTATTCAGTTTGGCTATATTCATGACCAATTAGTGTTTTTGGTACAGGCATAGCCATTTGGTGGATTTTTATATTTGAAATACCTTTCAAAACCTTAATTGGGCTCCCAGTTCAAACCCATTTTTCCTGACAGAAAAACATTGTCTCAATTTGTGATTTAGAATACTCATTCTGTCATCTCACTTTTAAGGTTTTTCTTTATCCTGTTAAATCTCTCTGGATATTTTTTTGTATCTCATCCAGCTTTTCTTTATCTACTCCTCTTCTGTAGTGTTTATTTCTCCAATACATTAGCATTAAGGAAAGAGCAGAATTGCTTAGAAGAATATAGGGATGTCCAACTAATTTGCTTAAGCTTTCGAATGCATAGATCCACATTTGGGTTCTTTCAGACAGTTTTCACTGTGGTACCCTGAGGTGTGTGACTAATAATTATTGACTGTTTTTCACCCATTATCTCATCTGGGATGGAATAGCAACGAGCACTACAGATTTTCCCAGTAGGCTCAGGAAAGCCTGCTCACAATATAAATAAGTCATCAACAGTCCACTGCAGGTAGAGCCAAAATACTTTGTCAGGTGGATAGCTTCCTAGATGCAAACTAAATTATTTTATGCATGGTTAGTTACACAGTATATTTCTACATTTACTTATATTGTTATGCTGCATTTAGCTGACTAATGGCTCAGGAACTTTATTTGCTAGCTTCATTCAAAGCACCTGCTCAAGGATTGCAAAAATATAAATAATTTCTATCGAATCAACAAAGGCAAAAAACCCAACAGAACCACAAGCAATTTCAGCTACATAAAATTTAATACTTGATACAAAACACAATGATTTCTTAATAAAATCACTGTAAAGATCTGGCCAGAGGACCAGTCATTAGGGAGAGCAGAACATATTGATGTACAGCTCTCAGTGACACTTCATGGCAGATTTGCTGAGGTGAAGGTAAGGTTCTGGGGCTATAGCCAACCTATCAACATGTCCTTGGGCAGCGTGCTGAGATGTGACATGGCAGTAACCTTACAGCTGAACAGTTGTGCTGACCATATTGATGCTGGATCCATCCTGATGTTATCAGGGCATAAATACCATGGGATGGTTTGCCTCAGCCACAATGTGATAACATTTAAGCATATTTTTAAGTCTTTGCCTTTTTGACAAGGCAAAACAATAGCTGTCTTCCAATAGAACATGTTAAAAGATATATTAGTAAAAGTTATTATTTGTAATTGTCTAACTGCTTCAAAATATATGCCAAAGGAAAAACTTTATTATTCTCATTTTCAGTCATCTTCATTCTTCTGTGTGGTAATCTATACTGAAATGTAAACAAATAATTTTATGGGGTAGTAATTAACAACTGAAAGGAAAACTGTGCCCAGATGTTAGCTTGCACAAGAACATTGAAAGGCGGTTTTTTTCCATTCTTCATAGGGAAGAATGGAAAAAAACTATATCGATTTCTTTAGAACTGAAAATAATTTTTCTTTAAGCTATACCATATTAAATAAAATATGTACAAAGTACTGTTATGGCACAACCTGTTGTACAAAGGTGTCTTTGTTCACACACAGGCAATACGACAAAAATATCCCATGTTCAGAAGATGGAATTTTATAATAGTGGTTTCATGACTCTTAACTGAAAACTATGTAAAAATGATAAACTGAGCAAACCAAAACCATTAAAGTACCAAGTGGACAAGTAGAACAAAGGATGTAAGTCCTCTGCATGATCCATGAGCTCAATGAGCTTAATGCTGTCATAATACTCCATCTGTTTAGACTGACAACCGTATTAGATTGACACAATTGGAAAAGGAAGTGAACCTTATGCAGCCCAGCTGGCATACATTAAGATAGCTGACTTGATCTTAGCTCTTTAATATAAATTAGATAAACTTTGTGATTCATACTGGAAGAAAAGTATTTTCTTTAAAAAATCTTAAACCCACTGAAGATGTTCTCATGTCTTAGTCAGTGAACACTTGACATATATCAATATAAAAGAAGTTGTCAAATGTAATGAATGCCTTTAAAAGTGACAGTCATCCCCTCTGACTATAGTCTGGACTCAACCACAAAATAACACAGGGTATGACATAAGATACCTTCTTTATTGGCAACTTCTGCAAGGAGAGAACACCCAGAGCCCAGTCAACTGATAGAGAAAATTAGTTTTCTCAGTTTAATTTGAAAATCATGCACTTGACAGTTTTCAATGTGTGTTTTCAGAATGACCACAGAGTTAAAAGTTAGCTGACATTTATCTGAGATGACCTTTCCAGAGCATTCTCGAAGCCCCAACTTTGCTGATTGTTTCCTTAAATGATTGCCCCTATTCAGCACCATTAAAATCCTGTGAAAAGTAAGAACAGACTAGAAAATGTCCCGATCTTGAATTATGTTTGAACAAATAATCTCAGTGAACACAAGAGATTTTTTTTTAATCAGGAATATAAAATCAGGAGTAAAAAATCAGTCCTTCTTTTATTATTCCGGGTACACTTCCATAATAGAAAATCAAGCTAGAGTCAAAAGCTTCAATACTATTTTCTGTTTGACCAGCATTTACTTTTTATTTTGATAGAAGGTATCACTGTAGCTATACTGAAGGGAACCCATAACTGAATGGTTATATGTGTTGTTATCAGTCTAAGTCAAAGAAATACCTCTTGAAGATATTTGCATGGAGGCAATCATAACACCTAGCTTAAATCCTTTAAAGCATTATAGCTGATCTGCTTCTCACGGTTCCACTACCCTCCTTTACATTTTCATTGCTGAGAATTAATCCCTGTTTTGCTTTCCTATTCCTTTAAATAGATAGTGAATGCATTGATAAAATATCACAAAATGGCTAGCTTTTACAAGACACATCCCAAAAGCAGTAAAATAACCTCCTCTTAAAAGAACAGCAGAATTCTGATAAATGTACACTGAATAGAAGTTTTCTAAAAAATACAATTGAACTACTGGGACCAGAGTTAGACTACATCTATATACTTCTAAAAGTATGCTTTATTATTCATTATTGATATTATAGGTCCTCTATATAAAATCTAAAAGCATAGTAAATTTAGAAAAAAATCAATCATAGCACAATGTGGTTTTCATGTCTTTGAAAAAATTTCTTAGTGTATGTATGCAGCTGGAGAAAAGATTTTCTTCATGTTACTTCTTTTTAACATTTCTAGTCTGTACTTTTCCCTGTCCTAATGCATATATTTTAAACCATTTGATGGCATGTCTCTTTTCACTCAAAATAATGCATCCTTCTGAGAAGTATAACTGATAGGGCAGGATGCGGCTGCTTGAGCTGTAATCAGTACAAAATGAATTGACCATATTACATTAAATCTTGGTTCATCAGTTTGCATCAGCCCTAAGGTTTTGTCACTGATGTATGATAAATAACAAAATCTCTTGGATTTTTTGACCCTTTGCATTCCAGAATTGTAGCTTATATCATCAGCTAGAAAGTTTTCATAGTGCTTGCTTTAGGAAGCTCCTTTTCAGTATACTTCTGTCTAAAGAAAACTCCTCACTATGGAATATTGGAAATTAATTTTACTTTTTTACTTGAAATTCCTATGGCTTTATTCCATTTCTCATGCTTGCAATTATGCATTCAATATGTTCTGTGGTTGTGTTTTGGGATTTAATTCCCTACTGACTAAAGAACTAAACTAGTTGTCAGCCAATTATCTGACTACTGAAAAGTTAAAAGTTCAAAAGTTAAGACTACTGAATTTCTCTGAGATTTTTATTTAATTGAAACAAAATTTCAGGACTGAATTCCACATATTTACATATGTGCAATTTTAAATACTATGTATAAAATCCACCTATTTTTCTTAGTCTTCCATATACACATATATAAATACACACAAAATTATTGTCTGATCAGTACCAGACTTTGTTTTCCCATTTTAATGAGAATATAATCTCTTTTAAATCTTTACTTTGGAATCATATGATTCCAAAATATCATACTGTAAGAACTCTTAGAAAGAAAGATACAATGCACTCCACAGCATTTTCCACTTATTTAGCATGTACTGCATGAACTGCTAAATCCAATGATTTAGTGTGGGCTAGGATTACATATGCTGAAGCATGAGCCTATGTGTCTCTTATATAGTGTCTCTAACCTGGTTTCAAGACAGCCCATGGCAACTAAGCACACTGTGAACATCAAGTGGCTGCTACATGGCCTACTTACAGGAAAAAGACTTATGTGGATCTGTATATTCACAGTAATCTATCTTTTGCTCTCATTTAAGTTTCATAAGTAACATTGTGCTTTTAGGAGTTTCCTTTGAATTTGAAACAAGAAATTGAATAGTAATATACCACTGTCATAATTTAAAATTTGCTTAGATACTTAAAAATTTCTAGTCTACATAAATGTTATGTCCTGTGATTAAAAAAATGTAACTGCATATTACAAAAAACGTAACTACATAAACATGTATGAATTATAAATCACAGAATTATAGAATGGGTAAGGTTGGAAGAGACCACTGGAGGTCACCTACTGCAACACCCCTGCTCAAGCAGGTTCCCCAGAAAACAAAATAATATTAATCCTTTTTAATTGGTAGAAATTGAATAGCAGAAAAAGTTAGTGGGGGAGAATTTTCAGAATTAATCTACTCTGATTTATAAGTTTAATTACAAATTGATCATCCATATCCCTCAGAAAGTGTGCAAGAACTCCAGTTCTGTCTTGCCTTCCATAAACTGGAATATTATAGACATAGTAAATATCATTGACTGTCTACCAACTCAAAGAAATCTAGTTTTGGACATGAACATATATCATGACCAACAAAATTGACACAGCTCTAGAGACTGAGGAATTAGTTAGCATCTTGATGCTTAGTTAATTGGGAGACAGGAGACAGGTTACCTTTCCCATTTGTGATGTACATGGGCATTGCTCAAGTAGCTCTCTGGGGAAGAATGAGACACCAAATAAATCCATGCACAAGCATGTCAAAGTAATTTGATAGGTTGTATGCCTGTGTGGGACAGAGGAGTTTCAGCATATTAAAGGTTAGGAAAGGGTAGATTAAATAAGCCTGGGTTTAGGTGGATTGCATCTAGTACTTAGAAACAAAGCAAATGACTGCAATCATTGAGTGGAAACATAAAATGTTTTCAGAACACGTGCTCACCGAAGGGAAAATTTCCCTGGCAACCTAAGCAATGGACCTGTGACATTCCTCACACCTGTACTTTTCCACATGCTATATTGTACTTTTTGAATTAATAAAGTCAGAAAAGTAGGTCACAGAATGGAACATTTGCACTGAAAGAAAATGTCATGTAAGTAACAGCAGATTATTTGCTGTAGTCTGAGGTCAGCGTGTATCTTGCTGAAGCTGTTCAGAGTGTTTTATAGCTGCTTTTGTACCTGGCATATTTCTATTTTATAATTGTATCAATGTACTACACTGATATAATGATCCTCAACAGCTTTTTTACCTCTAAGCATCATACACCTGTCCAAGTTTCCACTTACAGGGAATTTTAATTATTCTATGAAATTAACAAAGACCTAAGTTATCTTATCCAGTGAAAGTTCAATAGCACTTGCAAAGCAGATCCTGGCAGCATCAATTTGAAAAATTCAAGTACTGCAAAATCAGCTTCCATCTGTTAGGATAGATAAAGCAATCGTTAACACATTGAAAAGATTAAGTGGGTATATTGGCCAACATTCAGTAATTACAAGTTCTTAAAAAAAAAAAGTTCTAAAGCACTGCACAGTGAAGATGGCCTCCTTAGGTAAGGAATATTTATCCAATAGTGAAATGGAAGATGTAAACTAAGGTCTCATCTATCTATAAGTTTGTTGGTATCTATTTTGCCAAAATATATTTTTCATCATATAGATATAGAATACATAGTCTTAATTTTAAATAAACACTAAATAGAAAGTAAACTGATTACAACTGTTGAATGGCTGTACTAATTAAAAGCTAGCATTCTGAACTACACTTTTGTGTACAGGGAGTATGAAGCTGAAGCTTCCTAGTTGTTTCTCATACAGAACTCTTGGAAGCTGAATTTTAGCCATGTGGTAACTCTCCATCACCATAAAAAGGTAAAATAGGTCAGACCTGCATGTGGCAAACCTACAAAAAATAATCAAGTCCTTAGTAGTTTCTTTAGCTAGAAGATGGTGTAAAAATTCTTGTGACATCAGAAAACTTACGTAAGATGTTAAAATACTAAAATGGAGAGGAAAAAATATAGACGAGCACCTGATAAAGAGAATGGTGTCTTCCAGTTGATGCAGGATAATAAGGCTGTGTCGTAACAAGGCATTTTGCAATCTACCACTCCTTAACCATATTTAGCAGGTGTAAGTAAAGGGAGTCTCTAATTGAATATTTATACTGCTCAGGGTTATTGCCTGACTCTGCCACTGCTAGGAGCTGTAAACACACAGAGCATTTATTAGTGTTATGATGTGCCAGCAATATGCCACCATATAAAAATTTTGCACCCTATTTCTTCAAGTTGAATTTTAATAAAAGCTTTTGAGATCCTAACGGAAGTGAGATACATGCATCGAGGAAGTTTGGGATAGGACAAATGGTCAATTATTTGAACTACATTGGTAAAAATGTTGGACATGAGGAAAACTTCATCCTTGCTTAGAAAGGAACTTAAGAACTTGATGACACTTTAGGCCAAAGGTGTTATACAGATGTCATTAGCCCATAGCAATGTAAGTCATACGCTTTATGAAATACTAGTGAAAAGCAGTATTATTGGAGACCTTGGAGAATCTTTCTCTTGCTAGATTTATTCATTCCAACTTGAAGCTGTTGTTGTGTTAGCATTCTTAGTTCAGAAACTGGGAGCCCTTGTGAGGAGTATTTTGCTTCTGGGTGATGTTTAGTTAGAATAGAGGGATGTTTCCCTGAACGCTTGAAACCCAATGGTAAGACTAAAATGCAGTGATTTTAAAGGAAATACAGGAAAACCATGACAATCATCAGACTGGAGGACTATTCAGAGATGTTTGATCATTGTCAAGTTTGTCAAAAGTATACTGAAGAAGAGCTAGAAGGGAGAACTGCAGGAATAAAGATTAAGTTTTATAGATATTAAGAAGAGAAAACATGCAATTATGGGAAAGAAATCTCAAGGTACCCATTTGAAAGCCAGACTGAAAAGAACATGTAAAAAATCATTGTAAAAAAAGTCTAGATTTAAAAAAAAATATACAAAATGTGACAGAAAGGGAGAGGTCTTAATTTCATGTACAGAAGACCAAGACACAAAAATATCTGAAAATGTTCTGGATATAAAGCAGGGAAAGATTGCAGCTGTTGAGGTTAAAGGAAAGGATTCGGTCATGACAAACAGCTATCGTGACTCTAAAAAAAACAAACTTTGCCATGAAGATGTATGTAAAAAGTTATAAATAAGACCTTAAATCAAAAGGATCCCTAAAATGTAGCTTTTGCAACACATCCTTTTCTATTCTATCCCCCTTATCTCTTTGCTCCTGAGTCTTACAACCTTACAGCTGGAAGAGTTATTTAATTAATTTCTCAGACCCTGACATAGCACTAGAGCTAATGAAGTTCATAGCACAGCACCACAGAACCTTCTGGTCAACTTCAGTCTGGCAGCTGGGATTAGTGAGAGTATAGCCGAAACTGCACTGGCAAATGATGCTTTTCTCAGCTACAGAAAAGGACTGACAAACAGACTGCTATAAATGCTCTCCCTTCTTTCCCTCATAAATACATCATAGGAGTGTTCATGTTTCCATGTTTGTGACAAAGGAAATGAGAACTCAACTTTTGTTTATAAATCACAGCTATTAGCTGTGACTATTTTAAAGTACATTAAAAAGTAATAAGTCTTATTATTCACTTAAAACAAAGGAATTAAAATTTAGAATCTTAATTTATTTTGATTTTGTAAGTTGGAAAAGAACTCAAAGGAAATCTTTGAAGAAGAAGGCTTTTAAAGATGAAAATCTTTCAACTCAAAAGCACGGAAGCATAAGATTTATTGTACAGCTGTTTTGTTGTTTTTTTCTTTGTGAGAGTTTATTGAAGTATATGATAATAAGTTAGTGATTTTGTCACTGTTCTTCTATGAATGAAAATATTACTGCCAGAAAGATGAGTATAGTCAAGTGTTGCTAGAATGAGAGGGGGTCACCACCATGTTCTTCTGCACTAGAACAGCAGCTAAGGAGCTTCTCTGACGGAGAGGAAGCAGAATTACAGAAAGAAAAGGGTTAGTCACAGGGAAGACGAAAGGACAGAGAATTGAGAGAAAAATGTATGCAGACAGAAAATTAGAGACAGGAGAAAAAGGTCTGAAGGAGCAGAAGATCCGCCAAGGCTGCAGATGTGAGATTCAATTTAGTTTGAGAACAAAACTGTGTCAGTAGGAAAATGAGAAGACAGATTTACACTAGAAGATGTCAGTCAGGTCACAGGATTTGCTTCACACAGAAAATGTATTCTTGCTTACATATGTAAAATGTCTGTTGCTCTGGGTCAAAGTATTTTGCTGGTAGCAGATTATTTTATAGGAATACAGTAACATTTTGAAAACCAGTTTTTGAATTGCCACCTCCTTTGGACATTTTTATTTGGCTATGAAGCTTCTCTGTAAGCTGTTCTGCAGATAGACAGGTCTATTGGACACTATCAATCTATCCTAATGGTTATGGGAAGACAGGAATATTTTAAAATCCTTACTTTGAAAAACATTGAACTAGGGATTTAATTCTAATAGGCAGTTATAGGGCTCTTAGTGAAGAATCCATGTCTCTCTAAAAAATCAGTTCCAAAAAACAATACTAAAATAGTTCAAAACTTAAATATTTTCTACATGAAAAATGATTTCAAAAAATGTCAAGCAAAATATTAACAGAAATATTTCTGCTAGAGATGATAGAAATTTCTTGAAGGTGTAATTCTCCATGAAGAAAGTGTCCTCAAATAAATATTTCTTTTTATAAAATATTGGAATTTGTAACACATTTTGTTGAAATAATTTGAAAAAGAAAATTCATTTTGGTTGAAAATATAATCTTTTTTTTTCTAATTAATATCTTTAATGTAGTTCTCATAGCACTTCTTATTGATAGATATAATAACACTTGCAACAATAATAATAACTGTAGTAGTAATAATAATAATAATAATAATAATAATAATAATAATAATAATAATAATAATAATAATAATAATAATAATAATA
>JAYDZK010000001.1:58420225-58450886 GCA_034509185.1 Euphonia xanthogaster | reverse complement strand
AATAATAATAATAATAATAATAATAATAATAATAATAATAATGTCATTGACTTTGAGGGGCAAGAAGTTTATCTTTTCTTCTCTGTCTTAGTTTCTTAACACACAAGGCATGTATGATCACAGAGTGTGGTTGTGTCTCTTTTGCAAGTGCAGTCACAACAGCACTGCAGCGTGTTGGTGAGTTTCAACTGTGTTTCACAAACACCTTGAATGGCCCTAAAGTTGCACAAAAATAGGATGCAAAGGCTGTGACTAAAACTTTCACAACTTTGCCTCTCAGGATTTTCTTAGTTTCTCATGCAATTTCTGCAACCTCTGCCAAAATCATTGTAGGATGATGGTTACAATGAAAGAAAAAGGGAATAGTACATGCTCTGAGAAGTCATTTCCTTCCTACATACAGAATTTCCATGAGCTCTAAAGCCATTATCTTTCCTCTGCATCTTCCCCACCTTGAAGCAAAATGCTTCTCATATCTCCTCAACTACGTTTCCACACTCTGCTACTTTGTTCATCTTTGAAGGAAGCAAAGCACATCTGTTTAGAGGTTCCTGATTCCCTCCATACACTGTGGTTAGAGATTTCCTGTCATTCATTTCTTCTGCATATTCTAAAGCTCATTTACTTCCTCTATGTTAACCTCCCTGTGTTTCTGGATATTTTGTTCCTGTCATTGTTCCTACGATGAGATAAGATACACACCTCTGGACCTCGGATCTCTGCAGTTCTCTAGTTTGAGAGTTCGGGGTGTAGCCAGAGCACAGTGAAGCGTCCAAGCCCACTTAGCAATGTGCAGAAGGAGGGTATTTCACACAGATGCAGCCCTGCAGTGCTGATTCAATTTCCTGACTCCTCCACAATCCTGATATGACATGTGAGTGGGTCACCTGTGATATGCCTCTCACTGGAGAGGATGGGATGTCTGAAGAAAGAGTGCATTTTAAAGGGCTTTCTATTAATAAGAAACCAAATAAAGAAAAAAAAATTGAAACACTTTGTTATGGCTTTGTTTCTTTCATATTGTCAGATTTACCTTCTCCATAGGTTGTGCTGATGCTCCTAGTATGAGGTATGATGAAAGTCTTCCTTTTCAATATGACCTGAAATACCAAGGCAAGAAAAGGTACAGGAGCAAACTGGCTGATATGATGCAAGACCTGATGCCCCACTACCTCTGGCATCCAGTCACAAAACACCTTGAGATCACTAAAGAAGCAAAGTGGCCAAGCATCTCATCAGGGATCAGAATTATCCAGTTTTATATCACATGGAATTCTCTCTTATTTTAACCCTTCTTCTTTCCATCTGAGTATTTCTCAGGAAGGCAAAAGACCCTGTAAATAAATTTTCATGGAGCACTTTTGAAATTGCAAAAGTCTGAAAAATTGGAAACAAGAAAACATGAATTATTATAGTCTAAGTGACTCATGGGTAATTATCTTTGGTACTAAACAACATTTTAAATGGTGAGGCAACCTAAACAAAGTGAATAAAATGTGCAAAATTCAACTACTTAATTTAATTAAATAGTAACAAAAGGTATGGCTGCATTAGTGCATTTTAAAATGTTCTTCTTTAAGTTGAAAGCTATTTTTGTCTTTATACCACTTTGCAACTTTCAGATAGAATTGATTTCAATCATTAATTGTATGCATCCAAAAAGGCACAGATAAAAGTGTATGATAGTGCATTTTGAATTATTTGAATACTTCAGTCCTTTATTTCCACCACCATCCTCATCCTTATCCACTGACATTTTAATAAAGCTGAGGCAATGCATTTTACAATTGATCTGTGTGACAATTGCTCCCTCATTTTAATGTCTGTTGTGATAGTTTTAGAATAAGCTGACGTTTGCAGAGGTTGATTGAGGTATATAAAGCTGCTGAAAAGTCATTGCAATTTATAAATTACAGTCAGTCTTGGAAAGTTGAAGAAGAACATGGGAATCGCATCCACAGCAGCCATATGGCCCAAACATCTACACCATATGACACTATAAGAGTATCAAGTAATTAATATCTCAAAATGGACAGAGCTTAAATGCTTAAATAGCCTCATATTAAAATTTCTTTAGCTGTTTAACTCAAAGAATATGAAGATCCTGACACCTATTGACACAGCATTTGCATCGTCTCGCAGTCATACATCACTTTCATGAATACTCCAGAGAAGTGAGAAGTTGCTGAAACTGTCTGATAGAGCAGTCTGAAGGAAATGCAAAATAAGTGACACTACATTCTCTATTCTTGCTGACTTTTTCATCAAGAAAATGTTGTCTGTCTTGTTTAGCATCGTAGCTCACAGTTTTCTCCATTGCCTATTATGCTTAGGAAAGACTGGCCTTCCTGACCTCTGGAGAAAACACTTATACACCCAACTGAAGAGAAAACAAACCTTTTAACTGTCTCCTCTTGCAGCTTAAAAGTCAGTGGGTTTGAGGGAGCAGAAGCTAGTGCAATTTATTCTTTTCTCAAGACCCTTTCCTTTGTAAGTTTGTCTTTCTCTTAATGCCTAAGATAGGTTAGGAAGATTTTTTTTCTGTAAAATAATTTTATAAACCTACTGGTGCCAGGAAGATGCTTGTCAGTGAGCCATCCATGAATTTAGAGAGGACGATTGGAAAGGGGACTTTGGCGTCTCAGAAGTCATAGTGGTTGTGCATACTGGTGTAAAATGTTCTCCAGTCAACGTGACACCAATTCTACCACCTCTGATTATGCAAAAAGGAAATGCAGTTCATAGCCATGAAAAAAACCCATTTTATGCTTTTGACATGGGACTTTAGGCAATAGTTGTAAACCAGTGAATAGAATCTTTTTTTCTGCCTCAGTTTGTATGAAGAACCAGAGTAAATTAATCTTTTGATTCTTTCCTGTCTTCATTATCTTTTTTCACTTAAGCTGAGCTAATCAGCCATGGTCCATGTCAAAACACAATAAAACAAATTGTCTGTTGGAATACCTGACTATAATACAGAGGCTTCCTGGTATTTCTCTAGGTCATTTATTGTAGAATCATAGAATATCCTGAGTTGAAAGGGACCACAAGGATCATCAATTCCAGCTCTCAGATCTGCACAGTTCAATTCAAGAATCACACTATGTGTTTGAGAGCATTGTCCAAACAGAGACACAGAAGCAAACCTCTTTGTGCAACTGAAAAATGCTGTTGCAACAGCACTAAGAGGTTGTGAACAGGCAGTAGAAAATTTCATATCTGTGTTCTGTAGTATAAAATCATTCAGTGCAGCTGAAGTTCATTGAGGAGGATGAGAATCAGCAAAAGTGGCAAAGAATCAGCATATGCAGATACATGGCAGTGCCACTTCCCCCATCTCATGGTAGTTGTGCAATATTTCCAAAGGGAAGTGCAACAGGCTACCTGCCAGTCTGCAGTTACTTGTCCAAACGAAGGTGGGAGAGCACTGATGTCCTGCTGTGTGTGTTGCACTGTTGCCTTGATTTAAAGTTGCTTTGGATTTATGACCAGAAAATATGGTGATTATACTGTGCATTAATATGGATAAAAAGTTTGCTCTACTAAAGCAATCTTTCATCTACATGGAATTCTAAATAACCTATCAGCATAAACACACCAAAAGCATCAATGCATGGTTGAAAAGGTTTTATAAAAGAATATGTGGATTTTTCCAGCATCCACTCCTGACCACCGAAAGACAATATTCACACACTGTATCCAAATGTGGATAGCATATATAGCTGTACAGGTCTACTGAAAATTAACAGGGTATGGCCCATGAGTTAAAGCACAGGATTTATTTGGAAGTTTACAGATTACCTTATTGACTTCCTTAATTTCTGAGTGTTGTATACACTCATTGCAAACTTCCTCCTTGTTTTATATAAATTTGTATATATGAAACACTTGTCACATTTCAGTGTTTTCTTCCTTAAAGTTACTATAGATGAACTTTCAAAAACATTCATATCAAAAACACCAAGAAATATTCAGTGTTGCGAAAAACAATCTTGTGCTAAAATTTTGGGGTATTTTGTCTTGTTTTCGAAGTGTTATAAACAGCAACAAAGTAAAAAAAACAAAACAAGCCTGAAAATGAGAAACACATTGGCAGAGATTTTAAAATAATAAGTACACAGCAGGGTGTGGGGCTACACTACTGCCTAATAGTTGTTAATCTGAATAAATAATATGTTTTTAATCATCAAGTGGCATTTAATTAACCTGCAATAACTGGCTTATTAATTCTCAATTAATTCATTACTTGAAACACTTAATTTAAATGTGAATGATTATATTTTCTGCTACCTCCTATAAGGTATCTCACTATTTGTAACTAATTGTAGTTCAAGTTTGGCATTTGCTCTTCCTCCATGAACATCAAGGACAGGTTTAAAAAGCTTCATGCTGTTTGTTAATTTAAGTAAACCAGAAGAGCAAAAGATGGGGAACTCAGAAAACAAAATAACCCAATTACCATACACTCCAGTACTGCAATATGATTTATGTACACTTAATCTCACATTTAACCAATGCTCAGGGTCAGATCCTCAGCTAGAGGAAACTGATAATATTGACTTCAATTAAGTTACTTACTAAGATATTACACTTTCTGTTTTGTATTTTCGGGTGTTTTTTTGTTTCACTTGGGTTTTTTCTTTGATTTTGTTTAAACATAGGCAATCTGATGAGTTTTGCCTAGCAGTCCGAAGCAAAAATTAATTTCTGTTCCAGTAAGGAACAGAAAGGAATTAATTTCTGTTCTGTTATGGTCAGGAGTACAGGAAAGAGGGGATGAAATATTCTGGGCCTGTGGTGGGATATCCATCCTAGTATAAATAGAACTTTTATGAACAATTTGAATAAAATCAATGACCTGTAAAATTTTTTAATGGACATGGTAGAACAAACATGATTCAGAAGTGTTCTTCAAAGTCATTTATTGATACAGGAATGAAATTAGACACTAATTTAAAAAAGGAAAAAAAAAATCTAGTGAAAGCTATGCCCTTCTTCCTCCTCCCCAATTTGTCACTCTTCCTTCCAGATTCTTTCCCTTCTAGAAGGTGGTGCAGAACTGCAGTATTCAGATTCACTTCAGGACACCACCCTTCCTTCTTAAAAATAGAAGGAAGTAGAGGGATAAAGCGTAAACAGAGATCTCCCTGAATGTTAGAAGAGGCACCTTTAGGCCTTCTATTTTCACCTAAATTCTGTCCATTTTTCTTTTTCTGTAGTATAGATGCAGCCAATACCTATAAAAACAGGGTCTTTTCTTGTTTCTTGCCACTGAAAGCTTTTCAAAGAGCCTCTTGTTTCAGGCACCAGATGCAATCAATGAATACTAAACTTCAAATCAGACCTACTCAGTTGTCTGAGGTGATGGGGTTAGAGGAGATAAAAAAACCTCACCAGTAGAAGCCCGTCTTCTAATTTCCATCAAGGGATACCTTGAAACAAGTTCAGGTATTTTACTACCAGCATATCTCTGCACTAATGTAGCATTTCACAGAGTTTCTGCAATAACTGTCGTTGGGTCTTCTCATAAGAGCCCTATAATAGTCATAAATATTCCTCAGGAGAGCCAGATAGACTCTGAAAGGCATATAATAGCTATCATAAATGAATAATAAAATGTAGAAAGGACAAGCCACCATGAAAATGGCAAATGAATATGATGACGTGTGTGTTGTACATGAGTTAATTGTCTGAGTTTTATATTTACAGAAAATCCCAACTGTTTTCTGCTGTGCTAGCAATATTTATGGAAGAGGAAACATCCTCTGGAAGGTTAAGACATTTTGCAGAAAGTATGAAGTAATTACAGAGTGGAAAGCTGCCACCACTGTTCTGTGTGTACTTCTTATGCATTTTCTTAAATTGTCTGCTGCAATGACAAATTCTGGAAGTTACAGTCCAAGCATCATCTTTGTCCTGCCAGATGGTGCAGATAATTCTTACTTCAGCATAAAAAACAAATCAGGGATTTCAAAAGTAAGTTGAGACATGTGGATAGAATAATACTGCACTTCAAAGCCTTCCTTTGAGCCTTTTTTGAGCCTCCCTTTGCCAGTACTTCGACAGAGTGAGAATATTTGTCAGACACAAGGTTTCCTTAATGACAATCAAAAATTTGATTACCTTGATTCAAAAGTTGTCCATTACTTCCTGTATAACTTCATCAACTTCAGTCCAACAATGTATGGTGTAGCAGACCACACAACATAGAAATGGTTCTACTCTGTAAGTAGTCCCAATTAAAATCAAACTCATTACATTTGCAATGAAATCTTTAGTTTTAATTAAGCTGTCATAACCAGGCTTCTTAAGGGGATAATATAGCTTCATAATCTTGAAAAGACAGCCAAAACAGATGGCTATATACAGAAAATGTATACAGAAAAGTAGAAAGGGAAGAAAATTCAGATGACATCAGTGTACAGATCTGAGTAGTAAAAGTCTTGAAAACTCAGACCTGAAAGAAGTTAATCTCTTTGTCTATGCAAGGACCAATATAGGAGGTTCTATTTTAAAGCAGTTGTGTATCTCAGCATAAAAACACTGACAGTAAAGCACACTGCAAAGTAGAAATGCACCATGACTATGTGCATAGAGAGTAAGGAGAAGTTTGCTAATAGTGGCTCAATATTCTCCAAAAATGTTTTGCATCCTCAATTCAGTCATTTTTGACTTTTGCACAGACTAAAACCTAACCTGAAGGAAACTCAATCAGCTTCTATATATATATATTATATATATAGGAATATATCAGCTGATATATTCCTTCTTCCTCAGCTTTTCATAGTAATATGTTTTAGCAAATCAAGAAGATACTGTAACCATTTGAAGTATAGGATGGTTATAGATAGAAAGCGCCGCTATGTTGAGAACTGTTCTTTATATGGTTCACTTAGATTGTGTTATGAGCATGAGGCTCCTTAAATGGACAAGGCCACAAAAAGACTGAATGATACAGCCTAGCTCAAAATTTCCTACATGTTTGTACCTGAAGGGGAAGGTCTTGAAATTAGAGAACCTGCTCTTTTGATTGTAGGGCTTATTTTTTCCTGTTTTCCTATTTATGAATATTACTTTCTCTTGAGTATTGTTCATCTTAAAAACTAGGAGTAATTGTAGTCAAATCTGTGTTTAATTATGTGTGTAATTTACTGATATTTAGATATGTTTAACCTCATGCTGTGTCTCTGGCTTGTTTTATAAAATCAAAGGCACAGTTGTACAGAGGTGATTTTTGTTGGATGTGAATTTTTTTTTTAATGGCACATTAAGCCCTGGCCCTACATTGATTGCAAGTTACATGAACCTGTTTTGCATACTGAAAATTATGGTCAGTAGTATTTTGTTTTCTGATTCACAGATTTTGGTTTTCCTATTCAGAATTAAAGTTTCCTTTGTTTGACTGACACAGACGGTAGCAAAGGAGCAACAGAAAAAAAAGAAACTGACAGGGGTTTACAGGAACACGTGAGCTGCTGAATGTCCCTGATCCTTACTAAATGGCCTGAAGCTGAGTCAGGAGAGGCTTAGGTTGGATATCAGGAAAAGGTTCTTCATCCAGAGGGTAGCTGAACATTGGAACAGGCTCCCCAGGGAAGTGGTCATGGCACCAGCCTGAGAGCGTTCAAGACTTTGGACAATGCTTTCAGGTACATGTTGTGATTCTTGGGGTGTTCTGTGCAGGTTCCAGGATTTGGACTCTGTGATCTTCCAACTCTGATGATTCTATGATTTAAAGAGAATAACTTTGTACAGGACTGGATATTCAGATGGACAGGGATGAATCTCCATAGCAATACAAAACACACAACTGCCAGAAAAGTGAATTGAATTTGAATTTATTTGTCTTTTCATATTATAAAGTAAGTGCCCAGCTCCTGATGTCTCCTCTAACACTAAAAAAGCATCATTACACAGGCTGCACTTCTCTTGTTCTACTTTTGATTAAGTTCACTGGAAGATAGGCTACTAAAATGTTATAATTTCACCTGTGAAAAGTGAGGTTTTAAGTTAGATGCCTGTAAGGATACCTGATTTTCAAGAAAAACAAGAGCTTTCCTATGTCAGGATTGTAAAGGGAAAATAGAAGATAGGAGAAAGCCATGAGGCTTCCATATAAGGCATTACCTGTCAGCTCTTCTGACTATGCTGTTTAGAACCATGTGAAACCTCCAGCCGTACGGTGAAGATCAGAAGAGAGAATCTGACTCTGTTTGCTTGCTCTGCATTTCTGTATGCTGGTGAAATCAAGGGCTGCATGATTAGACCAATTTAGCACAGGTATCAAATCTGTAATATTGAGTGTCTAAATTATGTACCCTGATTCAATGGGAGTAAATCTATAGGAAGAAAATACAATTATTAACATGTTTGAAAAATACTAGACAATAATATTTGAAACTTTTAATCAAAACGTTATAACATCATATCAGAGAGTTTTATTCAGGTATCTAGGATCAACATTTCAGAAGTCAAAACCCCAAGCTTAGGTATTTAAATTCATATTTGGCTTTTGATGCACAGTAAGTGCATCAAAAAACTCATATTTAGGTAATTTAGAATTTAGACGGGATGATCATAAAACCAAAGCATACTTATTACTCTAACAGTCTTTCTCTGCTTTTATAATTATTGTTATCCATCTGCAGACATGCTTTTCTACTTTAGGTATTATGGTTAAATAATAAAAAACTACATTATTACTTATGCTCAGAATGATAAGTAGATGGAACCTGTTCTTTTTTAAACTTTTCAAAAATGCCTGTGTAATTTGGAGAGGACAGTTTGTGAAGAAACAGACGCCTGGAGATCACAAAGGCACAATCCATATGTCTGGAATGTATTATGATGTAGAGCACAAATGTACTCCTCCTACTAAATAAATTCATATGTGTCATTTCTATTAGGAAAGGACAAAACATGTCACATTTTTACTAAATATTTCAAATAAACTTTGAAATTTTATTTTGAAATAAAATTAGGATATTTACATATTTTTTATAAACAATAAAATAATTTAAAAAATAATTGTGTGCATTTGTCTGGATGTTGTCCTTTTCTTATTCACCTTGGGAAATCTCTGCAGATGTGAAGCAGATAAATTAGTGGTGTCCATATTTGAAACACTCCAGACAGATCTGATTTCAAGAGATATACCTTGGAGAAATGAGCTTAAAAAAAGACTTTATTTGGTCTTATAGTGAAAACTTAATATTAAATTACATACTTGCTTATTTGGCAGGCAAGAAAAACTAAAAGCAGCCCTAATTTTATCCTCAAATTTAGGACGTCACAAACAGAAAAACAGATTATTTTTTTCTTTTTTTTTCTTTTTTTTTTTTTTTCCTTAGGAGGGAGGATACATTTTTCCTTGCCTCTAATTCATAGTTTCACAGTTATGCCTTAGACTGGGTTTCATAGTTATGCCTTAGACTGAAGAGTACCTGTACTTCTCACTTAATCCAAAACAGACATATTTTGTGCGCTATGGCTGGCAACAGAGTCCTTTTCTTTTTCCCAAGTGGTATTTTGCAAGACACTCTAGAAGCATATGCATTATTCACATACTAGATATGTAGATATTTGTCAGACCAGGGAAGGGGAATGCATTTCCAAGGGCTAATTTTTGTCTATAGAGGCTAATTTCCCTAGAGTCCCTTAGAGTCAGTAGAGGAAGCTAGTATGATAGTACCCTCTAGGGAACAGTTCAGAGCTGGAGACTAATTAATCTCAGGGGGGAGGTTGTGCTGGTGTTGGCTGGGACAGAGTTAATTTTACAACAGTAGCTGGAATGGGGCTGTTTTGGATTTGTGCTGGAAACAGTGTTTGTGATGCAGAAATGTATTCTTTGCTGTGGTACAGCGCTTTCGCAGTGACAAGGCCTTCTCTGCCTCTCACCCCACCTCTCCAGCAAGGCTGGACGTACATGAACTTCCTCACTTTTGCCCTTCCAGTTCTCTCCCATGTCCTGCCAGGGGTGAGTGAGCAAGTTATGCTTACTTGCCAGCTGAGGTTAAACCACAACAGAGATTAACCACCCTAGACTATAGGCAGGCTTGATGAATGATCCCCACTCTGGTCATAGAAATAGATTATGTCAAATGCACAGAAGTCACCTCTCATTTTTATCATTTATTATCCCAGCAAAGACTGTCATCTGCAAAAATTTGCCAAAAAGTATTTTCACATCATTAGCATACACACAGGAATGGATTGATATTTGGTCCCCTGGGGACTTCCCTGCTACTGTACTGATACCTGTGGCTCTGGCTGCATACTTTGGCTGGTCAATATATTTATGCCACACAGTTACCTTTTCTCTCCAGATTACTTTTAGAGGGTAATTCACACCCATGTTGTTCAAGGCTGGTCTAGACCAAACTACCTGCATCCACAACAAGCAGAACTTGACACAGACTTGCCTTTCACTCCTACATGGTAACCCTTTGAACAAAAGACATATTTCCTGTTTTCTTGGATTTAAGGTTTTTTCCTGTTGAAAACATAACTGGTGGTGTGAAGGCTTGGTTGCAGCCTGTCAGAGCTGAATTCTTATAGCCCAAAGTGTGTCGCATGTTGTGGCATCGTGGTATATTCAAGGATTTGTGGATCAAGTACACATGGACAAAGTATTATGTTGAGGACACAGCAACAAGCCTATGGTTTAACCCTTCAGCCTTTTGGAAGCTATCCGTCAAGCAAGCTATTCCCAGAACCACAGACAGGTTTTATTTTAGAAGGAGCAATTTTTTTTTTTAACTCTTCAAAAGGAAGTTTAAATGACATCTCTGCAGGAAAACCAAGAAACTAGATATGGCTAGCACATAATTCTGATTATTGAGTCTGATCTCAACCTTTTTATATAAGAAAAAGATATTAAAAGTAGAATAATGTCTCATGCAAAATTTATTTAGCATTGAAACATTGATCAGGAGTCTGTTTTATCAAACTAAATAGGAAGAAAAGTGGGTCTTATAATCCTGAATGGAAAGGAACCATCCATGTAGCAGTTTCTCCCTTTAATATTGACACTTCTAAAGAAAAATTTATCCTTATCGTCTTAGAGCAATATGTTGTTTTTCTATGAGTGTAAGCAAATTTCATTTGCACACATACCAACTCCTCTTTTGCTCTACATCTCTGGCAAACGAAACCATCACTTATGTGGAAAAATATCTTGCAACAGAATCCCAGCAAATTCTCAAGTGAGACAAATTCAATCTGCAGAAGACTTTTTCTGTGACAGAGATACAGATAGTGAATTTCTTTTGTTTTATCTAGAGTTAAATTAAAACTACAATATTGTTGTTTAAATCAGCTTTATGTGTTTCATTTTGTTGTTACAATGAACAACCATATGCATGAAAAAGCAGAGAGATTTTTAGCCTCTGGACACAGAAATATGTGAAGAAAATCTAAAAGCTTGTAATTTCCAAGAAAAGTCTGACATATAATTTGCATCAAGACCATACTGACAGAAAAAAATGCAGTTTAGTGGGAAACTTTTATTTGAACCCTGAAATTAAGACAGCTGAAAGAAAACTTTGCTCCTGTAAGGATCTAATGTTATGAAGTCATTTCTCCAGCTGATTCTTACCTGATATAAAGATTATTCACAAAGCCTTACATCAAATCATATAATATTAGCTATTCTGCAGACATGGAGGTGTGTCACCACAGCAATTCTCTCTTCTTTTACAAGAAAGAATGTTACTAGAATGTATGCACTTACAGCTTTTGTAGACAGCAGTGATTGTCTCCCACACATTCCAATAACATCAGGAGCATGGATCTCAAAAAAGCACCAAGGATTTAATTACCAATGTCTATAGGCATTTCAAGAACTCAATAAATTTTCTTAATCCAAAGAATAATATGAAATATGTATCAATGAACAAGCACAGGCAATTAAAGGTAAGAAAAAAATAAACTTTTATAACACATTATTTCTGTAAGGTCCGTGGAGATGAGTTGTTTTTTTTTCTTAGAAAAAAAGGCTTAAAGAATCTCACAGACTGAAAAGTGTAATGTCCAGTCACAGTAATTACTTATTAAGTTCAAGATGCATTTCAATCTGCAAGAGATAATGAGGTTTGTTTTCATCTTCCAGTACTAGTTTCTTAGCATGGATAAAAAAAAATGAAAAAACATACATAATTATTTTAGGAATTAACAAAAGAACCATGAAGATTTATGAAACTCTCTTTTTCCCAGGTAAGTTTGGAGTCTAAACAGTATGTAACAAGACTCTCCTAGACAGAATCTTTTGCCTAGCAGAGCAAAGCTTCATTTGTGCAGAAGTCGGAAAGCATAATGTAAAATTTTCATAGCCTTGTGGCAAAACACGAGTGATTTTTAACTGGTATTTCCATCATTTTAAAGGAAGGCACACCCACAAAAGTATATATTTTTTCTATTTGATATAAAACCTTTATGAAAAAGCATCTGAGTATCTTGTGACTGCTGAAATTAACACAATTTTAGGTCTATGATTCATACTAGCACAAAGGGGAAAAAATGTTTTTAAATATATTTCCATATCTTCTTTCATAACTGATTTTTAATTTTGATTGAAACGTAAATCTGGCATTCTTAATTTGCAGCTTAGATGATTATGAAAACCTTTTTCATAGGTGATGAGAAACTTCTTTTCTCTTGCCCAGAAAATAACTGGCCACCTTCATTGCAGCTCATCTCTCTCATCTTGCATCTTTATAAATGTATGTAGAATGTTCCACTTTGGTCTTAGAAGTCCAAAAACTTGGAGTTTTTTTCTGTCTTTTAACAGTGACTTGATCAGTGATCTTAATCTAATCCCTTAGAACTCAGAGCAGCAAAACACAAACCCACATTTTTTTTTATTCAAATAGGACTTAATGTTTAGCATCCACTTGAGTATTTTGCATTCTGTTGGTCTATGCCTCCCATCTGTGTAAAGAAAAAGAGAATGTTTATACCTTCTTTTCTTTCTTCACAGATGTTGCAAGATTTAATCAGTTTGAAGAAAGATGGGGTTTTAATTGCATTGCAGGGAATTGAATGTCTATGATACATGAGAAAAGATACAGTCTGACCAACAGCAAGATTCATAGAGAGAAGATTGGGTTGAGGAATTTAAAGTACATCTTTCAAAGACTAGTGAACATAAAAGAAAAGGCAATGTTGCTTCCAGGCTCCCATTTATTTATTTATTTATTTGGTGAAAAGTTTCCTTATTTCGTCAGTATTTGTTTTGAAACTTATTTGAGAAAAAGGAAGCAGTTAAATATTAGTATTCCCTAAAGATATCCCCCTGCTGGATTTTTTTTTCCTCAATAAGCTCCAGAGTTAAGGAATGCCATGAGTATTAGTATTCACAAACAACGGGAATGTAAAGATGAGATATGCATTAAATAGTTCCTTTCGTCAAAGAAAGTTCCCAGGGCTACTGGCATTCCGAGAACTAATCTTTCTTTTCTTTCTGATGAATTATAAACAGTAAAAATATTAATAATTAAAGGCAACCCTCCCAACTCCAAACCATAAAATCCAACAAACCAGCCATGAACAAAGGAAAGAAGTTGGTAAGAGTCATTTGGGACTGATTTGGAAATGCTTCCTGATATTTTTAAATGCTAAATCTTTTGTGCATATGTATACATAACATTGATGCCTTAGGGAACTCAGATGTTGGAATAAGTTTTAGTAATCTATTTTTGATACTCAGGGAAGCATTTCTCAGTCTTCCTGCTTCCATCTTGCAGAAACTTGTATGTCACTAGGGGTCACAGGTGTCCTTGCAGATGTGACATTCTGGATGGGACCTTTCAGAAGAACAATAGAATTAAATATCTGGAGCAGATAACAGGAAATATAAAGTTTCTTTTTACAATGTAATTAAAATCCCATATTTCTTCAAAAGGAAAAACACCATTGTTTATTACCTATATGTTGATCTTTTTCACCATTCATAAAATAAAAGTTAACTCCTGAGACAGATTATCTGGGAACTTTTATTGAAAATATTAATGGAAGATGTGTTTTTAAAAACTAAAGATGTGGGAAAATGGGTGACTGTAAATAAAGACTGGATAGATGGTGCAGTCCGCAGAAAAAAACAATATAAAAGGTCAGAAAGAGTAACATACACAGACACATAGTGCTTTTAACAATTTGTTCTTAAGGGAAATATGAAAGAATGTTAATGTTCACAGATTTTATGTCTGAAAATTACATTGTTTTTCCAGTGGAAACCCTTGGCACTAAGGAGGAGAACTTGTGAAACCTGCATATGCTCTTACTGAGTGATAAAAGGTCTTTTAAATTCTGCCTTGCCTCCTAAGCTAAATAGAGACTAGACCCAAAATAAAGAATTATTCTTGCATTATGAATGTTTAGGTCAGCGTACTAGAGGATTTCACAATGATAAATCTTATTTCACGGTGCTTGGATTATCATGGCACTATGGCTCTGTTTATATAGTTCATGTAAAATTTTGGTGCTTGTTCCTAAAAGTAAATAAAGAGGTTTATTTTTAAATCTTCAGTTTGTTCAAGATACCATACTCTTTTTCACAATGAAAATAAATTAATTTAATGGGTATAATTATTTTTTTCTTCTGAGGTAGCAGAGAGAACAGAGAAAGATCTGCTTTTTCAAATGTGTTTCTTAAATGAAAAATAGTAGCAAAAATAATCCCAAATCTCACTCTTAATCTCTTTTCAGGAGGGATTTGACCTTGTCAGCATTTGTTCAAGAAACACAATAGTGTGGATTCTTATCACTTTTAGATTACAGTTCAGAAATTAAGGCATGCAGGAGACCTATATTTAATAGACTGGTATATCCTCATGGGCATTGTCTCACCTGATCCAGCTCAAGTTGTAGATTTGTCATTGCCTTAAGCAAAAAAGGCCGAATGACTGCACAGAGGATGTGCAACAGATGTTGAGCACTGGGTGCGGGCGCCTTTGAGATTGGAGATCTAGAGTGCGTGTCTCAGGGATCCACACCTTAAAATGCTTCCAGAACATTTATTTCCTATCTTCCAGATGCCCTGCTCCAGCAATTCCCCAATAGGACTTGTCTCTAGCTCCCAACATCCCTACTCTGCCTGCCCATGGGCTCCTAGTCCTGGCCCAGTCTTGGCCTGTGCCCATTCCCATGGCAAAGCCTGATACCTGGTGCTGCTCCAGTGCCCCCAGCAGCCCTGCTCGTGGCTAAATGGTGGGATCTTGTTTCAATCCCTATGTCTACAGCACTCTGGCAGTCATGCTGCTCTCCAGTCTCGAAAGCTTCCACAGATTTTTCTTTCGAAAGCATGTTTCATTTGTTGCCACATCAACTTTGTGTACTCACAGCATTCTCTAGATGCAAGTTCTGACTCAAATGTCTTGTTTGGATCCAGCTTCAGCTAGAGCTTGGGTTTTTTACCCCTTTGTTCTTATACTGGTGGGGAAATGAGTCCTTAGAACCTTTTTATCTTTTCAATAAGACCCAGGATTATTGCACCTTCCTCTCCTATATTTTTCAAATTAAAGACGTTTCCTCCCCCCCCATATATTTGATCATTTTTCTTCTTTCTGAAATTTTCAGAGTCTTCTAAAATTCTCCTGGGATTGAAACACAAAAAAATACAGAGTACTTAAGATGTCAACGACAGGTTGAAATAGTGACATAATTATGTTACCATTTTAATTCCTGATTCCAGTTACAATATTTCCTAGCAGGTAGTTTTTTGTTGTTGTTTTATTTTAATTTTTAACAATATTGAGCAATGAGATCTTGTAATGGGTCATAATCCCAACATCCTGAGGGACTATAATTAGCTTCTGCACAGTATTTTCTAAGATTTAGAAATGCCAAGTTGCTTGTTTTGAGAATAACTCGAATTTGGGAGCATCAAATACCCTATGAATTGAGGTGAAATATGAAAACTGAAGGACATTGGATGCCAACGAATATACTGATGCAGAAAGCTACCCTTTTTCTATAACATATAACTTGAATAAAGAACAAATTTTATCTATTCAGAAATTTCTCCAGTAAAATTAAGCTTTACCAGAAAACACCTCTTCATTGCACACAAATATTTCTCTTTAAAGGTTTTGAAATCAAGGAATTTTAGCAATACCAAATACAGGGCTCTGACAAAAATCTGACAGAATTCTCATCTGCTGTTAGTGACTGACAATTCAAGGCTCTAAATAGTATTCTAGATATGATGTGTTTTCCCCCTGTGTATGAAGTCTAATTATGCATGGTGCCAGAACAGTTTGCTATGGGAAACTTTTTAGACTCTGATCCCAGTTGCTGAGCTCCACCTCTAAAGAGGTGTCATCATTTGGCTCTGTGGTCAGAGCTTAGCAGTGTTAAGAGTTTTATACTCAAGTCTGGGCTCTTGGTCTTTCCACGTTTTTGGCATGGAGATGTCGAACTGGATGATTATTACAATTTCACATGGCTAACAGCAGCAGTGGACATGACAAGAATGTTAATTCCAGTGTAGCAGCTGCTGGAGATCAACGGCATGTGCTCATAGGAAGCCCCACTGGGCAGATTGGCTTTGGCCAAACATTCTAAGATGTCCCTGCTCCTAGGCCAGCTCATTCCCCAGCCTTTTGATCCCCCCAAGAACTTAATATTTGCTTAGCAGGTGCAGGTCCAAGCTCATTTATTTTATTTGGTGGCTCATTTATTTTATTTGCTGGGGACAGACAGAAGAAGGGGAAAATGCCTTTTGGTCTTCTTCACATTTCTCTTCATGCAGAATTAAAAAAAAAATGGTTTCTGCATGATTTGGTTCAAAACCAAATATAGAAATACCATTATGTAGGTTTTATTACACAAACCAGAGCATCTGAATTTTGGCCAGGTGCTGTTCCAACCATTCCCATCTTCCCTGAGACTAGCATGAAACAGAAGCAGGCTCTGAGGACAAAAGCAAAAGATTGTCTGGTGTAGAGGGTGAATCAACCATTACAGAATGTTAAAAAGCAAGGCAAACAAACAGCAAACAAACCTGCCAACCCACTACCCCATCCCCCCCCCAAATAAAAAACCCAAACCAAACCAAAGTAAACAAAACACATCAAAAGGAAAAAAAAAAACACAAAAAACTCTAAAAAGCTTTCAAACTAGACTTTGACATGGATTCCTTATGTATTCTTTTTTATTAAAAATAGAGATAAAAGATCTTTGATTGAAAAGCTGTATCCAGAACAATAGCAAGAAAGCAATATAGTTATTTCACACAGCCATCTGGTCTTCTCAGGACTTCAGCTGTTAGACCCGTTAACCCTGATCTAGGTTTATTTCTTTTTTTATTTAACTTTCTGTTGTTGGTGGAAAGTGCTTACACATGCAGTATCAAGCCATTTTGTACAAATCTGTACTAATACTCTTAAAACCACACAGCACTCAGAATCCAGGATTAAGGCTTTAAACCAGATGAAATATATATTGGGATTCCAAACAAGTTTTCTTTCTTTTTATAATGCAAATGTGTTAATGCTCTGACCTCAAAACTGAGAGACCAAAGCCTAGATAACTATCAAGAATCTGGCGAGGCACTGCTCATCCTGTATAGGCCCTCCAAAAACCAGGACTCCCCCCTCCTAATTAAAAACAAAGGGAGATTTCAAGGACTTATATCACAGTAACATTATTTTGCTTGCCTTCTAATAATAATTTGAGGTAAGAGTATTGCAATATGTTCATCTTACTGTCTGATAAAACAATCTGCAATTTCACAAAGTACAGTATTTTTTAAATCTGTTGTTTCTTGAATAAAAATATTTAGCAATTGGATGCAAAATACTGAAAAATGCTGAGACAATTTTCTGGCCTGCAAGAATTTAATAATAAATAAATCATAAATAATAAAATAGTTCAACAGTAGCTTCTATTTTTGTGATTTTTAAGCATACATATTTTGTCTTTAATGAATGTGTAACTTTTAGTATTTCCTTCACAAATGTAACAATCCCGATTAAAAAAAACAAAAAAACACATACTCAAACCCAGGACTACAATGCTACATACAGTTCTGTGCTTAGCCAAATAAAATCCAACTTCTTGTACACTGGACATTCCGGATGCTTAGAAAGCGCCCTTTAAATAAAGAGCAATATTGATTTTGTTAATCTTTTTTCTATGTTTTCTATTGTTTTCAAAACCCCCCAAAAAAGGAGAAAGAATAGTTGCTACATATACCTCTAAGTGAAATAAATATCTAACATTTTTATGGACAGGAAAGAATAAAGGCACTACAGAAGTTGTGAAAGGTGCTCTAATTTGATGACTCTTTGTTTCTTACTTGCAGCAAAAGTACTGCAAGTGTTTTATATGTCTTTCAGTACGATGCCAGCAAACAAATATACAGTCTCACCCTATTTTCACTTTTGAAGGTTTCTCAAATGTTTGATCATTAAGTCATGTCAAACCTGTAGAATTGGCATCTTTGGTCTATGGTGCAGTCTCTTCACTGAGTTTGTTCTATTCTACCAGAAGGCTGGTAACAAGAAGAGTTCTGTGTGAGTCTATGCTCCAATCTGTCCTGTCAGCATCTTTATCTGTAGCTTGCAGGAGATGAAAGAGTGAGTTCTCACAGAGTTTGCAGATGTCATCAAATTGTGACACGCTCTGGGTAGTGCCGCTGTAGAGGGGCACTAGGCACAGGCTGCAGGAATGGACCAGCCTTATGAAAATCAACAAGGACAATTGCAAACTCCTGTCCCTAGAAGGAAGAACTGATTGCACATCAGGGACTGACCAGCTGGGGTGTAGCTCTTGTGAAAAGGACATGGAGACCTCAGTGAACCATGTGCTCAGTGCGGGCCAAAATTTTTCTCGGAAAATGGCCAGTAGTTCAAGATAAGTGATTGATGCCCTCTATATATTACCTATTAGACCATATGTAGAATACTGAGGCCAACTTGTTGCTGCAATTTCCACTTACTCCTGTCAAGGACAAGGAAGAGTTAATCTTCTTCAGTGAAAAGGTAGAGGCAGGTTCTTCATGGGGGTGCAGTGTGGGAGGACAAAAGACAATGGACATAAATTGAATAGAAGGTATAAGTTAAAACTCGTTCTACAGAAAAAACTTTTTACTATGAAGACAATAAAGGGGTGGGACAGTTTCCCAAAGAGACTGCAGTTTTCAACCTTGGAGTTTAGAAGATGCAGCTGGATAAAGACCTGGTTAATAACCTGGTCTGACCTCATAGCTAAAGCAGGTTTGATGTTGAACTAGAAGCTGCCTGAAGTACCAACTAGCCCACAGTGTTCTGTGATTCTGTGATGCTGCTATATTTTTAAAAGTTCCTTACTATTCAGACTAATCGTCTACTTTTTCCAGTATCATGTTTCTGACAAGAATCATTGGTGGCTGCCTGCACAGAAGTGGAAGAACATGGCAATTGTAGTTGTAGGGCAGCTCCAAGAAAGACTTAATGATCAGACTTTATGCCAGGACTCTCTTTCTCTTAACACTCCACCTATTGGATTCTCCATACCACCCTAAAATTTTTCCCTGTTCTTCTGCAGTATCAAATGGTCAATGAAGGCCTCAAGTTAACAGCAGAACAGTGTGAGAGGGCCCCGCTAATTATACCTTGCCTATGTATCCACCACAAATCATTTACAGCAAAGAGGTATTTGTCTCAGTAGTACTAAGACACTCTCTCTGAGATTCTATGTTCACTCATTAGAGAGCATCTGTATTTGCAAGCAGTTATCAGCTTTCATATTTGTAAAAATGATTGCATCTCAATACCACCAAAGCAGCCAGAACTTAATCAAGACAATGTCTGAAAATCATGTGCACATGCACTTATCACTTAGGTGGGAAAGAAAGAATTTTCTTAAGGCAAAAATGAGATTCAAAGTTTAATGTTGACTAAGTAAAGCGCAAATCCCAAAACTATAGGTTAATAGTGATAAAATTGATAGCCAGGCTTTGCCCTTTAGCCAGATGTGGATCTATAAAAATACAGCCAATTTTTTATTTGCAATCTTGCCAGAAAAAAGAAAAAAATACATTACCAGAATTTAACATGCTTTATGATTTTGTGAATAACCCTTCAAGCTGTCAGTCTTGGTGCCAAAACTACTGTGCGACAGCATTAAGCAACAGGAGCATGGACTCATTTCAAGCCCAGGTGCTGAGCAATTTTAAATGCATGAGCTCCTTGTTGTGAAACAATCATTCCCTCTGAGGCTGTGTCCTCATCCCTCCATGAACTGTGCTCATGGTGAATGTGCATTTACTTGTCTTGTAGCTAGTGTTCACATGCAAATTTCCAAGAGAACAGAACTATCTCCTCCTTTCTTTGCAGAATGCTGGCCTTGTAAGAAATAGAGCATCATAAAAACAGCTGAACTGGAGGGTTCAGCACTCAGGGCAGGAGTAATAAAAGAAAGTTAGAGAGCAGATATCCTCTGATCCATGCACAGCCCATATACTTGTATCAGATAATGGCAGAAAAGACCTTCCACATTCAAAAAGAAACTAAGAACACTGACAACCACAGAAGGCTTAGGAAGTTACAGTAATTTATGACCCATGCATATATGGTTTTCCAACACCCAAATGTTTCAATTATTGAGGGATTTTTAATAGAACTTAGAAGTCAATTTCAGAATGAATTAAGGATGAGTAAGCAGTATACCAATTCTATAGCAAAGTTCAGATTAATTTTCAATTCTTAGAGCTACATTCATCCATCATGTAGTTCATCACATCCAGATTCAGTTGTCTAAAAGTTACTTGTCTTAGTTAAAGGTGCATCCCTTTATACCACTGAGGCAAAATAGACAGCTTAAGATGAGATAAATCACCTTACAGGGATGCCTATTCCTTTCTTTTTGACTATATAGTAGGAGCTACAACAATGAGTTGAAATTACACAATCTGTGATTTCTGAAGTATGTACTTGGCAATTTGTTGACTTAGTTCTTCCACACAACTGCTTTGATATGTCTGTAAACCATAGGGTTAAAGAGTGAAGTAGAGAATGCGGCAGAAGAAAAAAGATGGGTCTGCAGGGAACAGGAATGCTTTCAGGTAATATTGTCAGCAAATAAGGATTTTTTTCTAACTTTTAGATATACATATTAGAT
Organism: Euphonia xanthogaster; assembly: GCA_034509185.1. NCBI lineage: Eukaryota > Metazoa > Chordata > Aves > Passeriformes > Fringillidae > Euphonia > Euphonia xanthogaster. Next base: position 58,429,787 of record JAYDZK010000001.1, on the reverse strand, counting down.
GAGATAAAAGCGTTCACAGCATCTCACTTAAATGAAGTTGAAAATGTTGCACTTATTTACTTCAGAATTGGAATTTCATTATCTATTTAAAACATCTGTTTTCTATTGCTATGCGAAAATTACCATATAGTGGACTGTGAGAATGCTTTAACAAGCTCTGACAGCAGATCTGTGCCAGAGCTGGATGCTCATCAGTGAGTTGTGCTTGCGTTGGGCAGCGCAGGGTAGCTAGAGTTAGTCCACCCTCAAGTTCAGAGTCATGCTGAGAGGGGAGTCCAGCAAGAGGTTTTTGTAATATATATCCTGTTGTATTGGGTCTGGCTGAGACAAGTTCATTTTCCCACAGCAGCCCTCGCAGTGCTGTGCTCTGCATTAAGAGCCAGAAGGGTGTTGATAACACACCAATATTTTGTGTCTGCTGAGCAGGGCTGGTGCAGCATCAGTGCTGTTTCACCAACATTCCCTCAACATTAGGCTGGGGGTGAGCAAGATCCTGGGACAGGATACATCTAGAACAGCTCACCCATATTAACCAAAGAGATATCTCATGCTATAAGATGTCTGCTCAGATATAAAAGCTAACAGGAGGGGGTGGAATTCTTTATTTACAGTGTTTGCCTTCTGAAGCAACCACAACATGTGCTGCAGCCCAGCTTCTCTGGAAGTGGCCAGACATTGCTTGCTGATGGAAAGTAAAGAAAAAAATTCTTTTTTTTTTTTTCTCTTTTTTTTCTCTTTGCTTGTGCGCACACAAACTTTCACTTTTGCTTCAGTAAACTGCCTTATCTCAACCTGCATGTTGTTTTCCAACTCATTTTCTCTACCTTGTCCAGCTGAGGAGGCAAGTGATAGAGCAGCTTGGGGGGTACCTGGTGTCCAGCCAAGGTCAATCAAACATGTCTGTACAGAAACTGAGCAGAGAAATAAAGCAGAATTAATTACTATGTCCTGTACACCATCATAGAGTTCTAAAAGCCGAAATCAGATGTATTTATAAGAAAGAGATAATATTTTTATTAGACCAAGGGGCAGAGGAATGTCAAGCTTTCAGGCATGTTAGCACTCTGCATCAGTACTCTACCTTTTCCAAAATGTAGGAATATATATATATATGCAATATAGTTCCATTATTCTTAAATTTGCTAACATACCTTCAGAGGAAGAAGATAATAGTGTTGCCAAAACTCAGGTCTTCCCATTACTCACAACAAATGCTATCTTATTACTACAAATCATAAAACTTCTATAAATAACAGCACAGCCAGAGGTCAATGAAAAAAAGTTGTGTCATTAATGTCCAACTATACATTGGGCATTGGCAAAACACAGATGAGTGAAAACCTCATCCTATTTTTTGTTGCTAATTCATGAAAGACATAATCCTCCCACACCAAATCCTACAAACAAACAAGTAACAAAAGAAACCAAACCGAAAACAAATCAAAAACAAACCAAAAACAAAACAACAAAGCCCAAAAAACAACTTTGAGTCCATTCTATTACTGTTAGCTAGCTATCTGAGTATTTTCTCTCGATAACTGTTGGGAGTAAATGACAACACTTTGGCAGGGAGAGGCTGCAGAGGTGGTTTCTGTAAGAAGGGGCTGGTTCCAGCAGATCCACTGCGCTACAAAGCTGAGCCCCTCTGTCAAAATTGTGGCACTATTGGAAAAATGTGATAGGGGAAGAAGAAAATGTGAGAAAACAGCCCTGTAGTCAGCAAGGTGAGAGAAGGAGGAGGGGGAGGAAGTGGTACTTCAGGCACAGGAACAGGCATTTTCCCACATGGAGAATCATGGACGGCCATGGTGGCACAGATATGGAGCTGCAGCCCATGATAGACCCCACACCAGAGCAGCTAGACAATACCTAAATGGAGAGCCCAGTCTGGAGCAGAGGAAAGGTGTGAAGAGGGAGGAGCAGCACAGAGGAACTCTTACAGGCTGACCCCAACCACCATTCCCCTTCCCACTGTGCTGTTCATGGAGCTTCAGGTGGAGGAGGCTTAGAAGAGAGAGAACTTGGGAGTGAAGGAGTGAAGTTCAGCTTTGAAATGGGAGAGGAGGGAGCATTGTTTAAATGTTTGCATTTGTTTTCTCACCACACACCTCTACTTTTAACTGGCAACAAATTAAATCAATTTTCCCCAAGCAGAGTCTGTTCTGCCCATGACAGTAATTGGTGAATGATTTCCCTTTTCTGTCTTGACCCATAACCGCTGTCATTCCTATTATCTCCCCCTGTCCTGTGGGGAAGGGGAGCAAGTGAGTGGATGGGTGGTGTTTCTGGCTGAAGGTAACCCACCAAAATAGCTTACAGCAGATGAAGGCAACATTTGAAAAGCTTTACCCAAATTCCCAGATACTGACATATATTACTAGTCTTACAGACAAGCAACAGACAAGACTCACTAAGAGAGTTTAGAACACAGCTTGTCCTGAAATTTCCTGTACAGGAAATTTATAAATTGCCATCATAACAGAATGAATCATTATAAATTGCCATTATAACAGAATGAATTATTCTTCTGTCTCTAACTAGCTTGTCTGTAACAAACAGAGCTGGTGCAAATAAGTTAGGTGAGATACATTAGAACTCTCAGAGGATATTTTGCATAGAATTTAGTTGTGCATAGAATTTACTTTCTTTATCTAATTTTTCTTTTATAGTGATAAACATCCATAATTCCTGATCCTAGGAGAACCAAGATTTGTTTTTCACATTATCTATTAGAAATTCTAAAATCTCACATGAAAAAAATCCTCTATGTGTTCCTCAGTAATTTTAGGAAAGAACCATATTAGACACTTTAACACCTAGCATTGTACTAACTCCAATCCATTTCCTGGTTCTCAGTAAATCCTCAGTCAGCCTCTTTCTAAGGCTGTCTCTATTGCTCTTCAGAAATCTCATCAAAGGACTTTTCTCTCTCTTTTGACTAGGAAAAGTTATTTAAGGCATTTAAGTCTCTAAATGCTTTAAAAAAAAACCCTTGGTCACAGGTGTATTCTTAGAAATAGAGATATCAGCATGCAGAATAAAAGGGAATTTGTACTATACTGAGACTTCTATACGGAAGTCCAGAGGGGAATCACAAGTTCCATTAAGGATGTTCTCAGAATGCATTACTTTTGAGAGGAACTGTAAAGCTACAGTCACCAATACTGTTCTGTTTTTTATTTGGTACAACTACTGACTTCTCTAAGCTACTGTTTATAATTTTAACAGTCTCTAAAGTTACGCATGCTCTACAAATATTTTTTTCAAGTTTTGCTCATATTTTAAAATTTCTTAACTAAGAAGAGAAGAAGAAAATTATATGTATTAACCATTAACATTTCAGTATCAGCAAGCTACACCAGAAAACTGAAAGAGGGGCCATGTGTGAGTTGTGCTCATGTAATATATGATTACAGAGGACAATTTTATCTTCAATGCAGTACCTCAGTTCCTCGGAACTCTTATTTTACAGTAAGAAGTCTTGGCTTTGAAGAAGAAACTACTGCTAAAAGAATTATTTGGTTTTGGTGTCAAAGGTTGGACTGGTCCAACTGGTGTCCCAATTAGATTAGATCAGTTATAGTACCTATGTGATAGACTTATTACTAAAAGAGACTCGTGGAAAGGTGAATCTTTTTTTTTTTTTTTTTTTTGATTGAGTGATTTCCAATCATTGTGTACAGCACAGTGTACTATACTTCCACGGCACTAAAGGAAGAAAAATATTTACTATAAAATATACTGAGAAACTGCACCTACCCATCTTCACTGCATACGCATAAGAAATAATGATCAAACACAAATATTCATGTAATGTCAGAAGAAATAGAAGGAAATTTTGAAAGGAATTGTGATGACAATGACTGTAGCTTGAAGCATTCTAAATACAAATGTAAACTATTAATCACAATGGAAAGGAAAACATAAAATGCAGGCTGTTATTGAGAGACTGCCAAAAGACTAAACAAAGAATTTCAGGCTGAATATCCCTTCCATGCAGTATGGTGGAAAGTATAAAATATCAAACATTATATGACAAAAAAGCATCGTTCACTAGAAAAGCAAATATCTAATCTTCAAAACTGAAAAAGGGGATGAAAAATCACTCTTTCAATCCAGATTGGGAAAAGAGTGTGTTCTAACTGGTTAAAAATGCTACTCTATGTTTCATGATTAGAGCTGTAGGAGCTCATCAACTCTAAGATCAAAGCACAATTTTTTCAGCTTTGGTCCAGGAAGATGGAGATGAAAAATTATGGTGCACCATTTTCCCCATCTCTAAATATGGGCTAAAAGCATTTTTCACCTTACAAGAGGTTTTGCAGCTGTTAAACCATTATTTGTCTAATAACATCTGTAATATGCACATATTTCTACTTCTATTCTCAAGTTATTGAGTAAATGTTGTTTTATACTCGAGCCACCCTTTTGTTGAAAGTGCCATTGTACTATTTCACTTATCCATGGGTTTAATAGTAATGTTTTCATTGTCATGAAGACATTCTTTGATAACAGGTACCATTTTATGTGTTTTTATTTGATTGACTAAATATTTACAGAGGCAATAAAAATTAATAAAAAATTAAGAATTAATAACTATAACAAAGCTTTTAAATTAGTGAAAATGAGAGCTATATGCAGATGCTAAATGAGGCATTTGGGCTAGAATTAGATCCAGACCTATGTACATTGTTTTTAGGAAATATCAGGGCTGTGTGTGTCTTTAGTACAGATAAACGTTTCCTCTGGTTCTGACCCTCTTACTACATAAAAAACCTCAATATAAATCTTTATGTCATAATATTTAAAACTTGCTACCTTGATAGACCCAAAAGCCACAGACAATTGTAATGTTATCAATCAATACTTCTAGCACAGCTGAGCATCTGAAGTCTTATAAATTTAGTCAGGCTTAGTTACACATAAATGCCATAGATTTCACTTATATCAATCTGTCTGAACAGTACAAATGGATAATATATTATCTTTACAGTGTCTGTTGATGATTTCCTAGAAATAAACTTTCATGGGTTTGGTGTGACTGCACCAAATAGTATTAACTATTGGTGGCCTCTTTGTAAGAACTTGGATTTGAAAGATACACACATAGATTAATCACATCTTTGCTTTTAGAGATAGTTATTAAAAATACCAACACCAATGAGTTCAGTTGTGTTGTCATGTAAAAAACAAAGTACGAGTAAGAGGAAACAAGGAGGGGCATCTGCATTTTTCTAGCACTGTAATATACCTATGACTGCGTTATTTATTTTTAAGCATGTAAGAAAAAAAAATCACTATGGAAGCAGTAGAAAAAGTGTGTTTCTGTGCAAAGGTATTTATGTATGCCCAAGCATGCAAGTAACTGAATAGAACATGTTCGTAGTTCTTTAGAGTCTATTGCTCTAAAATGATATCTAGATTTGTGTAAGAGAGTAATTTCATGCAAATATAAATAAACAGGACTATCAGGCAGTTCTTTCTCAGAAGCTAAGATTCTTAGATTTTAGACAATAAAAGACTGATGTGATGGGAACTTCCTCTGAATATTGGTCATCTGTCTTCCTCTGGAAGCAGGAAAATAAATGAAAATTAGGTTCCTAAGTTAATAATAGGGGTACTTTTCTTGAGGTCCTATATTGCTGCCCATTGACAGATTTCTTCCTTAGAGCTCAGTGAGATGATCGAACTGGTTCATCTCTTTGTCAGTTATTGTTTCAGAGTCCACTTTGAGCATAAGGTAATATCTAAATTGATACCAAATGATATTCTGTTCCTTCATATCATATTTCGCTGTGATAAGTCCTGAAAAAGAAATGGGAACTAGTATCCGAGGTGGTTGTTTTCCAGATATCTGTTACTTACCTCCAGAGGGATCTCAGAGAACTCTTTCATAACCAATGATTCTGCTAATAACATCTTACACATATGTTGCAGGACATTTCAATCTAATTTTTCACACGAACAGAAATGTTATTTTTTTTTTAAGTTTAAGGTCTCCAAAGAGAAGTTTAATTCCATGCTGAAACAAAATTAGGACTTTTAAGCAGTCTGCCAAAGGGACCTACTTTCTGAGGTAGGGAGCAGTGCATCCTAGACACAATTGCCACCAGCTCTTTGTTTAGACGCTGGGGAGAGAAACAGAGGAGAGAAGATAAACCAGATAAGCATATGTGTCTTCTGTGTGTCTTTGACAGCCCATTCAAACAGGCAAAGATCAGGATTATAAAATTCACCTTTTCCAGATTCTTTCTGGCATGCTGCCCTAGCTCAGAACTTAAAAAATAGATTAATAAAAATGGTGTCTTTTACTTGATTTTGAAAGAAAGACCAGAAAGTATCCCTCCAAATAATTTTCAGCTTTAAATAATGATTGCCCATGGCTCAGCTTCTCCCGTTTAATCTTTTTTTCACATGAAAAGCTCTCCTAATAAAATCTTAGTTAGACTAATGAATATTGCTGGGCAAAAGAACAGAAAATGCTGTCAAGTAAATAACAACTGTCTCTCCCAATAAGCAACTTTGAGGCAAATCATAGAAGATTAGGCATTACATATGTTATCAGCCTTGAGCTTTTTGGGGGTCTATGTTTAGGTTTTCATTCAAGTTAGATTCCAGAGCTTCAATGCATCTGTGATATAGGAATCAGAGCATGATCTGAGTGAAAGCGAACTAAATGTGATTTACTGACAAAACATTTGCTGAGGTAAGAAACCTCTTGCTTGAAGGTGTGCTGGCACACAAGTATCATTGAGTAGTAGTATGTGTTCACCTTCAGATCATTGGCTACAGAGGTCTTACTACTTCTCCTGACAGATTTGAATTTTCAGATAGCAGATAAGGTTCATAATGGTTCTCATTTTAAGAGTCTGAGATGTAGCAGCTTCTCCTCCTCAGCCTATGTGAGGAGGCTGAAAAATTCAACAGGAATAGCTAGCTGCCTGTTTCCTCAGCACAAAGAATAAACACATGCAAATAGTGATGTGTAAACTTCTGCATTGTCTCCACGTCACCTACTATGTGCAGATCAGTTTATTTCTGACTCAAGCAAGTTAGAAGCATGACAGACCTATGCAAAAGGATTTAAAAGAGACTGAAATAATTTTCAGGCAGAACAAGATGAAAAGTAGGAAGTTCTCTGGATCATTTATGCTACTGTTAGTACACTAATCTGTCAGCATATCCAAAAAAGCTTTTAACTAATTTGGAAGCTGTACCAGATATCAGCATAGAGCTCAGGCTCAGTAAAAGAATCCTCCTTCTCAGTCATAGGAGTTTCCCAATGATGCCTTTGCATTTAACTTTCCAGAGCTTGGCTGATAAACTCTAAACAACCTCCGTTTCACCTCAATGCGCTGTATACAGGATTCGTGTCGTTAGTCTTTTGCTCAGTCTTTTTGTTTGATTCTTTGGTTTAATTTACTGAAGAGTTCTTTGATTATGGGGGAAGATTACTATGGCTTAATAGAGGGAATAGTAGTTATTATTGATATTCAGAATGGTAATTTCATCAGTTTCACCTCTTAAACAAAAATACTTCATCAAAAATAATTTCATCAATTTCACCTCTTAAACAAAAATACTGCTTATGCTATCAGTTGAGATTCCCAATGAAATTTTATCTTATATATACAGAGATTTATATACATATTATAGTAAAATATGTTATTAAATATTATAATCACATTATTGCAAGCAATATAATATGCATAAGCTGTAATTATAAGTAATGATTTATTGCATATAACTATCCTGTTTATTTCATATTGCATATTTAAAAATTATTGCTGCTTCTATTTATATTCATTTGACAGCAAAAGGGTTTCCCCTAAACTGTACTTCTATTAGAAACCAAATATTTAGTCTGACTTTCTAAACTTTATTCTAGACTCTGAATTAGTTTGGATCTGCTGTGCATTTATATGCTGACTGCTGGATCTAAGATAATAACAGCAACTGTCATTTTGTGTGAAGATAATCTTGCACAGAAGCTGGAATATTGACTTAAGTACACAACTACCACTACTCCCTGCTGGTCTAGTTATTGAGCCACAGGTTTTGTTTAGAATGCTGTCATTATGGGCAAACATTTAAGAAAAGAATATTTTAAAAAGACTTGTCTACTTGTTATGTTTTTTTCCTATGGGTGTTGTCGCACCAACACACGGTATATTTACTTGCTTTAAAACACCCATGCTGCTTTGACTTGGTTTCTAACTGGACTGAACACTGAAACAGTGGAAATTCATGTTTGCCTAAAGAATAGAAGAAAGAAGATGAATTTGCTAAGAGACTGAAGTTTTATTCAGGGACCTTCACATCCGTTTTTAATTGTGTGTCCTAGAGTTCCGCACAGTATTTATGCTGAGGCTGCACCAATGCTGAGCACAGCAAGAAAATCAACTCTTTTGACAGTCTGGTGATGCTATGTCTGGTTTTCCCTCTTAGCAGACAGGTCTGACTCATACTGAGTGTCCTGTTGACCAGCACCTCCAGACCCTTTTCTGTAGGCTGCTTTCATGCCACTCCTCTACCTTGAACTTGTGCCTAGCATTACACCATCCTGGGTGCAGAATCTAGCACTTCACCTCGTTAAATCTAATCCCATTATTTTTCGGCCACTGCTCCAATCAATCTAGAACTCTGCAAGATGTTGCTCTCTGGGAGGACCAAGAGCAGCTCCCATTTGGTATCATCAGCAAAACCTGCCAGCGATGCACTCAACTTCTGCATCCAGACTGTTGGTAAATATATGGAACAGGACAGGCCCTAGAATTCAACCCTGAGGAACACCACTGATGATCAGTCTTCAGAAAGTTGGAGCCTCAGTCTCTACAACCCTTTGAGCTTTGCCCTTCAGCCAGTTCTTCACATAGCACATCATGAACCTGCTCATTCCACAGCTGGACAACTTATGTGGAAGAAGGCTGTGAGGGAAAGTATTAAAAGCCTTACTAAAATCCAGTAAAATTACATCCACTTCCTTCTCTTCATCCACTTGACTGGGGACCTTACACAGAAGGAAAAGAAGTTCATGTGTCCTGTGGGAGAGATCCCAAGCTGGAGCAGGGGAAAAGCATGGGGTGGAAGGAGCAGCAGAAGCAAAGACATGGTCTGACCACAAACCCCATTCCTCATTCTGCTTTGTCCAGAGTGAGAAGGTAGAAGAGTCATGACTGGGAGTCTGGGAAAGAAGAGAGATATGGGGGAACATTTTTTTAGACTCATTATTGTTTCTTATTATCCTCCTTTGATTATTTGGAAAAAAATTAAATTCATTTCCCCGAGTTCCTCCTGGTTTTGTCGTGACAATAAATACTGAGTGGTCTTCATGTTCTTATGTAAAGTCATAAGCTCTTCATCATGTTTTCTTCTTCTGTCATGTTGATGGAGGGGGAATGATAGAATGATTTGATGGCATCTGGATACTAGCCAAGGTCAAAACACCACTACATTAAAAAAAAAAAAAAATAGTTTTCTGATTATCTAGAATGTACTATAGTGCATCTCTAGAGTTAAACTTTCCTCATAGACCTCAGGAAAAGTTAATATATTAATCATA
>JAYDZK010000001.1:58406700-58417280 GCA_034509185.1 Euphonia xanthogaster | reverse complement strand
ATCTGTTTTGATAAGAAAAATATCTGAACTAAATTTAATCCAATATTTTAAATTAGTTCATTCTGAGAAAAATCAAGCAATCGAGCTATATATAATTTATGATTTTATTCAAAATATCATCCAGCATTTGGAGGGGTTAAGTAAAATCCAAAAACTAAACTAAAAACAAAGTTGTTCCTTCAGGGATGGCCTCAACTCTATATTCTTAAATATGGGCCCTAAATGGACTTTTAAAAGAATGTCAATAATCCTATGTAACACCTTTTTGTAGAACATAATATAGGATCAAAATATTATCCTAAAAATTGAAAAAGAAAGTAGCAATTACAGTTTAATCATCCCTGTTACAGAGCTTCTACTTGCTTATTTCCACATCCTGCACTTATTGCCTAGAACACTACTGCTTCCTACTATCATAAAACAAAAACAAATATAAAATATATGCAACTGGCAAATGCACTTGGTTTTGAAATACTTACAGATTTCATGTTGCTCACCAAAGATGCAGGGGAGAAAACACTTCTGTGCTTTTTGTGAGTCCCTAAAGAGTCCTTGTAGAAAATTTAATGCAAATGTTATTCTATTTTTATGTCACGTACTGTGCTCATAATAACTGAACAAATTATTGATTTTCAGTAGGGAGATTATTTAAAACACTTATTCTATGCTTTCTGGATTAATATTAACCATAAGCATGAAGAGCACTCTTATTTAAAATGTGTAACTTACTATGTCACTGGAGAAATTGCTGAGTTTACAGTAACATGCTACTGACATTTGATGTTACTGCCCTGGCCCTTATATTTAAAACAAGTAAAATATTTATAAGATTTCTACATATGATTTTACAATAGTGTAGTTTAAAATTACTATATATATTTCAGGTCATGAAGTGTTTCACTTGTGGGACTCACAGCTGCAAAAATTTAAATCCTATTACCATCAGAATTGCCAATAACTCATTCTAGGTGGGACGAGGAGGATTCAAAAAACTCTCTGGTTACCAGTTTGTATGGAAGAGCAGAAAGAGGGCCATATTTCTCAAGATATACAGGCTCTGGAGTCCTAAAACACAGAGGATGATGAAGCTTGCAAGTGCCATCCCCTCCTGTATTTCATTTGCCTTGATGTCCGTTTTTCCAGACACATTCACAAACTGATGCCTTCACTTGCTTTAGGCCCATGCAGTCAGCTACACCTCACCTGCACCTCAACCTCTAAAGCCTCCTGATAAAGGAAATTCTCATGGCCTGATCACCCACTGCAAACCTATTAACTATGTTTGCTGCTGACTCACAACATACATTAATTAAATGAATTCTATGGAAGGTGAGCAGTTTGCACAACTATTGCAAAGCTTGGGACACTTGTCAGAATAATGGTTTTGCTGGTGTATAGTAGTCACACATCAAAAAATGTGAGACAGAATAATTTTGGACTGAAAGATCAGAAGCATTATTTTTTGCAGTAGAAGTGAGCTATGGTGCATTAGTGCCACAATCAGAAGTACATGAAAGACACACCTGTTGTATGAGTGAGGATTGATCACTTCTACTTGTTTTCTTTCTTGCAATTCAGTATAAGAACACAACAATGTACATCTAAATATTACAGGCAATTGTCTATTACAAGGAAGTCTGTCTCTAATTCTACCTAATAAAAAAGAAATGCTAGCAAGGGCAATCCTCTGTTAATTCATTCTGCAACAGGTGGGACCTATTTTATTTGTGTTGTCAAACTCTCTGCACCAAACAAGAATTTATGAGTATAAAAGTGCTTTGAAACCATATCATGTGTCTCAAATTAGATTGTAGATGTTGAAATATAACATAATACAATTCCCCGCTCTCCAGATTTTCTTCTTTCATGTTTCTATGAAAGGACAGACTCGAATTAACATCAGTGAAGGTCATGAGTCACCTATTTAATGTAGTAGTATCTCTCAGGAGAGAATTTTTTTTGGATAATTCAGTCTATGTGTGTGAAATGTAATCTGTGTAATTTCTGACCACTGAAGTTGAAATTCTGTTGAGAGGTAATTTTTTAATGCAGACATTGATATTGCTTCCTATTAATTCTGTTAAGTGATGTGGTAAGAGAGACTCTCCAAAGATTGCTTTGAACCTTTATGTGATCAACACAAACATTTTAGTAGAATATTTCAACATTTTACCTTATGATCGTATTATTCATTTGCACATAACTACAAAAATGTAAGCCACATCCAAGCTTATCTATTGGAATATGCCATTGTTTGATATATTTGTTTCCTTTATTTCTCTTGTAAAAACAAACTGCCCATCCTCAGACTTCCAGTTTACTAAAAGCTGCTACATTATTTTCTGCATTAAGTGACACCAAGTGTGAATACACTTATAAAAATTTTTATTTGAAGAATATCAAAAGCCAGACCCTCATGGCTTTTGTTAGTTGTCACTCATGGTTTTAACTTGCTCTCCTTCAATATGATATCATCTTTATTAAAAGAAAGTTATGGATTATTAAATATGCATATAAAAAAGGGAGGATACAAGTGTTTGGTAGCGAAGGAGTAGCAGCTTTATTCTATTTTATTCCCACTGAAAACTTGCCATTTCTTCCTGAGACAAGGGATTTCTCTAATTATTATTAATAAAATGGAAGGAATAAGAGAGGTCACCATCTACATTTTTAAGTAGACTTTTTGTCAGCCTGCAAATGAACCAACACCAAAATCAAACGTAACACTTGTACCCCACTACATCAGTCATTAGTTCACAATCTGTGGTGAAGAAAGCATAATGAATTTTTTCTCAATGTGTTAAAATTTCTCCTAATGATTGAATTATCATTTGTACTTTAAGTTTTAAGAAATAATTTTTGCTCTTTGTTGAGTGCTCAATGTCATCTTTCCTTTTGTTAGAAAGTAAATTGAATAACTCAAAGAAGCTTTGTGCAGAAATGTTTGCTCCTTTGTTCAGTCCCAGAATGTTGGGAATACAGATAGCCTCCTTTCTTTGCAACAGCAAGTGTAATAGCTTTGACAAGAACATGAGAAGGATAGTTGTGAGCAAAGACAAAATGCAAATAATATGGCTTAGGGCCCGGTTAGGGAACAACTAGCACAAGTGTGAGCTATTATTGCCATGTCAAGCTTTGCCGAAGTAATTTCAAGCTTCAAAATATTTATTTTGGAATTGATTTGAAAAAAGTCTGAAAAATAAAATAAAATTGGGCTACTCGCCAGTACTTTGCTGATAATATGATACACAAAACAGCTCTTTCCTGAATTCAGAAGAGATAGGCTTGAGCTGCTTTTTAGTAGAATTTCCAAAATGAGTGCTTTCCCTAATTGGGCAAGACACTAATATCTAATCATACACAAATAGCAAAATCTTTATTAAATAATTTTGACTTTTGTTTGTTCTCCTTTGAAATCACACAAAAACAGCTAAGCACAAAATTTGTAGGAATTTTAGCACATAAAATGCCATATCCACAAACTGTAGGACTTCAAGGGATTTAGTTCACACTGGTAGTGATTTCCGTACTTCTTATCACCTATTGTCTAAAAACAACAAAATCTGTTTATTTTTCCTCTTGTATCACCTTGAGGTAGAGAGCATGATGGAGCATGTCACAATGATTAAATACAATGGTCAAGTCTTTTTTACCTAAGCCTTGCTCATAGTGCAGCTGCCAGTCCCTCTAGCCAGTCCCAGGGCTTTACAGACCTGAAAAATTTGCTTAGGCAGCAATTTCAATAAGAAGGAAAGGAAAAAGGAAAACCCAGGAAGCAAACAGCATTTTGTTTAAAATAGGAGCACAGATCACATTCTAGCAGCACCAAAACCTACATTGCTGAAAACATTGCTGGTACAGAAACGAATAATAATTTTGGGAGATGTGATTTAATTTTCCTTCCCTAAACAGCTCCAAAAGAATAAGAATATCTTAGGTACCTTCTTCCTTTTTATCTCTTGCAACAGAAAGCTTCATGCGTTTCTAAGCCGTTCCTACTGCTCCCCAGACTTTGTCAGTGCTGGTGAGACAGCAGAGGTAGAAGGTACACAGAAGAGTGTTGACAGCTCTGCTTGGCTGCGTTATTTTTCCCCACGTGTAATACCTGCGATGTCGCATTGATATAACTTTCTTTTCGTGGCACTCCTCCGTTTCCTGAGTTATACTGACTGCCCTTCAAAATCACAGCCTGGAGGTAAATCAGTGTCTACTGGGCCTATTTTAAACAAAACTACCAGAAAGATGCCTCATGAAAGCATTCTGTGTGGTAACACCCTGCCAATAATGGGCCATCCCTCTCAAGAAACAAGCTTTGTCAAGTCTGACTACATTTCAAGAATGTAGAATTATGATATTGCCCTCCTTTGTGGCAAATCCTGCTTATCGCAATCATCGCTTGGTGAGGTGTTCCACATTCTGTGATCCAACAGCTCAGAACTAACACTGTTTTAGTTTAAACTGTAATCTAAATTATAACTGCTTCAGGGATAACTTCAGACTATGATTACAGGTTGCACTACCAAAAATCAGTGATACAGGTGTTAAATTATCATGATAATGGTCTCGTGGTGCAGAGAAACAACCCGGAATATATTTCAGCTCCATTTTCAAGACACTTCAGAAGATTTTTTTGCATGGGAGTGAATTCTTCTTGTTTTCAGAAGTATAAACAGCTGGTGACCTCCTCTCTCTGCATTATCTTACAGCATTTTAACTTTAGTGGAGATTGCAAATAATTATCATAATAATTATATTTATTACAGCACTGCAGAGCTGATTTGGAACTCATCAGGTAATATGAATTACTTTTTAAAATAAAGATTTAGAATTAGCCACCAGAAAAAAAAAAAAAAGCTGTGAAAGCCATCTAACCAATGTTTAGATAGATGCATTGTTTATCTACTGAACTAGTCACAACTAGGTCTTTTATATATATCAAGAAGAAAAAAAGAGAATTTAATGAGCACTATGCTCATGACTTATTTTTTCTAATTACTTTACTATGAGATGAATTTGCATCCAAGACTTTCTATTTCCTTCTAGTAACTACAAGTGGAGTTGAAGGTGCCTGCTCTGGATCCAGACATACTCATAAGATGAATCTCCTCCACACTGTCAACATACAGTACTTCTACATGGTAGGCTTGACTGTAGGGTCAATCCAGTCCAGCTCTGTCTTCTACAGGAGAAAGGAGCACTGTTGTGGAACAGCTAAAGCCCCACAAAATCACAGGTATTTACTCTGCACTGGAAGGTTTTAGAGGGAAGGGGAGAGATAAAGGCCCTTAGTCTGATAAATCCATGTTCAGTGTTAGCTGACTCCACAGTATTTCAACTGAACAGCTTTCAACACCTGAACAAGCACCATTGCCTGTGCAGAGCACAGCCACAACCATTTTATGTGTCCTAACACATCTCTGCTCTATCCATATGGATAAGTTAAATGTCTCTCTGTCTGTTTTCCAATACTGAGGTGACTGGTGTGGGACAGCCCCAGTTTTTGTGCTATTATCCATACAACAACAGTGTTACTTTAAGCATCCAAACTTGTTGCGATCCTTGCTGGCTTAAATTCCCCAGCCTGGTGAAATAAAAGGGAATACTGTTAAGTGGCCAAAATTATTCCTGAGAGTTTCCATCAATTTGGTAACAGAGAGAGACAGGTTCTTGGGGTCACTTGCAGGTCTTACTCTCCATGCCTAGATTCCCTTAGGGATTCCACCTACCCTGACCACTTCTTTTTCATCCCCAATTGAACTGGCAGAAACTTTTTACAATTGCTGCTAGACCTGCTGCTGAGCAAGAGCCTGAAAAGCCATTTTTTGCACCAAAATCTCTGATGAGAACAAATCCCATTGAATTCATGTGCATAGTTGCAGCTACTATTTGGTGAAGCAACAATAAAATGCCATCCTTATTCTTATTTTCTTTCAATAATTATTTCACGAATTTTTAAATATATTAAAAGCACAAAGAGCTTTAGGGATAAATAAGTTGATGAGGTCAGTCACCTCACAAGTAAGTCTCTAACAGTGATGATGGACATTGGACCACCCGGAACCTTTTATTGGAAGGCTATGACTAGGGGGACAATAAAATCCCAGACGACTCTGAACTTTTTTGAGACTTGCTGCTCCACCTGGATCCACATGGGACCTCATGGGAGTCATCCTAAGGAGCTGAAAGAACTTGGTGATGTTACTGCAGGACCTCTCTCTGTTATTTCTAAGTGGTCTTCAGAGTCTGCATTTCCCCCTGGAATGCAGGTTGACAAATATGACAATCTCAAGAAGGGTAAGAAGGAAGACCCTGATAATTACAGGCCTGTCAGTCTCCCTCCTAAAATTATACAGTTACTGACATTTACTGAAAAACACTTGAAAGACAGCACAATCTTTAGGTATAGCAAGGTTCATGAGGGGAAAGTCCTGCTCAACAAACATAATTTCCTTTTGTGACAAGGGGAAGCCAGTTGAAGTGTTGTTTTATTTTAGTAAAGCTTTTGATTCTGTCTCTCATAGAATTTTTCTGGAAAAGAGATCTATTCAGCTTAAAGAAGAGAAGGGGTGGCCTCATCACAGTCAAAAATGTCCTCAAGGTGGGCTGTAGAAGGGGAGCTGCTGATTTCCTCTCTCTGGTGAGCAGCGATGGGATTTGAGGAAATGGAAGGAAGCTGCGCCAGTGGAAGTTCAGCTTGGACATTAGGAAAAAGTTCTTCATTGAGAGGGTGGTCAGTCACTGGAACAGGGTGCCCAGGATAGTGGTCATGGTCCCAAGCCTGGAAGAATTCATGGAGTGCCTGGATGATGCTCTAAGCCATATGATTTAGCATTCAGTCCCTGCGAGGAACAGGAAGTTGAAATCGCCGTTCCTTATGGATCCCTTCCGGTATGAGTTATTCTGAGTGTCTGCCTTAGAAACCAATGTAGAAACTACGCTGATGTTCCAAGACTTAGGTTTTATAAAGCCTGAAATGTAAAAATGGGTTTTGTGCAAACCATGAGTTATTATAACTCATTTGCTCCCAGTTGTCCTTTACCAATATGGATTTCTAATGATATAATACTGTTTTGTAATACTTCTACATTTGCATACTTACTATGAAGGTGTTCCACTTGCTTATATTTGAAACTGAAATTTTAAGACCCTGTATTATCCATGAACAAGGTGATGTAATAATACCAATTTAATTCTTCAGAAGATGGACACAAAATTGAGTGTATTGCTGTCTGTGGAAGTGTTTATCCAATTTAAGCTTATTCTCACTGAGGTCATTTCAGTCTATTGAATAGCTCATAATGCAGAAAGCAAGACCAACTTAACAAGGGAAAGAGAGAAGATTAAAAAGAAAAAGAAGGATTACTTAAAGAAGATGTTCCGTGGTGAGGAAGAAGCTTTGAGCCTTGTAAACTGTGAGGTTTGACTTACAACTCAGCATACAGTGATACTCATGTATCACATATGTACGTGTACAGATATTGGTACCACTGAGTTAGTGGCCATCAATATATTCTGACTTCACAGAACACTCAGTAGAACTCAATTGTTAAATTTATAATTCAGCTATTTTCAGAACAATAACTAAAGAAATTTAATCTTTAATTAAGGAACTTCAAAACACATCTTTTCTTCTAATAGGCAGCACCTGCAACACATGAAAATGATTTGTTGGGATTACTAGATTTTTCTAATATTACAGAGACAATTGACTGCACCCAGATGCACATTTAAAATGTCTTTCAATGAACAAATACATAGAATTGCAAGGTGATTCATTCATGAAAAAAGAGGGAAAATGTTCAGTAATGCATTATAAACATTGTTAATGATTTTTGAAGAGATCTGCACCAGTGCTGGACAAGATAATAAAGATTGCAGGTTTAATGGCTTTGGCCTTCACGTATTTAACATAAAACCATTTGGTAAAAATTGCCTCAATGACATATCTAGATGATACTTTATCTTGAGCTGAATACCATAATTTTTTCTATTTCTATGAGTTTATGGGTATGCCATAGAATGCTAAATTTTCTCATCCAGTTTCTCACACTGGCAAAAATAAAATAGAGTATTCACTATTTTTATTCTCTTATAAGGAAAAAAGTTGGGTTTAGTTCAGATTTCTAGGTCTAAATCTGTCCAGTGGCAATATATATTATAGCACTTGGAAACAACTGTTGCAGTATATTTCCTCAGACTGCATTCAGTGTAAAGGCCTGGTTACTATTAAGGGTAACTCATATTTGTAAGATTTTGAAAGCAGAGGAACTCACTTGACAGAGAAGACAAATGGGAACAGCAGCGTTTTGTGAGTTACATAGCATTTACCATCCTGTGCACCTAAGGGCTATTAAAATTTACATTAAACCTTTCATAAAGTTTCTATGAAGTAAATTGTTTTGTTATTCCAACTTCATAAATGAAGAAACTGAGGCCCCAAAAGAGCAATTAATTTTCTGAATGACACATATAAATTATTTCAGCAAGTCAATACAGGCCTATAGTTTAAGCTCATAAGTTTGAACCTTATTTAAACACTCTGAGAAATAAATATCACATGCTTTGTTTCATTAAATTACACTTTTTCTTATTGCTATTGTTGTTGTTCCTGTTATTAGAAGGAAAGTAAAGTTTATTACTGGAAAAGTAACATTTTCTCAATTATAAATAAAAAATTCTCCAGAGAATCAACAATGATAAAACTGAAGTCTCAACACATGACTGAAACACCCAAAGCTATTTCCAAACTTTCAGGAAATTCTAGCATACTACTTGCTCCATCCTGTAATAAAATACAAGCATGACATGCAGGTATAAAAGCCCCAATTTATAACTTAATTTCCATTTTTCCAAGTATTCTTGCAGGTCATCCAGCAAATGGTTGAAAGCTAAGTTAAGAATTCCTGCAGGTCAGTACAGTTTAGCAAGGAGAGGAAAAGATAGAAGTGAAACAAGTAAGACTTTTGTAATCACCGATTTCTCACCTTAAGGGAAGGATGTTTGTGGCCAGATACACTGCTCAGAGAAAAAGTGGTCTGCTACACAATATTTCGCACACTCTTTCTTTGCAGTGAGTGGGAAAAATTAGGAATTCATCCTATAAATCAACAACTGATTTTGCAGAAGTCGTAGCAACCTTGCAGATCAGTGCTTTCTAGGATCTTAGCTCACTGCTCCAAGAGTAGGCATTGGCATTTCAATGAAATGTTAGATAAAGCCTTGCTTTCTGTGGAAAGACTACCACAAGCTAAAGACAGGATGTGAACATACACTGTGCAAGTTCCCAGTGCAAGCTTGTCAATGTGATTTATTCCTGATCAGTAAAATTTCGCATTTCGGCTCTTCTCATCAATGCAAATTGCTAGATATCCTCTGTAACTCCAAAGAAAAGGAATATTTAATGTATTAACTCTGTATCTGCTTTCCTTCTGGTCATCTCCAGACGTTCCATCAAAGTCTTAGTACTGACATTGAGCAAATCCTCACATGGAATCACATGGATATCACATATAATAAATGTGTTCTAAGTTGGGTTGTATTTGAAAGACAAATAAAAGTACAACTTTTTCTTTTGAGGGCCTTCTGTTGTCTCTGACTGCAACAGCACATAGGAAAGAGGATGTTCTTCACTTGATAAAATAAATATTTAAATATCTAATATATTTAAGAGAATACAAGCCATATAAAGTGTCTGAACAAGAGTTTTAACAATACAAGACAAGGCTTTTTTCTTTCCCTGGTGCAAATCCTAGTGAGGTTATTGGCCATTTCTGGCATAACCTGTCATACAAATTGCAGATGAATGCAATGGGTTTATCTGCTTTCATGCGAAGGCAAATTTTAATAGAATTTAGGTATTTCAATCTTCCAACACCAAAGTTAATGTGATTTTTTTATTGTCTTGCGAATTAGTCAGAATTTAGTCTGCTTTTGTGAAACAAAGATGCATCTTACACATTTTTTTTTTGCTGACTCATACTTGCTGAGTTCTTTACTTTCATCCTTACCTAGATGGCCATCTGTGTGCCGTTACTAATTGTTTCTTATGACTTCATTGGTGTACTTCAGTTGAGAAGGCAATTCAATACTTTTTGTGATTGAAACATTCTATAGATTGATTTGACCCATATTTTCTCTTCTTTTCCTAATAAATGATTTTAGAACAGTCACTGCTGACCTAAATGCTTATTGCTTCTTTTCTGCCCCATTTCTTTTATCAATGTGCCCACTCCATCAATTTATGGTGCTTCATAAGGCTGTTTTTATAAAAGTTTTTTATAATTTATTTCATTTCTTTTAATCTTTATTTTTAATAATGAATTACAATATTTTTTCATTATAATTAAATTTTTCAAATATATCTTTTATAATTCCTTTAAGCAGATGTACCGGGATAAGGTCACATCTTATGAAATCTATTTGTACTGCCAATGATTGTTCATGTTATTCCCATTATTATGTACATAACTTGCTACAGATGTTAAAAAAGCACTGATACTTTCTGCCATACATGGGAAGATTATATATATTATATTATAATATAATATAATATAATATAATATAATATAATATTTATAATA
>JAYDZK010000001.1:58360889-58406600 GCA_034509185.1 Euphonia xanthogaster | reverse complement strand
CTCTTCCGATCTAATATTTATAATATAATATATTTTTCACATAAAATGTGGGCAAAAAAAATCTGGTTCATGTACATCTGTGCTTGGTATTTCTCAATCAGTTTGCACAGTTTTCCTGTATGTAAAAATATGAAAATATGGATGTTGCATGATATCTGGCTCACGACCTCCAAAATAAATACGTTGCACATCAAATAGTCTACAACAAAAATATAGTAGTTTACAACCTATGTCAACAAATAGTGCTTTCCTTGGGGCATGAATGCCAGAGCTAGAGCATAGGCAGTTCTTTTATTCTGTAAAGCAAATGCTTTTAAGCATGTCTCATATTCATTTCTATATAATTATGAGAAACAAAGCAACACAAAATTGTGAACATTATGAAATGCTAATTAAAAGTAATAGACACAAGATAACAAATGAACAATTCAACACTATTTTTGCTTTGATATAGTTGGTGTTGTCCCTCTAATTAATACTATGTTATGTTTTCATGCTTCATGTATCCAGTTGCTGTGCCAAGTCTTCATCCATTCAACCACTTCCCTCAGGGGTTAACAATTTTAGTCTCAGTGTATTTTGAATTATAATGATTGTATTCTAAATTCAAAGGGCATTTTCATCATTGCTTTGAGTTCTATATGAGCAAGCCATCTTTTTATTTTTAACAAGATAAAAGGATACCTGTGGTTTTACTGAAACTATATAAATTCCTGATATCTTTTTTTGCTAAATCACGGAACTAATTTTCTTCACATACTAGCAAGTGCTTTGGTCAGAGACACAAATATTTGCAGGCATACATGTAAAGCTGTTCTAACAGTTTCAACAGCTAGTAAAATATTTCCTTTCTTACATTGAAAACATAAACATTCTAGTCTTACATAAAGTGATGGAATCTTTGTCCACAAACCTGCATAAGAAGGTAAGTGTTCAAGGGTTTATGCACTCAATGAGATAAAAATGTAACAACATGAAACATCACAAGATGATAAAAACAGGAATTTAAGCAGACAACTTACAGAGGGCAATGAGGACATCAGATCATAAAATTCTAGTACCAAATTGAATGTAATCTTAATGAGAGCATATGAATATAATGCCCACCAGAAGAGACAATTCTGATCCTCATACTCTTGCAAGGAAGCAAAAGGATGTTCAGTGTGATCTTTCCGCATGGGCAGGCAGATGTTCAGCCATCCCCAGGAAAGCAGGTCTTCATCAGGTGTAAAGGTGGTTTGGGGAAACAAATGCCATCACTTTGGAAGGCTCTCTCTTTCTTCTTCTCCCTCCAGCTTTATATGCCGAGCATGGTGCCATATGGTCTGGGATATACATCCCTTTGGTCAGTGGGGGTCAGCTGCCCCAACTAAGCTGCCTTCCAACTCCTTGCACACCCCCAATCTACTCACTGGTGGGGTGGGGTACTATGCAGAAAAGACCTTGACTCTGTGTAAGCGCAGCAGTAACAAAATTATCCTTGTGTTATGAACACTGTTTCCACCAAAAATTCAAAACATAATTCCATGCTGGCTACTATGAAGAAAATTATCTCAGCCAAAATCAGCATATGATTCAAAAGCAGAAGGGTGTGCATGATATAGTGAGCAGTATCCAGCTGACTAGCAATGCATTTTGTCTTGTTGTGCTTTAGAAAGTTCAAAATAAACGAAAAAAGCACCTGGAGGAAGGGGACAGGTAGATGATGTACAAGAGGAGGAAAGACAGTTGAGGGGAAAGAATCAGTAGAACTAGGACACCCAGAGGGAGCGTCTGGTCCACACAATTCTAGGCATCACACCAATGAGAAATATCAGAGTAGACTTCTTTTATACCCTACTGCAGCAAGTCACCCAGTATTCCTGGCTTTTAAGGTGGTACTGTCAGATTGGGAAAAATGTTAGGATGTATATGTCACTGTATACTCTACACCATGAATTCATGTGAGCATCTATAAAAATATCTCTTTTTCTAAATACATACATGTATTTCTACCTGTATATATACATTTATACAGATGTGCATGCATAATCAGTTTTCTCTCAGCTTTTCTAGAGAACAATTCCATTTATGAAAGGCATTTAAGATTAGAAAGGCATCTCTTTCTTCCATTAACTGTGGTGAAGATAGATGACTAGTTTTAACTAGATACCTAACAATTTCATAATTCAACTTCATTGTAAGCATATAAACTGAGTTCAACTCTTAATTAGGCAAATTTGTACATCTGTATTTTTACTTAAATAGTTATGAAATAACAGTTCTAAATTTCTGGTCAGTAGCCAGGAATAATTGTACAGGATTAATGAATTTGAACTGGTGTAAAAAAAGAACCAGAATTCAGTAGCATAAGTTTTCATTTCTGTTCTTATACTGTTGTTCACAAATAGATTTCTTCCGTTTCATTAAGGTTGTTTTTATATTAAATGTATGAAAAATCAGCTATAGTGTTTTTTGGAACTTTTTTATTGGAAATCAGATTAATTTCTTGTATATCTATTTTTTCCACTTATATGTCTTAGAAATAAAACTTTGCTGTTTTTTTCTTTCTTTTCTGTTTCTGAATATAATACAGAAGTCTAAGTGGATATCGGCTATCATACACATTAAG
This sequence comes from Euphonia xanthogaster, assembly GCA_034509185.1. NCBI lineage: Eukaryota > Metazoa > Chordata > Aves > Passeriformes > Fringillidae > Euphonia > Euphonia xanthogaster. The sequence goes on along the minus strand of JAYDZK010000001.1, from coordinate 58,403,989 downwards.
AAATGAACCTACAAAGTCATCATAGCATAGGAAAAATTACAGACTATATACAGTGGAAACTGGACCATGATAATACTGAGAACAACTCTTTTGTACAATTCATCAAATTTTGTGATGATAACTATATTAGAAATCAGCTGTCAAATGCTATAGATTTTCCAATGAGTACATGTATAAATCAGAGTTAAAATGAAAACCAAAATGGAAACTGAGCAGAAATAACAAGACAAAACTTACTGCTTGAACTGATCATTGCTACTAGCACTTCAAAAAATAAATGGCTGATAGCAAAGATTCTGCCTCCTCTTCTTACACCTTTATATGGGAGCCCTACAGAGAGATGTGCTGTTTTCTGAGCACTGAGAGGGATAAGGAAAAGAAAATTTTTAGTGCCTTGACACAGAAAACCTCAAAGAACAAAGGGGGAAAAAAACCCCAACAAATAATGCACACGCAGTGCCTAAAGGGCTCTCCCAAAGACATTGGAAAGACTAAATCTCACAAACATTTAACTTGATGCTGAGCAGACAACACTGTCCAGCTGTTGATGGCATAATGTAATGGGAGAAGGGTGTATTTCTGTTTAGGATTCACACATCTGCATTAGAGGGAAAACTTTATGCTACTGTACTACTTTTGTACCAATATCTGGCATATGAAACTGAGTTCAATGCGGATAATTCCTAAACAGCTTTCAGAGTGTCCCATAGTCCACAGAGTGCAGAGGTGCATCTGGCAGTAACGCCAAATTGGGTCCCTAAAGCAGAAGAGTGCTGTATCTGCAGTAACCGGCTTGGCCTCATATAACTCGGATGCAACACCAGAAATGTGGAAGATTAAATATGGAGCTGAAAACGTTTTTTTTTTTTTTTTTAATAATAAAACAATACAAATATTTTATCTGAAAAGAAAAGAAAATGTTTGGCAGATTGAAGTAGTTCATTCGAAGATGTTTTAAACTGAGCCAGAGTTTTGAGCCAATGTTATAAATCCATTTTTTCTTGGCTATAGTGTCCTATTGTATTGCCACCACCACTTTATCACACATAGATACAGTAGCAAAAGCTGAAGACCAGATGAGGGTAAACTGAAGATGCAATAAAAATAGGAGCGAATGATGGGTTGAGATCCCTGCATTTCAACTGGTGGTAGCTTGTCAGAAAAGTGAATGCTACACCCTGACAGAAACAAAATTTTTCTTTAGATTTGATTGTACTGCTTTTATGTTAGTTTATTTTTAATAGCTTGCCATAAAAACCCAAGCTAAAATAAATGTGTTATGCAAAGCCACAGAGACATCAAAACAAAATGGAAGCTGTTTATATAACAACTGCAGCAAAATTGAGAATGCATGTTGAGTCAAATGTACCAGAGCAGGAGACAATTCTTGTCTGTGTTCAGAGAGGCTTGAAAAATTTTTTGAGTTAAATGTTCAAGCATTTGCACAACAAATCATTCTAGATTTTAGAAATGTCTAAAGCTATTATTCTCAGTTCTGCCCCTCAAATTACCCCAAATTTTCTGTTTCGTATATTGCGCATCAGTGCCCTGCAAACTGAAAGGGACAAAACCAGCTTCATGTCCTACTTTTTTTTTAGTCTTTATTCTTTTCATCTTCATTGCAACCAGATGGCCTAAACTTAAATACAGTGGAAACCAAGAATGCAAGTTTCTGTAGAAACTCTTAACTCTGACCCTTCATGCCTGTTGACTGGGTTTTCTCTTACCAACTCTTAGACAACTAGAAATCAATTTTTAGGATTTGGGTGTATGGTTATCTTTATAGATTGTCAAAATCACCACTAACTTCTGCAATTTTTTTCTCAATATCTTAGCTTTTGGTAGGTTGAGAAGCAGTCTATCACAGTCAACACTATATTCACAGTCATAATGGCTTAGGTAGAGGATCACTGCTAGAACTTGCAAATACTTATTTTACAAATGGGAATTCATAATATAAAAGTAGAAAAATTTAATCTTTTGGAAATTTCTTGTATATACATACCTTCAATAGGCAAATTGTCATGAGCACTTCCCAAAAAACTGCAAAGATACAGAACTGAAAATGCTTTTCTTAACCCTTACCCCCTCTTCTCCTTTAAAGCTGCTTTTGCCTAGAGTTTGATTTATATTCTACATTTAAGTTTCTCAGAAGAGATTTCATCCCATCAGTACCACTTACATACTGGTAATTTGACTAGCAAAAAAAAAGAAATCAGTCATTTAGTCATACCAGTAAACATTTTGAAAATAAAGAATAGATGACTCTGACAAGGATGAGAATAATAGGTCTTCATAGAAATAAAATAAAAACCCTAAAATATCGTAATGTGGAATGAGGTGTTAAATTCAGTTGGGTTTTTTGACCTTTGTTTTTGATGGTAGACTTGGCAGTCTATGGCCCCATTGTGAACTCCATCTCAATGTTGCGGATTAGAAAGAGTTACCAGGAGCCTACTTCTGATGTCAAAGCATTCTCTTACTCAGAGACTCACCAATTATCCCCCATCTGATTCTGACTTTTTTTTTTCCTTCATATAAGAGCTGCATGTCACAGAGAATCTTCATTTCTAATAAGAATTTAATCATTGTAAACCCTACTGTTTTCTTCAATCTAATTTGTTTTTTAAACACTTCAGAATTTTTTTATATTTTAGTCAGTGCATTTGGCCTTAAGATTAGCCTTGGAGACATCTTGCATATACACATATTTCCCTTCTTATCTCTCCAAGGAAAGACCCTCTCAAAATCACATCCTAACTGTATAACTGCAACAAATTATTTGCCATTGAAACATGGGTATTCACAATGAACCAGCTAAGTACAAAAAGGTTATGACTTCTGACACATAAACTAAACCTGTAGATCTATTGATTGGGAAAGGATGGAGGTGTTGAGAAAACTGAAATAGAGAAAAAATGCAACGTGCCCATCCTTGTGACAGACTCATCTTGTGGGCATCCCCATCTCCAGCACAGCCATCTGTGCTTTTTATTTACAGGTATTTCCTTTTTGGTCATTGTAGTGTAGTTTCCAAGTGCATTATTTTGTCACTAGCAATGGTCTTTAACTTCTTCCAACATGTGGACCATATTTTCAGAAAGTGATCGATTACAGCAAGCTTCTTACAGGGATAAAGAGGTTAACCAAGCTCATATGCAATTGAAGTATACATGTTTTATTCTTATAGAACTAGTTGGCCATACTGTCTGGTTCTGTTCATTATTTAATGTCTCACTCCTGTCTGCTCTACTTCCTCCTCTTTCCTTGCTCCCTATGTCCTGAATCTGCACCATCTAATCTCTGTCTCCCTTTCATTCTTAGTGTCTTTTTGTTTTTTCTCTCCAGTTTCAGAAAAGGAATAAAAATACCTTTTATTTCTCCCTTCTGTTATATCATCTGTGTTATGCCAGAGCTTCTGATAAATAAAATACCTGAATACATGGAGGAAAAAAGGCTTAAAGGAGGCCTTCTCGCTGTGCAGTTCTCTTGATAAATATGCTTTAGAAAGCTTTTTTCTCTGAGTGTTTATTCAAAGATAATTTATTATGTTATTAAGAAAACAAAGCCATCAAACATGCATTTTCATTACTCTCAGTGATTTTATCTGAGTCTTCAGACTCTAGGTAAGTACTATGGTAACTCCAAGTATATAACTAAGTAATTCAGGGTAAATAAAGTAATGATTCTCTCACAGTTTAAAATGCGATTCCCCTGAGTTCAAATCAGAGCAGGAGTCTATCTCAGCTGCTTTGGAGGAAACAATCTCTCCTCACTGGTACTCTGGGGAGCCACGTCAGAGTAGCTCTCTAAGCTAGTCACTAGGTTCACAGAACAGGTTCTGCCCAAGGCATGAACAAGCTCATGGGTCAGGCCCTGGAGCTATAGGTTGTGCACAGCATGAAAGCAAAAGTTTGAAAGAAGAATGTACCACATGTTAGTTCTTCTATCCTAAGGAAAGGGTTCTCATATAGACTCACAGACTATTAAAATGAGGTGAGCACAAAGGGTTTCATAACAGAGTACAGAGCTCTGCTTCAGAAGAAATCCCCAATGGTTTTGCTATGGATTTGTCAGAGGGTGATCATGGCTAAAAAAGATCTAAACCAAGCAGAAAAGGTATCTGGCAAATGCATGGCAGAGGAATACTAAGCAACAGGCAGAGCACTGAAACAATTGCGGTGGGAATGAGGTAGAATTCCTTGATGCATGCCCAACCCAGCTGTGTGATACCTTCAGAGAGGGCCTGATGTGTTTTCATATCTGCACCCTCTTCACACTGGCTCTGCAAAGTCTAGCCTCTGGGCCTGCCCCTGGGAGCTCAAGCATTGAGCTGCACCCTTTCTGTGAACAAAAAGACTTAAAAAAACTGTAAAGGAAGTATCAAGTATATCTCATGGGCACTAAAAATTCAAAAATTAAAGTACATCAAACCAGTTACTATGTATAGATTGATATTTACAGAATCTTTTTATTGAATAATTAGCCTGTATTTGTGACTATTAAAACCTCTATTAAATTATTATATTTTTATATGAAATCATGCTTTTTCATCTAATTTTATGTGAGTAGACAAGGAACAATAAATTGTTGACAATTTTAATTCAAAGAAGTGTACTTTTCCATAGCCACTGCATGCCACCTCATTTGTAACCCTTCCTACTGATTCATAAGACAGTGTGATACCATGTTATGGGAATCAGTTATACACAACAAGATACAGCAGAATATATTCAATAACAGTAGTGGACAAAATTTTGTCCTCACCTCTTCAGTCATGGGTAAATAAGAGAATAATTTCATCTGGTGTATTTGTCATTGTGATCAATGCCATTATTAATCACATCTAGAGCATTATACTCAATTTGGCTTCTACCCTAAAGGGCTTTCCTTTCTCTTTTCCTTTTGTTATTTGGGTGGTTGCTGGTCACAAAGTATTCCTACTTCTTGCTGTCTTTGCTTTGTGCAGAAGCAAAGGCTCTGAGGGGGGTCTGAAATCTGCCATATGCATTGTGATTGCATCCAACAGAGCTGTGACTCCACAGACTTGTCCATCGAGCATGGCCTGCAGTATCTAGAAAGGGATGTTAATTAAAAACCCATTATAGGTACACCCCTTGATGTACATATATGAAAGACAAGAAAATTCACATCTGTAGTTTTGCACTGAAACAATATTTTATATAATACTGGCAACAAAAAAATTCCTATATAAAGTGAAGAAAATGTGTAGAAAGTGTGATTTAAAACTAGATAATCACAAAAACATTTTGGTTGAAAAATACCCTTAAGGTCTTCAAGTCCAGCCACTAACAACACTTTCAAGCCCTAATCACCATGTCTACATACCTTTTTAATACTTGCAGGGTTGGTGATTCAACCACTTCCCTGGGAAGGCTGTTCCGATGCTTGACAACCCTTTCAGTGAAGAAATTTTTCCTGGTATTGAATCTAAAACACTCCTGGCACAAGTTAAGTATGGTTTTTCTCATCCCATCACTTACTTGTGAGAAGCAGAGACACTCACCTTACTTCAACCTCTTTGCAGGCAGTTGTAGAGAGAGATAAGGTCTCCTGTCTGCTTCCTTTTCTCCAGAATAATTTACAGACTATCATAAATTAAGAGAATTTTGTCCAGAATATTTAGCTTCTCATCCTTATGCAACACAGAGCATTTAATATATTTTTTATTGTACACATAACAAAAATTACATTTGTCTACTCTCTTTCAGAAAGGAATTGGGTTTTTTGGTCCAGAACTAAAAGAGGTATGAGAACTCCCTTTTAAGTTTATTCCGTGCCAGCCTCTTCAAAAGCAGTCTCTTAACAGGCCTTGGGAGAATTCTCTACAGGGATAAGAACAGTTCAAAACTCTCTGAGAACTTCAGGAAGACAGAGGTGTTCCTAAGGAAAGTCTATTAGCATCTTTTGACTAGTGAGGGAAACTAAGCTGACCTAGGCCATATCTACCTAAATACTGTACAATGCTTTCTAGTTTGGGACATTTTGGTCAAAACATTCATCCTGAAATATCGGAGTGGTGTTCTTTCTCAGAATATGGTGACCCATGTCATTACAGCATCTATAGATGAGGAAAAGCAAAGATAAGATATATCTCCATTTAGGAATAAAGGCATAAAGCTTAAGTGATGTGGACTCAGTTCTGGCCCCATATATATGGTTCCTCTCTCAGGTGTTCTTTGGAAACTTCTTTCAGATAAACATAGGAATGGAAGCACTGTCTTGCAGTGCAGTAGTGACAAGAAAGAGTGGTGAAAAATAGAAGTTTGATATCTGTTCAAGAATGAATGCAGCATAAGGCAGTTATGACAATGAATACTTGAGAGAAAACAACAAAAACCAGGAGCCTAGGCCAGGTCCTACATCAACAGTATCTACATAAAACATCAGATCTCTTCATAAGTCCACAGACACTTCCTTTCCTCGGAGAGAGAGACAAACCTCTGGGTGGTGCTCTCATAGAAAGAATAGATGAGCACAGACAATAGTTGAACAACATCCTCATGACCTGGATACTCAAGAGAGAAAGATCTCACCAGCAAGAAAGATCAGCAATGGAGTTCCTTTTTCTTGCCATTAAATTGGCACGATAGATCATAGATGATACCTTTTACTACTATTAATTTTTAGTAATATTTTATACATTTGCTTTTGCTTTTCTATATGACCCTTTCTTCCTATAAAAGATTGGGGTTTTTTGAATGGGTAAAGAAATGTTTTCCCATGTTGAAATGCTGGAAAAACAAACAAAACAAAACAATACAGAAAACAACCAACCAAAAAACTCTTAAAAAGCAACAACAAAAAACAACAACAACAACAAAAAAAAAAACAAACTAAAAAAGAAAAAAAACCCAAACAAACAAACAAAACCAAACCACCAAACCAAAACAAGCAAAGAGCCACACATTCAGACTAAAAAACAAGGGCTACTCTGTCTTCTCTGTCTGCTTACTTTACCCGGTGAGAACAGAGGCTTCTATTACTGAAGTTTTTCTATTATAGACTTTTTGAAAGAGGCATTTTAGAATTGAAAAACCTCTGTTGGAATTGTCAAAAAGATTAGATTTTAAATTTTTTTACATTATTTTGTGTAGCATTACCTTCAGGCTTTGGATCTGGTTAAGAATTTCTCTTCTAGTCTACAGAACCTCTTGACATTTCATATTGTCTATTTGTGTAACAATTTATAAAGACAGATGCCACTGCTTTTAAGCAGGAATACATCTGTTTCACACACAAGATTAACTTCCAGGTTGGCAGGCTGAGGAGAGATTTTATGTTCATTTTAAACTTAAACTACGCAGAAATCAGTTTCAGAGTCAACCTGCAATAATTAGATGAGGGAGCCTGAGGTTGCCACACAGATCTCTGTCCTGTTGCACATTAATTTGCTGTTGTCATAAAGGTAGACTTGGGATTTTCCCACTTCCAACAGCTTGTTCCTGTTTTCTCACTGCTATTTGCCATTCTTTCAGTAATATCAGTACCACTTTTTATGGTACTGAAATATAATTGGAACCATTTTAGTACTCTTTGTTAAAAAAACGAAACAAAACCAAACAAACATACAAAACCTCAAAGATTAGCACAAACATAAAATGAGTACTTGGGAACAGGCATCAATCTCATTAACTAAGTCAAATTCCAATAGTGGTGCTATATTTGGTGACATCCTAAGATGTATATTCATGTTCCAGCAGCACTGAAGATTCCAGGATCACATTGTCACATCAACCCTTCAAATCTTCTGGTGATACATATTTAGCATTGAAGGTGCAAAAAGAAAAAAAAAGTACATTATTGCAGGTTGTACCTAGTCCTGTTGTGGTGGGTTGACATGGGCTGCCCTTTTTTCAATGTTCTTCCCCCAAAGTGGCACCTTCTTGGCTGAAGGCCTTAGCCATGCCCTGTGATAGCTCTGCTGGTCTTGGCTGGACTTGCCCGTGCCTGGCACCAGAGAGCCCCTGCCTGTCTTCACAGAGGCCACCCCTGCAGCCCATTTGCTGCCAAAATTTTGTCACCAACAGAAAATACAGATACCCATAAGCTAGTGGGAGGGAAAAAAAAAAAAAAAAAACCAACCAAAAAAGGAATAAAAGAAAAGACAAATATATGGAAAAATTCATTGGAGGGAAGGGGATTTTCTTTGTTGTTGCAAATTGATGCTTAGCACTATATTGTCAAAACTAGTTAAAACGGTGAACTTAGTTTAAAGATTTGACAGGTCCAGAGGTTTGGATCTGTTTCACGTATTTTTTCACTCTATCTTGTTAGTAGCGCCATTTTGTTTGTCCCTTGTGCAGTGCTAATACACCATTGATTCCTCTTAAAAAGGATTCCTTTCCTTATTACAGGCTTTAATGGGCTTTAGGCAGAATTGTTTTCCCTGTCCTATGTAATTCTGGCTTGTGTTAACTGGTGGGTATGGGTCCCAGAGAGCCACTGCATGGTCTCTGCTCTAACAGTCATCAGCAACTCATCAGCAAGAATAATAAATTTGGCTTTTGCAAGTAAATTCTGCCTCCTGATTGTAATAGGCACTGTTATTTTAATTCAATCACAAGACCAGAGGAATAAGGATTAGGACAGTTTCTCTGGACCTTGTAAGAGAAGTTGCATATTAATTATTTACACTAGAATAGAATTAACCTCTTTCACTTACTAAACTCCAGATATTATAACTCTTCAAATCATCTGAGGTAGGCTGAAGACTTTATCTAAGGTAAAAGGCCTTATGAAGGCCAGCCTGGATGGGCCTTTGAGCAGCCTGATCCAGTGGCCATATCATTGCCCATGGCAGGGGTGTTGGAACTAAACGATCTTTAGGGTCCCTTCCAAACCAAATCATTCTCTGATTATATGATTGAATGACATCAAGTGTCTGCCACCTATAATTTGGGGGTTTTTTTCCTCCTTTTCTAGACTTTAAATATAAGCCTTAGCTTTGCAAAACCATCTTTCTCCTACTTTTAATGTGTATTGCATTTCCAATTCCTTTTACCATAAAAATATATTTTGCATTACACAGCTCTTCTTTTCACCTTTATGGATCAATTAGGTTATGCCTCTTCTGTGTTCCCAGACAAGTGCCAGTGAAGCAATTTTCAAGCAAACACAGTAGTTAAGAGTTCTTGGCATTTTCCCCAACTATTGCTAAAAAGATAGATACAGAGGACCTTAAGACAGACGGAGCTGGGTTAAATCTAATCTGCCTAGAATTAAATATTTCGAAGATAATGAGGGGAGAAAACTGGTATTAGCAAATTACTATTCATTATCCTAGTGATGAATTAAGTAAAAAATAATAAAAATACAAAGACTTCCTATACTGTAGAACAAATCAAGTAATCAGAAAAATCCCAGAGGTGATACTAAGATAATAACTGATTCCAATCTACTTCAGTATTTTCTAGGACCAACCAAAAAGAGACTTCAGCCTGGCCAATATTGAACTGCAAGTGTTTGCCAATTTAATACACTTAAGACTATTTATTAGAGCCGTATGGAATCTTTCAGTGAAATTTCTGAAATATCAGGACTGCCCAAACTGTAGTTCCATTCCAATGGTTATTTAATTATCCATACTGAAAGGAACAAGCTAGTATAAATTAAGAGAGGGTACTTACCCCCCCTGCAAGTAAAAATCTGCTATGGTACTCACTGGGCTATGGAAAAAAATGCCAAACAAATGTCTTTAACTTTTATTTCTCACGTTGTAGAAAAATAATCAGATCCTTTGATTACTGGAAATGTCAAGGTGAGTTTCTCTTTCACGGTAAAATCTAACCTGCCCTGGAAGAGTTTCATGAATTTGCATTTCCTAATGGAAGTCTTTTGCACTGTGAAACTGATAGTGTATTTTACTTCAGAGCATTAAGCAAGAGCATGTGACTTGCAGCATCAAGGACTATTCATAAAGAATACATCAGTTGTTTGTGGAATACCTTAGCATTTACAGCACTAGCTTGGGTTTTGAATTCCTACTCCATATATTATCGGCACTGAGTTTCTCAGAAAAGCTCTTAAGTATTTATGTGCCTGACTCCTAAATACAGCCTTTCTGGATCCATTTGCTATACTATTCAGAGCTTCTCAAAGCAACCTCAAGAGCAAAATAACCTCATGTTTTAACTTGTCAGAGGCAGAGTGCCCTCCAGCCTAGTGTGAGTTAATTCTCTCTGGAAGGTGTCACTTAGCTGGTACCCCTGGGAGCATGTTCCCTATAAACCAATCCCTCCAGATTTATTGGAGATTGACAATACTCTCTGGACCTCCAGAAGTGATGTAGTAACAGATGTTTTCAACTCATTCACTTCTTAGTGGGCACTAGTGATCTATACCTCCCATACTCAGAGGGTAGATTTATGTTCAATATGGAAAAGAAAAGAACCAGTGTAAAAGGGCTTCTTACAGAGCAGCTTTAGAGTGTCAAGTGGGTAGAAACAGCCTGAACACAACCACAGAGAGACCATAGAGCAGGCTGGGTTTGACATAAGTTCCAGCAGCTGTTGCCAGTCAGGAGTTTGGAAGTATTGCATCAGGGGGATTGTCCTCGGTTTTGGGGGTATTGTAAGACTGCTCAGGGGAAAGCATGGCCTGGAATGATTATACTTAATGCTAAGCCAGAGAAATCCTCTCTTCATGCCACTGCACTGGAGTGTCCTTAGGGGCTGCATTAAGAGCTGACTGTGCCTGGGTAATTTATAGATGTAGTTTGGTGTGACCTTAATACCAAGAGAGAACTAGAATATGCAATCTAATTGAATTTTGAGTCTTGAAAGACTTCGCAGTAGACAAAGAAGTGTAGTATTTAGCTGTCAAATGAGGTCTAAACCTGTGGAAAATCAAGTCAGTGAATTTCTTAATGACACTTTCCACTTCCCCAGCGATCTTTATCTGATGGCCTAAAAGCATTTTACAAAAACATAACATTTCTTACAACCAAAATTAGTCAGAAGATTATGTTATTTTGTTTCTTTCCCCATGGAAAATGTTGGCTTCTTGCTGAAAATTTAAAACTCAGAAACCTCCTGACTAAAAACTTTTGACTTGAAACAAAAATTCTAGGTTCAAAGACTTTGCTGTATATTTTTTGTGAAGTCATATCTGCAATCCCCCATTCTCTACTTCTGTTGTGTGGGCTGTGCTTGGTGTTAAAACTGTACCTTCTGTTGTTCTCCATGTTCTCCACTTCCTCAGAAGTGCTCTAGTGCTCTAGCAGGCTCTTGGCCATCTCTGACTATGCTGCATAAGAACAGAAGTGATAAATCATGTGGAGTCACTATTTCATACTCAGAATCACTTTGCACTTTCACATGAGAACATCTTCAAGATAGTTATTTAAGATATTAGAGAAATTCCTTATATAGTTGGATACCAGTGGTAGTAGTCAACAAGATTATAGTGACTCACCCCAAATACCTCCACAGCATCCTTGAGAAAAGTGAGGCAGTCTTATAAAACATGCAATGTATGTTTCTTGGCTGATTATTATAGCACTTAATCCTTTGACTCTGAGGGAATGAGGTGCCAATGAATGCCATGAACTACCTTTTATGTGACAAAGGTCTGCCAGCCCAATCTCTCACTTTTACCACTTTGCCACTTATGGATGTATAGTCTGGCTTATGTGTGGCCCGTGGGATTTTTGTCCAAGATCACTGCAGCTCAGTGGTGAAGAAAGAAATAGCCTCATTATGCTTATCAGATACACACATTCCACCATGCACATTTTAAGATTGCTTGTGTGTTTTGTGCAATCAAATGAAATAAAACAATAATAAAAAAGCACAATTGGAAAATGCTGATGAATAAATTATAGAATAGAACTGAATGGGACTCTTCAGTCAGAAGGAATATACAACAATCATCTAGTCCAGTCGTCATGGTCAGTCTGACTGACTGACCAATTCAGGGCTGAACAAAAATTAAAATATTTTCTTAAAGGCATTGTTCAAATGCCACTTAAACACTTGACTGTCTTGGGGCATTGACCACCTCTCTAGGAACCATGTTACCATGTTTGACTACCCTCTTGGCAAAGAAATGCTTCCTAATATTCTATCTGAACCTCTCTTAGTGCAACTTCAAACTTAGTGCAAACTTCAAACTTCAATATCCGTGTATTTTATCACTGGATACTAGGGAGAAAGGATCAGCTCTGTCTCTCCACTTCCCCTCCTCAGAAAGCTGTAGAGAGCAAGGAGATTACCCTCAGCCTCTTTTTCCCAAATGAGACAAGCCCAAAATTTTCAGCTGCTCCTCATAGAACATTCCTTCCAGTCATTTCACTTGCCTTGTTGCCCTTCTCTGGACACATTCAAGGACCTTCACAGCTTTCTTAAATTGTGGGACCCAGAACTGCACACAGTATTTAAACTGACATTACCAGAATTATCCAGTATCTGACATCACCAGAATTATCTAGTATCTGAAAATAAAAAAAAGCCCCAACAACAAAATTGAAATAATCAGTACAAAATTTATGCAAAGACCACAAAGAGGCTGATGAAAGGTATTAAAAGAATGAGCACAACTGAAGACATGATCTAACACAGTAGAAAACACAGTGGTCTGCTATGAGTAGCAAAGATGTGAAATGAAAGGAAAATTGCAGAAGAGGTTGGGATAAATAATGATGTTTTTTTTTTCTTCAAGAGCATATTGAACAACAGGTCATTGGAAGAATTCTAAGAGCCAGCCTGGGTAATTCACTGACTGAAGAGACAGACATAACTAAGGCACAATCAAATGAATTTTTTGCCTCTGTGTTAACACATAAGGTTTTGGGATGGCTGTCAGAAACAGACATAAATTTCCCAGGAGAGGAAGAAAAAATATCGAAGGAGGTACCATTCAGCCAGGACAGGTGATCAAGGAATTAGAACATCTGAAGCATAACAGATCTCCAAGACCTGGAAATATTCCCTAGGTATTTCTAAAGAGAGTTGCAAAATAATGGGAGAAACATTTCCAGACGGAGCTGAAACCTTTTTGAAAACAAGGACAATATGACTAGACTATATGAACAAATACAATTTGGACTAAATAAGGACAAAACCTGCTTCATTCTGCTCCAGTGAGTGTGGAAAGTGCAATCACAGCTAAATCAGCATGGTATTCCCACAGCATAAACTCAGTGAAACCACTGTAGAAAGGAATTTACTCACTCAGAATACAAAAACTATTTGAATTTTTTTAGAGATTTTTATTTCTTTGTGTTTAGGAGGACTTATACATTCCAAATCAGTAAGGCTTACTGAGCATAGAATTCAACTGACCAAAGGGAAATTTTTTCACTTGCGCTAGTTTCTTACCTCTCAGTAAATCTTTTGTTCAAACATGAAGGCAGAGAGTGTTAATCAGAATGTGCTTTAGCTGTACCTGTCTCTTCAATCAGTAAATTGCATCTTAGCTTGCTGCTGTGTCTGAAATGGTCTACAGTCAGTGAAAAAAAAGCAGGCACTTCTAGGGCTTTGGTCCAGTCAGCCTGGAGCAGACAGCTAAAATTGGCCAGCTGGAGCACACCTGATGAGCGTGTCTAGTTCTCTCATTTGTCGTTGAATAAATTTGCAAATAGTAGCTCACATGTATATATTCACATTATAGATGTCAGAAGGTGGGTAAGATAATTCCTGCTGCAAAAAATTTTGAAGCTATAAAGAGTTTCATGGGCAAATGTTAATTCAGCCAAAAGCTATTCCTCTATTCTTAGATCTTGCTGATGTGGTTCCTCATCTTATTCTATCTAGGCTGTGAAAAATCATAAATTTCATACTTAAAAATGATGCTAGCATGTAAGAAAATATCATTCTAGTGAAGCAACTTCTCATCACAGATCAGAACTGTTGGAAGAATGTCTATTTCAGCCATTTTGTGCCTGCTTGGTAACACGTTTGGGTGCTGGTCATTATCATCTGTGGTACTAAATTTTAGAACATTCTCTGGCATGAATTTGGTCTTCTCCCTCTAGAAGCTCTTGGGAACAATTCACAGTTTATTTACCTGCAATGTCTACAAATGCCCCTGAATTACCGTGTACAGATAGCCAGAAAAATCAGACTAGAGGATACTTTTTGGAAAATTACATTTTAAACCAACAGTGACAATATTATTTCATTTGGGTAGAGGCATTGGTGAAGACTATATTTGGTTCTCATTTATATGAACCAGCTTGAGCAGTGTCTTTGGAACGCAACACTGAGAGTATCCCCTTTTATGATGCAGCACAAGCTGGCATCTGCTGTGCTTGTGAACTCCAGAAGGGTCACTGTTATTGGGTCACTCCAAAGGGCATTTTCAATGACAAGAACAAAGGCAAAATCCAGATTATAGTGGACAAAGTTGGGAGAGTGAAGACAAAGCAGTGGGAGTCAGCAGCCAGTGACTCCCACTGCTTTGTCTTTTTTTTTTTTTTTTTTGCCCCCTCCTGCAGTTTCCTTTATTATGTTTCCTGGGTTGTGCATTCTCCCTGATGGCTTTTCACTTTAGCCACTCTATTAAAAGGTTCTCCATTGTTCATCTTCTGTATGGAAGTGAGTGAAAAAGGATCTCCATGCTCTGTAGCTCCAACTGCATCACTTCTGTGTGTGCTCCAAACAAAGATCAATGTACCACAGAATCTGCGTAATTATGTCTACTCTGACAGTAGGTTAGGGAGACAAGGCAGGCTTTCCTTGTCTCAGAGGAGCAGCTTGAGTGCAGAACACCACAAGCATGGAGACAACTGAAGGTTGTGTATGTATTTTTCATGTACACAAAATAAAATATGCAAATCAGATTTTACCTGAAGTGTCACCAAAGGAAAGAGAAAAAACTTCAGAGAAAAACAAAAAAAATCACAGTCATGTTTTTTGTTGAATCATATATTTCCATCCTCTGTTGTTTCAGAAATTTAAGAAAACAAAATTGTAGTTTTTACTTTTGTGAAAGCTGTCATCTTTCTTTTCTGTATTTAAAACTTTCTCTAACAGATTCACAATTAGAAAGGAAAGGGAACAGATATATAGAGAAACTATTGTTTTTATTCAATACCTCTTTTCAAAAATACAGATAAAAGAAGGATTTCACTCTAAACTGTCACAATAAAACGCTACAAAAAGCTCAGAAACAGGATATCCATATTGATAGGAAGGGTAGTACCGCCAAGAAGTACATTTCCATAGAATCCTGCAAGTACAATTTCCATGTTGTTGCTAGCATTTACCTCCAAAATAAATTAAAAAAAAAAATTAAGTTTTTTTAATTGCCTTCAAATAGAAGCTGAAAGGTAAATACTTACCCTAAGTATAGTCAGTCTTGTAAGGCAGAAAAATGATGCAATAAATGAGAGTTTAAAATACTCAGATTCCTTCAAGATAATTGTTCAAGTACTTGCAGTGTCAATTCATCCATTATCCCTTTCAAGTATAGCTGAATTTCATGTAGCATGGGGTTACAGAACTCTGACATGAAACCCCAACAGCTCATGGCTTCTGCTCATGAACACTGGGGAAACAAAGGGGCTCTTTCATAAGCAAAAGATTTTCAATTAGCTAAAATTTGCTATCCTACCCATCTTCTCTCATAGACTGGATGTTATTTCCTTATTAGTTAGGAATCAGTCTTCACCTTTTGCTTGTGAAGAAAAGTTTTGTGGATTTTACAACTGCAGAGAGTTCAAATAAAATGTAACTGAAAGCCAGCATCCTCATCCTTTCTCCTACATCTCTCCCTATGAAGCCAAAATTATCCTATCCTCACCTAAGTCAATAACAAAAGTCCTTGTTGACATCACAGGGGTATGGTTTTGCCCTTTGAAAATATGAAAGTGCATGAAACTCACCTTACATTTCTACTATTCATGTCTTGTATAAAAATAGATACTAATAAATATTTCTTAGCATTGACTTAGAGAATAATTTCATGTTAGCTTTTGCAGGCTTTAGTTGGTAGCACTAGAGTGTGGATCTTTTTCCAGCTGTTGCAGCTATTCACGATTTTGGGTACTGGAAATCAAAGAGGAAATGTTTCTGGTAAATGTAATAAATAAAGGTAATGGTGTAAAGCTGTGAGAGGGCTCTAACATTAGTCTTGAGGAATGCACACCAGCAAAAAAACACTTGAAAAATCAATAGAAAGGTCTCACCTTTCTTCAGACACCTAAGTGAGCAATATTTCGAAGGGAAAGAACATAATTTGGAAAAGTCACTGTGATGGTCCTGTGGGTCTTTCAAGTGGGGATATAAAATTATATACCTTATTCTGAGCAAAGTTTTCAAAATGCAAAGGCCTTTTCCTATTTTCTGCTGCTTGCAAAGTCATGTTGAAGCACTTACAGAAAATTTCTGATGGATTTTGCAGTCAGAGTCTGCCATCAGTTCATATATTTTAGCAAATTACACTGGTGATAGCAAACTGTGGATAAACTATTACAATGGAATTTGTTGCTCTCTGAGAGTGACTCTGCTCTCTATGCCACACAATATTATTTTTTGTGTTTTTTTCTGGCTTTAATTTAACAACCAATAACGTGACAAGTATGCACAGCAGTTTAGCCTATATAATAAACAATTATATTTGGGGTTTTTATCATTTTAGTTGTAACTGATTTTTCCTTGTCCTCCAAATTTATACATTTTTTCAAACATATTGGTGAGACTAGGACTGATGCTACACCACTGAGCACTGAGGTGAAGTGAGACAACTCACAGTAAATCTTAGCTTCAGTGGGAAAATGTTATGCAAAATGTTTTACAAATGCAAGTTCAGAACATCTAAATTTTGAATTTGTAGCCACTTATGGCAGAAAAAAAAAAAAAATAAAGGGGTTTAGGCATCTGATTTCCTAGGAAATCAAGTGGAATGGAAATGTTAGTGTTGAAATACCTTTAAATCTTTGTGCAGAAGATTTTAAGAAAAATCAGTGAACAAGAGGACCACAAAAATCCAGTAAAAAATGTATTTACAGTGTTTTATCTCCCAGTTAATTTGTCCTGGTTTTTCCATCTTCTAGATTTTTTTTAGCTTTTCTTTCATAATGTATCTTATAATCCTCAAATTCTTATGTCAAACTCAAAGTATTCAATAGGGATCCTACCAAATAGACTCCTGTACAGTTTGAGATTTCAACAATCTTTAAATTATTTTCTCTCACAGCATTCTGTTGTGGGAGAAAGATGTATTTTGCATTTCACACATGGAAAACTACAGCATTGAGAGTCTAATGGTATTGTGGGAGGAGTGGGAGCTTCAGACAAGCCCTTAGCCTTAGCCTTGGATTTTGGCAACAGCTTAAATTTTAAAAAATCACTCTGGCCTGCAGGTTCTTATGATGGCAAATCGGGACTATTTATAAAAATGAATTTGTAATAAACTATCAAGAGATAACAGATGAAAGACTTTAACCAGAATTACTCACTACACAGTATAAAACTAGAGAAGCTACTAGTGGATTACAGCCCAACGTAAAACAGTGCATGACCCTGAGGTACCAATATTAAAGCCAGTGAAAGAAATTGTATTGATTAGGAGTCAAATGCAGCTTACCACCAAAACCACAATAACGTACACAGAGCCCTTTCACTTAAACCCTGGGCAGTAACCACAAAGTAGGTATCCCTACCCACAGGAGAAACTCCACACATTTTCAAGGAAGTTGTAGAAGATTTCTGCTCTCTGGAAGTTTGGTGTTGCTTCTATAGTCTTAAAGTGAGGTGTCTGTTGGTCAGAAATCCAGCTTATCTTTCCAGATCTCACTTCAGCTGTGAGATGTTTATTGGCAGTAGGGACATGCCAGACCAGTGTTAACCCCATGGCACCGAAATCACTCACTGTAAGACAGCTTGTCCTGTTTGAGTTATCTCACCGGTTAGCAAGCAATCAATAAGCTCTTGGTGGGTCTGAGATGCCCTGCTACAAATTAACGGATCAAAAACATATTTCAGGCATCTAACATCAAATACACATGTAGTTTAGAAATCATCATCCCCACGTCATTATCCTTAAGACTCCCCCTCAGAATATCTTAGAAATTCCCAATTTCAATGATTCTTTACTTTCTGACCTTTAAAAACATCTTCCTAGGCAACTGAAGCTGAATTGTAACACGTATTTTAGGCACTCAGACTATAACATTTTTGAGCAACACAGCTCCTAGACATTAAATAAAGCTATTTAGAGACACCAGTCATTCTTTCCCTTAAATTCCATGGGGAATTTGATCTTACAGATGCTCTAGGAGAAAGACAAATATGCATATTAAGCTTCTAGTACAGAGGACAGAACTTGAAAACAAACATCTGGAAGACCAAAGATTAATTTTAACACTGATATGGTCAGTTTTGTGACTGTTTTTTTTTTGTTGTTGTTTTTTTATAGAGCTGTCTCTCAGATCTTGATTTCTGACTTTATTAGTTCATCTAGTTAAGGAAGAAATAAATACAAATTATGAAGTGTATAGTTAGGCTCATGAAGTTTAAGCACTTAAATTAGCCATGCCTTTTGTCAGTTAGAACAAAGTGTACCTCAGTATATTTCCAGTTATTTTTTTTTACTGCAGTATTAATTAATTCACAATAACTTTTATTATTGTAAAGGAATATGTCATGAGGTAGAAATGAATGGTGGGGGTAGAGGGACAACATAATAGTGGAAGATAAATGGGATTTCAGAGGCCTTTTTCCCTAGCGAGGTAGCATCTATGTAGTAGTTTCCCAATTTTTTTTCTCTCTCTCTCTTTGTCAGATGATCCTAAATTCCCACATGCTATTACACATTAATTCCCGCTTTGTCAATTATGTCTTCAAGAATGTGAACATGCTGTTCTGAGAAGTTCATTGTTTTTTTCCTAGTAATATTAATTTACAATTACATAATCAATAATAATGTTTCTTAAATTCTTCCACGCTTTACATATTTTAACAGCCTTTCTGAGTTAGAAAGCCTGCACACTTATACCTCATAAAATCTGAATCAGAGCTAGAGTATATGCCTGCTTTTGCTTTACTGAAATTTGGAGTTTTTCTGCTGGTTTCCACAAGAAAACAGTTTGAGGCCCAAGTGTGGATAAAAGAAATTTTTCTTTAGCCAGTACATCTCAACCAGTCCATAATAACCTGTTGGGGTGAGAAAAGTTCAAGCCAAAAGCTGTTGATTTCCCTAGAGCCAATCAAAATGATAGATGCAGTGGTGGAAGATCACAGCTGACTGGGTTTAGTCCTCTCATCACTAGCTGCAGATGGCATGCAATTTAGGGATGCCCATTTGGTAAAATTTACCAGTTTCTCTGGAGATCACACATATGGGTTTGCATTTAAAAAACAATTGTATCAGGAATAGCATTTTAAACAGCAGATGTAAGTATTGACAGTGAAAGAATGCCCAAAAAGCCACATATATCCACACCAGAGAATGGAAAGAACATGTGTTATGCTTTACAGAACTCCATTTGACATTTTAACTTTTTGTTAAAAAAAGGACAGAAAATGACCATAAAAATACAAAATTTGCCTAACTTCATAAATTAGATATGAGCATTTTTCTTTGCAGTTTACAGCCTTTGGGCATTTGACATAATCTTTTTTTCCAACTTTGTATTTCAAAACCACAATCTCAAATCCTCATGGAGCAAAGAAGAATTCAAGAGAATCTTGAAGAGAATTATGAGTTGGGCTGATGTCTTTGCTTGCTTTGAATTCTAGATTTAGCTTAAAGGAAACACACAAACAGATTGTTTACTGTAATCTTTCTTTAATTCAGAGCAGATTTTTTCTATTTTCTAGTCTTTGACCAAATGACTGGTGCAGAATTTCAGACACTTGCATGACTAAAATAAAGTAAAATATATTAATAATTAATCCTGCAAAGTTATCAGTGAAACAGGTGTCAGGGCAAATCATAATACTGAACAAAGATAGTTAAAGAAACAGTTATGTTCACTATAAAAATCCACCAAAAAAAAATCTCAATTTATATAATACAGCATCAAAATCACTTTTGCAAGTAATCTGATTTCCTTTTTTCTGTTTAAGTGTAGGTATGGATATCTCCTGATAAGAAGCATCTGTGTCTTCAACAACAGAGGCCATTATGTCTCTCTAAGCTAATGCTACAAATGAGAAGATAACATAACTGAGAGGCTGGGTTTGAGCATGTACCTTTCACAGCAAGTAGTGCTTCATTGGACACAACTGTATGTATTCTTTTTCTCAGTCTCCTGATTTAAATAACCTGGGCTACAAGAAGAGATGTAATTATGACATCAGAAAGCAATATTCATAAGTTACATAACTTTTAAAAATAATAGGATTTGGTTTGGTTTTATTTGTGAGGTAGAAAGATGGGACATGAATGTTCTACAGATTCAGTGAATGTGAAATTGGTTTTTACAACGGAGAAAAAAAATTATCTCCATCTTGAAATGTTTATAACACCATTATGAAAGGAAAACCATGAACAAGCAGCAATAGGATCTTTAGTAGTCTATAATATGTAGGCAAATCAGTTGCTGTCATCCATTTCTGCTATGTTGATATGCATATTTCTACCTAAAGCATTTTCACCTTAACCTATTGCATTGATAAACTGCTAACAACTTTTGAGCATGCTAAATCCTGTAAGTAGTCTTCATGTGCCTAAGCAGAGATAAAAGCATTTCTGTGGCAAAAAAAAAAAAAAAGCGTAGAAGTCTAAAGATATTAAAAAAATGCAATTTACAACTTTTACTGGTTTTGTTGAACCAAAGAAAAAAAGAAGGGTTAGAAAAGATTATGGCTCAAGTGGCAAAAACACACAGGCTTCTTAATCTAATACAAACCAGATTCTGAGGGATCATTACAGATACTACAATATAATCTGTACAATCAAGTCAAAAAAATATGATGTTTTGAGACAACTAAATTAATTTAAATTGTCATTTCAGTTAGCTTCTTCTGTTGACAATAAATAAATAAGATTAGATCATACTATGTTGTTTTTTTCTCCTTTTTATTTTTTTTCTTTTTTTCAGGTTTGTTTTTTTTTCCCCTTCTTAAATACTTTTGGCCAGATATGCAGCTGGCAAGGACTGGAGGAGAAAATGCAACCTGAGCCTGAGTCTGGGTCACTTAATGTTAAGTCACTCTCAGACTGAGATAAAACCAAGTGTGTAAGGCTATGACTAAGTCAGGGATAAGAAAGACAAAAAGTGACACACATTACAGGTAGTCAGAATTGTTAATAAATAAAGATTGCACATTTGAATTTACAATAAAATGATAACTTTTTATTAATTCAGGACTTTGTAATATAGACAGCCTCATAATGATTAATCTATACTATTATTGCTTTCTTAATAAACTGTTTAGGATATTTTGCAAAATATGAAAAGAACTGATGTGCCAGTGAACTTCTGAGCCTATTGTTAATTAAGAATGATATAGTCAAGGGAAGTAAACTCATTGTCTTGAAGGCACCAAGCAGTTGGGGAATACCTCATAGGTCACAACAAACAGAGCATACCACAGACAAGGAAATAGGATTCCTAGGCTTTAGAATCGTGCTAAAAATGCCTTTTAAGATTTGTTAGGAATGTATTCAGTTACATCCTCAAATACATAATTTCCATGTCAGAAAGGGAGGTAATTTGCACATCAATATTGGAGGGAGATCTTGCGGGATAATTGAAGGAGCTGAAGGGAAAGGAAGAGAGAGCCTCTGTAAGCATCCCTCACTACACCAAGGTCAACATGAAAACTAAATGTGCCTGTCAATATCTAGGATGTTTTTGGTGTGCAGCTGTTTGTGAAGGGGATATCTTGAGTTATTTGCTGAGAGAACTGGGACTACCAGTGGGATTATCCACTACAGTTGTACCATTGACATCAGCTGAGGTTTTGTTCTACTCTCTCAACTGGCCATGTACAAATGAGAACCTAAGTTCTTAAAGTGGAATGTCAGCAAAGTTTAGATACTAAAAATACAATCACAGTTCATCTGATCTCATAGGTGGCCCAACATCCACAGATATTCCGCTGTTAGATTATCAACTCTCCTATTTATATAGGGACAGGTTCATCCTCCCTACATCAACATGAAAATTAGGCACCTAACCACCTTAGTTATCCTCTTTAAAAACTGGTGACATATAGATATCCACAGAAAACAAGGCAGAATCCTAAGCTTTAGATTTTCTATGCTCTAGAACAGATCAGTTTTAATGTGGCTGGAAAATTTATCACACCTCAGAGTATTCAGATGTTAGTCTTTCCTACTATGTTCATATTAATGGTTCAATTCAGAAGCTTTCTACAGAGCATGTGTAACACATCCCATTCAGATTGGTTTCATCGCAAAATATAGAGCCAATGCTTCATCTTTAATTTATAATGGGCTAAATATTAGTATCCATCCTTTACCTATTAAGCAGGACACATGAGCTGAAATCCTTTCAAGTCTGGTAACTTTCTATCACAATTCTGTCATGACCCAACCCAAGGTCCCTAACTAATGGGATATAGTCTTTCTGAAATATTGGTACAGACATTCTTACTGTCAACGCTGATTGGGAAGAAATTCAAGATTCATTGGCACTGACAGTATTTATTATATGTCACTTACACTTACACCACATCTTTTCATACAATTTTTCCAACATGAGGCACCAGTAATATGAGGCTGCTTAGCATCTTTTCATTGATTAGATCAATATCAGCGCTTAGACTATTGTAGACTCTGTTAAACCAAGTGATGTTTAAAATATTGTAGACTCTGTTAAACCAAGATGTTTTAAAGAGAAAAAAAGGAACAAATGTGAAGATTGTTGGTGATAGGTACAGCACAAGTTATTTTTAATATTAAAGACAGACTAAGGGAGATAAAACTGACAGAACTGGTTAATAAATAGAAAACGTGAGGATTAAAAAAATGCCAGCACATTAAGAGAGAGGTGCTCCGAAGTTTCACATTAAACTCCATGTTTTTTAATAAATTTTATTAATGATCTGAAAGAGAAGATTGTGAAGTGAGGTAGAAAGATGACACAAAGTTGGCAGTCAAGACTAGAAGGTATTGCAAAAATCATTAGCAATGGAAAAGCACCTGATACTCTGTTTTAGGCTTCCTGGTTTCACAGATGATAATTGCTTCAAAACTACCTAAATCCATGGCCTACACTAGAGAAAGTAGGAAGAATGTGCTGCAGTGCATTTCCATGGCTTGGGTTTTGTTTTTGTCCCAGCTAGAAAACAGGAACTCTGCAGACCTAGGAAAGTCTGTAAACAAGTCAATGAAATACTTGCATCAAAAAAGTCATGAAGTTATTTGGAGGAATAGCATGATAATAATTAATGTGGTAAAAGCTAAGAAGTCTTTCCATAAATCAGTAGTGTGGTCTTAATTCCAGCAAGTGTTGTACAAATTAGCATCCATCAGAAATATTATTTGGGAATTTAGGTGTATAGAAGCAGCAATAACCAGAATTCAGAAAAAAAAAAAGAAAAAAAAAGTTAAGTTTGGCAGAGGAAGGGCAATACCAAAAATGAGCAGAGAATTAGCTTGCATATTAAATTTGTGTCATCAGTGCACTAATAGGTTTTAATGCCCTAGAGCAGTCTCACCTGGCTGCTCCACTGCCACTTTGACCGCATGCCCAGAAGCCAAATTCCATCTCAGACTTGGGTCTCCAAATACTGTCTGGGCTACATTATAGGGGTTCCTGTCTCCAACCCTAATGCCTGGATTGACCTCATTTTCATGGATGTCTCATGGATGCATCCCTTAGGTGTATTCTGTGTTACCTCAGGGGCTGTCTCTGTCCCGTGTCTTGCTGCCCCTGATGGGAGCCTGTGGATGTATTCTGGAGCTGATGGAATTATTGCCATGTTGGGAGCTAATGATGGACATTGTAGAGCCTGTAGCTCTGCCCACTGTGCTCCAGCCCTGTAGGACTGCATCCCAAAGTGAGAGCTCTACCTGCTCTAGGGTCACCATGGCTCCCCTCTGGGCTCCTGTTACCTCAGGAAGCAGCCTGCTGCTGCCATTCCTTATTCAGCTGGGAAGTGAATTTTTAGATGTCTATTTCTAAACCATCAAAATTAGTCTGAGACCCCTTGTTTAGTCTACAAAATAATTTTATTCACATTAGTCCTGTTATGGAAAACATCTGTAACTGACACTGTCTTGTCTGACCTGAGCATCTAGGTACTGCTCACCTAAACCCATTTGTTCTGCTGGACTTCACTTGTAGACCAGCACCGCAGCAACACAGACTGGCAGGGGTGAAGACTTGTTGGTTGGCTAGCGTTTGAGACTGTAGAGAAGAAGGAGTCTCTGGTAAAATTAATAACTCAGTGTTCAGAGCAGGGTCAGAAGAGTGTGTGCTAAACAAGGCTTTACATCACTCATTTTGAATAATGACAATAGTCTATGAACATCATCCCCAACTTTGCATTAAATGAGTGAGACGGTTGATTATGTCAATGAGGACAGTGCCACAGGAGGAGTTCCAGTTGCTGTAAATTATAGATACAGATTGTGCCTTTGCTTTTGGTGTTTAGTGATTCTGTTCTCTTGAAATGAGTGGTTTTTAAATGGATAAATTGAGTGTCCTTGAGAACAGTCAGGGAAAGATTGGTTCCACCTATGTGTAGATATCTAAACATAAAACTGATTTAAAGCGACCTCATTACTGTCATTTTGCAACTTTGTCTTGTTTGATTTTTGCATCCTTTACAATTATCTTTCAGATATTTTTTTTTCCTACAACATATTCAATATGCAGATAAAACATTATCTGTTAATATCCTGAATTGTATTCTAAAATGTGAAACAGATTTCCTCTTCCTATTATTGTACAGTAAGGAAGAATCCCAGCCATTGCTAATATCCATCACATAATGCATTATATACTCTTTTCTTTTTTGGCTTCATATGCTTATCTCTTGATGAAACGTAACACTTCTTGTAAATATGATCCTCCATGGTCTCTTTTTCTGAATCACTCACATTTATGGCAAAACATTAAGGTCATATGAGGAGTTACAGTGCAGAAAACAGTTCATATCTTGTTTACTCCTGGCTTTTTCTTTTACTTTCAGGCAACTTTATGTATCTGACACTCTTCAACTTGTTTATTTTGCAACACCATTGCATCTTTCACAGCTGTCTCTGTGGAAATCTTAATTGCAGGTTTTAAGGTTAAGTTCCTGCTTTTAAAAGCTGCATCTTAGAGTGCTCATTACCATGCAGAGTGAGCAACAAATCTCTTTGGGTATCCCTTCAGTTATCAACAGACTGGCAGGATTCAACCACTCACCTTAGCTTTACTATGCTGACACTCACTATGCTGGTCACTCACTTTTTGGCTGAAATTAGTTGGGAAAAACAACAAGGCATTACAAACAACAAGGTGTATGCTTTAACTCATAGAGAAAGACAGATTATTTTCTTACTTTTTCTGTCAAAAATCTTTCATTTTTTTAAAGTCTTTCTGAGTGCCTGCATCAGTTTACCTTATCCAAAAACTCAAATTGGGATCAGGCAAATGCGTCTCTCATAATGTGGTGCAGATAATACTGAACTAGTCAGAGTTCCTATCCCAGTCCTTCAAAATCTCACTAATCCCAACATCTGAAAATAAACCTACTCACCAGACACATATCCTCAGATTCACTTGCACACTGGAGGCAATGCTCCACACTCACCCCCGGAGCCCCAACCCAACCCCAGAGTAGCAACCAGAGAGGAAGTCCCACCTGGGGGGAGGTCCCAGGAAGGCTACTTAAACCGAAGCATGAGACAAGTGCAAGTCTTGACCCGGCCTCCTCTTGGAAGTTATGTCAGCTGAAGACTGCTGGAACTGGGAATGATGGCTGTGTTTGTTCTTTCCATATCTTTTCTGTCTTACTCTCTTTCTCCTTCTCCTAATTCCCTCTTTGCAGAATTTTGGGTAACTGAAAATCAGGCAGGCTTGGAGTTTGCTAAGTTGAATGGGCCGAGTGAATGCTTTCGGATGTGTTTTATATTGACTGAATGCTGCTTTAAGCTTTTTGTCAAAGTTGTCTGATTTTCTGAAGTTGCCAGTAAAGTTTCAAAGGGGTTGTTTTGACCCCTTGAGAATATCTTGTTGGTATTTCCTCCATGAAGCTAATTCAGAATGCAAAAGACCACACAAGTCCTTTTGAGGTGCTCTTTAAGTCATTTTTTGGGGGCCTTACACAAGGATAAGGCAAATAATATGTAGAAGGGACTAACTCTGAACAGTTTGGACACAAGTCACTGTACTTGGCCCTGGAGAACAGGGATCCCTCCCTTGCAGTGTGTAGCTACTGCTGTCTTAATATCATCTGAGCTAGGCTGATAGAAATCAACCTGAGTCAAATTTAAGGCATTATGTTCAGTGGAAAAAAGATAGAAACATTCATAGTGTTCAACTTAGGATAGAACAATGCTTGAGTTTTATATAGAAAGAAGTATGCATCATAAACATAAATCTGTATAGATTTATTTGTATAAAACTAGTTTCTCACACCATCAGAAAAGGTAGTTTTCATTCAAGCAATTTGTATGGGCACTCTGGGAGAATACGCCGTTTATTAGTTTATATTTCTTGAATGAATGAATCCATCTCAAATGGGAGCTAATTAAGTTCAGTACTGAATTCAGTCTATAAGGTGGCATATGTGAAAATCCTACAGGTCTCCCAAGAAGATTAGTGTCCCCACAGCAGAAAAAAAGAGATGACTCATTTAGACCGACATCCCATAGGCTACAGTGAATGATCAGAGGAAGATGATGAACAAGACAAGGATAAGTGACATTTTCTCTGGTCTTGCTTTCCTATTCCAGGCATCAACTGTCTAGGGCTTCTAGAATTGGATGTTTCATCCAGAGCTTTGTCTTTAGTAAGTACAGAAGGAATTTCACTTTCTGAACACTACTGGCACTTTATGAAATGTATCAAGTTCCTACGAAAATAAAAATCACTTTTTGAGTACACACTGTATGAAAAAATACTTCTTTTTGACCTTTATAAAGCTACTGTTTCTTTATCTGCTGAGGTGCTTGTTAGATCTTGAGTTATGAACTATTACAAATAAAATTCCCTATTCATTTACTATATTTTTAAAATTTTTTTAACATATTCTTTGTGTATGTGTGTTTGACTGTTTGTCTTCTTTTCCTAAATCAGCTTTTCTGGATACTCATTAATTTACAATTGCTGTAGATTACATTTCCCTACTCTCTTTTAGAGGGGCAATTACGAACCTTAAATTTCAAAATCTGAGGGAGATATCCTACAACAGGTATCCTATAGGAGCTGAACTTTGATCTGGTCTGAACTACCTCTCTCAAGACAGCTGCTTGCTATCTTGAGACAGCATAGCATAACAATCACAGGAACTCAGAGGATCAGTTTCCCATCACTTGTCTGACCCTGAAGAATTTGGGCCCTGGTTCACTTTTCAGATCACTGCACACACACTCGAGGCTGCAGTTCTCATTTCCAGGCTTTCTTCTGAGACTCAGTTTATGTAGCTGTGGTGGAGCTTGCAGCTCCCATAGATTTTGTGGTTTCGGAGTTTTTCCCAGAGTCTTCTGGGTATCCTGAAATACTGTTCTTCAAGAACTTTTTGTCTATTAAAGGAAAAGATAAATATTTTACAGAAATGAACTTTTATAAAATAAAAATAGTTATCTATACCTTCTTCCACTATGAAATGAAAGAAGTGAGGGTCAGGTTTCTTGTAAATCCATGTCCATCATCACTAATGTGCACTTTTAGCAGACAGATCAAAGACTTCCATGTAGTAGGGATGAAGAATGTCTTCTCTCAAATCTCCAGAAAAGAACCCTTTTGATAAGTTTTGTCACGACTGGTCAAGGCAAGGAGAAGCATTTGCTGTCAGTATTGCTTAAGAAGAGTAACCTGACTGGTAGCATGACCACTGCAGGTAGCATTAGGCATAAGACTATTCATGAGGTGAAATGGAGCATAGTAGCTTGAAAGGATTTAGTACAATCCTTAACAAATACACCTTTGAAATACTAAAGATGTTTGTTCTATAAATCGTGTTCCTTCTGGTTTCTATGAAGTATCTTGTCCTCTTGATCCTTTTACTCTTTATCATCCTGGATTCAAAAATACTGTTATTGAACTTCTAGGATGGGGTATCTGCTGAAGATATTACTTCAAGCATTTTGCATTAAGACATTCTCCTTCCATCTACCCCCCCACACCCCCCTTTTACAGGCAAAGGCTTATTAGCAGTGTTGTGGGATCCAAAGGCCATCACACAGATTGTAGAAGACACCTGAGGCTAAGGGACTTGTTTCCCATGAGACCAGTATATTCTTGAAGGACATAGCTAGCAGTGAAAAAACCAAATGTGAGCCAACCTGTCCCTTTGGATGCGGGACTGGCCTCAATCACATCTTATTTAGCAATATTGACATAGGGTACATGATGTGGGTTAGAGAGATATAGATAAGTGAATTTAGAGAGAAACAAGTTTTCTGTAATACTGGATGGCAGCAGCCTCAAATGGAATCCTTTAACCACTGTATGATACTATGCCCTATCACACAATGAAGATTATTTCTTTTTAAGGTAATGTTAAAATGGAATGAATGCAAAAAACCAAAACACTCTCAAAATGCTTAAACATTTTCTTTGACATCTGTGTGTTTACGTACTTTTTGTACAGGCTTAAACTGCTGGTGATAATAGACGTTCAAAACCTAAATTATACAAAGAGCAGTGTACTTTAAAAAGCATAACTGAAAAAAAACAATTATCCCTAAGGATTAGTTTAAATAATTATGTATTTGTGTTGCATAAGCAAATACAGTGGTCAAATATTTATGAACAGAGTAAATAAGCCCATACAGAATCTTTGTTTAAAACAAAAAATGCGTCAAGAATCTTTCCCTGTAGCACTCTAATTATATAAATCTGTAGATCTCCTGACTTTCTGGATCAGAGCAGAAGTCTGTTTAACATGATGTTCTATTCTGACATGTCCGGTGCCACATGCTTTAGTGGAAGTAGCAGTAGTTCCCTAGAGTAAAAAGTTACAGAATAAGGTGCTCATTAAAGAGTTTTCCTCCTGCCTCTTATAATTTGGAAATAGCAGCATGTTCCAAGGTATGAGGGTATCATAGATTCATCAGAGCTGAGGCTGGGAAGCATTGGTGTAAACCATCTAGTTTGACCTGCATGTTGCAAAGACTTATCTAATCTTTTTGTCAAGTCAATAAATAGCATAACCAAATCACCAGATTTTTCATATATTTGATCCTATTTAGTAGAAAGGAAAATGTTATTTTTCTAAGTAAATTAGTTAAACTCTTTTGTTGGAGTTGACTGTGTTTTCTTTTTATTATTATTATTTTGTTTTTAAGGAACATTGGTTGGCATGGTTGAGTAATCATGTCATTATTATTTTAAATTATAATTTCAATGTTGTCTGCTTAATGTTCACTGATTGTTCCCACTGAATGCACATGATGAACAAAATTTTTCAAAAGTGACTGATTATTTTGCAAGACTAGGAGCTATTTATTTAGGGAAATCTCTCTCATTTACATTTCTGCACAGAAAATTTCTAGAAGCTAATTCATCTTCCCAAAATTGTTTTAAAAGACCTTATTCCGGCAATCTACAATGCCATCTGCCAGAAATAAAGATTCCTTCCTGAAATAAGGTGAAAAAATCTTATATGGCTGTAAGAGTTGTGTCAGAAATCTAAAAGGAAAGGCCAAAAGGCAGTCTGTTTCTGATAAAGCCAATGCTGAAAAATCATTCTTCATTTGCAGACAGGATATGCTCTGAAAGCTTTATACAAAATGAAAATGCACCTTGTGTTGTTGGGTAATAATTTTTTTTTGTTCACAGTCCATTTCTTTCTGTAGTACAATGTTAAAGGAAATAAGTGTTCCGTTCATCCCATGTGGCATGTTAGAGCCAATATTGTTCCATACAAAGGATGTATTTGCATCAGGATCAAATATTACCAGCAAAAACCTGACATTCATTTTTAGCCACATTCTACATCTTATACTAGCCTGGAAATAATTTGATATGCAGGAAAGGGACTAAGGAAAAGAAGAAGCTGCTTGCTTTTATGACCAAAAAGCAAACCACAGGTGGATGGAAGAAGAGGAAGGAAAAAGTTGATAAAACATCTGAAAGTTTGGTAAAAAGTTGCTGAAGGTTTTTCAGTTTTTGTCTACAGAAGAAAGAAATTTGATGTAGTGTGTAAGGCAGACAGCAGCTGTCAAATTTCTAAGCACTTGAACCCCTTCTTTGGGTGCTAGAAGGGAATGTAATTGCGTGACTAAAGAGGACCTTCTACATAATTAATACAAATAACACGTGTTATTTTATTTTTCTCGCAAGATTTTTTTTTTTTTTTTTTTTTTAAGAAATTGTTTATTCCCGGGGTGAAAAAAATGTTGTCTTTCTGAAGTATCTTTTTCACCATAATATTAGCACATCTTTTGGACAGTTCATTAAAGTTTCAAGAAGTTGTCATGCAAATTAGCCTAAATATCTTATTTTGCCTTGCCACCATATTCCTGTTAAAATAGATCAGATCATTATACTAACTCATTACCCTGTGGCTGTGAGGTCCCAGGATTCCAGAAATAGTAAACACTTGTGGAATCTACAATAATTGAGAGCAACAATAAATTACATTTTAAGTGCTCACAAGGTGAGAACAAGGCACTTCATAACTCTTCATACACCCTTGTTAGGAATGTTGCCAAGCTGGAAGAATGCACAGGTTGATATAGAAGGTGCTATGAGTACTTTGTGCTGGAGGATCCCAGTGATTTTTTTTTAGAGACACCTCTCCTAGATTTTTTAAACAAACAAACAAAAGAAGAAAGTGAAATTAGGCTCCCTTGGAGAGAGATTTGTGCTAAAGCCTCTAATATATGGTGCGCTTGTATTCCAATTTGATAATTTAAAAGGTGGCCTGGATAGTTGCTTCATTTACTTTGGGGTTCAGGCAGGATTAAGTCCTGCATTTAGCTGCAAACTTCCCGCACCAAGGCACAGCATCAATAACTTGACATTGAATATTGCAAATAAAGCAGCCGTTGCTTAATTTATCAACATATGCATATGCATATGGTAGAAAAAACATTGTAGGACAACCGTCTGCTTTTCATACATTTTTTTCACAATTCCACCCTTATGCAATGCAATTCAAGGAGCTGAAAAAGTTTGCCTTTGGCTTTAAGAGAGAATATTAGCAACACACGTTTTTTGGAATATCCTCTAGGTGGAAATTTCATCGCTTGGTCTTGAAAAATTCAATTTGTAAAACCTACTTGATCTTCTCTTGCCATAATGAAGATAAACCACATAATAAAGCTTAATCACATCATAAATTAATTGTGTGTTGCTCTTTTTTGTTAGCTTTGCTAGTGTTCCACTATGCCTGGAACCAGATGATTTTGACCAGAAAAGTTCCAAGGGATCAAAGGTACATCTTTCCTGTGTAGTAACCAAGATGGGAAGGACTTGATCACTCATGCCAGGAGATGATGACAGAAGACCCAGGACATGGCAGGGGCCTCATCTTTGCTTTCCCACCCTTGCCCCTTCATCTGCTTTCCATGGGTTTGGCCAAATCCAGTGCTGCTCAGGCAGCACTGCCCAGCAGCTTGTCTTCCTAAAGGGTACTCTGGGCATGTGGGGGTTCAGCTCTCTCTGGGAACGAGAGGGACAAAAGACTGCCACCACCCTTCATCCTCCTTCCAGACCATGGAGGCCATGAAGAGCCTCCAGTTCCTTCTTTATTGCCCATGGAACATTACGAATGAAAAGGATATATCCTGTATCTAAAAATTCTTGCTCTTATAGAAAGTCTTGGGGTGGATTTTTGTCTTCTGATGGCTCGTCTCTCTAACTGTACTACTGTGGGTGGCTCCAGCTGAGTGGGCTAAGAAGCAGATAGCAAAAATTATTGAAGACATTATACAGGAAGCATTAGAATGAAATGATATTTTAAAAATGTGAATGCTACACTGAATGGAAATTGGCATTTCTAAGATGCACAAGCCCTTCTAGAGTGTTGTCATATATTATCAGGTGACTCAGATAAACCTTGAGAAAGCATAATGGACACAGAGATCCACTTTGAGATATTCTGAGTGGAAATTGCCTCCCCTTTTATTCTCTTAGCAAAGAAGACAAACGGCTTTAGAAAAAATTTTGAAAGGTTTTGTCCTATAAAGATAAAGGCCTCTCACAATCCAAGGCCTCCTACATATCTTGTTTCTTCTCTTTGCAGGTGACATGATTTGGTAAATTATTAAGTTGGCTAAATTCTGAAGCTATTGAAACAAACTATCAGGCAGAAATATTACCACAGCATGGTTTTCGGTAAGGAAATCTGGTATTGTCTCTCCCTGGAACTTCCTATCATTCCTCCTCTTGTCTTAAAAAAACTGATTAATGTCATGCTGTGAGAAAAAACAGAGGAAAAGCTAAGCATGAGATGATGGAAATCTGATATTCTGGATACTCAGAATATGCATAGTTCTGGATATCCATGTGTATTTAATGAAATTCACAGGTTTCCAGATGTTAACTGCATTCAGTGAGAGCTACTAGCAGAAACTGGACTGTATGCTCAGAGTTCTGACTTAACAAAAGCACCTTTAATTTCCTGAAAAATACAGTCAAGTGAGAAAAAAAATAAATTCAGACATGCTAAGCATATACCTGGTTTAGTGAAGAAATCCTTGAAAGCAATGACTGAATATAAATCAGAAATAGCTTATTTAGTCATTTCAGGTTTAGAATACATCTTTGTCTAATTTTTTTCTGAGTTTGATTTTGGTAAGGAATTGGAAAGTTCAGGAAGATTCTGCTATCAGTTATTCTCTCTCTTTCCTGTTGACAATGAGACTTAAATGCTGTTGTGCCTAGTTGTGGCAGTTTGATATGGCTAAATGCTGGGTGCCCAAGAAAGATGCTCTATCACTCTTCAATTGGACAGGGGAGAGAAAACAATCAAAGACTCTTTTTAGAAGATAAGGATAAGGAGAGATCATTCACAATTACTATAAGGGTCAAAACAGACCCAACTTTGAGAAATTAATTGAATTTGTTACCAATCAAAACCAGTGTACGATAATGAGGAATAAAACAGACTTAAAAGTGCCTTCCCAGACTTAGCTTTATTCCTGACTCTCTATCTCCTTCCCCTCAGCTCCCTTCATTGCCCCTGAGATGAGCAATGGGGGTTGCAATCAGTTCATGACATGCTGTTTCTGCTGCTGCTGCTTTGTCCTCTAGGCGAAGGGTCCTTCCTGCTTCTCAAATATGGCATTCCTCTCATGGGAGACAGTCCTCCACAAACTTCTGTGATGGGAATTCTTTCAATGGGCTATTGCTCACCCCTCCATTAGATCCTCCCCAATTCCATTTTTATCTCTCTTAAACTGAGTAGTCCTAAACTGGATGTAGTACTTTTTATGCAGCTCACTGGTGCTAAGTAGAAGGGATAAAGAACTTCTGTAGATCTTGTGGCCAGAGTTTCTTTATCAGTACATGTAGTATATAACAGTTGCATGCCCAGTATGTAGTTTGTCTTATTCAGAAAGAAAGAGTATTGTGGAATTTTCTCCAATCTCATGTACACCATAACCCTCTAGCTCTCTTTAGGAGGGCTTCAACTCACTGAGTCCCTTCCTAACCTCTGTTAATGCATGGTATCCTTTCTCCCTTGGTTCAGATAATTTTGCTTGTTCTTATGGAACCTCAAGAGCTTTCTTTTTCTCTGTTACTGAAGAAAAAGATCTCTTTAAGAGAGATCTTAAAAGATCTGTTATTGTGATCTCTTTAGGTAGAGTTATGACATTTTTCATGGCCACAGTTACACTTTCCAGTTTATTTCATCTGCAGATGTTCTAAGTGCAGTTTGTGTTGCTATAAAGGTCACTGAAAATGTTGAACTTAACAGGTCCGACCATGGGCTTCTATGATACTGAACTTCTCTCTGATCTCCAGAAAGACATTTAACCATTGGTCATTTCTGTGGCTGAGTCCAGTTAATATTCAAACCTCAAAATAAATCCGCCTAACTATTTTCTCAGCACATACTTTTTCATCTGTGGAGAATGACAAAAAACTCACTAAAATCAAGAAATGTCATACACCATTTTGTCTTGTCCTATACACGTCATTAAATTGAATGCTGATAAAAGATTTTTTTAATGCACAATTTACTCTTGAAAAATCAATGTTGAGTATTCCTGATTACTTTTCTGGTTTTTCACTTACTTGGATGTGGATATGAATTCCAAGAGCATGTGTTTCTTGATCTTCCCAGGGACTGAGACCAGCCAAAGTTTCTTTGATTCTATGATTAACTTCTGAGCTGTCTTTAGGCTCTCCTTAAAAATTACCTAGCTTTCCTTGACATCCTTGTTCTTCATGGCAGCTGCCCAAAGAATTCCCTATCAACATCCTGAATTGGAAGAAATATGCAAATGTAAAGTTCAGAGTCCAAAATGTGCTGCTTGCCTTCCCATTTCACCTCCAAGTCTTTAACTTAATCATTTTGGAGATGTGGCAATTCAAGCCAGATTTAAGACTGCCAGCAGGTCTTTCCTATTGGTGAGTAGAGCACTATCCGTGGTCATCCCAGCCAACACTTGCATTAGGAGATATGCTAAAAGTAGAAATACACCATTCCTGGAGAGCTTTAGCTTTCCCCCGAGGATATGAAATCTTTCCCTAGCTGGTATAATTACATTGCATGTAATAAGAATGCATGGTTAATGAGAGACAGAATTTTACGCGGTTATGAACTACCGTTATTCTCTATCACCAAAGTTCCAAGAGATACATTTCATGGCCAAGTGCAAAGAAGTTTTTTTACCTATTAATTACATCTCATACAGGGCAGTGTGGTCACACAGGGCAGTGTGTACAGTACAGCTATTTTGTGTGTTTGCTTTCTAATATTCTGTAAATGATTTTCATTCACATAGTAATTGTACAAACGTTTGTTACAATGAATCTACCTGCATGAACAGAAACAGTAGTTTTTCTGAAGAGCTTCAACGTATTCCTGAAGATAGGAAATCTTTTTTGGCTAATATAATAATTCAAATTGAAATCTGCTCCAAAAATCCACAGAAGTAAATATATTTTATCTACAATAACTGCCTCTGATCCATTAATAATCAATGACATGTTGTTTTACTTGCAATCCAAAAAGAAGCAGCTCAAGGCAAGACAAGCTCTCCATTCTTTTCCAGACCGGGATGGCAGTAGAAATGTGGCTTTGGATGAACCCACTTGGAGCAGCAGTAAGAGTTTCATCTACTTCTGGCAGCCATGTAATAGATGCTCAAGGCTGTGGAATGCCACAGTTGACAGAACATTTGGAAAGAGTCCATATAAACTTAGAACACAATTTTCAATTCATCTTAGTACAAGAAGGAGGAGAATGAGGGGTTCCACTTTATAGTGGAACCCCTAGTGCTCTGAAAAGGCAGGGAACTTATTGAGTGGAATAGTTTTAACTAATATTGATTAGTTTAATGTTGACATGGAAGAAAAGGACAGTATCACCTGGTAAACAGTCTAGTTTACTTAGCAGAGTTTTACTTAGTACTGTTTTTCTTGGAGGTGTCCCAAGATTGGTTAGGGTGAGCTCCACTTAGTTGATTGGATCTGGCACAACTATGTCATGTAGTAAAATATTTTTTATGTACACTGAAAATTCAGACTGCAGCTAAAATGTAAATTACTCACGGTCATATATACTCTAAAAAATCTCAGTGTCTGTCATCAAAGAAATTATAGTGCCTTAAGGAAGCAACAAAAATATAATGTGTGAGAAAAATTTGCAAAATAATTTGGATAAGTAATGTGGACAGAAACAAATAGCTCTCTTATACTGAAATGCTGATTATAATCCAGAATTTTAATTGTGGTAAAATAAGGGCATTTTAAATATTTATCTATATTTCAAAAATATTTCTTCATTATGAAAATACAAGCAAAAGACATTCACAGGGAAATAAATAATGTCTAGCTGCCATTTCAATATTTGTAATTTAATGGATGCTCAAAAATGTGATTAAAGATCCCCAGATCAGAATGATAAGCTTTTGATTAGCTAACCATGTAGTAGTATAAAATTTATCCCTTCTTATAGGTAAATACATCTATGAAAATGGTTTGTCTCAGAATGTAGTTTAGCTGAATCTGAGCAACTTAGTTTTAAATCTTTTACCTTTCTGTGGTTCTTCTCCTTGAGTGCATGCATATTGTTAGATTTTAAATTTTAATTTTCACATTCCATTAAAAGATAGGCACCTTTTTCACTATGCCAGTTTCCTTAGTTACTCAGAAAGCCAAAAGAGAATATATTTCCTAATATTATTTAAAACAAAAACCTTGGCTCATATAGGGACTTTACTGCCACACTCATTCATGTTCTACTGTGAGTGTCAGATGCTAGTTTTGATATGTATCTTGAGATAGAAATCAAGCATAATAAAATGGTTTTATACAGATTTTTGTGTGCAACAAAATTATAAATGATATTGAATATTGTACACAGAGGTCAATTAATTATCCTAAATCAAAACGAGTAGTTACAGTGATATACTACCTATTTATCTGAAATTCTATTAAAACAATATTCTTCCTGCCAGAAAATTTGACTTTGAAAAATCCATAGTTTAGGCAACTATCTGGATCATATAACAAGACTCAATTACACCAGGTGGTATTGACTGATATATTTGGTAATGTAATAGAGATGCCAACCCTGACAAAATTTGTTAGTTTGAAAATAGGGCAAAATGCCATTTTATTGCAAAGCTAATGAAAAATATTGCTTACAGAATGATGAGACCCATCAAGTAGATTTATAGCATACGACATTTGTAAGATCTCAAATATTCCAAAGATATTGGAAGGGCAATATGACTATTGTCCACTCAGTATAATGAACCAAATAAAACAGACTTTTGACATTCAGACTTGCATGATAGTGGGCTAGAAACTTTCTGAATAGTAGAACTCTTAAAGAGAGCAGGTTGTTTCTTGAGCTTACACAGATGCTGTCATAGCTGGGCCACCACCTGGATGTTTTGCAAGCTCCACAATTCAAAAAGATACTGCTTGGGGGGATTAAAGACTGTGAGTCAGATTCAGTGAACCCAAATCCCAGCAGAAGTTTGGCAGAGGAATGAGTCAGTTCCTGGGATGCCAGCATTAATGGCTGAGGTCCAGACACTAATCTCAGATGCACGGCACGTGTCGCCTCCTATCTTGGTTAAGCCACGTCTGAGACTTGCACACACAGTGCATAACAGCAGATTGTCCAAGGCATATGCTGCTTCCAGTGCCATACGTTTTAGTTTAAAATCTGGTCCATAAGGTATGAGTGTTTTGTTGTTTTTTTTTTCCTTCAGTTGTTTGATGAAGAAATAAAAACAAAAGAAAAAGAAAGCAAAAATTTATTTACAGCACTCGCCCTTGATTTACCCCTCTGACTGCTTCATCTTCTATTCCCCTCCTTCAAGAGGATTCAATCAGAACCACACCAAAGATGCAAAGAAATTAAAGTAATAATAGAAGCAGCATAGGAAGATTATTTTCCTTCATTTGTTCTTCTGTATATGTAAGACATGACAGGATTCGATAAACTCACAAGTATTTACTCTTTAAGCTAATTCTGCAGTGTTGTAAAACATGCAAACTGCAGGCCAGAAAGAAATAAGAGAGTCAGCATAGCAAAACTCGATTAGAAAGTTTGATTTGATTATCTGTTCCTTATTTGCATCACACTGCTGTTTCACTCCAAGCTACCTGACTGGAATATTTTCACTGAAATCTGAGTGTGGAAACCAAAGCTATCAGCAGAATAACAGGCTGCAGGAAGTGCAGTGTTTTATGCTGGAACATTCCAGCACACTAATTGCTGCTTTGACAATCATACTCCAAACATTTTCTTGCTTCATTTAATCTCTTGGTTTCCAGTGGAAAAATGTCCAGAAACAATGCAGTTGAGCTTGAAGATGAGAAATGGGAGACTGAGTGGCTGAAAGGTACCGTATGAGTGGACTGATGAAGTGCCTTAATGTACTGGCCTTGAACTGTACAAACTTCATGGTGAATTCAGCCAGATTAAGGAGAGTGAGAATCAATCAGTTTCAGATGGCTCTAAAAGTTGCAATAAAAGGGAAGATGGTGGTCCATTCATTGTCTAAGACCTACATGGAAGACCCTCTTGTGTAATAATAATTAAAAAGACTCAACTAGAAGGGTTAGTTTGAAAAACAATGAAGAAAACCGCCGATCCCTCTGTTCTTAGAAGAAAGCACATTAGCTAAATGATTGATTTTGTGCTTAATTTTTTTTCTTCCTTTTTTTCCCCCTTATTTCTCAGCAAGTATTGATC
Organism: Euphonia xanthogaster; assembly: GCA_034509185.1. Lineage (NCBI taxonomy): Eukaryota > Metazoa > Chordata > Aves > Passeriformes > Fringillidae > Euphonia > Euphonia xanthogaster. Next base: position 58,365,563 of record JAYDZK010000001.1, on the reverse strand, counting down.
TCATTCTCTGTATCGCATTAAACACCCCAAAGTATTATCAATTGCATACTTAGCCCAGATTAGGAGAGCTAAATGTGAGACTCATTTTAAAAAGTCTAGTCATATCAATTTTCACTTTTTGATAAGCTATTTTTAGCCTTTCACATTAAATCATGACAGACACCCGAAAACAAGCTACTTTTGGCTACTTTTAAATGAAAGTTTGTACAGGTTGCATGCCAATTTTTAAAAACATATGCCTGTTTTGCTCGTGTATAACCACCAAAAAAGAAATAAACAGTTGAAAGGAAAAGGACACAACTCTGCTTCTGAGGTGATGTAACAAAGAATGATCTTTACCGTCACTGTCCCTGATTTACAGAAATTTCTCTCTTGCATACTGGAATCGTATATAATCTAGATGAGATTGCTAGGGCCAGAAATCTTAATTTATTTATTGTATAAGCATAATGCCAGCCACCTCCTGTTTTCATTACACCAATCTAATGCCAGCCATTTCCTGTTTTCATTAGACCATTGTAATGCTAGACTCCTACTGTTCTCATTAGTGCAGGACTGTGTAATGGCAACCACCTCATGTTTTCATTATAACAGAACTGTATGGTGCCAGCTGCCACTTATTTTACTTTACAGAAGAGCATTTGAATAGTCCGTATCTTTTTCAAGAGAATATATACAGAGATGTCAAGGACCCTAGGGGTTTAAGGCCCCTGAGAAAATGATGGGAAACTCCCTTCCTGACAATTTTGTTGCTGGAAGAATAGCAGTGTTTATACAGTATATACAGAGAAGAGGTTAAAGGCTGGGGTTAAACTGTTGTGGAACAGGTTTAAATTCAAGGAACTGCCTTTCTTGTCCATACCCTCTTTGATCTTCCTGAAGAAGATAAAAAGGAAGTTGCAATTGTTCAAGGTCTGGATTAGAATATTAGGGAAATGCAAGTCAAATTCCTGGTTCCAGTACACATTGCCTGTGCACACCATAACCTATAAATTCTGTCATATTACTCCCATTGTGACTGGTCTGGAGATAATAGGATTTTCACTATCTGAAATATTGTTTTGTTTTGCTTTGCTTCTCTTCTGTAATGCTTTTACAGTATGAAACATTTCACTACTTATCAGTAGTGCTTAAAAAGAAGCTGTAACTCCTTCTCTAGGGTCATCCAATGCTATTGTGATGGTATTAAATAGTACTCAGTACTGCCTGATGACACAAAAATTTTCAATTGAGACTTCTTAAAAATACAGTCCGAAAGCTGAAAGAGTTCTGTTACTGAGGTACAGTTAAGTTGTTCTTACACTGCAGAACATTAGGGCTATGCTTATTTTTTGTAATAGGTATCAGAATAAAAACTCCTCTAAATAGAAAAAAAAATATAAGATGCTGCAAAAGGTTTTTTCTGAAAAAGTTTTCTGTATTATTATAAATAGTTTATACCTAGATGCTCAGATTTCTGTCCATATGGAACATAATATAGGTGTCCAAAAACCTCTCCAAAATATACCACTGTCATTGCTCTGTAAAAGCTATGTAACTTCTATGTGGATACCTTGTAACATCACTGCAAAAACATACCTGGTTTACATAAGGGGTCTGCAGCCTCAGTTCTATAATGAATGAATGAACTGCATATTAGTCGTGAGGTAGAGCTACCACATCAACTGGTACACACACATCTGCTGCCTCTATTCTGAAGCCTTGGGAGCTTCAAATGCTTGGTATCACAACCAGAAAAAGCACCACAGTGAAGGCCATTACTCTGTACCTGACCAAAATTATCACTTCTGCACAGTGACTTTGATTTTAATTATTTGTGTGATGTCAGCTTGTCATGTTTTATTGGTTGTATGTTTTAATGATTTATAGCTTCCCTGCTGCTCAGGAGAGGAGAAGAAAAGCTCTGTGGACATGTATTATGGAAACAAAATTTTCCTGTTACTATAAATGCTGGTTGTGGTGTGTTGACCTTGGCTGGAGTCCAGGTACCCACGAAACTGCCCTAACAGCCCCATTTCCAGGAGGGCAGGAGAAGGAGAAAATAGATTCAAAAAACCCTGATGGGAAAAGATAAGGACAGTTTAAAATAGCAAAAGCAAAACTGTGAGCATTAGCAAAAGAAAACAAAAGATTTATTTTTTACTTCCCATCAGCAGGTGATATCCAGTCCTTTTCTGGGAAGTAGGACTTCAGTACATGCAGCAGTTGCTACAGAAGAAAAATATAATAAATAATGAATCCCTCCCTCCTGCCTCCTCCTTTCTCTCAGCTTTCATGTCTGAGAAGATATCATATAGACTGCCCCTTTGGTCATCTGTCCGGGCTATGTCCTGTGCCAAGGTCCTTCCCATCTCCAGAGTACTGCTGGGGGCGGGATTGTGTGTGGAATGTTGGGCAGGCAGCACTGATGCTGTGCCAGCCCTGCTCAGCAGGAGCCAAAACACTGGTGTGGTACCAACACCTTTCCAGCTACCAGGGCAGAGCACAGCACTGTGAGGGCTGCTGTGGGGAAAATGAACTCCATTTCAGCCAGACCAAATACTCTGGAACTTACACTGATTTGTCTGCGAGAAAAGAGCTCTTCAAAAGTGTTTTCTGTTCAGTGTTTCCAGTCTTGATGGAAAAGTTGTGTTTTCAAGAAAATAAGTGTTCTTTGTCATTCTCAGATTGCTGTATTATTAACATCACTGAATAGAGTAATTGACAGATGTATATTAGTGTTGCTAAAATGATTAAAAGCTCTGGAAATCATAACCTGTCAGTGTTCCCTGAGAAACAAAGACCTTTCCATCTGTTAGGGGACTCTGTAAAGGATTGTAATGAGTCACCTTTAAAATGACAGCTGTCACCCTTAGGATTTGAGCCTCAAAGGAAGGGGGAAAATATAAAGAAATACATATAAACTGTCAATCAAAATATCCTTAATTTGTTATTATTTCGATCACCTCACTCTGGGCAGGGTGAGATAACTTGTAATTTTTCAATGATCTCTAGTGTCTGGATTAGGTCCAAGTCAATAGGAAAGCAGTTATGTTTAGCAATGTTATCATTTGATAAAGCACCATATCCCTGCATATGTCTTTGCACATTTTCTGTCACAGTCTTCACAATGAATAAAATTTTACAAGGATAATGGCATGTGATAGCAGCACGTTTGAAGATTACTTCTGAGTTTTGGAAACCAAATAAAATGGAAACCGAGTGATGGAACTGAAGGATGTGAGGGGGTTCACTTGTAAATATGGTAAACTCTACATGTACCACTACACCTTCCCCTTTTATATTTGTTTTAGTAAATGTGAGTGGTTTGTCATTTCTCTGCTTGTGCCATTTTTCCTGTTTCTGATACATTTTCTGAACTAAGGCAGGTGGAGTCATAACATTTTCTGTGAAATAAAATGCAAATTCTGTTATGCTAATGGACCACTAAGAACTGAATTAGATTAAGCAGTGGTGGTAAATCAGCAATTATGCTGCTTTTTTTCTTTTACATAGCAAGATTTCAGCAGAAATAAAATTCAGTGGTAGTCACCACTAGAGGAGAAAGCCTAGGGCTGTTGATGTGCTTTACTGAATTTAGTATACATTTTACCACTACTCAGATGCAGTCTTTAAAACCAAGGATGCTGAGCAAAGTGCTTTGAGTCAGCTGGTAACACAGTATATTAATTACAGCTCATAATAACTTCCATTTTTACATAATTGTTGCATAGTTGTACATGTTATGCCAAATAAAATCCTCAGTCTTGACTAGTGATTGTGATTAATATTTATGCTGCTTTTAAAAATGAGCATACTTTTAGCTTCACCAATGCTGAAGATTTTCTGGATTATTTATAAAATGCAACAAAAATAATAACTAAAGAAATTCCCAGACTTAGGAAAAAGGTGGTTCTTCAAATAGAGCTCTGATTTTTTTATCTGTCTGCAAGAAAGCATTCTCTGCTAACACACACAGGCATTGAACCAGGATTGGTCTTTCCCCAGACCACCCTTCAAGGCTTGGAAGTGTCAACTAGCATTTACTAGTATGCCTTATAAACACTCAGGATGAAGGAAATAAAGTGAATGAGGAGAGCTGGCATGCACTTACAAGAAACTATGGGATTCAAGATTTGGCAGCTGCACCTGGTGGCTCCTTGCAGTTGCATGTTGTCATTGCCCATGGAAGCTTGAAATTTTTCCAGGCAGGAGGTGATGTGAACATCACCTTAGACTACAGGAATTACTGGTTATCAGCAGAGCTGTCTCAGGTTTACATTCTTGATCCCACAGTAAGCTTGGCAAATCTCCATGAAAGCTTTTTGAACAAGAGTGCTTGAATCAGACGTCCTCCAATTGTTTGTACTTCTCCTCCTGTTGCCATAATATGATGAGCCCCTGACATTTCACCTCTGCTAAAGGGATAAGATGTAATAGGAACTGGATGTCTGCCTAAAGCATAGTATTCCTTTTCCTTCTCTATCTTGATTTCTGCTGCCAGACACATTAATACTGCAGCTGCAATGGTTTTACAATTTAGGAGTGCATAGAAGGTTATTAATAAGTGCAGTAGTAGAAATCTTTTAAAAGAGATGATTCATTTGGAAATTAAAGGATTGACTGTGCTTGCTATCGCTATACAGGCTTTTTTTTTTTTTTTTTTTTTTTTTTTTTTTTTCCAAAAGTGGGGTT
>JAYDZK010000001.1:58332168-58359832 GCA_034509185.1 Euphonia xanthogaster | reverse complement strand
TGAGATTCCCCATAGAACTCACAATAGTGAATGAAGAATTTGTTTATAAAAATCTAAGTATTTTAATCAGAAAATAAAAATATTGTTTTGATATAGTTCAGCAACTTTAATCAATGTTTAAATCAAAGAATTTAAAGAAATAAATTGAGGTCTTATCTACAAATATTATGATGAATATTTTTTTATTATATGGTAAGAAGTGTGAAGACAAATAAGAAATATTCTCTAAATTTTCTACATTAGATGAATTTTCAGTGTAAAGAATTTGAAATTGACATATAAAAAGGAAGCAGTGGTGACTAATGGGGTCACTTGTAGAAATCATTACCGCATGCAGCATCATAATTGATGCCTGTTGTAAAATGCTTAAAAAATATATGCATGGAACATTTTCCTATAGGCAGTAATAACAGAAATAGATGTCATTTCCTGATGGTCAGACACCTATGGTGGCTTTATTTCAATGCTGATGCCAGTCTAGTGATCCATTTTTATTGCTCTCAAATCAAACCATTGAAAAGACCGTGTGACAGGGTGTGATTGCCCTCACAAAAATGGAGAATGTACAGGTATTGCAAAATGTAATTGTAAATTTGTTAAGGAGTATTTCTTAATTTCCATAGAGTTAGTATTCAAAGTATTAAATAAAATATGTTTACAGAAACGGAATTTTCATTATTCCTTTCCTCCATAGGTCAACATCTGAATCTGCTGTCCAATCATCTATGTTTCAAGCTAGTCCTATACTATTAACTCTTACCAAGAAAAATTTCAGAATGTTTACAGACATTTTGGAGCCTTGCCCAAATCAGAGGTATTATCTCTAATGTAAAGAACTTATAGGGGGAAACCATGTCAGAACACCATTTTCACAAAATAACAAAGGGCCCAGCATATGACTAGTCTGTATTTAGGAAAAAAAAATCTTCTTAAAAAATATTAAAAATAATTTGTGTCTCAGACAGAGAAAAAAATTTTCCCCAAAATTAAAACTAAATATTTTCATAAGCCAGGCATTATCAGGAACAATTAACAATAAATAAACCAACACGCTGTACTCTTTTCCCTGAATCATAACATATGCATTATGGAGTGTGCATCTTGGAAAACTCTTAGATGGCTCATTAATTCCTTGATCCATTTCTTCATGCACTACTGAAACTAAGGTGACCTTTCACAAATCAAACTATGCGTACAGCAGACAGTTGTCCTTTCTACTGGAGAAATTTCATTTTTAGGGAAACATTACTAACTGAAGAAATAAGCTTTCAGCTGCCTTCATGTCTTAGACTCAATAAAGGATAAGGATAGGGTATTTATCCCATGAGTGAACACCCTGAAGCAGTAATACGTGGTTGGCTTAAAGGAGATCTAAGAATCTCTGTTTGACAGACTGGCCACTTTCCAAATGAGAAATCAATGACCGTATTCTGGGTAAAGAAAAGCCAGGATGGTTTATGACTTGTTCTACATCTACTGTGGATCCAGCCAAGCTCTGAATCACACACAGTTGAAGACAGTAAAAGTAACATCCCATGTCCAGTGAGGTCCTTAGCAGCATAAGGTACATTCTGTCAGGACTCTGCACAGACAGTGACTTGCTAGATTTTAGAAATTAGCCTGTAGAAAGACAGATATATGTAGCCTGAAAAAGGGAAAATAACATTGTTGGGTTTCAGTGCCTAAGATGGGCAGCTAACTAGATGCAGGCTGGTTTTTTTTCTGGTGAGGAGACTTGCAGAAAAAAATGAAATGGGTAAAAGGTAATTCTATCTGCAGTAATAACACACACCTTTATAATACCTGTAATGTTCTGAAGAAACTGAAATTCTATTTAGATGTCAAAAGCAATGCTTATATATTTAATTACTTTAAAAAATCACCCAAACAAGCAAACAAAACTCAAAAAACTCCTCCTAAAAAAAAAAAAACAAACCCTAAAAATTCTGGTTTACAGGCTTTACACTATTTGGTATGTCATTGCTACAGTCACATGGGAGCAGACAGAGAGGGCCACACATTATGAGGGATTGATCATAATGCTCAAATACATCGAAACCCAACCAAGCAAAAGAGGTTAATGAAAGTGTTAAATTATAACAACAAACTCAAAAAAAACCAGACATAGGACTTAGTAATATTTTTTCCCAGCAATTTGTCATATTGTTTACAGCAACATGAAGAAAATTACTCACACTCTTAAGAAAGACATAATTTAAAAAGTTAAAAAGCAAAAACCAATTCCTTGTATTCTTCAGGTTGTTCTCCACTTGTATACTCAAGCCTTGTTTTGATCTCTCCTGCTAGGCTGACAGTCTAAGAACTTACAGCCCCACACCATTTATAATGTTTCTGGTGAACTCACATCAGTGTACCAAACCAAAATATCCTTTATTCAGCTCCATGTTTCTATGAGCAAATAACAGCCTGTAGGGATTCAGTGCATCAGCTGCTTAAAAGATAAACCTACCCAGCTTGATGAAAACTCTTCTCCACTTTCCTGTTGAGAGAAAACGGTTACACATTTCTAATAAATGAAGCAGGAACTGTCATTTTTTTGGCAAACTGATAACTAGATGTAACAGCCGCATTGCCACAAGTTGCTTTTCCAAAGTAATTACCATCAGGCTCCCTGTGGTATGCAGTGTTTAACACATTTCTTCTGTGTTAATGAATGCAAAAGCAGGCAACACCACTATTAGTAATCGCTTTTTATTCGTAGTCCTCATTTTCCAGATAGGTCACATTAAACACAGCCATTAAACAATAGCGGTTGAGAAAATCCATACAATGTATGCTGCTTTTGTTTGGTTTTTTTGTGTCATTCACCAGTCATTGGTGCAACTTTGAGCCATATGGGGAGACAGGGGCTGATAAATGAGAATGCCAACCTGTATCACAATTGGGCCAGAGAAGTCAAAACCTTAATCAGATTTCATTCAATTACACTCCAAGTCAACAAATCTTGATAGCCAAAACTCCCATTTAAATTAATGCAATAATAACTGCTGCCTGATGTCAAAAGAAAGCAATTAAACAATAATGAGTGGGTGTATGTTATGCTAGGCTTCAGACTCCTTCTTGACCTCAGCAATTTCCCTTCCATTTGACAGCAAGCAACATGAAATCTTGTTTGAATGGTGTATCTTGCTCCACTATGAACACAGTTTGACTTCTAGGGGTAACGTGGATTGGGAAACATCTATTCTTAAGTGGCAAATCACAGTTCAGGAGAATCTGTTTCCTGATAAACATGCCAATTAAAGAAAAAAAGGGAAAAAAGAAAGGTCTGATTTTGAGTTCTGATTTGATTGGCCAATTGTATAAGGAACTCCCAATTGCTGGCTTTTTTTTAATTAAAAAAAGATACAGAATGCCTTATTCATTATTCACAGTGTACAGTGCAAATTTATTAGTTGCTTTACTTGCCTCCCTTAGCTCCAACTTTCCTTTCATACTCTTGTGACAGATATTTCCTTTCAGTCTTATAAAGCATGTGTGTAAAAAATGAGAGAAATAACTCATAAACTTTATCTTTCATTCCTGCCTCTTTCTCCAATGGTGATAGTAGAGATATCACGGAGAAAAAAAAACACTTTAAAATCTTTTGTGTGCAGTATGTCCTTCACACACAATCATGTTAATTTTGAGTGAACCAGCAAAACTCACATTCTATAAGCTCTGCTGGTTTACTGGTTCATTATGTATCCATTCTAAATTGTGAAATAATTTTTTTAACCTGGGATAATCTTATATTGGGAAGCAGTATGCCAGAGTTCTACAAAACAAGGCAGTTGAAAGACAAATTAAATAAAAGCAAGATTTCCTAAACTCTTCTATAAAGCTGTGAGTCATGAATTCTGAATTACATCAGAGTGGTAAATAAATAATCACTACTAAATACAGATAATGTGTTAAACAGCTAAAGCTAGTAAATCACAAGTGACAGAGAGCCTTAAGGTAAATTCCTCTTACATTGGCACAGCCCTTTCTCAGAATGTTGTGGTTTTTATGTCTTCAGAAACATACAATGAATTGTACAATTGGTTACTCAGTGTTAAAATCATTTATAAAATACACAAATCTCCATCACTTGACTGCATTTACATACTGGTGTAGATTTTGCTGAATAATGGATCTCACTGGCAGAGCTAAAGACTTGGTGCACAGACACTGAAGTGATGGGCACCACAGAAATACGTAGAAAAGACTGATCAAACAATAAGAATCCTCTTCACTATGGAATTTCAAGCTATCAAGCTATCAAGCAAAACCAATCTCGGGTCTCCTGGCCAAAAAAAAAAAACAAAAAAAACCAAAATTATATAACACAGACAACACCACGTTTTAGATACATAAATTGTCCAAAACATGGAGAGTAGCTTGATAAGACATGTACAAGATCCTTCCTTTTGCATGTAATTGTAGACATTTTTTAACAGGAGCTAAAAGCAAACTGTCAGAATTGGTGTCTTCCAAAGACAATTCATTGTAGGATTGACTAGCTAAAATCACCATTTAAATGCAATCCCTAGACCAAAATAGGCTGTTGGGTAAACTTTTGTTTTGAACGGATAAAAAAAAATAAGGCTTGTGGTATTTCAGATTGCCAACCCCTTTTATAAATGTTTTTATAGTACAGATTAAATTTAAGAAACCAAATTCATAGTTTTTAAACAATGTGCCAGTGGTATTTCCAGCAGAGTATCTAAAGTATATAAGGGACAAATCCTGAGCTAAATATTTTATTCTTATTCTTATTCTTGTCCTGTAGAAGGTCATTTGCTCTTTTCCAAGTTTCATTCAATTTTGAATTTTTCAAATGCAATAAAAACATTCTTAAGAAACAATAATAAAAAGTAGAAACGATATCCCAAGTTATTTTAAGTTATTCTGCAAATATTATTCAGATCTGGTGAAAACCTGACTAAAAACACCCCCCCAGAATAAGCAGCATTTATCTAGAACTGCAGTAAGATATTGCACATTCTAAAGAATCAGATTAAATACTGCTCCTGCTACATTGGCACTGACATAATTTTCAGCTCTACAAACTTAATATCAAAACTTTTAAAATGGTGGCATCTCTGAAGAATTCAATCAAATATCCTACATTGAACAGGCTGGCTGCATGTGTTGGAGAAAAAAAAAACAAACCCAAGGAGGTTCCGGATATTGGTTTGAGTGTAATTTTTGTTATTAAGCATGGGCTTGCAATAGAAGCTTCTACAAGGACTTGCACATAACCATGACTGATGTATGTATTTGTAGGCTGTTCAGTTAGCTCCATCAGCTCACTCAAACATATTTTGAACAGATTATGTACTGCAGTACTTCGTAGACCATACATTAAACAAGAGACTTTGCTCTGAGGCGCTGCTTCCCATATTCCATGGGGAAAAGGAAGCAGGAAAAAACAAAACTCATAGAGTTCGACAGCTACTGAGGCAACACTTGCCATTTACAATATAAGCCCAAATATTTTTGCAACACAACTATATATTAATTTAATAAAATACACAATATAGCTCTTATACACTCAACAATTTGGCTCATATGCACTGAATCTGCAATAAATCAATAAAAATATGTCATTTGATGTAAACACACTGAATCTTCTTACATTTGCACATTTAAATGACCATGTGATTTTTGTGGATGTCTGACATTTTCACTTTCCTGAGCTATTTTAGTGTCCACAAATGAATAAAAAAGTGTTAATATTGTTAATTTCTTTTCTGTATTACCGTTAAGGTAACTCTTTTTTCCCCAAACTTTATTTCACCTCTTTTTTTTTTTTTTAGCTTATCACTAACTGTTTATAGCTTTGTTGGACACTAAAATGCTAAATAGATATTAAAATCTTTTTTTTTTTTAATTTTATCAAGTGAATTAGCTTATGTGTGTGCAGGACAAGATGGACTATATAATTTTACATTTAACCTTAATATGATATGTAGTGTTTCATTAATGATGAGGATATGTTTTCTTGAATAATGATCTGGAATGGTTCTTTTTGTTTTATTCTTCTTTTTTTTTTCTTTTTTTTTTTTTCATATTTCATATTTGTGGCAGATAACTTTGTACATAAATGTTTACCACAAATGAATGTTAATGTTTGGTGTCACTTGGACTACTACAAGAACTCTTTATAGGACTTTCAGTAGAAGCCTGTGGTGGCTGCTGGAAATTCACCACAGATCAGCATAATTCCAACCCTGTTTTTCTTGGGGTTTATACGTAAACAGTAAAGTCAGCATCAGCTATTGAGGACAGTCTTAAAGTATCAGACGTATTTCCATTCCATCTTTCTTACACCTTCCTATCAGATTGTCAAAAGGGCACTGTCTTTCCTTCTTTCATTTTGTTCTTGGTGTACTTGACTCTGTCCTAATGAAAGTTTGGTCAAAATGAAACCAGTGTTATCTGTCAAAAAGAAAGAGCAGTGAAAAGAACATACTTGTGGGCACTTCAGATGTTCACTAAAAGCCTTAAAGCAGCATTGGTCTTCCTTCATTCCTGTAATGCTGTTATAACCAGGGAATTTATTTATTTATTTACTTTCAATCATCAGAAGAGGAATGCAACTGCCAGCCTGTCCTTATTTTCCCCCTCACTTTCTGATGGCCACAGGGTCACTTCCCCGACAGTCCTGCAAGAGCTTGTCTATTTCTCTCACAACTTCCTCGGCATCCACCGACTCCCTGCCTAGATCCCGGGCTGAACGGTCTAACTGCTCCAGAACTGAGTCCATTTCACTGGAGTCTCGGCTCACTCGGGAGTGCACGTCTGCAAAGGCCCTAGCCATCTGATCTGATGCAATGAAGGAAGCGTCCTTTGACTGTTTACTGGGCGATAGATACTGACTGTCAGTTGACAAGTACTGGCTGCTTGGTTCAGCCAAGGCTCCTGATTTCACTTCACAACCATCCAGTGGTCCTTTTGTTGAGGTGCAAGGCTCAATGCATGTCTTGGTTGGGCTGCTCGATGCTGAGGGAACCTCCTGAAGCAGAGGACTCAGGGCACGNNNNGCTTTTAAGTAAGGTTTAACATTGGCAATGAGAATAGTGTGCTCTCTCTTGTCTTTCCCAAATGTACAAAAAGTCTTTTTCCCGGTGGGATTCACAGTTTCATATGTCTCAGTCTCAACATTAGCTTCAACTGTGGGTACAAAGAGATTTGTGCGATAATCTGCATTCTCAGCCTGACTGGCTGCAGGGAACTGTGGCATCCAACACCTGTCAGAATGACCAAGCACTCTGCATTCATCTGTGCAGTTAACACATTCTTCTTGTTCTGCAAAACAAAGAGAAAAAACTCTAATTATAAGTGGATTTATTTAGGCTAATGAATAGGCGATGATCACCACGTGATGGGCTCGCTTGACATCTGGTTTCTTAATTATGGAGAAAAAGAAGAAGCTATAATTAAAATATTTCAGAAGGTTTGCATAAACCTGTTAGTTGAGACAATAGATTTATTTAACTCTGTTCTCCAAATATTAAAGCATTCACACAGCCCAATGGAAGTATAAAGGGGTCATTAGAGACTCATTCTCAGTGGAATTGAGCTTCATCTGTAAACTAATCTGCTGTAGAAATCTTTTAGGCTTTATTCTGTAAAACTCATACTAGAAAAGAGTGAACAGTACTTAGGGAACTCAAAAGGAATTATAAGGATTAATTTTTCAAATCAAATAACTGAGCAGTGACTGCCTTTCTGGAACTACAAACACTTCATAAAAATCAGCAAGCTGCTTTTTCTTTTTTTGTCACCTCCATTTCATTTATAATTGTTATGTTGTGTGACAATCACAAAATAAAAAGGTTTTCTTGAAAAGCCTACTTTTCCTGCTGAGAGCAGAGAACTAGAATCTTCCATCAGTATGCATTAAATATAAGCTTGTCAAAAAGCGCATATTGCAATTTTATTAGACACGAGTATGGATCATGTAATCAGTTTTCCCTTCTTTTGTTTTGGTGCAACTTAGTGAAAATGGGTTTGCTCAATACATACAATTTGGAAGAATGACAAATGGTGACACCCTTTTTGAACTGATGATGTTTTCAGATAGGCTTTCTATATCCTTGTTTCTTTCAAAGAATATAGTTACATGAGATTACCTTGGTATACTTTTAGAACATAAGTTTTGGTACTTCCTATTCTACAATTAAAAGAAAACTTTCTGTTTTAAAAACCTTGACTTGTGTGTCGTTTGCATTAAATATGTTACATTTGGGCCAATATTTACTGTCTTATAATTGTACTCACAATTCTAAACAACTGTCGGGAATAAGAAAAATAATAATTAATATAAATCCTTTTATAATCTCTAGGTTTCAGTTAACTATACATTGATCTTGATAATTTTTCTTTCACAAAATGAGCATATGGGTTTGATACTCATTTTTTGAGGAATTTAGTATTTTTAAAGTGCATGGAATTCCAGTTAGACCAAAAACTGTTAGCATACCTTTAAATATAAGGATGAAACACACATACAGACACGCATAATAAGTCTTCAGAAAAGCAGAACAAACATGTTGATCCAAAGATGGGGAGAATTTAAGCAATCATCATATTTCTAAATTAGAAAATAAATTCCTAGTAATCTTATATCACCACCTGATTAATGAATGATTGCACTGCAGAAACATGGCAAAAGAAACACCAAAGGTGATCTGTGGGAATCCAAGAGTATAAACCGTTTTTTACATTTCTAAAAAGATAGGAATAAATAGGACTTTAATTAAACTTAAATTGTATTGTGTCAGAGTGATGTTAAACTGTGATAATTTGCTCGGAACTGATAGTTGTTAGTGATACAGTAGTATGAAAAAGTGTCATTCTGTATACGAGCTCCCTTCCTTGAAGGCTTTAAAATCTAAGTATGGTGTAAACCCTGAAAAAATACCAAAAGCAAGTGAGAATTAGGTACAGAGAGACAACAGAACAAAGTGATTGTTGAGGAAAAGGATGTAACATAGGGGCCTTAAACATGAAATTCATAGAGGTTAGTCAGCCTCAGCTGTGTATCTGGAAAAAACCTGGAAGATCTTCCTGGAAGATGTATCAAAACATATGGAAGATGGGGAGGTGATTAGACACAGACAACAAGGCTTCACTGAGTTCAGATTGTGTCTGACTAATCTGGTGGCTTTCTAGGGTGGAGTGAATGCATCAGTGGACACAGCAAAGTCTTTTGTAAGGCCTTTGATATGGACAAATATTGATACGGCCGCAATATTCTTGATGCTAAGTTGGAGATTGATGGATTTGATGATGGATTGTCAGATCAATAAGGTAGTGGCTGGATGGTCACATGCAAATAGCTGCAGTCAATGGCTCAATGTCCAAGTGGAAACCATAATGAGAGGTGTCCCTCCAGGGTCCACACTGGGGCCAACATTATTTATTATCTGCATTAATGAGATAGACAATGGAACTGAGTGCACCCTAGAATCACGAGCTGAATGGTGCATCTGGTTCGCTGGAGGGAAACGATTCCATCAGAGGGACTGAAAGGATTGAGAGATGGGGGCCACATGAACATCATGAAGTTCAACAAGTCCAAGTGCAAGGTCTTGCACCTGAGCTAGAGAAGTCAGTATCAGTACAGAATGGGGGATGGACAGATTGAGAGCAGACCAGTTGAGAGGGATTGGGTTTACTGGTGGATGAAAAGTTGGACATGAGCCAGCAGCCTGTGCTCACAGCCCAGATAGTCAATTGTGTCCTGGGCTTCATAAACTAGAAGAAAGCAGATTTAGATTGTACAGGACGTGTAAGCTCTTTGATATGAGAGTAGGGAGACAGAGGAACAGATTTCCCAGAGAAATTGTGGATGTCCCATCACTTGGAGTTTTCAAAGTCAGGTAGGACAGGACCTCGAGCAACCTGATCTAGCGAGGGACATTCCTGCCCATGGTAGATATTTCAAGGTCTTTCTGACACAAACCATTCATTGATTCTATGATCTCCAAAGAAAACTAATCCACATGCTGCTTTTAATATCAAATTGAAACTAAAATTATCATGATGAAAAGCAGGAGTAAAATAACCCCAACCTTAGGACTGTTACAAAGTGGAAGAACTGAAAAGATTTTGAGGAAGAAATTTAAGTTTGTTGCATTTGATTTTACTTCACTTGAACGAGATGGCATTGGTATGCATAACCACAGAGACAACATATGTGTGGCAATTGCTTAATGAAATGGGAGCCATACAAACGAAGGACATAGCTATACACCTCATTCCACCCATTAGTTCACCTCCACTAAAGTTCTCTGTATCTAGTTTTCTGGAGCTTCCACAGCATCAAACAGCTGCTGCTTTAAAACAGCCAAGGGAAACAGCTACTCTCTCTCTGTCTCTCTGTAAAAAAAAAAAAATAAAACCCAAACAACCAAACTACCTCCTCCTGCTCCAAAAAAAACTCACTCAAAAACACAAAAATTCACAAAACAAACCAAATCAATGCATTTTTTAAAACACCTTCATCTTCCTGATCCTTCAGAGTAGACTTGTGGCAAGCTCAGCCTCTAACTTTAAAAGTGGACTTTCAGAAATAGGAGAAATAGGTGCTTTCTTCAGGATTTTCCCTAACAAAATCTAAAGTTACTTTTTCTCTCATATGTAATTCATGACAGTTCTGAGTAAAAGCTTTCTGGCACTTTTAAAAATTTACATAAACAAATAATCTGCTTTCCAACTAACTTTTATGTTGTAAGCTTAACTATGCTCTGTATGATATTTATAAACAATTTTGTTGCTTTGTAACAGAAGACAAAAATAAAACCCTGCTGCACATTAGCTACCATAAAATGCTCAGAACTGCACAATCAATGGACCAGTATTTTTCTCTGCTCCTCTCTTTTCAATTACACTATCAAAGCCAGATCCCTCTTTGCTCTTTCCTTTCTCACAAAAAAAAATCCAAACATTACAGTCTATTTCATCATACCACAAAAAAGCCATCTGTAGGAGAAAAATTCTTTCTGTCTTTCAGGTAGTAGTTCTATGTCATATTATCTTAAAATAAATTAAATAAATATACATATATACATATATGTATATATGTATGTATGTATGTAATCCTCCACTCTGTGTATTGACAACACACATATTTACATGCATATATATATATATATATATATGAAACATAGAACTAGGAAATTCTATTTTCACACTGACTCTTTTTCTAAGACTCGACTGAACTGTATTTCTTTTAAAAAAAATATTTCCTGAACTAAGATTGAAAGAAACAGCTCAGATGAAAGGTAAAGTTCAGAGAAGTTCTCAGTCACTGGAAATAAGGACTGCAAGCTTATTCAGTAGGTATTCTGTTCTGTGCCAAAAACTATGCTTTCAGGTTTTCAACACTCATTAAGTTAATTTATTACAACCAAGTTATGTTTGAAGATGTATATTTTTAGCTCTCACACACATGCATACACATACATTGGTATGAAGAGGGGCTTTTCACAGTGTTTAGATTATTCATTACTGCCAACAAAAATACAAAGTTTGCTGGCAATCTCTAAGTATAAGCTATATATCATATAGCATATATATGTTATGCACATATTGCATGCTCTATTTTCTTTCCTCTTCACATTTCCTGTAATTTTTAAAGCAATTTTTCTACTTGCATTCCTACTCACTGTATTGACTAACTTTCCATTTCTGCTCCCTGGACATGGTAGCAGTGACTAAATTATATATGAAGCCAAAAAATCTACAAAAAATACAGGGAATGATCTTGATTTGAAACCCACCTGCATTGCACGAGTTTTCTTCGTCTAGCCCTGAAAAATCTCTGCCTTCGCTTTTCATTCTTTAATGTCACATCATAGGGAATGGATTTTGAGTATTGATTAGAATACATTATAAGCTGCTTGTCTCACCATTAGCCTGTAGTTTTGACTGCTACAGCTACCACACAGTGAAGAAAATCAAACAGGGGTTTTTATACTAGCAGCAGAAATACAAACACGAAGTGAACTATCACCACCAAGGGCCAAATTAGTACATATGAGAAAATAGAATCAATTTAAAGGTAAATATATAAATATATATATGAAAAAGAGGTTATATGCTGTGTTGTACAGCAAGATGTGCTGGCAGAGTGATATGCACCATCAGTCTTTATCTCTGTGCTTGTCTCCCTCCTGTTGAAAATAAACCCTTAACAGTGCATGTGTGTACAATAAACAGAAGCAGTCTAGAGGTTTTCCTAACTCTCTGGAGCTTTAAGGGTAAACAGTCAGAAGTGCTTTACTCACTTAGGGGAGAACATACACTAAAATAGCACTGCTAAATTATCAGCTGTAGAAAGAAAAGGAAACAAGATATCTGTAAACAACAGTCGCTTAGATAGGAAATGTATTCTGGATGGAAATTCAGAGATGGTGCAGGATGAAAGTTATATTGGAAACATATAAAATGTAAGGCAAGATACGCATTTTGGCACAGCAGAAGACATCTTACATATTTTATTCTGTCAGCAGATGAGCTCTATTTAATATCTGCCTTCTATAGCAATCTAAGAGAAAAAGGTTCTTTTATTGTGGTATCTACAATTTCCTACAATTTCTTTATAAATATTGAACAAAATTAATTGTGGGTACTGATTTCACCCTAAATATATTGCACTAGGAAGTTAATTAATTAATGCTTTAGATAGCTGACTCTTTTCAATGGCTAAACCAGATATCTTATTTTGACTCACTAATTATATGAAATCTGCATAGCAATAAAAAAGAAGAAGCTCAAGAATTATTATTTTTTTAAACAGTAACTCAATGGAAAAATCAAGTCAATAAATACAACGGTTTTTGCAATTTAACTGGTCCCTAATTATTTAAATTATACATACATACAAAGCAAGAAAACAAATTTAAGTGAAACATCAGCCTGCAAAGAATTCCAAGAAATATTTTTTGTACTATACTTATAAGATGAAGAACATTATAGTCTGTATTGAAGTACTCCATGCAATTTAATACTAAATGTCAAGATTGTCATACATGGGAAATCAGACTATAAATATATGTATATACATATATACATATATTCTTTTACATATATTTATGTAAATAAATGGATCTAGTATATTTAAAGTCTGATTACCCCTATAAACAAGTCTGGATATATAAATAGGCATAGACTTAGACATCTACAGCTAGATCTATGCCATCCAATTCCTCAAAAAACCTGTAAACTATTTTATCAAACTTTATTTGGAGTTAAATAGGGCAGACAGAGTAAGATCATTATAATTTATAAGATTTGAACTGATTGTCATTCAAGTGCATTCTTTTCTAAGGACTTCTCACAAAATACTTAAAAATATAGCTTTATTTGCCATTTGTTCATCAATAAAGACTAAATAAGAATATGGCTAGCTAAGTACATGCTTAACACAAAATATTTTAAAATACCAGTAGCTTTTGTTATTTTTAATTGTCCTAGGAAAGCCTATCTTTCAGATATTCTTATTTCTCTTTCAGTGAGGGATGGCTCATTTTTGCTATTGCATAAACACCTTGTTCTAACTGACTATTTTTTAAATTCCATTCTATGAATGTGGAAGCTAAAAATAAGCCTTAATTGTCAGGGATGCTTCATAGGTTGATTCCGTTGACTGGAATGACTATCAACTAACAGGTCCAAACAAAAAATAAACTACAGGACACATTTCAAAATATATGCTGCCTTCTTCTTGAAAGCAGGCAGTTTCACAATACCTTCGCTCTTTAAATGCTCTATTCTTCATTGCATTGCAGAGAATAGTAAAGTATATTTTTGATGACCCTTTTTTCACATGACAAAGAGCTCACACTGACTTGTGTAGATCACCCTTGATGTTGTGAATTTTTGTTTATTATTGAAAGTATTTCCATTTAGATTTTACTCAGTTATGAAACAAAGTGTAAAATTCTCTGCAGCTTATATTTCCCTGGTCTAACCACAAACACAGTATTCTTTATTCTGAGGCTGGTGAGGCACTGGAACAGGTTATCCCGTTCCTGGAAGTGTCCAAGGCCAAGATGGAGCCTTGAGCAACCTGCCTTAGTGGATGGTGTCCCTGCCCATGGCAGGCCAGCTGGAGCTAGATGATCTTCAAGATCCTTTACAAATAAAACCATTCTATGATTTTATTTAAAAACCTCCACCAACATCAGTAAGTGTTTTAGACTAATAAAATAATGCTATGCTTCATATTTTTAATACCTTAAATAGATATGAAAGATCTGTATTTTCTGTACATATGTGTAAGCAGATGGACAATAAATGCCACATAATATCTAACAGAGGATGTAATTAACTCCGCTTTTCAGAACTTCAGTAATTCCTAAAATATGACCAGAAACCTCACAGAACCTACATTAAATGGTGGCTTACTCTTTTTCTTTGTCTTCTTTTTTTTTTTTTTTTTTTTTTTTTAATTGAGAAAGGCAATTGCCTTTACTAAAGAACTCAAAAGGCTATAAGTAGATATTTATTGCAGGAGACAAATAATGTGTGCCTTGGCATGTCCTAAACACCGGGTCTATATGACATTTCTATTGAGAACAATCAGCTAAAGCACTACCTCTGTGGTTGGATTTCTGTTTAATTACAATTGATTTTGACATAAATGAGCAGAGATAAACAAATACTTCTATACTTCTCTTGCTGTTATTAAACAGAGCTGTCTCCTAGCTGAGTATTTATATTGGCTTGTCTGTTTAAAGGCTCCTTTCAGTCAGGCAAAGCAATTATGTAGCTCAGATCAGCAAAATAACTGGCAGTAAAATGAGAGTGGACTGCCACATTTGCAAACCTCTTGGATCTCATGTTTTTCTCCTGATATTATAAATGCAAGTTTCTGAGGTCTATAATCCTTACACAGTTTCTCACGGGTGGTGTTGGGTTTTTGTTTAGTTGGCTTTGTTTGCTTGTTTTCTAGATACAGGATAAAGACAACATATATTTCATATTGTTATGACATAAAACACTTCAAAAGCATAAAAGCATGATGACTTATGGATTTAATTCTAGTTCACATTTGTCCCAGATAATAAATATTGGAAGAATATTTCAGGATTATAGGGAGCACTATGGAAAATTTAAAACATTTCTTTAGTTAAATGCTTACAATTTAATGACAATCACATATTTTTATTAAAAACAATATAAGAGAAAGAAAATATTTGTGTTACCTGAAAATTTTCCATCCTCACAGCGGGCTGGTCCACAGATCCCAACAATGGGTCTTTGGCCTCTGCCTTGCTGTTCTGGAGGCAAATCAAACCTGTGAGTCACAGACAGGGATAGGCTCTGCTTCCAAAATTCACAACAATGTCAAAACTTCTGCAGCAGAAAAACAGCTTCTACCTGTGACCCAGACACAGCTCACGACCCTTGAAACTTTTCACTAAGTTTCTCAATGGTACAAACACACAATTTTATAGTTGGTAGTGAACTGAAAAGTCTAACTAGTAAAAAATATGTCTCATTTCTTCCTAATAGAGAAGAAAGAAGAAAATGGACACCCAGTCTTGATTTCTACCGTTTGCCTACAGGTTGAATGGCCTTAACCCTAATTTGCAGTGAAAAGACCATACAACAGTCATGAAACAGTCATTTTGGTCTCTTCCCCATCTCACATAAGAAAGTCTTCCTAGCCCCGGGCTGCAGGTAGAAAATGTACAAAGGCTAGCTGTGCCAGCCCTGCACTTAGCTGAGAAGTTACTGGAAAACTTTAGTGATATGACACATTCATAGTTTTAAACTGTAAATCTTTGTTATAGAGCCACAAATTGTTTCCTGAGAAAGAAGGAAAACTA
The DNA here is from genome assembly GCA_034509185.1 of Euphonia xanthogaster. Classification (NCBI taxonomy): domain Eukaryota; kingdom Metazoa; phylum Chordata; class Aves; order Passeriformes; family Fringillidae; genus Euphonia; species Euphonia xanthogaster. The sequence goes on along the minus strand of JAYDZK010000001.1, from coordinate 58,343,999 downwards.
AACTGCAGTAATTAACAGAAGAAGACAGCCTCGTGGATCTTTTAGAAAGCATATTTCTAATATAGCATGTTTTCACTCTTGATCAAGGCAGTGCAAAAGATATTACAGTGGGATTGTTTCGGCACTAGCATCTACAAAAGCAATGGTTCTCAAATCTGAAATTTAACTGAATTTGTGTAATAATTTGCACAATTTGCATGATATTCACATTCTTTTTACTAACTTTATTGTGAGCTACTCATAATTATAGTATCAATTATTTCCATATCTAATTTGCAGCACTTAGTAAGTGCTGCATATTGTAGTGTGGCAATGCTTATAATCCAGTCATTAACCAGGACCATTGTGAGCCCGCCTATATAAATATTAACAGATTGTATAGTTAGAGACAAAAGGTAACAAGTGATTAAACAAAAGCAATGAATGGGAAAAAAGGACAACATTAATGAAAATATAATCATGCTGTTGACATTTCCTAAAAATACCAATATAAAAGCTCCATAATTTCAAGGAGCTGTCTCCATCTGTCAGACCATCAAGCTACCAGCAATGAGCTATATGTTACACCACTGAACTTTCCTTACCAGTTGCCAATTATCTCAGAGTACAAATCTTTAATTAGAAGGTACCAAGCTTTCGCTTTGCAAGCTTGCCTCAAATTTGGATATGACAACTTGTTTACAGATATTGACTGAGGAGGGTGCCACTGAGGAGAGAGACATGACAGGTTTCTGAAGAAATCTCTGTGTTCTTTTGATGGCTCTGTTTACTTCCTGATTGTAGGTAGACTCTGTTTAATGGAAGTCTGTCAGCCCCTGTGTAGGAGCCTAGTTTTGACCGAAAAAAATCAATGCAGTAAAGGTCTTCAAATGCTACCTGTTTTCCTTTGCAAAGTCTCATAAAAATAATTACAAAGGCTGCATGGATGCTGAACCATTCAAAATCTGAATGGCCACTTTGGTGAAAGAGAGTATTTTTCCTCCCCATTCCTGCCAGTATGCCTGGATTTACATTCAAAATCTCTTTGAACAGCCATAATGAGACCACGTGGGTTTTATACTGACAGATAGAAAACCCTACTGGGTATCATACTCTGCTTCAAGGGTTGATGTCGTAAGCAGGTCATATACTTTGGACTCCATGGAAGGTTTACAGTGCATCTGACAGAATAGGAAGAAGAACTTTTTTTATGATGCTACTCTCAGAAAAAAAATTTAGGTTCTCTAGACATCTTAAGGAGTTCTCACTTGGACATAGAGATGCAGAAATATCTTCTTACAAAAGAAAGAAACTTTTAAGACTTTCATGTAGAGTCCTCCCCATGCTAAGCAATTTATTCATTATAATATAATTAGAAGGTCCCTTAGACTATTATTTAGATTTCTGGTGTGTTGTTACCACTTTCCAAAGAGATTTGCAGAATGGGATTACCCTTGTGTCACCTTATGAAGAACCCAAACTCTCTTAGCAATTTAAGTTTCATAATGCTATCCTACCTAACTTTCTGCCTGGATAGTGCTCCAATTAGATCAATCAGAAAGGATAATTAAGGACATCTTTTTCAAATCTGACTCTCTAAATGAGGCAAAGAGCATTATACATGTAAACAGATTCAGGACCACATTTTCAGATTCTCCGTGAACAGTGGATTATTTCTGAAAGACACTTACAGAAGATATCTTAAGAATATTCATATCTTCCTTTTCCCAGATCCTTCATCAAGAACTCTAAGTTACAGATCACCTTCTTATATTTCAAGGATTGAGGAGATTATAGATATTAACACCACTAATACAGAAGAATCTCTTCTACTAGTTACTTTTATGTGCAGCAGTTCAGCTTCTCAACTGAGGTTCACCTTTTTACTTGTCATCTTTTCAATTGTTATAGCTTCAGTTTCTGAACTGATGTCAGACTACTTTGATGCAACAAAAGACAGCTTTAAGAAAAATTGTCAATTTGAGGAATTATTTCCAAAGATGTTGTCATTATGTGTTCTTTGTTTTCACTAATATCTTCACTTTTTAAGCCTGATAACTATTGGAAGCTATTTTCCTGGTGTCTAGCAACTGCTAATCTGAGCCATGTTCTTACAAAAAGTGTATTCTAGTCTTGGAGATAGACTTAAAAGCTAATTACAGATATCACCACCAAGTAAGATGCAGTCAGGCCAATTTCTGTTAGCTGTGCCCCCAGCTAACTTATCTGAACACCCTACAAAGGAAATCCGCAGTGAGGCATTTGATAAGTTAAACACGGTTCTGGTAAAGTAAGTAACAGATGCAGCTGCTAAATTTAAAGCTATGGAAGGATTCTGAATAAGCCAGTTAACATTAATCTATAGACATTTTTTAAGATAATCTTTACTCTGTAGAGATGATGAAGATACTACATCTCTAGAAATGGGGAAAACTTGCTATAAAATGCAGTAAAACCTATTCTAGGTATGGAACATTGTCAATTTTCACAGGGTATTTAAAGCAATCTTTTAATTTACTGGAACTCATCACTATAATATTTACTTCATTTAGGGTTTCACATATGCTTTACAACATTATTTTAATGGGTCTCCCTCCTCCCAGGCTTATTGTTTTATTGGAGAAAAAAGGCAAGAGACCTGCACAGTTATTATTAGCTTGAATTCTGATTATCACAGATAATGGAAAGCAGGGAAATCTGAGCCCCAATATCTACTGCATGGTTCTTCAAAAACCACCTCTATATTCTCTAATAAAAACGTAACTTTTCTTTGTTTTTCTTTAAGAAGAATTTCTTTAATTCCCAAGGAGACAAAAATAAAGCACCATATCTGAAAGTAAGGCTCAGCCTGACCTTGAACAAATTCTGTAAGGAATTAAGGTTAAAAAAAAAATTTCTTATGTGAAAAAGAATCAAACTTTTTTGTTGCTTTGTTTCCACCTGTTACACGGGTGCCTGTGCTAAGACACGGTATGTATACCGCTTCTCAGGTACATAAGAAACAGTCTAGCAGAGCTCTAAACTTATTTGTAAGCTCTCAAGTGACTCTGCAGTTCCAGCTGAAGATGGATACAAGGCAGCTAATTTGCTACCACCAAGGGAAAATGTTATAACATAAAAACATTCCCTCCCTTAGCTTCAAAACTGTCGAGTGCCTAGGGAGCCTGACTATTTGTAGAGCTGATACTATGCATATGCTTCCTCTGTAACTGTTACATGCATACATCTGGCATCTGTCTCTGTGTTAAACAGACTTAATTGTCCCCACTATTGCTGTGTAGAAACCCTCTAACCTAGATGGGTAATGTGAAAGAAATAAATGAAAGGGTTGAGATGATTTTTATTTTTTGGTGCCATTGTTTTGCATTATTGACAAGATTTCCAATGAACTCTGTACTATGGCTATAATAAAAATATTTTAGCTGTGCCTTCTGTGTAACTTTGGGTAGAGATTAAGTTCTTGTCTTAGCATGACATTTGCACTTTGAACAGTCTTTTAATCAAACAGGGTTGTTTTAACTGGAACTCTTTTTTTTTCTATTTATTCTTCTTTTATTTTTTGTTGTCTTTGTTGTTTATGATGCCTCTTTTATCCACATCAGACTTCAGAGCTTTTAATCAGTTGCTAGACATAGCTGAACTGATTCTGAAGATATGACTTTTTTTTTTTTTTTAGGTATTATTGGGCTACTCTACATGCTATTACATTATTCAGATCACTGTTGCCAGCAGAGTCAAGACTCAGGCAAAGCACTTGATTTCAGATTTCAATATATTTTTAAGACATCAAAGAGCATGGAAAATCTTGTTCTTTGGTTAGACAGACCATGCAAAACATTAATACTCTGAAAGATGGAGGCAGCTGCATAGAACTTATACTAAGTTGAAGGCCTTTTGAAGTTACTTTAACCTTTGTGACCATGTTCATCTCAAAATCCCCCAGCAAAGTAAAAAATGCTTTTTATTTAGAAAACGCACAGAAATGAGTTCTTCCTGTAAAATAAGAGGGGAAATAAAACAAAAAATAAGTTGCTGGTTTGACATCTGAAATTAGTCATGAGAGCAAAGATGAAATATCCTCAAGGTGCTTCTTCTACTAAGATTTATTTCTTTGAGCAAGACTGTAAAGCATTAGACTTTCCTAATGCAACTGTAAAGCATTAGACTTTCCTAATGCAACTGTACCCGCCCAAGTCTATTTGGAGCTCAGAGTAAAGCTATTCTTACAGCTGAGGAGAAGAAGAAGATCTTGACTTCCTCAAGCATGTGCATTAAACTCTAGGGAATAGGAAGACAGGCCACAGGTTTTTCACCTCTCCTGTAAAAGTTTTATTATCACACAACAAGCAAACTAGAGAGTGCTTCCATTTAAACTCTTGTTTAAGGGAGAGTTTTTGTCAGTCAAGGGACTGAATGAAAGCCCACAGGATGTAGATTCAGACGCCGTATATTAGGTTCATCAGTGATGTAGCAGCAGTTATAAAACAGAATAATTTCATTCAACAAACAGAGAAAGTCACATAATCTAATTTTTGGCAATTCAAATTAGGCTAAAATTCTTATATCATCTCTGGAGACAATGGAGAGGGATGGATTCAGAGAGCCATTTAGAATGACACTGAAAGGATCCAGACATTGAGCACTTCATAGGCAGGTCTATCTATCGTCACATGCATAGAGTTGATGTCCTGAAGTTGTCTTAGTCTGTGTTAGGGATATATATCAAATGGTCTGCCTTTTCCTATAAGCTAAGCTTTTCATCACTCAGAAAATTGGCTGCTTTGAGTCTAAGAGCCCAATATTTCCTAAAGTAGTGTAGGTAGGATTGAGGTGTGTAATGCAGCAACGAGTCCCCTTTTCCACAATGTGGTCCTAATGAATGTTGTCGTACCACTGGTAAGAGAATAGTCCTTTTGTGAACTAATAGCTAAGTGATTCCAAGTACACATAAATCTGGGAAATCCACAGAATATTTGTCAGATCAAGTTTCATGGCATTTTTCCACTGAGCTATTTTCAGGAAAAAGCAAACAAATTTCCTTCTTCCCTTGTACTGTGATGGCATGCTTATGACAAGATACTGCTTTTTTTTTTTTTTTTTTGTACAGAATTGAGACTTGTGACAAATTGCCGCACTTTGAGTGCCTGAAGGAGCACAATGGGATCTGATGTTCTTCATTGAGGAAAATTGTAGCTGATCCAGACCCCTCTTGCAGCTGCAGCCCCAACTCCAAGTTCATATCACAAGCATGGCAGGGAGTGACTTCAATGTATAGTTTCTTCCACAATTGCAAAAGATATTTGACATGGTGTGAAATGGCATTTTATTTTAATTCCAGAAATTTAGCAAGAGAAATCCAGATGATATGATCAACTCTGTCTCCGAGCAAGCCAGCTTAGTGTTGCCAGCTTAACCACAACATCATCCTGTCTCCTGAAGGAAACTGGGGGCAGAGCCAAATCTTCTGTCCAGCCATACTTGCTTTTTGAGGCCCAGGCTCTGCTGGCTCACACATCTAGCTGAATCCTAAACACAGCAGAGTACTGGACAACTTGTAAATCTATTGATTAAGAGCAGCATATTTGGAATTCCCACAAGTTGCTAATTCCATTCTCAGAAATCTGGTCTCAAAATTTTTACTTTAAAAGCTGAGTGGGACTGAGCTCTTTCATTCATTAAATCTGTTGCTTTCAAAATCAGCCCAAGTATTCCTTCTTTAGATAAATTCTCAGTTAACATTTGGCACATACTTTTTCATTCAACAACGTTAAGTTGGTATTTCTCAGAGAGCCAGACTATGATGATAAACAACCGTCAAACAACTTTGTTCATAAAATACCAGACACAGTCCTCTGAAAAACTAATACCTTTACTTAGCAGTTATTTTTTTCTTTAAACATAATCAAGTGGAAAACCAATGATGGTAATCCTATAAGTGTATCTGCATTATCAAACGATCTTGTGAAATTTTAGCACAGCTTGATTTAGGGACTACAGCTTATTGGTCTTCTTGATATACAAATACATTCAATTCCAGCTTGATGTTACAAACCATCTTCAACGAGTTTATTTGCAGTTCATTGCACCTGCACTTCAAGAGGTTTTTCAGAGCCTTTACTCAACAGAGAAGTAAGGCTAATATTTACAAGATACACTGGGATAGAATCTGCCAGGGTAGATATTTTTAGGTTTAGACCATGGTTTTTTTGGTAGCTAAGGGCTATTAAAAAGGGAATAATTATATTAAGAAAAAGTAGAACTAGTATGGGAAAATAAAGAACAATTCTTTGTTAGGCTAAACACTCTGAATAAAAAGAAGGTCTTATGTAAGTCTGATTTTCAAGACAAAAAACAAAAGAGAAGAAATAATATATTAAATTTAAATGTTTATGTAAACCATCTTCCCTAGTTTCCTATGACTAATTCATTAGAAATTAATTTGTTTGAAATCTTTTTTTGAAAAAATCATATCTAAAGTAATATATTTATTTTGCTTACTGTGAAAATCCGTTTTATAAAAGAATCAGCAAATGTTGTTCCAGAATGTAATTGCCTATTAGATTTCAAAGAGGTAATCGAAGAGGGGTAAAAATACAAGATGAATTATTTCACACAAAGAGGGATATGTATATTTCAGTAACTTTTTATTTTCTGACTTTGCAGAGGAAAATACAGCATTTTCTATAAACTTTCAGTGTCCCAGTTAGCCCGCTCTAACTGTGATGACAACATGCATCTTTGATGACATGGATGAATACATCTAAAATTCAAGGCTTCCTCCTAGCAAAACTGTAATCCAGGACAGAAGGTCAATGACAGCCTGCCTTTTAAGGCCAACTCTTTGTGAGTAGTAAGGCAGCCTTTTTTTTTTTAGGATTTTTCCCTCTGCTTTGCTATCTGATTTCTGCAGGGACATGCATCTATTTACCAGACTAAATCCTGTTGTTCATCATCTTTTGCATGTAACATATTCTTTATTCATTTGCTAGAAGCAGACAAACAGAACTGGCTTTTTTTGTCAGCAGTCTCCAAAGACATAGTCAATGCAGACCTAGCTAATCCCCTCCTACTTATTGTTCAGCAATCAGTGTCTGCCAATAGGATTTGGGAATCCCAAAAGACAATGTTTAAAGGGAAGGGTTAAATTCAGCTTGTGTAATGCCATTCTCTGTTTGTGGGATAATTCATCATATTCAAGGAATCTGTTCCATGGAGGGACCAAAGGCTGCCAATTAAAATAAATTAAACTGGATGGACAGCCATTTGAGTGAGTGAGATTTCTGCCATGATCTGAAGCAACTTTATTAATCGTGAGGAGCTGTGTTGGTAGAGACAGTTCTTTTAATCTGCTCCCTAGTCCCTCATATTCCTTGCAGAAGGTTGCGTTTGGGAGGTCTAGAGTTAAGCTCCCTGAGAAGCAAGGATATTAAGAGAAACCTGCTGGGGTACTTTATTTAACATTAAAGTGAATTTATCAGCTGCTCCCAACTTTTTGAGAGACTAATTGAATTATCAAAGGCTGCAATGGGAAATGTAAAGCCTTCTGAGAACAGATTTGTAATATAGATAAAATCCTTAACTCATGCCATGTGATTATCTTAAAACATAGAAACAGCCCGGCTGCTAAAACACACCTGAATTTTAGATTTCTTTTGCCTGTCTAAAGCCTGTTTCTACCCACCAAAATTATGGGAAAAGTCAAGTGTTTGGAATAGGTAAAAAGAAAAAAGTATTTTAAAACATGTGTGTCCCCTATCAATGTCTTCAGGTGTGCTAGGTGGCCACTAGGGTAAGGTCTATTAAAGTTGTTGCTCAGGTGTTTACAGCATGAATTTTAATCCTTCAGTTTTTAAAGGCTTTCAGAAAGAATATACAGTAGTCCTTATTTTCAGTGAGACCACACATGACAAAAATCAAAGATGAATTCATCATCTGCAAGAACTTGGGCATATAATAGTTATGGAAAAGCTGTTATTAGCCTAGACAATGATTTCATCTGAGAAAATTCAACCTTGCTTAAAATTTTGCAAGATAATTATCTGAAAATTTATTTTTAATTTTTAATTTTGTCAATTCCATATACATATTGGTGTGGAATTGTGAAACAGATCCTGGCAAAAGAGACTAGTGCTTATTCAATGATAAAAGTGCATCCTGTCCCATGAATACAACTGGTATAATTGTGAGTAATTAGTATTTATGCAAGGTTGGGTGGGGCATTGAGCAACCTGATCTAGTGCAAGGTTTCTCTGTCCATGGCAGGGGGGGGCTGAAAGTAGATGAATCTTCAAGGTCCCTTCCAGCACAAGGTATTCTATGATTCCTTGATTCTATGCTCTTTTTCCCACTAATATACCTATTCGTGACAGTTCTGTCCACCTTGAGCTTCTCCAAGGGGCTGTTAGTGTCCCTGTGCTTGGTTCTGTTCCCTAGACTGGTTTCTGTTGCACTGCCTACAAAGATAATGTGGTTACAATATCACATAGTGCCATGAGCAGCGGAACTAATTAAAGCTTCTCTTCTGAAAATTTTTGTATTGACTAACATGTCTTGGAAGACACAGTCTGCTTGAAGCTTTCTAAGTAACTGAGGCTTTGTTAATGACTCACTTCAGTCAAGAGGCTTCAGCATCTAATAATCTGTGACATCAGTTTTCCACTGATATTAAACACTTAAATAGTCCATTACAGCTGTCTATATACACAAAATTCGTGGAAACTTACTTTTGAGTCCTGAGTCCTTGGATAGATACTGGTTCAGAAGTTATGGGTAATCAGGGAAATTTGCAGACACAGAATGTAATTTCATGCATTTATTACTAAAAATCCCTGAAAACATATCTAAAAAAAAATCAAGCTATTCTTTCCATAACTGTTGTTGAAAGACTGATTTCCCTACATAGGATTTTTTCTTTTTTCCCCTGAATATCTGGAACAGACTTAGGAGATCATTAATGGTACCATAAACTATTTATTAGCCAAGTTTTTCAAATATGGCTAAGCAAATCAATGTAAAATATATTTAAATGTCTGCTCATGGAGAAGCAGATCATCCTGATTATCCTGAAGAAACCCACTAATTATCAGATTATCCTGAAATAATTCACCAAAATGTCCAGGTTGACTCTGAACTAACTCAGATATTTCCACTCGATGTGCAGTACTGCTCTGTGCTGTTTACAGGTACACACATTTACACCTTGACAAGGAGTGTCAGAGGGACATAGCACCAAATTGTGATCCTTGCATGCCTCCAAGGAAGGTGTCCATGAGTGAGATAGCATATGGAGTCCTACTCAGGAGAATCAACATCATGTGCAGGCCAATGTAGATATTTACAGTTGATCTAAATCCCTAATTAGGTGTATGAATATGGATCAAACTGGCACTACAAATATCTACATATAGATGTAGGTTACTATCTTGTGGCAGAACTACTTAAAAATATTTGGTTCCCTACCCTAAATACAGTCTTACAGTCTTCTGTAACAAGACACTTTGCAAAGAATTTTGTCAGTGATTATGAGCAGAGCTGCAGAAGTGGCTTCCAATTGGTTTCTTTTTGTTTCTGTGTTAGGCAAAGTCCTATTTTGATTAATCACTCTGCTACAAAAATGTGCTATTTTTTTAATAGCAGTTTTCAAGAAAGCTGTCCTGAAATTTCTTGGAAGACATGCTCCAGCTTGTTATGCCCATCTGTGTTACAACACGTAACAACACACTCACACATGATTAATGAAAACCATACCATCCTACACAAGTCAAGAAAGAACTAATTTAATTCACTTAAAAATTCCTATCCCTTCTGTACTCACACTTGGAGCAAAGGACAAGAAAGAAGTTTTGAGAGATAACAGGACAAAACTTAACCACAAGAGGCCAACATATTCTATCAGAGCAAAACATAAATGTTAGGGGGAAGAAAAAACCAAAACCTGAAGAAATGCTAAGAAGCAATTCCATCCTCCAGCGTGAACTATATTATAGACCTCCAGCCAACAATAAATTTTACTTTTTGGATACGCTTTTAATTAAGTACCATCCAAGATCAGTTCACCCAAGGAAGGAAAATTTATTAATACAAGTGTTCCACCAACAATCTTTAAACCTAGCAAGATTAAGCATTCCATTTTCTACATGAGTAGAAAAAATCTTTTAAAATGGAGAATTTGTAATTGAGAATTCAAAGCACAAGCAAAAATTTACAAGTATGTGCATAGTATGTGATGGCAAGCATGAAGTAAAGGGAATGTGGGGTATATACCTGCTTTGTCTAAAGGCAACATCCTATTAAAACCAAAATAAAATCAAATAGGAATCTGTGATCATAAAAATCTTATAGACTGCCTCATAAAACATTTTAAACTAAAGTTTTTGTTTATCTAAATTGTGCTGGTTAAATTCCGCTGTGTTAGGTATGGCTTTGTTTGATTGTTTTGAATTTTTTTCCCCAACTGATATTAAACAAAACCAGAAAATAAAATGTTATTTGTCTAATAAGCTCTACACAAGATTGCATTTCAGCACATTTTAACTTGAAGACTGTTTTACCAACATTGGTTCTGTCATAAATACATAGTGAAATTACACGGCTGTAATCACTTCCATAATCTTTAGTAAAAAAGTAATTCTTCTTGGTGAGAAGAAAAAAAAAAGTGTAGTGAAAATTAATGGATTGTCCAAAAGTGGGCTCTGGCTAAGGTTGAACTGAATTTGTTCTACACATCCAGAGTTTTAGTCAAAAGGAGGTGAGCTGAAATAATCACCACAATTTTATTTTTTCATTGAAAAAAAAATAAATCCAAAACTAAAAATAAACCATGGTACTAATCTCCAAATATGAACAAAAACTTGAATGGGTACCACCTTTAGTTATTTCAGTTTGAATATTTTCATGAATTCTGGGGGTTTCCCTTGTGAAGTATAGATTAAATAAACTCATAATTGAATACTGACTGCAGCTACAGGAAAACAAATGAGAGTCTGTCACATTCATTCACATAAGCAAAAAGCAGTATTACTGTTTCAAGCTTTATGTTTTTGGTCAGGTAAAGAATTTCTCTCAGCATGAACAGGCAGGTTGTAAATGAAAAACTTTCTCATTCTCAGCTGAAATTTGTGTCTTTCAGTAAAGTAGGTAATAATAAGACAAAATATTTCATGCTTTAGAAAAAAATGCCTTTTCAATGCATTTAGACTAGGTAGTAATGAGCTATATTGTTCATGGTTTAATCTGTTCTTAAAAAAACTGGGAAGTCATTCTTCTGCCCTGCTCTCAGGTATTAAGTCTGTACATCTTTTATGTTGACAGTTCAGCTTCAGGCTATAAAATAGAAGAACCTGTTCTACATCTACTATTTAAAACAAGAGCAGAAAAACTAAACCTCCATCAATCTGCTGTCTTTGTCTTATGGCTTATCTGTGGCAAAAAATGAATCATAAGAAAGATTTGTTCTGGTTTTACAGACAGATCCATCAACCTACCAGTACCCGTGAACCATGCATTCCTGAAGAGATTGGTGCTAATGGTGTAGCTGGGATTTTAAACCTAATATAACATCAAACTACTGCTATTCACTCACAATCTGTAATAAGAATGTATTTAGAGAAAGCACATGCACACAGCACACCCAAAGTAATATGGGTTCACACAGTCTTTTTTATACATTTTTACTTCTTTCAAATAGCGTGCTTCCTTTAGACCTCTATTAGGACCAAAATGAAGACAGTGATATCATTTTGAAAAGGTTTTTTATGTCTAAATCTCCTAAATGCAAAATTAATACAAATATGCAGTTTCTTCACCAAATTATTTGGAAGTTCTTCAAAAAATAAATGTCTATCAAGCTCTGA
>JAYDZK010000001.1:58318222-58332068 GCA_034509185.1 Euphonia xanthogaster | reverse complement strand
TCTTCAAAAAATAAATGTCTATCAAGCTCTGATATGTAATTTTTCAAGCTGCAACTTTTCAAGAAAATAAACCCTACACATCTTTATAATCTCACATGTAAATTTTGGATCACAAGAGAAGGTGGCTAACAGATGAAGTATTTGCTCACCTGAAAGAAGCAGATCAACAGACTGAAGTCTGCTTGTGATGGTATGTAGGGTGAGAATAGCAAAGGAAAGCAAAGTCAAGAAGCTTGAAAAATAAAATATTCTTAGTTAGCAAGAAGAAAATTAAACTTTGGAGAAAGGATTCATTTCACATCTGAATCCCTCTTCCAAAATAGTCTCTGATTTAATCTTAATCCTGCGAATAGCCATATCTGAAAAAGCATGGTAGCAGTTGCAATAAGGCACACGATTCCTTCAGTCAAGGGCCACTGCAGAGTGTATTCAGGAATATTTCTCACTCTCACAGGTAAGTCTAACTCTCACAGATAATAATCAGGGTAAAATGAAGCATACAGTGTAGCAGTGATGCAAATGATTTAGTGTAGTGCCTACATGTAGCTTCATCCCCCCTTTTTTAGATAGCTCTATACAGAAATTTCTTTATGCAATCAGACCCAGTACCAGAAAACATCAACTAATTGGAGAAAAAAAAAATTGAGACATTCTTAAAAAATTATAGACCTGTTGGCTTTAAGACATGACATAAGTGTGAGAAACATAGAAAGCATACAAGTATAGTTTGATGGCATTTATTCTGTAAAGATTGTGAAAAATATATCTTGTATGGATTATCTGGATACTTGCAAGGGATGAAAAATACAGCTAATTACATAAGCTATCAACAACTTCCCATGAAAAGAGCTTATAGGGTTTCTGACCTGATATGATATTCATTTAATCTAATTTATGAAACTGCTTGAGGAAACATTCAGCTGCTTTCTTGAAAGACTGACTTGGGGATTATTGGAGCTGTATAATTGTTCAACTGATCAGACTTAAAAAGAAACATTTTGTTTTACATTAATCTTGCAGAAATGGGCAATGAATTTGAGAAATAGATTGCTGTCTAAAAGTCTTGCCAAAAAATGTCTAGCTGTGAACAACCACAACTATTTTTTTCTAACAGTCTCATTTTCTTATTTTCAATCTTTATTCAACATCTGTTTTCTCCCCTCCTTTGTACCATAATTATGCAGAAATCCAGCATAAAACAGGTTGAGCAGTTAATAACAGGCAGCTTAAACTTTTTTTTTTTCCCATTCATGCACTGCAGATGTTTCCTTCTCCTTCTTCTTTTTTTCTTTGGCTTCTCATCTAATTTGTTACATTTCTATCCTGTTCTTGAATATGTTCTCATAACATATGGAAGCACCTGAAAGTATGTCTGGAAAATGCACATGTTTATAAGGCTTTTAAGGGATATGTAGCACATTGAGCAGGAAAGCAGAGTTTGTCCAAATAACATTGAAGGAATTTGACTGAGATCAGTAGTCTGACACAACAAGAAAGACTTCCAGACCTTTTAAAGATATTCTGTATAAAGGCTTGATGTCTTTCAGGACATATCTATACATATGTATTATTTTTCCACAATAAATTCACTTTGCTTTTTATTTGACATAAACTTGTCTCAAATGTCTCCATAGCTCCTTGACAATTATTCCTCATTTTACAAACACTTTGTTTCAGTAATTAAAACTTGACATCTAGTTTGAAAGAGATGGCAAAATCTTATACTGTCAGATATTCAAAACTTCCACTGAAATATAAGGGTTCCTCCACACAGAGGAACAGATAAAAGATGTTGTTTTCCCCTTAAATTCCAAAGGATATTCTTATTAGGATAAAAAAAGGATTCTAATTCATCTGGAATAAAAAAATAAAATGTTTAAACCTGTTGAGGATAAGTTCGGAAAAAGTTCTAAAATCCAAAGAAATCTTCAGTTCACACAAATTAAAACAAGAAGATGCAAATTACAAAAGACAATACTATGCAGAATTAGAATGGATTTCATTTTATGTGGTACATGTAAACAAAACAGTGAGTGTAATTGAATGTACAACCTATTGTAATTAGAGGATTCTATATTCAGGGCCACATAAACACCATAATTGGAATTATTCCTTCAATGTTGAATGAGTTTATATGAGATGAATCCTAGCAAGCCTAGTAAGGGAAAAAGTTTCCCCTATGGGTTAAATAGTGTGTAGCTGCTCCTGTTTGAAAACTGAGGACTGGACAACTTGGGGTTTTTATTCATACTGTCACTGATTTAGTTCTTTATTCTTGGTATGGCAGAAAACTCTTGAATATTTTCCATGTATTCTGGGTGCTTGTGCAAAAATGTTGATTTTAACATTTTTCAGCCTGTCTGCTGCATGAATTTTTTACATTTATTTGCACTCCATATTTAATGTATTATATACAATATGGATGAGATACTACCCTTTGTTACTAAGACACTACATAATCTGATGGCTGCTGCTGAAGGAAAAATATTATTTGCTTTCATTTTTCTCACAAGACATGATGAATAGTTAAAAATTAACCCAGAAGACACATGTAAATTCCTAGTTTATCTATGAAACATTTATTCTTTAAGAGGTCAAAAACCTGCAGCTTCTAAACTGTTGTTTTAAAGTAAAAGAGAAATTCTGCCATTGAATAATGGCATACCTAGTAAAGTAAGTTTGACAAAGATGAATAAAAGGATGTTTCTTAACTAAATATGAGTTTTAAAGAAATCTGAAACATTAGTATCTTTTTGAGGGGCAAAATTACATTTAGGAAAGTTACAGATTATGAAATTATTTAATTTTCCTTTGTTTCTCTGCATGATGATTAGTTTGTCTCCAAGGCAGAAATTTAAAAATAATTTTCAACTTAAAAAGAAACCCCAAAGAACAAAAGACCAAACCCAGAAAAAAAAAATTACACAACCAAAACGAAAATCCAATTTCAAATGTCCCTTTTCCTAAAGGTAGGAAAAAACATTTGATATTTTTTAACAGCTATCTAATGCTAGAAGCTGCTTTAATAATGAATGATTACATGGATAGCTTTTGTAAGGTGCCCAGTCAAGTTAGCCATAAATATGTGCATGCAAAACAGGAAAATTCTTTTGTAATGCAAAATATTACTTTGTGAAAAAATATTATTTTCATGAAGGAGTTCTTCAGTTTACTTGAAAGGCCTATCTTGATAGTTGCACTTTTAAATTATCGAAGTTGCAGAAAACTCCTGTTCCACATCGTCCTCACCTGCCCCCAGCAAAGGAATCAAAGTAGAAGAGGAAGACTGGAAGCAGAAGTATGTGGGAAAAAACTGAAAGACATCCTGCATCCAGCATATCCCAAAATTGCCCTAGAAATCTGCTTAGAGCTACCTGCCATGGAGCGTGTTGAAACTCACAGTGCCCTTATGCATGCCTAGAAAATTGTGATTCTTGGAATTAATCCATCCAGACTGCAATTTAATGAAGTTTATTAGATTAATTGGGGGAGGGGGGGGGAGGGAAGAAAAGTGAGAAAGAGAAAATAAAAACCAGGCAGCAGCATTTTCAATACAAACACAAATCTTTTATATGGGATTGACAAGACTGTGCTATGGTTTATGGTAGAGTTTTTCTGCACACCACCATCATACCTGAAAGAAGCCTACAAGAAAGATGGAGAGACAATTCACAAAAGTATGTAATGACAGGATGAGGAGGAATTTCTTCAAACTGAAAGAGAGTAGCTGTAGATTAGATATTAGGAAGAAAATCTTCACTGTGAGGGTGATGAGGCACTGGCACAGGTTACCTAGGAAGTTGTGGACATCCCAACCCTGGAAGTGCTCAATGACAGGCTCTGAGAAACCTGGTAGAGTAGCAGCCTCCCTGCCCATAGCAGGGGAGTTGGAAGTTTTATGATTTTTAAGAGCCATCCTAAACCATTTTATGATATTGTGAAAAGTATATTTTACATGTATTTAATTTGTCTGTGACTTTATTTCCCTTTTCTTTCAATACATGAAATTCAAGATTTTTTCCTAGTATTCACCAACAGCAGAGTTTTTGTAATTGCTGTTAAGTAACGTTTCTTGTACAACAGTAAAAATATAATTGCTACATATACACAAGATCACTGCAAGGTTCTATCAAGACATGATATTTCTCAGAATAATGTCTTCCTGTCTTTGTGGAGGGAATTTTTCCTGACTTTAAAATATGTTTTTTACAAAGTTGACAAGGCTTAGTCAAAGTTTGCTGATATTTAGTTAAAATTATTTTCAAATTTCAATATTTATGCTGTTCTATGTATTCTGATAATTGTCTTCCTCCTCATGGGACCTGATTTGTTTTCTTACCTACAGATTTCACCACTTTAGAGTTTTCTAACATTGTTGTCGAAGTTCCCAGGAAAAAAGTTTTCTCTGGTGTCTGCTTCTTGAGTCTCTAGTCTTGTAAATATAACATTCTGCACAACATTGCTTTTACAATTTTAAAATTATAAAATGCATATTTATATACAGAACAAGCTCTTCTTGTACGGTAATTTAAAATAATACTGCCTATTTACAAATATTTTAATAAATAATAGCAAAATAAGTTAATTGATACACTGTTTATAATTGAATTATGCAAGGCATGTGTCTACCAAAAGTCTCAAACTTCAATATAACTATTCACAAAAAAAAAAAAAAAAAAAAGAATTTCATCCCTAAGTAAATGTTAATCCAAAAAGTCTGAATTATGCCCTTTGCAGCTCAGGAAGAAAAATAATGCTGACTGGAAGGTGGCTGGTTCCAATCCTAGCTGGAACAGACCTTCAAATAAGTCATCTCTTTTTTCTTTGCAAAATGAGTATTCTAAAAAATGCTGAGATTCACCAACTCTATCCAGTCATCTAAATCTTTAGTAAGCTCAAGAAGATGTGAATTAATTAATTAAAAAAAAACCAAAAACTAAACAAGCTTAATATTCTTGGAAACTCAGTCTGGACTTGGGTCAAGCATTATCTTGGCAGTACACTGGGTGTTGATCTAAAGAGAAGACATTAATTACTCTTATACTTCTCTACTTCTGTGTTGTTAAATATTGTCAACAATGAGATCTATCCTCTTCGATCTAGGGAGAGGATGTGCTGTACCTTTATGTCAGAAATGAGCGATAGTACCTAACTAAGACCCAGACTTGTGGTGAACTGTATAATTATCAGTATACCTTCAGGTCTTACCTAAATATGATCATTTGATAATATATCATGTATATTACCTGATATAATTCACATGATATGGACTAAAAAGTGAACAGCTTGCATTAGATGACAGCTTTTTCTATCTTTATCTCAGGAAAATGATGCTACCTTCACCAGGGAGATATGTGGAAAACATCAGCTTATGAAGGCATATTTACTAGTTCAGCAGAGCAAATGGTCCTAAAAGACTCACAAAGGTATTTTGAAACTCTCACAACTATATTCTCGTCTCCTGGTCTGAAATTCTACCAGTATAAAGAATAAAATAATCTGCGTTCTGGGAGGGCTACATTGCTTAGGTATGGAAATTGAGAAGTTGCCCTTTTTATGCTCCCCACCTAGTCTGTGGAAAAAGAGAGGCTATGTCAGAGAGAATTTCAGTATAAATCCTTAATACAGAAATTCAAACACTATTTTAGTAAGCTCTCTCTCTCTTTTTCTTTTTTTTTTTACCCCTTTATCTACCAAAGCTTAGGAGCAAGAATCTTTAACCCCATGAACTTCAAACAAGCAAAATGCAATGCATCAATACTGGAAGATGCATGGACTAAGAGCAGCCCTGCTGATAAGGACTTGGTGGATGTTTCTGGTGGATGAAGAAGTGGAATGACCCAGCCACGTGCACTTACATCCCAGAAAGCCAATGGTATCCTGGGCTGTGTCCTGGTAGCCTGTGGCTAGCAGCACAAGGGAGGGCATTCTGTCCCTTTACCCCACCCTCATGGCACCCCACCTGGAGTGCTGTGTCAGCTCTGTTATTCTCAGCACAAGAAAGACATGGACCTGTTAGAGACAGTTTAGAGGTGACCCCAAAAAAAGTCACAGGACTAGAGCACCTCTCCTGTGAGGACAGGCTGAGAGAGTTGGGTCTGTTCAGCCTGCAGAACAGAAGGCTCTGGTGACACCTTACAGCAATCTATCAGTATTTGTATGGGGGTTTATAAGAGAGATGGAGAAAGGGCCTGTGGTGACAGAACCACAGCCCAATGGCTTTAAACTGAAGGAAGATATGTTCAGATTAGATATAAGGAAGAATTTTTCACAATGAGGGTGTTGAGTCCTGCTTTTGTTAGTGAGGTCAGACTAGATCATCTATAAATGTCCCTTCCTACCCACACCATTCTATGATTCTCTGACTACATATATCATGTATCTTAACTTTTATGTTCTTTGTTAGTATGAACTTGTCACAAAGAACAGCCTATACAGCCTTGGCTACAAAACTGTCTCAGCCAAGGAGAAAGTGGTAGGCCCTTGCTCCAGTCTTCAGTTTTCTGTATGACATGCCATAGTTCAACCACAACTACAAATTTTAATTAGAATTCGAGTCCTTTGGGACATAGACTACCAAAAATGCATTAATTTAATGGTGCACTCAGGTGTTTTCACCTTCTTGAGAGAAAATGAGAGAACTTAAGTCAAGAGCTTAATACACTGCTGGGAGGTACTCAGAGACTGCTGTGATGAGTATCAACAGAATGAACAGAATATCTAATACATAATAGAAGCAGTGTAGGCAAAGGTTGACTTTCAGAGAACCACCTGCTCTTTTCATGATAACTTGGCAGTATGTGTGCAAGGTACATACATACATATATATATATATATATATATATTTATTTATGTGTGTGTATACATATGTGTGTAAAAATATAAATATAATTATCATTATTAAATATAATTATCATTATAAAATATAAAATATAAATATAAATAATTATTCCTTCAGAAATAGATACATGACTTTCACTTCCAAATTGAAAATATGGCTGAAAGGCCTGGATGCCTTTAAGTTACTGCATTTTGCAAGAACAAACAGGAATACAAATCCTGAGTATGAAATAACTAACATGAACAAAACCAGCAACCAACCATCCTGCTCAATGGCAGCACAGTGGAATGAACACAGCATGAAGATTATTATAAAAAAGGTAAAGAGTGAGGTGGATCACAGGGTGCAGTCACAGTTACACTTTATGCTTGTTGGACTCTTGTTTTGAAGAGTAAATTTAAGAAGTAATCTGAAAAAAAAAAAACAACAAAAAAAACCAACAAACCAAACCAAAACATTAAGAGATGCTTAGGGCAGAAAGGATTTGGGGCCATTAACCTTGACAGAGCTGTCTTTGCCCTAAGAAGTCTTTGTGCTTTTATAACATGAGCCACCAACGTTCATTTGGAGACTGAGATGAAAATACAACCACATTTCACCCCTGGACTAGTACTCATGTTTTGTTAAATAACTAAGTTAGTCACTGACATAGACTTGCTTCCCTGACAACTTTAAGAGAGAGTGAAATTATTCAAATATGAAAACACTATAGAATTTTTTTAACTCATGTATTCCAGCAATTTAGGCTGTTTCCAGGGTGATTATGTAATCACGTTCAAGTATATTGCCCTAATCTATACAGAACTGCCAAGAAGTTGCAAACTTAGACTTCTAAAATAAGAAAATCACATTTTTGTAAACAAGGGCAGTACAGTGTGCAAAATACCTACTGGAAATTAAAAAAAAAATATATTAGAAGTAATGTTTCTGATCAGAGGGGAGTGTCGTGGTTTAACCCCACATGGCAACTAAGCACCACTCAGCTTTGCTCAGTCACTCCCCACTGCAGTAGGATAATGGAGAGAATTGGAAAAAAAAAAGTGAGAAAATATGTGGGTTGAGATAAAAGCTGTTTAATGGTTCAGAAAATGAAAATAAATTGATACGTAATGCAGCTCTTCACCACTCAATGACTGGTGTGCAGCCAGTTCCCAAGCAGCAGCCCCTGGTCAGCTTTCCCCAAAGTCTGTATGCTGAGCTTTCTGCTGTACAGTATGGAATATCCCCATGGCCAGTTTGGGTCATCTGTCCTGGCTATGCCCCTGCCCAGCTTCTGGTATCCCTCCAGCCTTCTCCTCCATGAGAAGCTGAAAAGTTCTTGATTTTGGGTAAGCACAACTTAGCAAAAACTAAAAACATCAATGTGTTATCAACATTATTCTCATACTAAAACAAAGCACAGCATCGCACCAGCTACTAGAAGGATAATGAGCTCTTTCCAAGCCAAAAGCAGGATAGGGAGTCAAACTAATGGAATGAGGTTAGCCAGAAAAAATAAAAGTAAGAAAGGTAAAACTGTGTAGGGGAAAGTGGTGAAAAGATAAAAAATACATACCTTATGCAAAATGAGACAAAAGGTGATCAAAAGGAAAAATGCTAATTATAAAATCAGAGGAAGAAACAACATACCCTAATTAAAATATAATTAGAGGAAAAGTCAAATAACAAGGTGAAAAACAGTATGTGACTATCAGGAATGATTTAAAATACTAAATAAGAAAGATAGTAAAGGTGATACTGTAAGAAAAAGTTACGCAACACCAAAACACACGAAACAGAGGCAATGTTAAAATGCTGGGGGAGAAATGTAATTATTGGATCAAAGGATCATGGTAAAAGTCACACAAGTGTGAATAAGAATAATGATGAAGATAACTGTAGAGATTTTTTAAAAAAATACAAGTCAGGAACTAAGAACTGCTATGATGGAAAGAAAATAAAAATCACAAAAACAACAATTTGATCCACTTGAAAATACCACTAATATCTGTGTACTAATATCTGTGCAATCTGACTAAATGTATATTTCCTAATACATATTTTAGTGCCCCTCAATAGCAGATAAAGTATTATGCAGAAATGCATGCATAACACTAACACAAGCCTAAACCATTCAGCCGTATCACAAATAATAATTATCTGGGACACTAAAAGATCATGGCAAAAGCTAATCTAATAAGTCTTCCATTATCCTTTAATACTTTAAAACTGTGCCATGAGCTAAACAGTTGTCAAAATTGAGTTCTGTTTACACCGAGCTGAGTATCAGTGAAACAGAGATCACTGCTGAGCTCTAATTACAAAAACAAATTGTTCTCTCTGTAATCAAGCTGCAAAGGTTAGTCTGCTTCTCCTTCTGCCTGTCCTCCACTCTCCAAAAGATTTTATGCTTACTGGAGACACAAAGATGGATGAAAGATCATATGTCATTTGTTGATCAGATAGGAATTGTATGAGAGGGGACATAATACAACCCCACCAGATAACACTGATTAGCTGCAGCCTTGCAGGGATGAGGTCACAGAGAGCCTGGTGACTACTTTAACCTGGATATTGTATTTCATTTTAACTCAGCTAATGGCATACTCCCTCTTCTCCAAAGTGCAGTGGCTACCAGATAAGTGCTGTTCTTGGCTATCCTCCTTCTGAAGGGAAGTACAGATGGCAGAATTTATCCAAAGAGGCACAGGGAGCATCTACTGCTCAGGTTCACATGGACTTCCATCCTCCACAATGTATATGTAAGAACTGCAGTTGTACACACTCCAACTTATGCAGACGTGAGACAGCTAAGCAATTGTGGAAAGCTGACTGGTGTGCAAGTCTGCATCAGGACTGAGGTCAGATTTTGTATAGTGAAGTTCTGCCCATATGAATGTCCAACACGAATGGAAGTAAGAGATCTCTCTAATTATCATGTCTTCTAAGTGTTTATTCATTCCTGACAGGAAGAGTTGGGGTTCTATTTGTTTTGCTGCAACAAAGTCTTACATACATAGGCAGTTTGATATCCAGCTCCCCACTTCCCTCTCGCCAATAATTTCCTCTATCACAATCTCAGGTTAGATAGTGTCTGGCACCAGTACAGATTTTCATGTCTGATTGTGTACTAAAAGCCATGGTTTCCTGTGCCACCACATCTCTATGATATGCAATTCACTTGTTGAAAGAATTGCTATTACAATGCAACTAAATATAACACTGCTCCACAGGAGGTATCACTGTGGTGAGAATAGCCCATCACAGTCAGATAGTAAAAATTTGTTTTACACAAGCCAGTCTCTGCTTGTTCACTGTCAGAGAAAATACATTTTGCATCATCACTTACATTGTTTTCCTTATCTGGCATGATAGCTACAATCTATATTTCTCAGCTCTGTGCCCCAAGGACTGAAAGTATCAAAGTAGAAGGAAAGAAAATATGCTAATAAAAATGCAGTACCAACCCATCTCATGAACAGAACCGAAGTCATCTTTGATTTCAACATGCTTACAGCTCTTTTCAAGACAGCTGCTAAATTACTACTTTAAAACACTTAAAGCCAGCATGAGAAAAACTCTTATTTTATGAATAACTGCTACCTAGTACACACAGCCTAGCTCAGGGAAGAATATTGTTTCATTATGGCTAGTACTCACTTTTGCATCTAGAACTCAAATCAAAGGAAAGGTTACTGAGAAACTTTATGTTATGATGGCAAAGTGTACTATTCCTTTGAATGATGAATTACTAATATGAAAATAAAAACAACAACAAAAAAAAGCAATTAAATCTACTTAATTCAGCATTCTACAAAACTCACCAGATCTAAAAATCTAAGGCTCATTTAAACAAATGAAGTGAGTCATTAAACGCTTATTGAAGATGTCAATCAACTGGAGATGTGGTAAGAATTTAAACACATGTAAGTACTGGCAGTCTTCATGCCTGACTTTTTTTTTTTTCTTTTTGTTCTACTAGGGAGAAAATTTCTATCTTGCACCCTGTTGGAACTAGAAACTCCTCCTAATGTAGATTTGCATTTGTAATTCATTCCTAATGTATCTCTTTTAATACTACAGATGTTTAGAAACTTCATGCCTTAGGAGTAGAATGTATATTTCCTTTATCTAGGCTAATTAAATAATTTTTTTTTTGCTACTATGAACTTCAGATTTTTAGACATATGACTAGGTGTATTGCAATGGCATGTGTATTTCATTTGTAAAAAATGAATTTTATAGATTTATAATCTTTAAAATTCTTTTAATTTGTTTGTGTGTAGTGCAAGTCTGAATTTTCTGCTGGGGAAATAATTATTTCACAGTAGTCATTTACAGTTTGCAAGAAAAATGCATTATTGTTTAATATACCTCTAATAATTTTAAATGGTAGAATAGAAAGTCATTACTATGAAAAAAGTGAAAACTGAGCAGAAATCTGTACTACCTTCTCAGCCCAGAATGATGAAGTTTGAGGTCTTTGCTAGCAAAATGGGCCTTGCAATCTGGTTAGGCCTGTAAAACATAAATCTCTACATAATGAATAAGAGTGGAATTTCTAAGATCTTATCTGCAAGTACATTTTAAATGCAAAGTAATACATACACATTGATATTAAGACTTTTATATCTCATCATTTACACAATGATAGTTTCCATCTTGCTGTATATCTGGCTTGGTAACTGGAAAATCTAACCTATTGCTTAAACTTTAAGGCCTACCCTTTTTGCTTATGCAGAATGAACATTCATTCATTCTGTGTGCCAAACAAGTAGCTTACATGAGAAAGATAAAAAACCTCAAAATTGCAGATGATGTAATTAGCTGGAGATTATCTTGCAACATCTTGCCTATATGTACCACAAATTATTATTCAAATGGTGTGATTATTTTAGAAGACACAGGGAAACATTTATCTTTTTTTTTTTCTCCTGTTGCAGTATCTGTGGAAAAACACATAAAAATCTCTGTGTCAAGATGTGCCTAGTTTCAGAAAGCTGTTTTACTGGCAACAGGCTAAAGTGACTGCCCACTCCTTCATTTGCTCAGATGTTTTGATGATGATCGGCTCAATACTTTTACTCAAATGTGGGAAAAAATCCATGGCATTTGTCATCTTTTTGTTTTGCTTTAAGCAGTTTTGCAGTTGTGGATTCACAATTTTTTGGGCTGGGAAATATCCCTAGTGAGACCTACCTTCCTACTGAGGCAAGCTTCTCCTTTCTTTAGGCTGTGGTTTTACAATATGTAAAATTAATCCAGATAATTCCTGCCTGGAATCTACTCATTGTTTCTACCCAGTTTCAATTTTACAGTGAGTAGGTTCAAGTGCCTAAAAGAACATTAAAAAAAATTAGTTCACCTTCCTGAACCAACTTGCTGAGGGAACATAAGTCCTCTGTCCTTTGAAATTCTCATCCAGAGAATGGAGAATGCACTGTACGGAACCAGGATGGTTTAATTGATTTAAACCAGATAAAACTGTGAAAGGTTCTAATTTTGAAGAGACTATGAGAGATCCCATCCTTGCTATCAGGATCTAATACTTATGGACAGTGGCTTGTATTTTTATTGCTCCTTTTAATGGTAAAAGTTTCCTTCTTCTTTTGAACACATTAATGCCCTTCTAGCAATGATCCTTTCTGGGACCACAAGTTGCAAGCTTGCCCACAAACTTGCATTACAAAGACGGTGTAAGTGAAGTTGCTATGAGCAACAAATTCATGGACCCCATTCTTTTGTCTTCTGGAGTAGTGTCACAAAATCTAAAGGGTAAAGAACAACTTATTTAAGGTCAGTCAGATGAAGAAGGATGTGGTGCTAGAAGCAAAAAGAACATTCTGCATATCTGTATGTTAGGAATATTTTCTGTTTCCTTAAATTATATAATCTAGTCTTATTCAAGTAGTTCAAAGTCTCAAGATCTCATCAGACATCCTTCTCATCAGAGAAAGGAACTGAAATTCCTTGGTTTTACCTCAATAAGCACTGTCCTTTTTCTTAATGTTGGATTGGATAGCAATCATCAACATGATAATCTTGTCTTGCTCATACATAGTACTTAGCATTTACAGAAAACAGCCAAGGACAGAATCATAGAACCAAAAAAAGTTAATTGTTTAAGAGGACAAGCCACCTCAACCTGTCATATCAAGAACTCATATTTTCCATTGGTTCTACATTTATTTTCACTGCCAGTTCAAGAACTTGGCCATAATATTTACGGCTTTACTGAGCGGGATGTATCCGAGGATAATTCTCTGTTCACTGCACAGTGAGACAGCTGTGTCCTTCTAGGCCACTCTCATGAGTGTGAAGCTCTCAAGACTAGAAATAAAATGTTCTCAGTTGATGCCTGTCATTTGATGGAAAAGACACATCACAAGAAATAAACAGGGGCTCCAGTCAGATTCTCCTGCACTGAGGAAACAATCAAAGAATAATAACTAAAGTAAACAATCCCAAAAGTTTAAATGCAGTAAATAAAAGCAGACACAGGTTAGCTACAGGTTGGAAAGTCAACTCTCATTAACACTTCCATGGCTACATCAAACTTGCATTGTATGGATGTGCTGGGATACACCATGCCTCCTGCTCCCCATCCACATACCTAATTCTAATGAAAATCAGGGTGCAGTGAGATAAAATTATTCCAACAGAGTTGTGGGGTCCCATCCAGGACATCTTCTCAGTAAACAGCTGAGCACAGGCAACTCTCACATCGATATCTAAAGGTCTGCGGAAGTTGGCTCTCACAGGCTGCAAGAAGAGGCACCCGGAATTGTGGTTAAGGGTTAGGCACGATCTGAATCCTATGGACTTGATTTCAGCATACTGTTCTTATCATAATTAATGTACTGTACCTTTCTTTGTCTTTTCACAAGAAATATGACTTCAAATTTTTTTTATATATATCCTAATGCTTTTCACAAGGATGGATTTTTTTCCCCTTCATATAACACTACTGTCTTTTTTTTTCTTTTTTTTTTCTTTTTTTTTTTTTTTTTCTTTTTTTTTTTTCCC
>JAYDZK010000001.1:58288226-58308895 GCA_034509185.1 Euphonia xanthogaster | reverse complement strand
TCTTACCCCATAGGCTTAAACACCTTCTGGGATTTTATTTTCACAATCAATATAATGAAGAAAGCAAATTTTGAGAGAAGTTTTATTTTGGAAGTCCAAACTACTTGACTTATTTTTTTATTGCAAACATGATAACCAAAAGAATTCTTTTATTTGTTTGTTTTGTCTGGGTGTTTTGTTGTTGTTGGGTTTTTTTTGTTTTGTTTTGTTGTTGTTGGTTGGGTGTTTTTTTTTGTTTTTTTGTTTTTGTTTTTTGTTTGTTTGTTTGTTTGTTTGTTTTTGTTTTTTGGGGTTTTTTGGGTTTGTTTGGTTGGTTTTGGTTTTTGTTTGGTTGACTTTTTTAAAATAAGCTTTATGGTCCATATGACCATTTTTTTATGGTCAGCAATGGGCTCTGGTTATTCATGTACTCTGGTACTCCTGAGAGGCAAAAAAGCAGAACACCAGCCAGTAATGCTAAGTTTAAAGCTTTCCTTACAGAAGTAGCTTCAATGCTCACTGTAGCTTTTTGTCTCCATCCTTCTCTACTCCATGTACTTCCCCCCCAAAAGAAAGTAAATTATGTGAACTTTTCTAACAACAACAAAATACCGTAGGGATAAGGGACAGAATCCTTGCTTCAAATCAAATTGGATATGTTGAAAAGAAACACAACTGATTAAAACTAATCAGAGACATGAAATGCAGGAATATTCCATAAAGTGCAGGAATACCCCACAGGGTGTAGGAATATTCATATTTAGCAGCGCACACAGATCAGGTATACACTTCCCAGGGCCATGAAGATTACAGATGTGCTGCAAAAGTCTCTCCACAGGGTCAGAACAGACACAGTTCTGTTTCTGTTTTCTTTTTTATGTTTGATTTGCACCTTTTGAAAGGTTGTTTGGGCTCTGTAGCTGTCTAGAGATCTTGTCAATGCATAACCTAAACTGCATTTTTTATGTAAGAACTGTATTCATTTGTTCGGATAAAAAATGGGTCAGATAGTGCTATACATTATTAAATAGATATTTTAAAACTTTATTTGTAAAGTACTGCTTTACAATTATATACTCTATTTTATTCTGACAGCTTTTGCCTCAGAATTATTATTCTTTCCAAAACAACCTTTATGATGAAAATCGAGTGTTTTGTGTAAACAAATTTGTGAATTGTTCTCATAGTTGCATTTTTAAAACAAGCAAGCATAAAATGTTGTAAAGCATTAAATTTTCTATAATGTTAAGGTATAGTTTTATATAGATTACAAAACTAGGGTTTTAGGGATATCAGTTAATGATGCCTTATTTTTGTATTTATGAGTATGTGGACATATATAGACATGTACATTACATATACGTATGCAATATTAATAATACTGCATTAATAATAATAATAATATATAATAAAATACTATGCATTTTTGATATGTTATTACATGAACATCCCCACTGAATTATATGAAACAATTTATATATTAAAAACTGGAAGAATAGGGTCCTTAATTTAAAAAATATCTATACTTTTCTTAAATAAAGGTGCATTATCTGTGCCACAGTGTGACTTGGTTATACTGGGCATATGCTCTTCTCCATTTCACTCTGCAGAGGGGAGCAGATGGAATTAAATATAGCTTGGCATGCAGCACAGGGGCAGCCATGGAGCACTATTTTTTTAGTACCATGCACGCATTACCAACTCTATATACATTAGAGATGAAACACAAAAAAGGGCATGTCACCTTCAGGAAGAGGTAGTAGTCAGGGAACATCTGTTATACATGCAGTGCTCCCTGTAGAAAGAACTGAAACATGATGAAATATGCATCAAAAGTTCCCTATGCACTGAGGTACATTAAGTCCCTTTCAAACCATATGAAGCCCACTTGGGGAAGGGAGGTTATGTGAGTGCAGCAGCTGGAATAGGAGAAAGCAGCAGCAGGGAATGGAAACCAGCTGTTCTGCCATTCTGGAGATCCGATTGGGCAGTAGGTGCACAGAGGCTGATATGTGGCACTGTGTATCAGTAAAGTACAGAGACTTTGTCTACAGAGACACAGACTCACTAAGTTCTGTTAGTTATTTGTTCTGCAGCTCTGTCTCTGAGCCAAGACCATGCTAAATGCTGCATATCATTGTTGGGAAGCACTACATAATCCACATTCCCTGCAATTCTCTAACGTGGTGGGTTCTTCAAGATGAAGATGTTCACATAGAAGAAGATGAGGAACACATCAGAGCAAATATTGCCTTTCAGTATGTTTTACTCAGGATTGGATAGTACAATAAATCCCCATATTTCATTTTGGCACCATAAAAAGCAGGACTGGAGTGGATCCTCTGGCCCTGGACAGTTTGAAATAAATGTAGATTATCACTGACAAATGTGTATTTAACCTGTTTTTTAAATCTCCAGGAAAGGGTATTCTTTAATTTACAGGGGTAGCCTACTTCAGTGCCTACACATCTTTATAATAAAGTTCTGTCTCAAATTTAACTTAAATACTTCTCCCAGAAAATAAAACTCAAAGAAAAGAAAATGCAAGCACTATCCTATACAACTTTATATACACAAAGACCTTTATTATGATTCACTCCAGTCCTTGTTCATTTAAACACACACAGATTCTAAACAAACACTTCTTTCAAACTTCACCTACAGGCGATGTTTCACAAACTTTTCTACTGTTATTATACCTCTTTTTTGATTTTGAATCCTTCCAGATCTATCTCTAACATATGCCCACAAACTGTGTATTGTAGATGTATCCCTAATTAGAGCATGCTGCAACTCTGGCCCAAATTAAAATAAACCATGTTTCCCGCTCTGGAAGCCACAGCATAGGAGAAAAGTAGTATGTAAACAGAAAAAGGGCCATGAAAAGGACAGTCTCTATTAGTGTGCACAGACATTAGGAGATATTCTTTGTTCCAGAAGAACAAAATACAATTAGTAGTATTCCAGCTAAAGCATTGCTGAATGAAATAATTAACTCCTGTCTCTTATTTAAGACACTTCTCTTTTGTCTTCCCCAGCTGGACATAGAACTATTGATAAATACAATCATTCAGATTTCCAACTAATATGTGTCATCTAATAATATATATCATCTTTATGGAAACTCCATCTTCAGAACATTGCTTTTTTTGGTGAAAAGAATGTGGCTGCAATATGCAATAGGATTTTGTTAAATCCTGTCCACTATTGTGTTTTATCATACCAGTATTTTCTGCTGACTTAATAAGAGGAGATACATAAATCATAAAATGATGATTTAAAGTGATGAAGGGAGAAGATATATTTATTTTTCCTTCCCTATATTATTGAATAAAGACACATACCGTCATGTGTATGGGGTTTTTTAAATACTCTAATTCTGTGTAAGCTTAATTAAAAGAAACCTGTAAGTACACCATTCAAGGACATTTTCAGACACAGAGCAACAGTCAGGAATAGACTCTCTAGTCCTGCTACAATGGTTTCCTTGATATTAAGTATTCATCCAATATATGAATATATGCCCTAAAATATTCATTAACAAAAGTAAGCACAAGTAGTGAACATCCATTTATCACCCAGGGAAATGCATAAAGCCTGATACTATGAAAACTCTTTATTTTCTGATTTCCTTGTTTCAAAAGTTGTTGATCTTTCTATGCCCCCATTTTTCTTTCAATTTATAGAAAGAATCTGAAAAGAAGAAATGTTAGCTGAAGATAATGATTTTGACATAGAAGGACCTCATCTTACTGAGAACTGCAAATCCTTCCCTTGCTCTTCTGGTGGGAATAAAGTGAAAAGATAACTTATGGATTCTAAGCCTTTCAAGAACAAACTGCAGTACAATAACTGTGCTCAGCCCCAGGAAAGGCAGTGTCAAAACAGAAAGTACAGAAAGGATGTAATGAGATTTTCACTAGTGACAGGGGAGGGATATTCTGCTTTGTTGCCTCTGAAGAAAAGCAGAAAGAGATGAGCACCAACAGCTACAGCACCCAAATATTAGAATCTCAGATACGAGACTTATGGTAATAGACTTGTGATCTTGAAGTGCGTGGTATGAATTAATTTGCAAATAAGCTCATCAAAGAAAACTCTTCTGAAATTTATGAATACTTTTATTGGTGCAGTCATGAACTTTTCAGATGTTAGTAAGGGCATTATCTAAATTGATTCGATAGCGAAGCATCCAATGAAAACAAAACAGGTCAAAAATACGTTTAATTTTCAACCACTGAAGTATTTTTTAATTATAAAATAAGTAGAAATAATGTGGAGGAGAAATTAAGTTACCTAAAAATGTAGCATGACACACCAAATGGTGCATAGATGAAGTTGTGCTGAATGGCTGTGGTCCCTCTTTGTCACAGTGACATATTTGTGTGTACTGATGGAGAAAGCTCTTTCTGTATGTTTCAAAAGTCAGTCATAGAAACTTGCCCCCCTAATCTTTGGCTAAATGCCTTAGTTGTGGGATATGCTGCTCACAAAATTTCACAGCTACCAGATACATGGTGGCAATAATCTGCCAGGTGATGAAACATGCACCTGATTAAAACCCCAGTTTGGCAGAACACAGCACCAGTTGAAATGCAGAATAATGGGCAATTACAGGCAGCAGTAATAGGCTAAGGCAACCTGATGCAAACTGTGTTCACTGTCACTTCAGCTGCCAGAATGTTTGCACCATTCTTCTATTTTGTATCAACAAAATAGAGGCAGAGAAGTCATGAGGCATTAAGTGAGTATATTCCTTCTCTGTTAGAATGCCACTTCACTTCCTTTTCTGACTTTCCTGTTCTTTTAGGACAAACATTTTCTTCCTCACACTTCTCCTTCCTTACCTGGATAGCATTGCTTGGAAATCAAAGCTGCCTGTGTACTTCTGAGAAGGGCACACTATAGTGAAGCTGTGCCTGGGAGTCCTCCCACCTATAATGAGGAAGCACCAAACAAACTGGATTCTGCTTTGAAGCAGTCACACAGCTTCAATCACTGATCTCGACTTGATATAAAAATAGCTGAAATCTAAAAGACGAACTTAAATTGACTGGTAGACTAGGAGATTGTCTAAAAATAGAACCTAACCATGAGAGGTATTCAACATAAAACTCTGAGTGAAGAAAAGTTGGCAGATATGAGAGTTTTTTTTCTTTATTTTGTCTAAATCCATCATATAATTTGCTGTAGACATTATACAGCAAAAGATATGCTAGGTATTAACATGAGAAAAGCTGACAATAATCTGTACAGCAAAGGCAACTGACCTGCATTTTTCTCAGTAGTTCATTATCTCTAGTTAGAAGGGAGAATATAATTCCGATCTCTCAGAAAAAGGGAACTATTGAACAATTGAACAGTCTAGCTCAGTCCAGGTAACAAAATCTTCCAAAAGTATTACCTAGATCATCTTAAAATGCTTGAGATCAAGACACTTAGAAAATTTGAAACTTTTTATTAGTTTCCTCTGACTAAAAGTTGAATATATAAAAGTTTAATCCCAATCGAAGTTTCAATATCACCATTCACAAAGACATATAAGTAGTATGAGACTAATAACAATGCTGGTAATTCTCACATATTTAGAAGTACTGTTTCACTGAAACAAGTAATCACAGCAGAAAAAAGGTAAGAAGTAATGTCAGTGGCTCCAGTGTCATATTGAACTTGCTGTACACACGAGAGAAGATATAAAAGAACGATATTATTCTTCATAAAGCTCTTCACTTCTACCTACATTTTAAATCTTAAAGTCTCATTATTAGAATAGAGCCAAAATCAAATTTCTCCAGCTTATTGATAACTAATCTGGTCAATCAGAAACAGTTTCAGTATAGATAATTTTTCTTTGATCTATGTCAGTTCTCATCTAGGATCATGCATGTGCTTGCATAAAACACAAAACCAAAAGAAAAGATGAGGAAAAATATATAGAAAAGAACAAACAGAAGCAGAAAATGCAAGGCTCAATACCTCATTTTGTGTGGGCTTCACCTAAAAATTTCCAGAATTTACAGTTCTAGAAACAGATTCTACTACTGAGACATACCAAAAAAAGGAAGGAGACCCTCAATACAATTAAGTTGCTCTTATAGCTTTCCTGGAAATCAATTCATCAGACGAAACTGGAAAATGGATACTGTGTGCAAGTAAACAGCAAGTTAGCATCTTATCTGACCATATTAGAACAAAGCAAGTTAGAAAGGATGATAGTGTTAGACATAAAGACTATTAAGTGGTGTCAGAGGAAGAAGGGCAGTCTGACAGATATTCTGAGCACAGAGAGAATGTGATAGATGTTCTGTCCAGATGAGAAAACCTATGGGAGGAAGCATTGTTGAACAAAAGTTTCCACATGTTGTGTCAGTTCCTGGAGACTCCCAGCATCCATCAGTTTCTCAGAAAAGGCCACCATCACCAGTTTTGCAAACTTTGAAAAGAAATATTTCTCCACAATCTGCTTTTCCTATTATCTCATTAAGCTGGTGTATTCATAAAAGAACTCATCATCCCCAATGGCATGGAAAGCATTGGTGATGATGTCAGACAGCAGAAATGTGCTTGATGAACTTTCTGCACTTATCAGTCTAGACTGATTCTAACTCAGTTAAACAGAATGGATTTTAATTATCCAACAGACTCTAGCAAGATTATGCCAGGAAAATTAATGGATAGCCCAGAAAAATTGTGGTAATTTTTTTTTTTTTTTGTAATTTCTGCTCTGCTGAAGAAGGATAATGCAGGATACTTGATTTCTAGGATCAGTCTTATTTAGAAATGGAAACTGCAAATTAACAAGTTACTAGAAAGTTGTTATATGAACATGTTCAGTGGGCAAACATAAAGGGTAACAAAGAGTGTTCATAGAGAGTCTCTAGAACTGATATAATTTTTATTCTTAAGACATACATGCAGAACTGCATCAGTTGTGATGCAAATGTATTTTTGTTGTGATGAGGAAAGAGCTATTATATTTTCAAATTACACTTAGTATCACTTTTTTCATGTAGATAGATTACATTTCTTTTATACTAGTAACAATACCCTAGACTACAATGGTGCTGTTTTACAGAGAAGCCTGATGGGCAACCTTGGTCCTAGAGGAGACTCTGAAAACTATGCTGTAGAGTTTCATTTCACCCTTCCTCCAAGCATCTGCCTCTGTTTTTTTTCTTTATTCTCAGGATCCACACTATTGTTAATGAGGCAACAGCATATGCAGAAATGGCTCTTCTATGGGATGCAGGTGTGAATGGCAAGAACTGTGTTGAAAGAAAGATGTAACGCACAGTGATAAAGCAAAAACTCAACAAAGCTACTGAATTTGGAGATATTTAATTCCTTGAAGTTTTTTTGACAAACACATGAAAGTGCAGATTTACAATGGAACAAGAAAACACAGACAGAAAAAAAAAAAAAAAACCAGAAAAGAAAAGAAACTAAAAAATTCCTGGGGAAATTTAACAAAGACAATAATTTATGAGTAACTACAGAAAAGTCTATAACTTGGTATTCTCTACTGATTATAAGGTAAGCATATGCAGGATTCACTATGTATAAAATTAACATCTTGCTGTTTTACTGCTCCCTTGTAGATATTATTGTTTATGTTTTATGGGTTATATAATTTTCAGCTTTGGATACCTTTTAAAGCAATGCAGACTATTACTGTTATTCTTAAACCATACCAAACAAAACAATTGCTCTGTTATTTAAATGCAAAAAGTGAATATTATATGCTACAACCTCAAGTGAAATAAACATGCAATTTGACAGATATGTTCAAAACTAATAATTCTTGTAAGACTTCTAAGTAGGGTGATCTCAAACCATCCAAACTAGTGATTGGGTTTAAAGTATCAGCAACAGAAGTGGAAAAAAGACAGGTAAACAAAACTAATTTATCCAAAACCATTCTATTAAAGGAGTAGCAGGCATATGGAACAAGCTATTTAGTAAGACAGCTGATTGAGATAGCACAAGTAAGCTTAAGAGACTATAAGAGATATTCTTATGCAAAAAGTGGCTTGGATATCACAGCAAGAGAGTTTAAGGATGAAATAACTAAAGTAGGATGTGCTTATTGTAACACAAGACTTACTGTCATGATATTTTTTACAGTTTGGGGGGGTTTTCTGCTTTCCTTTCATTAGGCCATTCCATAAACATTTCATTAATTATGAAATTAATTATATCTCATTTGCATTGTCTTTCTCATTTGTGAAAATGTTTAAAATCACTACCAGACAAAACTTGCTATCTGGATATATTTTCCTTGAAATCCACTATTCCAATAGCAAACTGACAGGCTCTATCTTTCACTGTTTTCATTAATTTAATGAAAATCATAAAGTAAGCTTGTTTGCTTCCCATCTCATGCTGAAATCAGAAGACATCTTGTCCACAAAAATTATTTTCATAAAATTTCCTAATTCTCTGTTACTGAGAGAAGCACAATTGCTGTAGTACTACCAACACACTTTTTATCTCAGTGTGGCCTTTTAATTTTCAACCGTCTGGGCTACAGTTGCTCAAAACTGTAGTCAAAACACTGGTACAACTAGAATTCTTATTACTGCCATGGGCAGAATTGAATGCATGAGAATAGTGTTTGGAATTACAAGAAGAATATGTCAAACTTAACTCATTTTTAAATTAGGATTCTCACATCAAGATCCTAACCTCATAGTTAATCCAGATAATTTTTCAATAATTTCAGAAGATGTAATTTCTAGTGTTGTTCTAATAGCAGAAACTAAAGTATTTAAATATCTTTAAAAGACAATATCAAGCCTAGAATATGACTACAAAATAGTGAATTCCCATCCCTGCATATAATCCAGAATGATGACAGAACCACAACTTCTGCTATTGCTTCAGGCATTGCCAGAGACAATTGTTTCTAGCAAGCTTTCCATCTCCTTTTCCCAGAGAACAATTTTTCTCTAAAGAAAAATTCAATTATTTTCCTATCGTAATCACATATCTCATATTTCTTACCCTCCTTCAACTTGGCTTATGACTAGAGAAAACAATTTTATTTATCTTCTTTCAAAAGAGAAATATTACACTGGGCTAAGAACCCTAATCATACTAAGCTCAATGACAAGTATCATTGATTTCATTTGGAACACCACATAGCACCACATTTGTTACTGCAATGACCTGAAATCCCATATTGATGGGATCCCCTGCTTGATGCAAGTTCAGTTTTCATAATATAACAATGATTTTATTATAGCACACTAGAGACAGAAGAGTTCATTCAAGCAAACATATTTATATCATTACTATTTGTAATTATATTTGGAGGGAAGAAAAAAATAAAAAAAAAAGGAAAAAAAAAATTTCTCTCTATCCCCATTATTTTATTTTCTTCAGCAAAGAAATTCACATAAACAGCCAATACTGTAGATCAGTGGCTGACAATACTTAACGTCCATAATTCAATATATGTTTCAAAGAACATGAGGAATTCATCTGAGTGATTGGAATAACTTTTCTTGATGAATAGGGCAGCTCAACTAGGTATAATGACAAACATAAACCTGCATATAACTCTTTGCATTATAATGAAATTAAGGTATGGGAATGGTTGGCTTAATATGCTTACTAGATTGTATATATTTTGACCAGAATTGGATTTGATGCTGCTGTACAAAATGCAGTATTATGAACCTTTTCTAAAAAAACACACATTTTTAACCTGAATACTAGATAGTTTCCTAGTGAAACGTTAAAAATTTGAAAGTTCTTTCATGGCTATACTTGATACATGGAAATGCAGAATTTTTGTCTTCATGTCACTCAAAACTGAGAGAATAAGACATATGCTCAAATAGCTTCTTTAAAAAAAAATCCTGCACTGCATCTTTATACAGATCAATGTCCAATTATAAGCTGAGAGTTGCTGTGGCAAAAGGTCAGGAAAAAATAATCTTTCCGGCATTTATTACTTGGAAAATAAGGTCACATATGAGGTCAACCTCCAAATGTATACAGAATAAATTATACTGCAGCATTCTAAATATTCTGCACTGCAAAAATTATACTGCAATCTCAACATAATCAGAAAAATTAAGTTGAACGTGTATTTCCTGACAACTGTACTACAGATTTGACTAAACTAAGAGGTGAAAAACCCAGGTCCAATTAATCAACAATTAATAGAAAGCTTATCATATATTTCTGCTTAATTAGAATTCTTATTAAGGCTGACTGACTTAAAAGTTTCTTAACTATCTTTAACACTGAAACAGCCTCCCGACAACAAAGTAAAATAATGGAAAACATAAAAAAAATTTAAAAATCATTCAGTGATGCACTTCTTTATTGCTTACAGCATAGAAGCAAAACATAAAGGCAGAGAATGCTGGAGTGCTTGTCTGTCTGATTCTCTAAAAAAAAAAGAAGTGTATCTTTTGAAATAAAAAAACCTCCTAATTAGATAATACACATCCGAAAAAAAAAAAAGATTTGGACACGGTTTGAGGAAATAAATATGCTTGTTTGTCAGAATGAATGTTGGCAGAGAACATTGTCATTGTCCTGATCTAAGCAATTTTGCTCTTTCACAGACAGGCTCAATCTTTGCTACCTTAACAGGATGTGAATGAAAGTATACTGAAAATAAGATAGTATTAGTATTTGACACTTCTCATGGTACTCTTAATTGTGAAATCAACATTATAAACAGGAAAATGCATCCGTGAAATGAAAACATCTTCTGACTAATTTTTATTCTTGTCTTTTATGCGAAACATTTTCTTTTCCTCTTCTCCAAACTACATGAGGAATATAAATGACTGGTGTTCTTTTATCTGTTGCAGTCATGTCTAGTTTGAATTTCCAAATCAGGCTCTGACAGAAGGATTGTATATAATATATCACAGGCAATGCCAGTGGAGATAGAGTATATTCTAATCATTTTCAAAAGTACTATTTTTTTTTTTTAATCTGCTTTGGACACTTGTGGTTTCATTTCATGTTCATTCTGAAAGATACTCTGTTCTTTGCTCTGGGCTAGTGACCAGATTTACGGTTTTCTCTGATAATAATATCAGTGGGCTATTCCTCTCTGATAAACCACAACTGCAATACTAATAGGTTGATAATGACATTTTAAACTTTTGTAGGCATTGTAAGCTTCACTCACCTTGTTCAAGTGGCTGGCTTTTAGTTGAAGTAGTTTTCATCTTGAGTGCCTCCCTAACAGACATGTCACAGCAGGAGCCTTTGTTAGTGTCTTGGTCACTGTCAGCCTGATCACTGTCCCCATGCCCGCTGTCCCTCAAGCTGGCTCTTTCTGGATCCTTGAACGTGGAGCTACTGAAATACATATTGAAAAAAAAAAGAAAAAAAAAAAAGAAAAAAAAAGAGAGAGAGAGAGTGTTGTATTTACTTGTTCTAAGTTGAATTGTACTCTCTGGCAAAGCAATTTTGACAAGAATGCAAATGGGGAAGCCAAGAAAGTTATTTAATAGGCCTTACCTTTGAACAAACTGCTGCCTGCTGCCCATGTAATTGGGCTCTGCGGGAAAATTGTCTGTCTGTGAAAGAGAAGGAAAAAAATACGTATAGTTGTACACTGGACAAATCTCCTGCAGAGCAACAAGATTTCCTAGAGGAGAAATGATTAATAATTCAAAAATTCCCTTAATCTTCAGATTTGTACATTTTAATTAAATTGGAAAATGCTGGCATGTAATTATGTGCTCAGAACAATTAAATGATTCCGGTCCACAAATTACCTGCTAAAGTAAACAATGAAGCTCCAATAAGTGGCATTCTCTGTTAGTAACCTGACAGATGACACTGTTTATGTTTTTTCATTAGATAGATATTAAGACTGATGGTTATTGAAAATGAGAGAAAAAATAACTTTGCATATTAAAAAAGTGAATTATTCAATAATACTAATTTTTAATCATAATTACATCATCTACTGGGATTCTGAAGCTCTTACTGCTGTAATACAGTTTTTTATGCTGCTATATTACACATGAATTGAAAAAAATAAACAAAAATCAAGAAAATTTATGGCTGATTAGCTGTGGGGCTTCTCAGATGCTACTGGAAAAATGCAAGTATGAAAATATTTGGATTTTTCTCTCTTTAATTTTCATCAGTATGAATATCTATGTCAGAATAATGAGAACCACACATGCAAACGAGAATATTGAATGATCACTGTTGACAAGTAGTTTTTAAAAGAAGATACTTTCATTAAGTCTGTCATGTGTATTTTTAGCAACATGAGCCAAGTAACTGTAGAAGCAGAAGTATTAAAAGGATCCAGACCAACATGGAGTCCTGCCAAAGGGAACTGAATTCCCATTGTATCATTAGCTGAAGTTCTTTGGGAGAAAGAGAGACTGCATCATTCAGAAAACTCCACATACTGTACATTCACGCACGTCACTTCTTCTTGCAGCTGACCTAGCGACAGAGCTTCTACTGTTTTCTGCATCACTTCACATCACACCACTCTGCTCCGCAGCAGCTCCGGCTTTCGCAGCAGCATCCAGCGGATCAGTATCCGTAACACAGCCAGCACACAATTAATGGAGCTGAGGGGCTGAGGTTTAATGTCACACAGCAAGTGTTTACACAGGTGACTGGGATCTTAGGCATTTGGACTTCCCTGTCACTCCCCACTCCCCATTTTTTTATCTTTGTTCTGGTTTTGTCAGTAGGAGGTAATTAGAATTATTTGCTACTTTTGGTATGGTTGGAATTTGAGCTTGGAAAAGAGGCAAAAAGTTTTACCCAAAATTTAAGTCACTGCTGCTTGCAACAGAAATTGGGCAGACACCTGTTACTCCCAAGGGATTTGTGAAATAGATGTGCTTGTATACCATGGATGTCTTTTGTGTTTTAGAGAAGTGATGGAAAATATAGAACCATCTTCCATTCAGAGTGTATGTCAATGTACACTGCACCTTCTTCTAGTCTCTAAATCCTTTCGTTCAAAAAATAAGATTATAACACATACTATGTTCACATCGATCCTAGCTTTAGTAAATGCAATTAGAATAAAAGTTCATCTTCACATTTAGTATGTATCAAGTTAGAAAATAAAAATATTGGAAACAACAATTTCAACATTCTTATGTGTATTCCTCAAATGCAGCACATCATATTTTGGAAGCAGCTATAATTCTGCTATTTCTTTTCTTCTTGCAAGTTTTAAGCTAGTATCTCTCTTTTGTGCAGCAAAAAGATATATATATATATATATATATATATATATATATATACACACTCATATACAATCATTATGGCACTTACAGAACGCAGCACTTATCAACCTGAATAAACCTTTACAACTGCAGCACTCATGTCTCTTTTCTATGTCTAATATCTCAAATAGAGATATCCAGGAAAACTGACCTTATGCTCTTACTTACGTAAGACATCTGTCTCCTTTTAAACACAGCTGCTACTAGAATCAACATTTCCATTTTTCATGACATTGGCAGTCAAAATGCCTGCTATAAACTGTTTTGTCATTAGTTCTCTGCCATTAAAAGTCAGACTTTTGTCCTGAAAATAATTATAACTCCTCCCTTTTGATGGTTCTAAGAACTTAACTGTAAACTGGAGCACTGTAAGAACCGGTCATATATTTTGTCTCTGCTTTTTCATAGCAAAAAAGCATTTCATACATCCTGGATAAGCCAATACACAGATATTAAAATAGAAGATATGACCTCATCTTAGCTGCTGAGAAATTCTGCATTTATGGTAATCATTAAAGACTTTTAACTAGATAATAATTTGACCAATTACCTTCATTCCATATTTTGCTTCAATACAATGAATTGGGTGCCATGTTACAGCAAGTTCATTATTACAAAAGAACAAATGTAAGTACTTGCTGATCATATACAGAAACAGAGCTCAGAGTTGAATACTGTTCTTTTTGCACTAAAAGCATTAGCCCTTCTATGAACTATGAAGGTATGATGCTTGTGTTGAGCTGTAACAGCCCTCTGAGATACAGGCAAAAAAGGGAGGACTGTTTCATGTATGACAATATCTATTAAATTTGTGATAAATAAAAAAAAATAATTTTAAGGTTTGGCAGTTTGGAGGAATCTTAGAAATGTAAGTATCTGCTTCACAATGGATGAGACAGAGAGAGAGACGAATGTCTAACATGTCTAACTCCCTCCAAATCTTTTTTTTTTTGTTGTTTTAATCCCAGTTGAAGTGAGAGGTCATATACTTAATTTTTTTACACTTTAACATTTATAGAAGTGATATTACACATTCCAGCTCATGCATTAATCATACCCCTTTAAATTGCATAGCTGTAACTCAAAGAAACAAATACTACCTAAAAAAATCTAAGAAGCCTCTGGTTATTCTCTGGATATACAGCCCTTTCTAGGACAAAAAATCACCAAAACTCTGGACTTCCGGTTTTAAGGTAGGTTACAATTCACCTGCAGAAAACCACCTAGTCAGCTCAAAACAATCTAGTCAGTCAAAATATAGTCAGCTATTCTAGCTAATCAACCAAGATACCTCAATGTGCCTTTGAGAAATACAAACTATCACATTTGGTCACCTAGTGTCAGGTACATAATACTCCTGGGGAGCATTATTGACATAGGGGAATCTTGACAACCAGGAAGATGTCCAGTAAAATAGCTAAAGCTAAATAAGATGCATCAGATCAGAAGTGAATTCCCTGGAATTGCAGTCTGCTGCTCAATAACCAAAAATTATTCAAATGCCACCATCATTAACTTCCTGTAGAGCAAAATAAAACAAATTCCACCCTCGTTCTCACCCTCCCTCCAAAGAAATCTCCAGGAACAATCTGTCTCTAAAAGTCACCAGAGTTAAACCATAAAGAAACATGAATTTTTTTATCTCTGTGATTCAAGACTGAGGGCTGGAGTATCAATTAGGTCAACAGCAGCTACCACAGCACAGATTCTCCAGTAGAACGATAAATGTTATATAAATAAAAAAATAAAAAGCAGTAATATCCCCTGCCACCAGAAAACTAAAGTCTGTAATATCAACCTAACTATCCAAAGCCACCTTAGAGAGTTCACCCTGGTTTTATGGCCCATTTTCACAGGTTAGTGGAACCAGCTAATTTCCAACGAAAGTATACTGTTAAACCATTCTTTTTTGACGGTTGCTATAACAGACCTTTACAAATATTTTCTTCTACCTATCTGTTCTAATATGTGACTCTGGATCAAATATGAAATTTTAGGAAAACTGTCATTAGTGTAGTGTTGCAGAAAAGTGTTTGAGGATTTCTGTACAAGCATTTGACACAGCTTTCTTAGAAGTTGAAGCTCATTAAAAAAAGCCATTTAAAAAGAGGTCAGAATGCATAGGAACCTTTCAAAAGCTGCAAAAATTTAAAAAGAAATGGTTACTTCCTTTCAGAAAATATCATACAGTTTGATTTTGTTACCTTTTACTTCAGTGAATTGAGGAGA
Source organism: Euphonia xanthogaster (assembly GCA_034509185.1). Lineage (NCBI taxonomy): Eukaryota > Metazoa > Chordata > Aves > Passeriformes > Fringillidae > Euphonia > Euphonia xanthogaster. Next base: position 58,293,443 of record JAYDZK010000001.1, on the reverse strand, counting down.
AGGAAAATAAAAAAAAAAAAAGGCAAATTAAACCTGTGCAAAATATACTTTTCATAGAATTATAGAACAGTTTGGGTTGGAAAAGACCTTAAATTTCACCTGGTTCCACATATTCTCTCCCCATCATGGATAGGGATACCTTCCACCAGTTCAGGTTGCTCAAAGACCCATCCAACTTGGCGTTGAACATCTCCAGGGATGGGGCAACCACAACTTCCCTAGGCAACTTGAGCTGGTTGGATTTACTGGTTTGGAATTTCAAATGCGACAATATAATTGCTACAGTCCAATAATGAGACTTTGAAAATCATTAACTGGACAGTGTTTTCATGAACAGCACATAGAATATCTTTCCAAGTGCAGCAACTGTCTACAAAACTATTCAGTTTATTGCACCTGTCAGGACTTGTATATTATGACCACACGAGGACCTAAATAAACTAAAATTGTTGCCAAATATAGGTCTCACATGGTGTATTTGGAATAGTAAATTTATAGACTCAGAAATAAAACCATTCAAAAGTTTGAAAGTCAACTGTTAAGTTTCTACTAATTAATTCTGGAATGGCTATGGTTTCCAGAAGTTTAATTTAGAGAAACGAAAATGAAAAATTATAGCCAGGAACAGAGTATGAGAAAGAAATTCTTCATGGGATCCATTAACCTTAAATAAACTCATAAGAAAAAAAAACAGTAAAAACCTCATCACTGGAAACAGCTTGAACCAGCCTGGGCCAAGCATTACACAATGAATTATGGAGAATATTTTTAGAAATGCGCTATATTCATCTCTTATCCATTTTTTATCTTTTCATAAATTCATATTCACAAGGTATATGTGTTTACTTCTGTTGAAATATTACGCTATTTTTATAGATACATAAAATCATTAAGAGTGTGGTTCTGCACACAATATTTTTTTTTAATTCAGGATTAGAATTACAGCACCATATTAATCGATCAGGTTTCAAAAATTCTGCTGTTGTTCAATAAGACAACAGTAGACATCTTCACAAGTCTTCTGCTTTCAAAAATTGCTGCAAAAAGCAGACTGTTTCTTAAAAATTGGAGGTTCCTCACTATTTTTCTCTTTCTCTTTACTTTTTAATAATAAAGAAAAAAAATTATGTCACTATTTTGAAGAATTCTACCAATATTTGGTGTATTCCATACTGTTTGAATAAAATTAGAAATTTATTTTTTTTAAAGAATTTACAACTCAATAAGTTTGTCTTATTAAAAAAAAAAAGATCAATGCCTACAAAGAAAAAGAGGAAGTGAGAAAGAAAGAGACAGGGACAGAGAGAAATTCAATATTTAAGTATTCTTGACAAATTATGCCTAGAAATAATTGTCATATAAGGGAAAGATGTACTCTAAAATATGAAAAAAAAAGACTTAGACATTAATCAGATTTATGAATATTAGACGGCTAGAATATTCATAATTTTTTCTCAGAATTACAAGAAGTATCACATTTTCTGAAATTATTTAATGCATTTCCATTTTATGTAGGTGTTCATACCTGGAACTATAATAAAGCAAAATGTCTTTGCTGACTCTAACTTCTTTTTAATTAAACATTAAATGCAAAAATGAAATGAAACATCTCTCACCTTTATCAGACTGCCACTTAATATCTAATTCAAGCATCTTCTGTGCCTTTTCTTGAAAAGCTGAATTCCAAGTATTCACCTTTCCCCCATGAAACAAAGATCTTATATAACGGCAATCTCTTCTGGAGGCAAAAGAATTGTATTCTGCCAAATTGAGTTTTGAAAAAGCAGACAATTGTCTACATTTTGTTAGGAACAGTGTGGGTTCAACATAGTACAATTTTTCACAAAGACTTCTCAGTATAAGGCTTCCAGTGAGTGTGTATATCTAGCCTGAAATAGTAGTTTTTGCTTCCACAAGATTTACTTCATTAAGAAAATTCACTATCCCAACAGCAAAAACAAACAACAAAACCAAAAACTGGCCATAAACCTCTCATAGGTTATTTTACTCCTTTCAAGGACAAAATTAAATAGGCTGTTTTAAAATACTATGTCTTTTGAAAATGCTTTTGATATATAATTTATATGACTTGTACATATTTGGGAAATTTCACACTTGCTGCAAGATGTGTATTTTGGTGTTAAAAGTCATACAGTGTGTTTATGTGAATTTCTGACATATATAGCATTCTTCAAAAGCACATTGAAAACACAGGGCAGTAAAAACAGTCAAATGCACAAGGCAATATCATTCATAAAGCTGCTGTAGTCTTTCTTAAAGTGTTGGTTGGTGGCTTGTGTTTTCTCTTCCTCTTGAATGAGAAAAGCAAAACTGTGGAAGGAACAGGTCCTGAGCTCTTCAGTCAATTGCACAGTGACTTCTGAAAAGTGAAGCTTTGAGGACAGACACTACTATCCTCTCCCATAAGCAAAGGAATGCAGATGTCCCCATATAAATTCCTAATCCATGCACTGTTTTCGCTTTGCAAGTATCACATTTGTTACCAAAACAAATTATTTTTGATTTATTGGTTAAGGTGTCATACTAAGGCATTGTAGATTATTTCAGTTTTCGCTATTTGTTTAATGAAACTAACTATTTGTTATTTTTTTCCAAGAGTATATTCTGCAATGCACAAGACACTAAAGATGGCAGAAGCCTGGACGATGGGAATTTAACACAGTGCAAGGATTAGAAATCACAAGGCCCAGACAAGGTTCTTCTCATCTCACTGATGATTGCACCAAGTCAGAAGACTGAAGAAGCTAAAAAGGTCACTACAGAATGACATAATTTTAAGTGATCCTGGTAAAAAAAGTAGACCTGAGTGACATTCAAAAGATGAGGTGAGATGAGACCCGGATCAGAGTTTCTGATATGAAATAAAAGATTTAAGCATTTCAGGAACAAGTTTGTCTCTTTGTCAGCAGGGAACTCAGCTCAACAGAAGCCTTCAGCTTCTCTACCAGTGCAGGATGTGTGTTTAAGGTCAGACTTCTCTCTCTAAGAAAGATGTGACAAACTGTGGAAACCGAACCCAAAACTTTCTCCTATGGAAAAGGGAATCAAGATATTCCAGACCAAACTCAAATTGCTGGATTTTTTACGATGAATTCATGTTTCTGAGCCTTATTAAATTTGCACTGGAGAAACATGAAATGCAATGAAATTAGCATGATCTCAGAAGAGAATGTGCAAAGTTGTCAAATGTGACTAGGAAAAAGGAATCGTAATATGAGTTCTGAAGCTGAACTATGTTTTGGAGAAGATGCAAGATAAGAATGTAGGAAGAAGTGCCAAACATCACACCACATAAAGAGCTCAAGCTGAAAGTACAATAACATTATCACAGCGTCAATAAATAAACAAAATGAAATTCATGACACATTATTGCATTGCTCTGCACTGCCGCTATTCATTTAAAATGATGAACACATTTAAAATAATTCACAGCTTGTCAACTGCCTGTGAGTGCTGCAGTTAGACTGGTGTTGTAACAGACATTTGTAAAGGTCTTACAAGGGAGCTTTACACAACTTATAGCAAAGTAAAGATGGAAGTATGGGAAGACAAAACAATAACTGCACCTGAATCTGCTAGTACAGTTGTATCCAATATATTTACACTGCTCACCAATGATACGTACTTACTGAAGCTACTCTGTCAATAAAAACCACATTAAGAACCTTTTGAAAGAGCTTCCTTGTCAATTAGGATGTAGATACATTCTATCGCTCCAGTTTTCCTGTCAATTTAATATACTGGATCATATTAACAGTACTGGCTTGTCAATAAGGCAAATCTGAATCCTATTAATAGAGTTACAGTGCCAATATAATCGGCTTCCCATTTATCGAGCTTCCCAGTATTTGGGAAAGCTGTGAAATGGGATTAAAAGGTTAGGTTACATGCATCTGTCTCTATATTACATAAATATTTCAGGAATTATATCCCATTGTGTAAAGAAATACACGTAACCACTTTTTTTCCATTACAAAAACTTCAGATGACAGAATAGTATAATAGTTTGCCATTGCTGAGAAAACATTAAATTATCCTCATTTATCACATTGTTTCCTGCTTTCACTAAGTAAAACTGCTTTTTATGACACAGTCAACTTGTGTGCCACACATATAGACTTCTAAGAGATGTAGGCACTTCACCTACCCCACTCTCTAACCCCCCCGGAAAAGAAATTATCTGCTTCAGAACACAAAAGGAAAGAGATAAAACATATTTTGGAAACAAAATACAAAGCACTCCACAGTTTCAATCTGTATTTAGCTCTTGTGCTGTGCTGTTTAATCTTTGTGGAAATGAAACATGTAAGTATAATTCTAGTGAAACAGAAACCCCCAGAAATAATTACTAAAAGGTATTAGTTCATTTATTAAAAAATAGCAGAAATTCAGCAAACCTTCTATTTAATAGAAGTCTTAATGAAGTTAAACATTAGTTGCTTTTAACCACATCCAATAAGAAATAACTACTTTCACTGGATTAGCAGAACATACAAGAGACCGTTAAACCTGATTATATTAAAAAAATAAAAATAAAAAAGTAATTGCATTAAAATATAGTGGGTATTCTCTTACCAAATTGCCTCTCTAGGTCTGACTTGAAAATATGGATTAAAGAAAACATGGTTCAAAAATGACAGTTAAGGGTCAATGAATCAAGCTGCCCATTATATTTTCTGGTAGCAGATGGGTGCAATGAAACCTAATGATTGAATTTGAAACGCTTTAATGCTCCTTTTATCTATGGCTCCCACCATGTTGAGTCTACCTTTAGTATTCCTAACAGATACTATGTTTACTGCATAACAGATTCAATTACAATTAGCTAACTAGAATGAAATCTGCACTTATCACAATATCCAGTTTATTCTAAGAGTATCATACCATGAACTCAAAATAACAATACACATAGGAGTATGTCTTTCATAGCATTTGTCATTTGGGGTTTTTTGATTTTTCATGTTAAATATGAAGTCTAGAATTTAGAGGAAAATTTAAAATTAAAGGGAAAACTTTTGAAATAGTGCCTTAAATTTAAGGATAAGATCAAAGTATTTGTTTAGAATTTAAAAATGTTTAGAACCTGTTTTTCTGCATGAGAACAACTGCATCTTTCTTTTTTCTTTCTTTCTTTCTTTCTTTCTTTTCTTTCTTTCTTTCTTTCTTTCTTTCTTTCTTTCTTTCTTTCTTTCTTTC
>JAYDZK010000001.1:58250200-58288126 GCA_034509185.1 Euphonia xanthogaster | reverse complement strand
TCTTTCTTTCTTTCTTTCTTTCTTTCTTTCTTTCTTTCTTTCTTTCTTTCTTTCTCTCTCTCTCTCTCTCTCTCTCTTTCTCTCTTTCACATTCAATGTTGATCTCCTGGCTTTTTTTTTTTTTTTAATTTTTAGACACATCTGAAAGTTCTTACTTAGCAGGAATTCTCAGTGAAACCAGTAAGTAAAGTGAAATTTGTCCTAGTCTTACCACTGCTTATTTCCTGTTTCTAAGAGCAACATCACCCAAATGTTTTCTGAACAGATAAAAGCTTATAAACACTGCAGTACTGGATGGTGGAGAAGGAGAACAAGTTATGGCCTTTAAACATAGTTAATCTGTTTTGTACTTATCATATTTAGTAAGGAGAAAACAGAGACACTGGATATTTAAAATCTGTTAACTTTGTGTTAACATCTATCCAGTATGTTTACCTTTTTCTGTCCAACCCACACTCGCACTAAAGGCAACAATAAAACTTCCACAAGCCATGACCTGAGGTCCAGTGAAATCAATGGGTGTTTTCAAACTGGTTTCAATAGCCCTTGGATCAGTCTTCTTACTTCAATTACCAGTTAAGTGAGCCTTTACATGGCGTTCTACATTCCCACAGATACATATGTTGTATGCTGAAGAAAGTTACATTTGAACAGATTTTTAATGGCAGTGACGGGAAAAGGTGATTAGCTGGGCAGCAAATGCTGTATGCGGCATGAAACTCCAGTTCTGTGTTTCTTCCCTACAGAGTGAAAGAAATCAGCAACAAAGATGGAGCAGGATTTGGTTCTGAAGCCACACTGCCTGCACAGAAAATACACACAAAGAGGAGCACTGAAGCTTTCTTCCTAGGTGGCAATCAGAAAAAAAGGGGTAAATCTAGATCACCTCCTTTTCTTTAAAGCTGCCACCTTATCCCCTTTCTCTTTCTAAAATCCTCCACCAGAAAAGCAATGATTCCCTTAAATTCCCTAGGAATTCAGAAGAAATCACAGATGTTGAAACTTACATTATAGGTTTTTGTCTAATTTTTTATTTAGGTCATGCAACTCTTTATTTCAACTTTTTCTTAAAAATACTCAACAAGGTATTCTCTAAACATTCTGTGACAAGATACAAAGCCCTACTTTCACACAAATACCTTTGCATAATTATTTCTTCTAAGCACTAGGAAAGCACTAAATATGCTGCCAAAATAATGGCTGAATTTATGACAGAATAGTAGATCATCAAGTTTTACAGACTCACACGGCCATGCAAGGAGATTTTCAACTGTAAAATGGTGATGAGTTGATTTATTATTTGTGACATAAGATAAATAATTTAGGCTTGCACAAATTTAGCAAGAGGTTCTGTCCCTAAATATATTTTAAAGTCATAACAGTCATGTGTCTATGATGAGGTACCTCATAAAATGGAAAGTTTGACTGAATACACCATTACACCACGAGCATAGTAGCAGTGGTCAAATAGGCTTGGACAGAAAAAAAAATAAGGCTATTCTTATACAGGGCTGTGTGCATGCATCCACAAGTCTGTCACTTCAATGTTAACCTAGTGCAATGCCTTCTGATAATACTCTATATTTAATTGATTCAAAACAAGCAAAAGAAAAAATAGCTACCTTTCTTTATAGAATCACCTCATCCAGGACACAACACCCACTTAACCACAGGCAATCTCTAACTTCATTGGCATTTAGAAGCTGAATTTGACCTGTAAGTTCTTAAAAGACTGGGAAAAAATGTTCTGGATTGCCCTTCTCATTATGGCTTGCCATATCAAGACTCTGAAATCAGATCTTTCTGTAAAGTTAAGAAGATCCCCATAAAATACGTTCTCTGCAAAGATTACAGGATTAGATAAAGTCATCGGTCTGTTCCAATGCAGTGTTGGTTTGTCAATATCTAGGACACTGCTGCAGGTTTCACTGGGGATAGAGTGACTGAACATGAATGCTAATATTTGACTGAGGGGTTTGTAAGAACACAGGGATTTAATTATGGACTTCCTCTCTATCTAATTAGCATGATGCTTACCCAGTATGTGAGCACTTTTTTTCCAAAGTGGAGTGCATGGAACATCAACTGAAGGATGCATATATATTCTACTTTTAAAAATTTTATTTATGACCTCTCAAAGAAAATAGTTAATGAAACCTTCTCTAAATAATGTCCACATCACAGATGTCACCAAGTTGACATTCAGAAGCGTGCATATGTGGAAACCTCTTTCAAAGGGGGAAAAGAAAAGAAAACGTTCCAGGTGTGGTGCAAGAAATTTCAAACAAAAGTTCATGCAAAATGTAAAATAAATAACTTGGGATTGCTCATACTGCTCTTCCTGGATACTCAAACCAGATCATGTGTAACACAGACTAATGCTGCTCCCTGCAGGTGGATCATGAGCTGATGTGAAGCCATACCAACCTCCAACTTCACTGGAATTCAACATGGAGCTAGGTGCTTAGCTGCAGAGATATCCAGGAGCACTGCTTTTGCATGCAATTCATTTATGCTCTCGAAACTTTTTTACAGGTAGAAAAACACAATGGAAAATGAATTATTTCCATTGGAATTTGTTCATTTATATAATTTCAGGGCCATCTTTGTTTACTGGTGTTTCATGCATTGCACTATTTGGAATAAAACAAAAGCTATAAACTATTAAGGAACTACCTGCAGCTTTGTTAATGTCTTGATAAATTCCTAAGAATGATTAAACTTGAGTTTCGTTCGTGTTTTCATTTAAATTTTTTGAGGCATAGAGTAATAAAATACAAAATACCCTTCTAAACAATGCTAAAATCAACACAAAAATCATCCACTTTCCATGAAAACAGAAGTGGTATCTTGCTCCTAGGATGCTGTGGATCATACTTCAGCACAGAGACTTTGCAATCCTAGTCCTAAGGGTTTATAGTAGCATTTCTTCTTTAACCTTAGCCAGAGGATAATAAACAGTACCAATATAATGATAGTCCAAGCTACCAGTAACCTTAAGAATGTGCAAGGAATAGACTGACAGGAATTAATCTGCCATTTTCATATATCTGCCCAAGGGAAGCATTGTAATTGCAAAAATTTACTCTTAGACTGCTGAGACTCATAGTAATTATGTTTCTTTTTTAATAGAAATAGCCACAGGTAGCAACAAATTGGGTTTTGAGATGGGGAACTGGGCATGCATTCTAACCCAAATTACTATGTAATTGTCTTTATTATAAAACACTATAGAAAACCCAAAACTTAAATCAGAACAAAAACTTTCCCTTAAAAAGGTGTCCTCCTCCCATGGCTATTCAGCATGTGCACCTATTTCTTCATTCACAGGTATCAGCAAGACCAGTATGAGTGCTAGTAATTTATCTAAATATTTTTGCCATTGCTAACCAAAATTCCTGAAGCTTACATTTGTTTAATAGAAACAGCTTCCTCTTGCTTTACTAGTAGGTCAAAATCTGGAAATCCAGATACTCATTCCTAAGTTTCCTTTGCCAATGTCAGGGGATGAAGGAAAGACTATTTGTGGTCTATACATATATTAAATGAACTGAAATTGAAGTTCTCTTCAAAATTCTGGAAGGTTGTTTGAAATAAATAAGCCCAGGAAAATACTTAAAATTAGTTATTTCACACTTGAAGGAATTATTATTTTGTTACATCACATCGTTGCAATAATGAGAGGTATACTTTTGGGAAAGATCATGTATGTGATGGTCAGTGAATACATAACGATATAAATTGATACAGTTGCTTCTGCTCCTTGCAATACTATGGCCTGTTACACCTGAAAAGAAGCTACATGTGGTTTAAATGGACAAAACACATGTACAGGTTTAGACAAAATAAAGACTGTATATTGAAAGAAATAACAGACAGCATCTTGTTTTCACCTCCTTTTCACTCAACAGCTACAAAGCTGACTGATATATTTCTCACCTTGGAGCTATGAGATGCAAATGATCATGTGTTTTTTAATAACTAATGCAGGCAATGGAATCAGTTAAGTGCTGCTTCTTTTCACATGTTGCATGAATTATACTTCCTTTTAATCATCACTCTCAATCCTGAAGTTTGATAGCAGGATTCTATCACAAAGTGTAAAATGAGGTCCTTCCTTACCAATACTCTTGCCTCAGGAATAAAAATGACAACATCATTTGTCTCTAAAGTTGATGCTTTCTAGTTTGCAGCAAAAGGTGCAAGTTGACAGCATCCTCCAGAATACTGCTACAGAGCTCTGTACAGCTCATACACAATATTAAAAAAAAAATTAGATGCACATTGCTCATTAATAATGCTTTTTATCCATCTAGATGGTTCTTTTGATTCCATTCTGCTCTCTTTTCTCTGTATATCCATATATGCATGCATACACACAGTTACATACCTGGCCCATAGCCTAGAAATATAATAATTTCTAAGGCTTCATGATTGTCATTTTAAAAAGGCTTTTAATTTCATTATTTCCCAAGCACTCTAAATTCCACCATATTCTTATTGTCATTTGATCCACTGAAATGTTGAAGAGATCACAAAAGAACACACTTGGTACTTTACAGCTGCGGCTGGATAATCTGGCTCATGATCATCAAAGCCGGATTGTTTTTATGATCTTCAAATCTGCATATCAAATTACTCAAGCCTCTGCAAGAAAGCAAGACATCAGGACTATCTCAACAGAATACGAGAAAATGTGGTTGGAGCCTAAGTGAAACTAACAGCTTTTGCAGCTTTGCAGTGTTCTTAAAGCAAAGGAGAGAAGCAACAGGGAGCAGTTCAGGTAACACAGAATAACAGATTCTGAGCTGAATACTGCACGTGCTTATGCACATCAGCAACCCCACGCCTGTAAATGATCTATTTATTTTATGTTTCTATTGACCTAAATTAAAATTATCACTGATTACATGTTTTAAGGAACCTGCCCTGAAAGAAATATTATTACTTTAATTATACATATATATGTGTATTTCCACAGGCCCCAAAATTACTCAGGCACTGACTGAGGACATGTTTTTTTCTAGATTTGCACAAACAGAGCATTTTTGACTCTGCTGGCAGTCACTCAAGTGCTAAATCTGAGGTACATTGTTAAGACAATGTTCTTTTCTTTGTTACTTTTAAAATTTTATAGAATTTAAATATTTTTATTAAGAATTAATGAACATTTGTTTAGCCCACTTCAGCTTACCTTTTTTTTAAACTGCTTCATAGCTAAACAATCATAAGTGGTTGCTTAGCAATCAGTGAAGAGCGAGACAGAAATATAGTAAGTAAAGAAACTGACTGACATGTTCTGTGTTTAAATCATGGTATTCAGTAAAATCAACAGAATAACACCAAGACAAGTTTAAAACAAAATTCTCTTAATAAAAGAATACAAAAAACTGTCTTTGAGAACAAATCATGCATTTAAAAGCTACAAATTGTTATTCACACTGTTGCTCTAAAAAAATTCCTGTAGTTATTATTAAAAATACATTAAAATCCTTCAAATGTTCATGAAACCATTATTTACCTTTTGTTTTAATTCAATTGTCAACTGTGCTTCCAATGATTTTAAAAACAGTATATATCTACAAAGCAAGCAAGAGTTTACAGCTTTGAAGACTTGAAATTGATTTTTAATGCACCAGCTTTCAAACACTACAAAGGCTGCTCTCTGCTGATAAAGACAGTAAACAAGAAACTGTCCTTTAAGTGTTCCCTTTAATGTTTTTCTTTAATTAAAAATCAATCAAAAAACATTGCCACATAAAAAAAATTAAATTAAGACATTAAAAATGCTTTATGTTTTTGACACACAACACAGTCAAACCAGAATGAAAACTTATGATGTTTCTTTTGCTTACTTGTATTAGTTTAGACTTTTTTTTGCACTGCAAACAATGTTAATCAAAAAATAAAAGCATTTAAAAGTAGTTTATCACTTAGGTCTTTTTATAGAGTAGAAATGTTAAAATTATGATGAAATTAAACTAGAAATTATAAAAGTATTAAAGTAAAACATATTCAAAACACTTTAAGATTATTTTAATATAGTCCTATCCTCTAATCAGACCAAAGGTTATTTATGCAGATTAGTTACATCTAGAGTCTCATTTATCTAACCTGTATTTATTCTTTGATCACAAAGCTTGTTAACATAAATGCTCTTTTATTGTTATTATTCGTTTTCCCATAATTATGCGGTTTAACTGCCTGATTTCCTTTTTTGTTTTAATAAATATATGCACATGCACCAATCATATTCAGCAGTATTGTGCTGGATGTTCAATGAACTGTACGAGCCATTTCAATATAATAAAAGTCCTTGGAAGTGTTCCAGAGAAAGGCCTGGAAATACGAATAATCAGAGGGTCACTCGAATGAGTACAGGCAATTCACACACGTCATACACAGATCAGTAGATGGTCTACACCACTCTCTGAAAATAGCTGTGAATGACTATCACTGCAAGAACCTACAATGCATCCATTGGAGGTCTCACCCATACAGCTGAAATGATGCATTTGCATCCCATGACAAGACTTTTCCTTTCCCCTTTGGAGTTCTCCTTTGGCAGGCCACAGGGACTGCAACACAAAGCCACCCAGCAGGGAACAGGATGAGATTAGGAACTTTTCTGTTACGGGTTAAAGTATTTTATGAATGTGAGAAACTCTGATCTGATACACATGCCACAAAGCCAGTAGAAAAGTCCATGGCTAAAATCAAATATCTTAATTTGAAGGACTTAACACACCTAGATTGCTTATACCTTATTCTATTGAAAATAGACCAGTATGGGACTGATTGTCTTGAGGGTTGGAAAAGGAGATACACCTCCAGTGAACCAAAGTGAGATTCAAATTGATCTTTATGCTGTTCCTCTATACAAATAGCACTAATAACTGGCTGAAGCTGTGCAGTTTTGTCTTTGTATGTAGAGGGACTCTTCAGTTTTCAGGACAAAAAAAAAGAGATTTCATGTCAAGTAAGTGAATGAATCAATCTGGTACCTTTCCCAACAGGTAATACCACTACCTAGTGGACGCAAGCCAGTAGGAGAAAGAGATGGTTCTTGTGTGACCTCATTAAGAAGGAAATGTATCAGTAGCCTCTGGGATTTAGCTAGAAAATATATGACTGCTTAAGGAGGTTATTTAAAGCACTGTCTAATATCCTAATTAACAGGGACATTCATAAGAATTTGCTTCTTCTTGAATGTAGTACTTAATACTGAGTATTTTATCAAAACTGCTTAATAATTCACTTTTTTTTCTTTCTCATAGGATTTACAGTAATTAATCCAGAATCTTCTTCAGTTAAAAAAAAAGTCAACAGCAGACTGAAAAACAGAGGTTGCACTATGACAAATAGATTAGTGGGGCTTAGAATGCACCCTGGCTAAGAATTATGGCAGCTGCACATTACTCTGTTTCATCTCATAACAAAAGCAGTGACTTGTTAATATCTTTGATTCTCCATTAAAAACTTAACAAATGAAACACATAAACTCAAGGAATTTTTTTCCCCAGTAATTTTGCCACTCTCTTTCTAGTACCTTTTTTCTATATCTTTTCTTTTTCCCCTTTTTTCTATTAAGGCAAGAGCCTGCAGTCCCCTGAGAGTTTTACTTGTTTCCTGTATTTTTGAACACTTAGGCATTAATTGTATCACTTCTCTTACAGCTGAAGTAGCCATACAATTGAAAGCATAAAGCTTTCAGGTTGTCTGCTGCAAAAATTTGTCCCAGCTGTTCTACACTGACCTTTTGGCATCTGAGGATTGCTTCTATATTTTAAAGATAAAAACAGAGCTGTGTTTCTGCTCTGGTCTTCTTTAAGTTCTCATCACTGAATTTTTTTACCTATCGGGAAACATGAATACTAGTGTCAAAAATGTCTTTTCTTCATACATGCAGGTGCTCCTCAGGCGTGAAGAAGTATCTGAAGAATTCTGCCATGCAACACATATGTTTTCTTCAGAAAAAAAACAAATCCAAAAAAACCAACCCACATATATCCACTTTTTGTATGTAGAATGAGTGCCTTACCTGGCAAAACCTAAAACTAATTTAACTTGACACTTTTAACTTTTATAGAAACAACAAAAGAAAGAAGAAGTTAGGCATGATACTTAGAAACATACATGTAAATATCAGCTGATATGCTAATACTTCCTGGGGAGGAAGGTAGTGAAGAGAAAGAAAAAAAAAAATCCTGGGGAAAAAAGACCAAAAAAATATTTTTTTTAAATAAAATCACAGCTGCTCACATCCAGATGTTGTGATTTGGGAGGAATTTTTTTAATGACACTTTCGTTATATCAGAGAAACCAGACTGTATCTATGGTTTCTTAATACCAAGCAATATTTGTGAGTATTTCACACATACCTATTGATAATTTTCCATGTAAAAATATTTACTGAATTTTAATAATAATGTTGTATTATTCACAGTTTCAGAAATATATGAAAACATGGTAACATATGTTCAGCAATACGTTCAATGGAGTAGTTGATTTCTTTTCCACTGTACATGTGATTCTTCTGAGTTAACCATCAGACATGGTGGTTCAACATTGGAATCCTAGAAGTATTGCCCAACCTAAGCCATTCTATGATTCTGTGTTACACTTCACATCATAGTTACAAAAACATCTAAATTCCAATCTCATTAATTGTTTGTAAAGATGGCGTAAGAAAAAAAAAATCACAAAACCCTCAAAGCTTAAAATTAAGGGCCCAATCATACTATTTCTAGCTGCATTCCATAGATGTCTCAGTCATGATTCACTCTTGAACCACCAAAGTCATATATGAAGTCAAAATTATGCCTTTTCATCAACATGGGGAAAGAGAAACTTGAGAAAATATGTTGTTAAAGATAACTCTTCAAAGGATTGATCAGCAATTGAAATTGCACTGCTAATCACAAATTTGTAGGGATCTTTCCAGGTAAGTTTAGGTAGTGACAGTGAACGCAAAGATGTAGAAAGCTCAGAGAACTTTAAGAGCAGTTGAGAGCTGTGACACTCAATCTTACATAACTTGTTTCATGTCTTTTATAAAACAGCAATTTCGACAGAGATATTATTATTCTTATTTTTTTGCTAACAAGAATTTCTGTTCTGGAAAGACTGTTTTCTTTTTCATAATATGTATATTCAACTTTAGGCTCTTAAATTGTTTTTTTTCTGTATTTTTTAAATTGTTCTTTATTACAGCTCTTCATCTTGGAAAGTTCTTTAGATTTCAAATAGATCTGTATATGAAGAATGATCCTTTTAAAATAATAGTGCTATAAATATCACCAGCAAGGAACTCGGATCAAGACCAGAACAGATGTAACACAAAAAAATGAGTTCAATTCTGCTCCCTCTGTCTATTTCAGCAGCCAGTGCACATGCCACAGTGAGTGGTGTGTTGCCAGATCTGGTCTTAAAATGTATATGCTTTGTGCCACAATACTATGCAGTGCATCTTGACAAAAAATATTAAATAAATCTTCATGGAGGCATGGGAAAGATTTTCTCCTGAAATTTTTACATAGTCAGCTCTAGGATGGACTTCATCCAGTGAATGAAACTAAAGCTACAGAACAACGTAAAACATTGTTCACAAATGTACAATGTACAAAACCAGACTGTACACAAAACTGCAGACTGTATTAACAAAATGCAAGCATTCAGAGGAATTATTTTGCAAAACATCTAGCCTTGCAAAATGCTGTTAAAGCCACAATAATGATACCTAGGCAGGTAGTTCAAGAGTTGCATGTCACAACTTAGTGTCTTTAGATACAGCCCTAGAATATGTGGCTGGGAATCTCTGGAATATATAGAGTACAAACCTGCAAACTTGCAAATGTTTAGTGCTCTAGTATCCTCTTGATGAAAAATGTTACCTTGTACTAGTTCTAGTGAGAACAGAGAATAGTACTCCTCGGCTGAAGTAGGAGATATAAAAAATATATATACCTCTGTTTTCAGAAAGGAATTTAAAACATAGAGGATGAGTGCAACTTCTTCGATGAAAGCTGCTTCTCCTTTTATGCAGCAGCTGCAGGTTTCCTTTTGTAATCTTGAAATTTCTGGGCAGAAGTTTCTCAAAGTATGAAATAGCATATTTAAAGACAGAGCAGCACTAATATGGCTCATGGGTTTTTATTTCCATTGAAGACTCTATCTTGTTAGGTATTACCAGACACCTGGAGATGAAGCTGCACTGGGACTCGACACTAATCTATTGACACATCATAAACATCAGGTGCCTGAAGTATTAAGAATGATCTGTACTTTATCTTGAAATGCTGTGGGAGTGCCTGGTACAGCAGATAGAGCGATCCCCAGCTTGAAAGCTTCTTTCTGCTGATTCATTTTTAGCTGTTGTTTAACAAAAGCTGTGACCACCTCTTTTTATTCCCACCCACCTTACTCCTGATACATTTACAAAACTCCCCAATTATACCACAAGTACAGCAATAAATAATTTCTAGGATGATCAACACTACTCTTGCACATTGCAGATAGTTTTTTACACTACTGATATTTCACGTTGAGGAACTTATTTCTGGAACCTACTTGTGTAAAGAAACTATTTGTTTTCCTTTATCCATCTACTCTTACCTATTGAAAAGCTGCAAGAAGAAGTTGTGATTTGTTCACACAGGGAAAGGCAAACTAACTAACTCAAAATTTCGGTAGGAGAGATACACCTATATGTATGTTTGTATTTTTTTTTCTGATGTCTGCACTTAAAGCATAATTCTGTTTCTTTTAGTCAGGTGAGTAGATCAGCAGAATGAGATGAGCCAAATTTTCTTTAAGGTCTAGAGTGAACAGAAATCTTCTTTCAGTCATGTTGAGTTTCCATTTTCTCCTGCTTTCCTTCTTTCCAATAAAAATTGATAGTTTGGCTCTTAAGTGATTCAAAAATCACATGGAATTTTGACCCTAGCAATGAGAATTGTACAGCACTGCCCCATATTTAAATACTTGTAACAGACTATTGCTTGAAAACACTGTTACTAAACTATCTTTAGAAAATGATTGTTGAAGATAACAATAAAACATGGGCTGGTGAAGTGTAAACGTGTAACTTCCCAGTATGTTACCAAACACTGTTCTTAATGCACATCAATCTCAGGTGCACATCAAAACACAAATTATCAATTTTCAGAGGGCCTAAGAACTTGCAAATCTCTTGAACCAATAAAACCTGAATGTATACAGCATCCTCATTTGTAGATCCAACATTTTATACATATATGTATGTATGCATGTTTAAATTTTTCCATTATTATAGTACTGAAGAAGTTCATTGATTCATATATAAGTAACACAGGCAACTGTGGTACATAGGTGGATGCTGCAAAGTAATGAGCAAACACACAAGCTGTCAAATTGTGTGATTAGTGTGTAACAGAAGTCACTTAGAGAGAGGCAAGATTATACCACTCTTAGCCATATCAGGAAGTATTTCATTCAGCTGCTAGTCCTTTTGGGTCAGTCTTAAACCCCTAATCACTAAGTAACACTTTACTCCACAGGTATTTGTTGATATAAATTGGGCTATCTGTATAGTAAAATACTACTAATGAGAAATAAGTGAACCCCATTGGCTTCACTAGGTCTTACCAGCAAGTGAAAGGAAAAAAAAATATGCACTCCTAAAAAGAGTGAGAAAATTTGGATCTTACTGAGAAAGAAATTATTTATTTGCTATTAAATATTTATAGAATCAATTGGATGTAGTAAGTAATAATATAATATTTAGCATATATATACAGCTCCATATAGTATGTACATATATATATACACACACACATATATATATGTATATATAATGTTTTAAAGAGAATTGTGCCATTAAACATTTGCTGAGAAAATGAGAATGAAGAAATGCAGTTCCATTGTATGAATTACATAGTATGGGACTATCATGTTTCAAAAATATATCTGTAAAAACTAATCAGAATCTCTAATTTGTTAGAGAACCCTTACACAATTTTTTACCTTCCCTTTACTGAGGTACTGAAGAAAACCAGTTAACTGGATTGATTAAGTAAAAGAGATGATAAAGCAGCTGGATTTTTTTTTCCACTGCCTACACCTTTGACTCCTAACTGTGTAAGTTACATATGCAGACACAGGTTACTTGGAGTGATTCAAGACATAGCAGATCCAGAGAGAGGGCTGATCCTTTACTATTTCTCCTTAAGTCTGAGTTTAAATTTTACATGAGGCAGAAGTACAGGACCAGACATAATGTAGTGCCTACATTCTAAATGCAAATTTTATATAAAATTTACTCCAGGGATGCGGAGATGGAGAATACAAACTGTATTTTAGCAATGCAAAAGTACAGTGAAGAGGATCAATTTTCCCCTTTAGCTACTTTAAATCTGAGCTCTTTCTAAATAGAAATCAACTACACTGTTTCTTACTGTGTCTGTTTTGCCAATACAACTACAAAATATACTATCAATAAGTATGTTTGAACAGGTTGTACACTAATAAAACTGAATGTTTTCTAATCTACTGACTGGACCATGAAAACCTCCAAAACACTCTGTGTAGAAAATGAAGAAAAACAAGACCAGCATTAGATATATGAGTATATGTTATGAGGAGTTTCAGCTAACATTTTCCACAGTTGTCATACTGAAAACTCTTATAGAAACCACAACACACTTTTTAAGGGAGGAAATTCCTCTTTTAGCTTTATATAGATTTCAGGGAAAAAAAAGTCATGATTGATCTTATACAGTGAACACTGTAAAAAGAAGGAATCATATTTTCCATAGGGATTTTACACTACAAGTGAAACTTTACTATTCAGTAGCATCAATACATTAATTAATTGCTTTATATAGACATTACATGGTTGTAGGAAAGTATAATTTTATGTCTTTTAGTAACTATTACACTTGTCAGTAGGAAAAAATGTGGAGTGTTTCTTCTTTAGCTTTCTGACAACTCCATTTTACAGTAAAAAAATAGTTGACATTACTTAAACAAGTGTCATGGAAAGTTATTTGTTTTTTAAAGCATGAGTAATAAATCAAATTATCTCCTGTTGTGCCCTAACCTAAACTCTTTCCTAAAGTGTCACTTTTTGTTAAAATCAATTTTAGATTTTAAGTATTGCTCCACTCACCTAATTGATAGCAACACAAATTCATGATAGGCGTAAAATGAAATCGTTTCTGTGTCACAAGTCAATAGTCGCTTGAGGATCAGTTTACAGTGACCTTGTACAGGCAGAGGTTTTTTTCCTTTTTTTTTTTTGTCTTTCTCCCCAGTTATAAATGTTCCATTTCCAGGTCATCGATTACTTGAATTTTGGTCCTTTAATCTGTCAATTACCACTGGCCATTTCTATTCAGCTTAAAATATTAGATACAGCTGGCAAGTAGAACATTTGGTGTTCACAGATCACAGGGCATGGTAACTCCAAGGTATTATGAATCGTCTTTAGGTACATCAAGTGACTACAGTGCAACTTCTTTCCCACTAGCTGCATACACAAAATGAGTCTGTGTCACTTCTGATACACTCAGCTCATTCCCCTATGACTCAGAACAGCATATCAGGAGAACCACAGGATAAAACAGATATGACATTTCAAATATATTTAATAGTCATTATCCAGAGCCTGCTTTCAATCCGAACGTTAAAAATCACTTTGGAACATACCTGTAGTGTTTGAACATTAAGCTGCATTAATCATGAAGTAATACTTTAAATTAAATCAACTGGAGCCAATTTCTGCCCTCACCTTCACTCTGCAAGTTCACTGCTCTGAAATAAATCTTCTGAGTTTCAGCTTTAAACTACCTGCTAAAAATTAAGCCATTCTTTGATTAGTATCCTATATCCAATGGTCCAAATTCTGCCATTTCTCACATTCACAAAAGTCAGTAGAGGACAGTGTGGATATAATTGGCAGCAGAATGCAGCCCAGCTACAATTTCTAAATGAGCTTTGGTAGAAGACAGAGTGTGTAAGTCTTTAACTATAAAGCAATCACCAATGTTGACTCAGGCTACTGGAAATGTGACTAGTTGTTTTGTTGGTTTATGACAGGATGTGAGTTTTGATAACATTTGGAGGTAGGAGGGAGTCACCACATACATTTTCTTTCTATTTAACTAAGCAGAATTTTCAGCACTGAAAAATTAGTTGTTTATGGGGAGAGGAGGAGGCAATGGGGCCCCAATGATACTGTCAAAAAATATATTTATGGATATATATTCTGAAGAAGGAAATTTTTAAAAAAATTAAAACATACATCTTGGAACGATAGCTCATATTTATATACAAGATTGGAGGGCTATAACGCACTGTTGCAATAGATGTCCTCAGTGTGCAATTTCTTCCCTGTCCTGTTAGTTACTGCAGGTGGTAGGACCACTTTAGAAATGCCCTCCCTTTTCTCCACCCCAAACCAAAGAGAAGTGAAACCTGTGGAAGTGCCCACCTCTGTCTGACAGTCTCCTGGGAAAATACCTCAGCGTGCCTCAAATGAGATAAATGCCTGCCCACACTCTCACATGCACCTCTTTGGCACTGCCATAACTCTGTCTGTGTTTCAGTGGGCATTTTCTTTTGAATCACATGGGAAACATCAATGAGACAGCAGAACCAGACCCACCAGATGTTGTCTGGTTCCACTTCCATTAAGTCCACCTCTCTTTAGTGAATTGTGTTGGTTCCTACAGTGGTGCCTTACAGCAGATTGCACTGTAGACAAAAGGGAAAGTTAAACCAGTGTCTAAAGTGAGGTCCAGGGTATTCTAAAAGTCTCCTACCTGAATTATGGACATCCGGCTCGGGGGAGCCTCGCTGGCGTTAGTCCCTTGCCCTGTGAAGCTGGTGTGGCAGCCCACATGTCCCTGGGGTACAGTCAGGTTGTTGGAGGCGGGCTTCAGGTACATCACCTCAGACCTGGGAGAGCTGAGGGGCAGGCGGGTCTGGTAGTCAAAGTACATGGGTGAGGTGGCCAGGGATGGGCTGCTCACCACGTTCATGACATTGAGGGGACCCCGGCTGTCCTCGCCCTCACTGGGCACCAGCATAATGTCATTCTTGCTGATCTTCTTCTTCTTGCCCTTGCCCCCTCCACTGCCACTGCCTCCTCCTCCCCCGCCACTGCCTCCCCCTCCTCCCAGCTGGGGGTGGCTATACTCGGCAATGCGACAATTATAGGTGCGGATCTCCTTGTTCTCTCGCTTGCACTTCACAGCAATAGTGATCATGGCAGCCAGCAAGATGATGGAGACAGTGCTCAGTGTCACAATCAGCGGCAGCGACAAGTCCCAATGTGGCCGCCGATGCTGCTCGCCATTCACCTGCGGCTCGCCAGCCTCGGGCAGGGGCCCCGCCAAGGCCCTGACTATGAGCTTGGCCACAGCGGAGAGGCTGGGCTTGCCATGGTCACTGACTTTTACCACCAATTCAGCCACAGGGCTGAGCTCCTCCCAGTAGGGGTGCAAGGTGCGTATCTCACCACTGGTGGGGTCCATCTCAAAGAGGTGCTCCTCATTGCCTTCCACAATCTCATACGTGAGGCGCCCACTCTCCCCAAAGTCACTGTCCAGGGCGCGGACGGTGCCCACGGGGTAGCCCACCCCAGCATTGCGTGGCACCTGCAGCTCAGCAGTGTCGTTGATGAGGGCAGGCAGGACGATGAGGGGTGCGTTATCGTTGACATCGAGCACGGTGACACGCACTGTGGCATTGCTTTCACGGTGGGGTGAACCCGAGTCTTTGGCCAGCACGCGGAACTCAAAGTGCTTTGTCTGCTCATAATTGAAGCTCCTCAGAGCGTAAATAGCACCATTTGTGGGGTTGACAGAGACATAGGTGTAGATGGAGACATCTCCCACATGCCCAGGCAGAATGGAGTAAGACACTGTCCCATTTTGGCCCAAGTCAGGATCCTGGGCCAAGACTGAGCCCAGGTACTCTCCAGGGATGTTGTTCTCAGGCACCTGCAACACATAAAGATTCTTGCTGAAGCGGGGTGGGTTGTCATTCTCATCAAGGATGCGGACAGAAAATGACTTGGTGGAGTTAAGTGGGGGATTGCCCCCATCACGTGCCACGATGGTCACATTGTACTCATCCTGTGCCTCACGGTCCAGGGGTCGGTCGGTGACCACAGTGTAGAAGTTGTCATAGTTCTCCTCCAGGGTGAAAGGAACGGCACCAGGCCCGCCGCCACTGCCCAGCACCCGACACTGGAGCTGCCCGTTCTTGCCTGAGTCACGGTCGGTGACCCGCACCAGGGCAATGACAGTGCCTGGTGGGGCAGCCTCACTCAGAGCTCCCTGGCGAACGGAGACAAAGCCAATGGTGGGAGCATTGTCGTTGCGGTCAATGAGGCGGACAGTGACCTTGCAGTGAGCAGGGATGGGATTTGGCCCCAGGTCCCGAGCTTGGACATCAATCTCAATGAGGCCACTCTCCTCATAGTCCAGGTTGCCCTTGACACGGATGAGGCCGCTCTGTGGGTCAATGCTAAACAGGTCACGGACGCGCTCAGGTGCGTAGCCACTGAAGGAGTAGAGCACCTCTCCATTGGTACCCTCATCAGCATCAGTGGCATTGAGGTCGATGACTGCAGTGCCTAGTGGTGCATTCTCTGGCAGCTCTACCACGTAAGAGGCTGCCTCAAAGATGGGGCTGTTGTCATTGGAGTCAATGAGGCGCACGTTGATCTGCACCGTGCCTGAGCGTGGTGGGTCACCACCGTCCAATGCCGTCAGCACCAGAGTGTGGTGACTCTGCTCCTCACGGTCTAATGGCTTCTGGATGACCAGCTCCGGAAACTTTGTGCCATCACCACGGGACTTCACATCGAGGGAGAAGAGGCCATAGTCATCACGAGTGAGCAGGTAGGTGCGCAGACCGTTGTCCCCAGCGTCTGGGTCATGGGCGCTGGTGAGGGGGAAGCGAGTGCCTGGTGCAGCATTTTCAGAGATGTCCATGTCCACTTGGTCAGAGGGGAATGATGGTGCGTTGTCGTTCAGGTCCTGAATCTCCACTTTGATCATGCAGATCTCCTGGTCATTGGCGAACACCTCCAGGGACAGCTGGCACTTGGCGCTGCGCCGGCACAGCGCCTCACGGTCAATGCGCTGCTTGGTGTAGAGCAGCCCGCTCTCCCCGTCCACGTCCAGGAGGTGCGGGGCTGAATTCTCCAGCACCCGGAAGGTGGACTTGGAGCCACGGCCGCCCCCGGGGCCGCCACCGGGAATGCCACGCTCCGCGGGCAGCATCCCGCCTCCCGACGCGCCTGCCGCCAGCCGCGCATCGCGCCCGATGTTCCCGATGACCGTGCCCGCTCCCTGCTCCTCCGGCACCGAGTAATTCAGGTTCTTCAGCGACAGGGCGGGAGCCCAGCAGAAGAAGAAGCAACAAATGGAAAGGTACATCCCCGAGCAGGGGTGGGGGCGGCAGGAGCAGCAGCGACGACCAGGGTTGTCCCCGTCTTCTTTGCCTCCTGCGCTGGGATTGTTCTTCCTCCTCTGATGGCTCTTTCTTTCCTTCCTTTTTGGTTTTGATGGTTTTTTCCCTTCTCTTTCCCCACCCCTTTATTTCAAGTTCCTGAACCTGTTGCTCTAAAACATCTGCAGAGACACAGGATGAGAGGCAGCAAATAGACCATGTAGCTCAGAGGGAGGGAGCAATCGGGGGGTCGGGGGGAGGGGAAGGAGCAGCTTCGGCAGCGTTTCAGCAAGGGCTTGCCGTGCTTACAGTCCCCTCGCAGTTACTTAGTCTGTCCAACTTCGGCAGTGGGAGGGTTTCAAAAATCAGAAAATTTGCAAAAGATCTTCTCCGGGCAGGCGATGTGTTCCCGATCCTTGAATCCCCGCACATGTACAAAGAATAATAAAAATAATAACAATAATAAAAAACCGGCGGCAGTGGTTGTTGTTCTAAAAATGATCAGAAATATTTTTTAAATATGTGTATTTATATATACATAGAAGAAGGGGATGGTCACAGGTCTGTAGCAGAGGTAAAAAAGCTTATTTGCTACTCATCGCTTGTGATGCGATTGATGGAGTGCAGGGGTAGGAGAGAGACAGAAGGGAAAAAAAAAGTCTCAGCTTGTTGTTGAAGCCCTCTTCGTGTGCAGTGAGCGGCAGTGAAATGTCTGATTGCACCGCGGGGTTGTTGGTTTTCAGGGAGTGTTTTGCTGCATTTAGAGATCTAATCTTGCATTGCTTGCGGCGGAGAGCTGCATCTCGCTGCCGTCGGTATTTCCCCCCTCTCTGTCTCGTACACCCTGGGTCACTGTTTCCTTCCCGAATCAGAGGGAGGGGGAATGAGGATTGCAGGGCAAGAGGGGAAAACAAAACACATTAAAAAAAAAAAAAGCCCAAAACCCAAACCACTCCGCCCCCGCCCGCAAAAACTAGTGTTCGGATTTATAGCTTCCTTTCTCCTCCTTTACTACCAGCCTCCCACCCGTCCTTTTGGGGTGAAAAAATTAAGAAACCCACCAGTTCACCTTCATCACTAGCAGTAAATATATATTTTGAGAGAAAGCTCAATCAGCAGCACGCTTGGGTTTCTTTAAGACAGGCCAGTAGCCGCCGCCACCACCACATCCTTTCTCTCCGTGTATGTATGCGTTTGTGCGTATGCGTGTCTGAGGAGCTGCACTTTTCTCGATGCAGTTTAATTCCAGTTTGCTTTTCTCTCTAGCCGAGAGGAAAGCAACAGGCAACCCATGGCTGGACGCATAGATTTAAAAAAAAAAAAAAAAAAAAGCAAGAGAGGGAGTGGGAGGGCGGGGGAAGAAAGAAAAGCCACCACACACACACACACACACACTCTTTTTCTTAGTCTCGCTAAAAGGGAAACAGTCTCTGTATTCACAGGGCTGCGCTATCAAGTGGTGCCTCTCTTTTCTTTCTATTCAGCGTCTCCTTCCAATGACACTGCCGCCTAGCCCTCTTCATTTAGGGGAGGTGAGAAGAGGAGGAAAAACAATCCTGGCGATGAATAAAGTGGGAGATCTTTTAATCGATTAATTCGCTTATATCAAAACCTATGCAGTTCCGCGATCAGTGTGACGCATTTTTTGCAGTCCTTTCAAAGCTTTAACAGTCTCTCTGAGCATCTTGGTACAGGGGAGAAGAGCGGCAGCAATGCCAGATGCGTCCCCCCTCTCTGATATACACCTTTCTTAGTGACACGGTGTATAGGCAAATACCGGGGAAGGGTAGCAAAATATTATTTCAGGTTCTTTTAACAACCTGAAATAAATGAATGGCAAATCCAGAAATGCAGGTGTTTCAATCTGCTTGGATGAGTCAGATCCAGCGGAACAAATCACATTCACTATCGCCTCATGTTCCTCCCTTCACAGACATTAGTTGCAGCTTCTTCCTAACGCTTCTCTGACTCACTCTATAGACAGGAAAGAAATTAATCAGATTTATATTTTGGAGAGGAAGGAGGGAAGAAAGAAGAAAAAAAAAAAAAAAAAAGAGAAGGTGGGGGTGTTGGGTTCAGCTACACTTTTACTATACCTCTTTCTCCGGGAGACTGAGGATCAGGAAAACAAGGCTGTTATCCACTCACTGGCACAGAGGCGCGTCTGTCTCCTGCTTTGCTGAGTGTTTTTAACCACCTTTCCTCAGTGTTATGTGTGAAATATATCAGAGATCTTTCACGTTAAAAGAAAAAAAAAAAAACGCAATAAAAACATAGGTTTCCAATACATAGCTCACAGATCTAGTTCCGAGTCTCAGTTCTGCACTGTTTTTTCTCCTTTATTTGAGTCCGGACCCAAAGTACACAGTTAATTCTGCAACGTGTGGCAGGGAGGCTTTCAAACGCAAAAGAAGAAAAAACAATTATTCTTCTCTGCCTCATTGATGGGTGGCCCCTCGCAAACAGACGGTCGCCAGTCTTAGCCAGGCAGCACGCGGAGCGAACGCCGATCCCCGATAAACCAGATCCATTTCACCAGCCGCCCGCAGGTAAGTGGAGAATTCAGTGAAAATTCAACAGTTGGAGCCGCGCTCTGCCTCGCTCGCTCTCTCTCTCCCTCTCTCTCCCCCCTCCTCGCCTCCCTCACTGCAGCACTCGCGGGGCCGCCGCGCCGCGCTCGCCCAGCGCCGCTCTCCGACTGCCTCTATTCACCTCACGCCGCGGCTTAAACATTGATACGGATTCCCCGCCAGCCAATGGGCGGCGGCGGTGCCGGCCGGCCCCGGCGCGGCCCGGCCAATAGGAGGAGGCGGACGGGGGGCGGGGCCGCGGCGGGCGCTGGGTGTCATTGATTAGATCGGCTCCGAGGGGGACGCGGGGCGCGCGAGCGGCTCGCGCGGGTTGCGGTGTCTGGCCGCTCGCGCACCGCAGCGCCGCGACCCCGGCCTCTTCCTCACCCGGCCGCCCTTATTTATTTATTTGGAAGACGTGTTAACAAGTCCTTCCCGTTGACGGGTGGAGAAGCTGGGGGGACGCGACGGCCCCGAACTCGCCCCAAGCGCTGCGAGGGCGAGGACTTGGCTCCGCCGCGCGGTCCCCGAGTGACCGCCGGCCCGGGGATGCGCAGCGAGAGAAGGGGCGTGTGGGTGGGGGGACACCCCCCGCCACCTCCGCCCCGACCCTGCTGGAGCCGCCTCGAGCGGGTCTCGCCCTCCCCGAGGGGCAATTCCCGAGGGCGGGAGCGCATCCCCTGCCGGCCGGGAGCGGAGCGCTGGCAGCCACGCCGTGGGGGGCCGGGGGCCGCAGCAGCGCCCGCCTCCGCCCCCGGCGCGCAAGGGAGGCTCCCGGCCGGGGGCGGCGGTGGCGGGGGGAGGATGAGGCTGGAAAGGTGCGTGCTCGGATTGCCGGAGGGCCGGTCTCGCCCCGTGCGTACGGAAATGAAGCTGCCATTTGTGACGAGCGTGTAAGTAGCAGGAATCATTTAGGGGAAAGGAGTTAAAAAAAAAAAAAAAAAAAGAAAAATATATTAAAAAAAAGGGAAGAAAATAAACTCTGGAGCACTTATTAGACTCTCCTGAATTATTTTAGGAGCGTCTCTTAAAGGAGTCAGTTAAGGCAGCTGCTTGTTTGCCTTGCTCAATAGAATAACCTTCAGCCCTGAGTTATTATGTCCATAAATATAATATGACTTGGAAAAAGTCTTGCAGATTTATAAATTCAAATGAGTGTTCTTTCCAGACCCATCTTCTCGTCCTGAGGACCTCTTCGTAGCTGTGAAACAGATAGTTTGCCATCCAGAGCGAGTCTGCTGGTAACCGTTATAGAACTAATGCCGTGTTAAAATGCAGTGTATAAATAAACTATACATACATTAGTGGCAGCAGAAAACCACTACTCTCAGCCGAGCCAACTTTCTGTGTGAGAGCGACGGACAGATGAAATAGAGGATATGTTTACAAAATGGGCTTTGCTTTCTGCATGAGGGCTTCAGATTGGCTGAGGGAATTTGGCGTGCTCGGCTAAGTCACGTATTTGGAGAAGTTCCGTATAAAAGCAGCACAGTATTAAAAGTGGAACAAACACTGAGCTATCAGGAGACCTCGGTTGACTGCAACTCGAGTCCTCCGCCTTCCTCTCCTTATTCTGCAGTTTATGCCAAAGCTTTAGGATGTCTCAGGATGTCCAGAGATTTTTCCACGCCAGTTCTGCTAATTGAGGGGGAGGGGGGAAGGGGGGTGGGTGGGAAGGGTCATTGCAATTATGTAATGGCTCCCTCTAGCGTGCCAGAGGTACTGCTGCATTTGGGGTATATCCCGTGTGCGTGCGTCCTGTGGGGCGTGTGTGTGTGTGTGTCTGTGTACGTGCATACTGTGGGCTATACACGGTGCCTAAGTGTTTACACATCTGGTAACATTAGTTTCCTTTCAGAGCATGAAAACACTAGCAGGAGTAAAAAAAAAAAAAAAAGTTTGTAATATATTTCTGACAATGTTTCTCATGTTTAGTTTAAAAAACAGCCTCGAAACCCAGGATGAATTTTTTTTTTTTTTTTTTTTTTGAGGAAGACGCTAGTGTTTTCATCACTTTTTTTTTTTTTTTTCTCCAGCCTGGTGAGTTTTTATTTTTTTTTTATATGACTCAGCATTACACAATAAATACTCTGACTCCACAATGAATTCAATACATTTGAGGGCACTCTGCAGTTTGTAAAACAAGTACTTGGGACTCTGAATTAAGGGAAAAACTATATAACCCTTTATACAAGTAACTGGAGTCTTTGCTTGTAAAATCTGTCTTTTTTATCAAACATCTCGTAGCTTACAACAATCCATTGATAACAACGACATGCATGGAATACTTAGAGGAAAAATAAAATCTGAAACACTAGCAGTGAATCTTCAAACCTCTGACTGAGTGCCAGGTGATAATGATAAATGAAACTCCTTGCTCTACAAGTCACTTTGGTTTTGTGGTGTTAAGTTCAGCAGAGCTGCATGTTAATACTCATTCTCAGCTATGGCTGATTAATAATTATTTCTAATGTTTTTTTGGAAATCATGCCATCTTTGCATCTTTACAAATTGTGGCTCTTAAACCCAATAAAGACTTAGATGCCTAACTGGAAAAATACACGTTAAAAAATTGTGCCTGCATATGAATATATGCCCCTGTCAGGCTGATGTTTGTTGCATCAGACAGTTTATAATAACAAAATGGCATTTATTGATTTTAATCCACCTGTGCAGGTAATGAATATTTTATTAGTTCAATGATTTTATGGTATATCTATAATACTTTTTAGTCAATTTTTTAGCACACATTATATATTTGATATCTTAGACTGGCATCATAATTTCATATTCATTCATCAGAAATTGTTGTATTTTTCACAAAGAAGAGTTGGAAATGAAATGTATGATGGTAATGCACATGAATGCAAATAATACCTATATGTTGTGCCATGTCACCATATGTGGAATATATAATTTGTATTTGTTGCTGAAAAAACAAACAAAAAAGAAAACAAAATAAAAAAAGGGCTTATTAACAGCTTGGAGAGAAAGCTGGTCTGTGGAGAGGCTAATACACAGAAAAATCACAAATCCTTAAGAATAGAAATACACATACAGAAGACTTGTACTGTCTGCCAAATCAATAAAAGCACGTTAAATACTCTATGAGGAGAAGCTCAACAGAGGAGCGAAGTCCAATATAACAGCCCTAACAATTAACTATGTATGGAGTTAAATTATGCTTTGGAATGCTACTTTTCAAAAAGTGATTTTAAGTGTTTGTTTATTGGAAGCTATAGTTTGGTGTTAACCTAAATAACAAGTAGTAACAGAACACATCTCCAAACATTTTTTTAAATTCATTGAAAACATAACAGCAGTATTCAGGCTTTTTTTATGAAGTGTTCATGATGAAACCCAGTACTTTATTATTCTATCTTTAGCAAAGACAGGTAAACCTTTTTTCCTTCAGAAAAAAAAAAAAAAAAAGGAAATGAATAAGAAATACCCTTAGTCAGAAGTGTTGAAATGAAAATCTATTGTCTTGGTGTGGAGGGTGCTTAAGCATTGCACAGAAGTCTCAGAACAAATAATCCCTAAACAACTAAAAGAAAATAGGAAGGCAAGGAAAAGATCAATATAGTTAAATGTCAAGGTTCAGTATTTAAGGTATTTGAGCCTAAAATGTATCATTGGGAAAGCTCAAATCCAACCAGCTTGAGAACAATAGAAAGAAGTAAAATTAGAAAGGCCAAGGAGCAAATTTGAGGAACAAATAATCCATATATATGACAATTAATTACGTGCTAATAAACAAACATGTGCTTTACATGTGTGAGGAAGCCATGACAAAACTGACCAGCCTATTATTTAGCCATAGCTGTAAACCAAAAAGTACTACTGAGAAATTATATTATGTACTCTAATACTCATAGAAAATGAAGACATTTCCTTAGGTCACCTTCTTTTTAGTAACAAAGATGAGATGTGGGCGTTTTTAAGGTGTCAGTGGTGATATTCTTAAAGAGCAGAAAGCATCTAACTAAATGGTAGTCGTCAAGGGTTTCTTACAGAATCTGAAAATGAGGTAAATGAACTGTTAAAAATATGCAGTCCTTAAGATCAGTTACAATGTTTGAGGATTAAAATGAACAAAATCTGTTTCTCTTTTAAAAAGACTAAAAGGGTGATCAACAGATTGTGGTGATCAACAAATTGTGGTGTGGCAAGATTTATTTTTTGTAGCAGTAGTACAAAATGGATTAAAATAATAATTAAAAATAGAAATTATGTGGCATCTAGAGAAATGTAAGAGAAGCACTGTCCAGAATCTCAATGAAATCAATAGAAACCATTCCACCAATTTGATCCATCCCATAGTAGCAAAGTAGTATAACTTGCATAGACTAAAAGGACATTCTGTCTATTTGTTAGTATTGTTTCAAAGTTGTAACAGAACAACATATGAAACCCCTTTTGTTGCTCTGTATGTAAGCAGTTTTATGTCAATTTAATTGTGAGGTCACACCAGCAAGACACGTTCAAGAGAGAATTGCTGAGAAAGGAATACAAAATAACAGGGCAGTAGGTAAAGGCAAGAGAGTGTCTGCAAATAATGTTAGTGGGCTAATGGGAGGATAGGACCCAAGAAGAAAGAGAAGTAGGAAAAGGCTGCTGAAGCAGGGCACATAACTATTTAAAAGGCTTCAGGCAAACTAAATTAGTGAGTAGGAACTAAGTGTGTAATTCTCACTGAAAGAGTTGATACCTATGGCTTCTATGTAGCCAGGAATATTATGGTTACAGTTGTGCCTGTGTCATTTTGGAAACACAAACAAACATACACCCACAAGCATTTATTTGGCTTACAGAAAGGGCGAGTTTTAGGCCAGATATGAGGTTTTAGGATCTGTATTCTTATGCCTCTTTTCAGCCACATTATTTAATGATTATTTAGTACAATGTATAGAAACATTTTTTGCTTTTTTATTACAGTGAAAACAGGACACACTAAGATAAAACCCAGCGTGTTTCAAACAGACTAAGAAGTTTTCTTAATGAGTTTTTTAAAAACAATTTCTTTAAGAGCAATTGAAATACTGAAAACTGGTTTCCTACAGGTGTGTCTTTTAATTTTCTCTCTGCCACTAGTACCAGATTCCTCCTGTGTCTGATGGTTGCCCTGCAGCTATGAGTGGCTGGCTGAGAGGGACATGCTGCTGGGCTAGGCAGCAGCTGCCTGGAAAGGTACAACAGCTACCTTTACTTCTCTCAGGGTATCAATTTATATTGCATACACACCCACTCACTGAAATGAAATTTAAACTAAAACCACCTTTAAACCATTTTGCAAATTTGATTGAAATTGTCCAGTAGCTTACAGAGCTGCTGGGCAGAATGATGAAGAGACAGAGACACTCAGATAATGGTCAAGGGGCTGGTGTTTTGACTTGCATAGCCTCCTTTAAAAAACAAAAGCATTTTAAGATAAAACATTTCAGCCATTTGATTATAACATGATGCTCGTGCTGGAGTTAGGACATGGCATAGTGATATGATCGTATGACTTGGCATGTTAACATAATGCACACACTGCCAGTACCAGTGAGATAGGAATATACTGTACATACTGACACTAGATCTTGTGAAAAAGAAAAGGAAATATCTCTGTTTTCAAATAAAGGATATTCTCTAAAGCATTTTAAAACTTTTCTGAAGTAAATATTGTATGGATTTTTCTCAAACCTGACAATTTTTGTTTGCACAGTAAATTACATAAACCATGTAGAGATGAACAATATGCTTTACTTCACTGAATAATGAAGTACTTCACTGATGAAAATCTGTTTTGTAAATTCTTTGTGACAAGTCTGTTAGAGATTAGAACACACAGACCTGTCATTAATATAATGATTTAAATATTTGTTTAGACATTTATAAACATAATTAGATTTTATTAAATACTTGGTTTAGTAGATGGAATTAATTTGATTGCAGTTATTGCTAATGGTAATGTCTCCTATGTCTTTTAAAGATTATGTGGCACGACAGGACAAGTTTTTGTTGTCTTGTTCCCCTTTGACTTAAGCTGCATTCTGGAAATATTGTGCCTTCCTTGGGAATGGTCAAATAAAGAAATTTAATGCAGGATAAAAAAGGAGAATGAGGATGGGCGAAAGAAAACAAAATCAAGAGTGAGCAGAAACTCCAATAAATGCTGAGAAAAGCAGAGAATAGAACTACTGTATAAGTCTCAGAAGGGAAAGAAAGAAAATATTCACTTGGGGAGTGGACTGTGCATAATCTGCAAACCTGCAGAGCTACCCTACCGGGACCATGCATGGACAAGAAGACCTGGCATCTTACACCAGCGTGAGCCAGTGGATGTTCATCTGCAGCTTTTATATTCTGTTTAGCTTTGGATGTTTTATCAAGCTTTGCTTTGGGTAGAATCTTATCTTTGAGATTTAAAACCTTCTTGGGAATGCTGATAGTGCTAGCTTTAAGGAAAAGGTAGAAGCAGATCAAACTCAAAGATTTGGCTAAATGATTTATTTTACACAGACAGAAGTGCCGATAGAGGACAAAGCTGGAGAAGCCAAAGTCATAGAATCACAGAATGATTGGGCTGGAAGGGACCTTAAAATTATCTAGTTCCAACACCCCTGCCATGGGCACAGAAACCTTGCACTAGATCAGGTTGCTCAAAATCCCATCCAGCCAGCCTTGACTGCTTCCATGAATGGGGATCAACAAGTTCTCTGAGCCACTTGTACCAGTTCCCCATAACCCTCACAGTAAAGATTTTTTTTCCTAATACCTAATCTGAACCTACCCTCTTTTGTTTTAATGCCATTCCCCCTTGTTCTGT
The DNA here is from genome assembly GCA_034509185.1 of Euphonia xanthogaster. Lineage (NCBI taxonomy): Eukaryota > Metazoa > Chordata > Aves > Passeriformes > Fringillidae > Euphonia > Euphonia xanthogaster. Next base: position 58,261,300 of record JAYDZK010000001.1, on the reverse strand, counting down.
CACTATAGACCTTAGTAGTCAAAGTAACATTTCTAGACATATCTGATTATATGAAAGATGAGTGAAATCAAAGAAAATGGAGACCTTAACCTTAAATTCTTGATAAATAAAAGACCCTAAAATTCTTGATAAATATATTTCATGAGAGCTGTTTAAGAGAAAAATCATGTGCTGTAACTCTAAGAAAGATATCCTACCTTTAAGGTTATTCTCAGTGAGATTTGGTACGGAACAAATATTTTCCTTCTCTTCATTAAAAAGAACAATATATCAGACAAAATTACTGACTCAACAACATCTAAGAAAGCTACTGGATATTTCTCATGCTTCTTGTGTAGGAAGGTCTGTAAGAATATCATTATATTATATTAATACTATTAATAGTAATTAATACATTGGAATTCACTGAAATCTCAATACAGCTTGTCACTGAATCTCTTTTCTCGTATTTCAGTATTACAATTTCTTAGGAGCTAATGTTTACTGGCTGTAGCCAAGGAAGTGTGGTAAAGTTCAATGCATCACTTTTTTCCTCACAAAGCACTGCTTAGAGATTGAAAACTGTAACATCAGCCAGACATGTGAGCATCAACTATTTTCATGTGTAGGAAGACCAGTGTCTTCAGAACTGATGCTGCCACCTTCCAGTATTGGTAGAAAGCAGATGATTGAGGAAGACTCCAGAATAATTCACATGTAAAGTACTTGGTAATCCTGATCCACAGAAATTCACCAGGTGGGATGAAGATAAAACTTTAGAACTTTTGAATTCCAAGTGCAGCTGAAAATCAAGTTCCAATTCCCTGAAGAGAGTAAGCCTGAGCTGTAAGTGCCAAGTAACCTGTGTGTATCAATTTGCAGGAGATAAAGTTCATACTGGAAACAAAACTAGTAACAACAACAACAGCAACAACAAAGGAATTAAGCCAGATTTCTGGTAATTAGTTATTTCCTTTTTTTAAAATTTTATTTTAGTTTTTCTAAGCTAGTATTTTGCACTGCCTGACAAAATTTCAAACTCTCCTAAGGGTATATGAAGTTTCTTATACATTGGATACTAAAGATTCTACAAGCTAAATTTACCTGTTATGCAACCCCTTTGTTTCCAAAGTATTCCCTTATTTAGTTATGCAGTTAGTAGCTCTACTTTAAACATGAGTGATTGTGACTCGGTAAACAATTCTGTTGTAAATCTCTCAGAGAGATGGAATCCTATTTACTCTCTCCTAGCTGCAATTTCAGAAGATTAGAAGGAAAGACCCAAAACCTAAAGTAAAAACAAAGAACCCAAAACAAGTAATGAAACTGTCTTTGCACCCTATCCCAAAAGTTCAGGGATGCAACTAGGAATAAATTATGATAATAAAAAAAAAAAGTGTTGAGTCAAGTGTTACATTTGTATGCCTTTTAAAAGGGAGCGACATCTTTAGACTTTTTGTAGTAGGAACAAAACTGGATGGTTAGTTTCAATAGACGTGTAAGCTGGTTTCTTTGCCAGCTTACACATCTATTGAAACCAGCCATCCAGTTTTGTTCCTACTAACCCTTTTCATTTGTATACTCCTGTGTGAGCTCAAACATAAACAAGACTTGTAAACAGCAGACTATAGATAAGCTTTCAAAATGTTGTGTGGCATTTTGCCCACACATCTGTCAAGTGAAAGGTTAGAATCTTCACTTTTTAAAGAAAAATATACCAATTAGCAGCAAGGCAAGGCTGTCTAGAGCATGAGGTTTTCAAAGTTTGACATGTCTGTAGGTGCAACACAAGCCATTTATTTGTACGCAGCTCCCTTTCATCTCTTGATGACAAGACAGAATCTAGGGCGGGGCCCACCTGTGAGGAGTTTGCTCTCAGGAATTACAAAATGAGGTTCATGCCCAATGCGTCCAGTATATCTACAACTGGGTAACGGGGTAGGAGATTACTATTTTGCCTTGTTTGACTACCAAATTGAGGTTTCTATACTGGTTTCAGAGGCATAAACACCAAATAGGATTGTCAAATACTCTTATCCCAACTGTGCAGGAAAATAAGGGAGACTTGAGGGCTTGCTTCCTGGCATGGGCTAGTGTGACTTCAGGTCACAGCAAAAGCTGGAGAGTGGTGACAGCAGCCTGTGAGGAGCCACTGGTCCCTGTCCTGATGGGGCATTGGCAGCTGGTGCTCAAGGCTATGCAGGACTTTGGCTCCATCCCCTCAACACGTTGGCCATCTGAGATAAGCTGAACTGACAGTTGGCTGCCAGCACAGAGCAGTAGGGGTTTGTGCCCCCCTTAGACCCAGGGGTAAGCGAGAGAAGAAATAATGTTTCTAAAAGTCATAATTCCCTTCTCTGTTTGCTCCTGGGATGGTTCTGCTATACATCCTCCTTTCTGCAGGCAAACTGTTGTCTTACAGTCTTGTCATAAGTGATTAGTCAGAAGCCAGTGCTATAAAAAAGCCAGAACAGAATGTAATAACCAAGGTGCAAAATTAACATTTAAAAAATCATAAAACCTGCTGCAAAAACAAAAACAGATCCTAAAATTAAAATATGAAATACTGTGTCCTTAAGACCACTAAAAACGCTTAATGAATTTTTCTGTCTTTAATAAAGACATATTAATCAGGCTTGATTTTTTAAAAATTGTTAAATGTCCATGTCCTGGAAATTTTGTTCTTTAAGGCATCTTAATGATGAGTGCATAAAACAATTTTTTTATTCTTTAAAAAAAATGCATTTGTTGGATAAATTATACAAAAAATAAAGTAAGACAAAGAAATCTATGCAAATATAAATCTTGGGTAGTATTTCTGTCACTAATGTTGATGTGTTAGGTACAAAAACAGGTTGAGTTTTATATAAGAAAGTGTATTCATTGCTGCTGCCCTGAGGAATTTAGTGTCAGTAAATTAACATAAATGAATTGCTACAATTTTCTGTTTTATTATAATTTCTAAAATTGTTAGCAGACTTAACGGTTCTACATACATCTAGACATAGCATCTGAATTGCAAATAAATCACTACAAAATATATGTTGCAGACAGTTTTATTTAATGTGCAGAGGCATTAAATATTTAAAGGGCAAACTTCTGCCATTTGCCTGTTTCACTACCGCTGTGGTGCATAAAGGAGAGTCTACTATATTGGGAGGGGTAATGTTTTAAGGTAAGATTTGTTTTACACTACAGGCATTTAATTTAGAGCTAATGAGTCAGTTATGCTACCAAAACAGCATTGTTATTTTAAATATATTTATTTAGATGTAGATTTAAAACCTAATATAATTAGGTTTTTTATCCTTGTTTTACTCTGTATTTCTTAATAGCTAGTTCCTGTTTAACATGTGGTAACTCGTATCAAACCTAAATGAAATGCTTTTTGGGGATTGTTCTTTAAATCTTTACTGAAGAAGTAAAATTTGCTTTTTTTAATTAAAAACTTATTTGAAAAGACAAACTAAGCTCATGTAAGCATCTCTAAGGCACAAGAACATACCATTGGGTTATGGTGAATGGTGATCAGGATCACTTATATCCTTGTTTGTGTAATGCCGTAAACACACCCTCACTTCCTGGGAAACTGTCTGCCAGGGTACTACAGGGCATGCATAATGCTCGCTGCCACCTGACATGTGAGGGCACAAAGCCTGTCTCAGAGTGCACCAGCCAAGTTCAACATCTCAACATTATTTCAAGGTGTTTAATGACTCAGGAGATCAAAAAGTCCGAGTCCTTTGTGATGACTGGTTGACAGTTTTTGGGTTTTGTCTCATTAGAACAGTCTGACATAAATACAGTTTATCTGAAGAGGGACTCACATATTTGGTGGACAGACTCGATGCAGTGGAATGAAATCTCATGAGAAACAATGACCATTTGACACCTCAGCAAGTTTATGCTTCAGTTGCAAGGCTTTTCTCTTTATTTAGCGTGTTTTAATGAAAATATATGCAAAATTTGTATGTAGGTAATTTTAATTCATAGAGATGAAGCAGGTCACACACTTCTCTTTCAAGCAAGAGTGTCAGAACAAAATTAAAGTAGATTAATTTGTAGTTCTTGGTGCACTAGTATTAGATGTCCTCATCCTACAGTGATGAATGTCTATCAAAAAAACCTGTGTGTTGGTGAATGTCACGTATGACCACAAGAAAGGTAAAATAACTGCTAATATGACGTGTCAAACTGTATGAAATGTATTAGGTCACAAAAATATCTTAATTCAGACGTTACTGAACTCTTATTACAATACATAATCGTATAGAAAACTACTGAAGAAATTAATTTTCAATTGCTTTGCTGTTTTCTTTTCTAATGTGGTGTTCCTGATCATTGTCTCAGATTTTTAAAGGCTGTAGTCATGTTAGTATAGTATTCACTTCTTCAGCAGACATAAATCGTCTCCACGGTAATTATGATTGTAGTCCTGATCCTGCTCTTGCAGACCAAGTAGCTGCTTATTGCATTTTCCTACTAAAAGTTCATCAAAGCATAACCAGATTTTAGCCTTCACCTGTGTGATAATCCTGATATAATTTGGCTCATATGATGCAAAAATCACAGAAGTCCCCATGCAATTGAATTTCTAAAGAAAAACAATTAGTTCATGAACTTTTAATCACAACTTCTTTCAGGGGTTTTTGGTTGTTTTTTTTTTTTTTTTAATGAATGAGTGAAGAGAATTCTATAGTTTTGCTTGTGACTTTTCTAAAGCATTTCATGTAGCAAGCTCTTTGGTTTACAGACTTTACAAGAAAGAATTCACAAACAGGGGCCATTTTTTTATTGTCCTGTAGTAAACAGCAACTTTCTCAAACAACTGGCTACAGTCCTGAGGGAATTGGACCCAAACCTCTGAAAAGCCACTTATCTTAGGGTAAATGCATGAAAGAAACATGTTAAAAATTCACAGGAGGATTTTGAAAAACCTCAAAGAGATTGAATTATTGCCTATGCTGTCTAGCTCAAAGCGTTTAAAATAAGATGCAATACAAAATTGCACCTGGCAGCTCTAAACAATAGATCAATAAATGCCCACATACTCAAAGTGTAGGGCTTCTACTAAGTAACAAAAGTAAATTTGAATATTAATCTCTTTATTCTCTTTGGAGACATTATTATTTTTCAATATGTTCATTTAGAACTGAAGCTGTGGATGCTCTCTGGTGGATTCCAATACATGTCATCCTTCTAGTCAGTGGACCAAAAAAGAAAAATGACAATATTTAGTGTTCACACCTTATCACATAAAGGGAACAAAGATGGTTAATACAAAGAGTTAAGCAAATACCAATATGTTGGGGGACTTACTGTTGTGCATAAATTGCATGGATTTAAAATTATTAAATCTTTTCAAATTTGGCTATAGTATAACCAAGGCCTAGCACTTACCCTTCTGAACAGAACAAGTTCTCATTGGGTTTAATGTGTCTTTTCCAGTACTAAACATATTTATGCAATTAATTAGGAAGAAAGAGATGATAAAAACATGACCTTTTTTACTTCTGTGATGTAAATATCAGGTGTCAATATTAACAGTAATGCAGCTAACATTTCTAATGCATCAAGACAACTATTTGGAATATTGACCTATGGAATAAACAAGTATTGAGATTTTGTCATCCCTTCTAAATGTCACATCACTGAAAGTCACACGGGGAGAAAACTGGAATATTAAATGGAAAGCTGCTGTGTTCTACAGTAACAAGGAAACAGACCCATGGGCTAAACAACAGTGCTTGACTATTGTCATATCCTAAACAAGACCCTTCCTTCCTTCCTTCCTTCCTTCCTTCCGCCACTTCCTTCCTTCCGCCATTTTCGCCACTTCCTTCCTTCCTTCCTTCCGCCACTTCCTTCCTGCCTCCCTCCCTCCTGCCTCCCTCCCTATAGAATTTTGCCATTCACTGTGGAGACAGCAAAAGTACACACTGTGGTACTAAAAATAGAGGTGATTGTTTTAATATTAGTATAGGTGAGCATGACAGTGATTTTAGTTTGGGATTACTAATTTATAAGATTTCTACCATAGCACCCAGTAAAAAATTATCCTAATAAAAGGTAATATAAACTACTTAAAATTAGGTATGTAAATATACTTGGCTGCCACTCTGAAATTATGCTTCAATTTGGTTCAGAGATATAGTGAAAAAGAAAAGATAAGTCTGTTTTGGTGAAATTTGAATTTTTAATTTACTTTTTCAAACACAGTAATTGCAATCAAAATATTTAGATTTGGTCATTATCAACACTAACTCACTAGCACCACAAAGTGGGAGTAGAGTCTCTGATACATTTTTACTAAAAACAGTGCAATTACACCTGACATTAACAGGTGTGGTTGAATTTAACAACATATTTTCATTATAGGTGTCAATATTTCTAGCATTGTTGGTGTATTTCAAAGAAAAATGGTAAAAAAACCTTCTACCAACACTGTTAGAGCAGATAGATGAAGTTGGCATGTGTCTCCAGATGTGTGGAGTATGTGTCACAAATGTGAAAGCATGTCTGAATTCAAGCAGCTAGTGACCAGTGTTGTATGTTGAGCTCTCAATCAGATTAATTCCTATATCACTTTATAATGACACATTTTAGTCTCTTTTGCTGTTCAAATTACTTTGATAAATTGGAGAGGGGGATTGTTTTCCCACATTTGGTAACATCAGATACAGATTTTTAAATTTCTTTTTCTCATTTATCTACACATTACAGTTTAAGAAGCATATTTCTAATTAATCAAGTTAATTACATATGAAGGTTCAAATCTTGTAAGGACAGGTTTTTTTTTTTTTTTTGTTAGTTCATTTCATAGCTAAACTAAACGAAATTTATCACATACACTGCATTTGCTTCAGAAAGAGTTACTGATTTGCTGCTGCAAGTTTTTCTTTCAATTTCCCATTGCTTCTATCAATAAAACTGATAGCAGTTGCCCTTAGATGCTTCTGCTATTACAATACCATCAATGGTAAAGATTTACAAACATTAATTTAACTGACAATAGATTATAGAATCTTGTTGCTTAATAGCTGAATTATGGGGAAGCTTTGTGTGATAAACAAGCTGAAATACCCCTTGCCTGAGGAAACTCCTAGGAATAAAAGGTTCTGTTGTGTCTGTAGCTTTTTTTTTTTTTTTTTTTAAGGAGGGGAGAAATCAAACTGCTGCCATAAGCTTTTGCCCAGCATTTTTAGTTGTTATATACCTTGATATACCTTGCCTATGATTTCTTTCCATGATCCACTTTATTCTTCTTTTTTTTTTTTTTTTTTTTTCTTTACAGATTTAGGTGTACCAGTTTTTTTTTCAGTAGGAGCTGTTTTGTTGAAAGGCAGCATATTTATTTCAAAATTAATGGTGGCTCAAGACTGTTGTGAGAAAGTCACAGAGCTCATAGTTTTTCAGGGGTCACATCTTAATGAGAATCAAAAGTTTACTCCACCATAAAGTCCAGGCTGTTTTTTAAATACATACCAGCTGGATGTGGTCAGCCTTCAAAAGAAAGGCAATCTGATGAAGGAATCAAATTTGTCAATTATATCTGACTCACACATAGTAACCACTATTCCATTCCTTTGCTGCACTATAAATCTGGAGAAGAAGAGAATTGGAGACATTTTGTTGTTTACTTAGTATGAATATATTTAAATGCTACTTTGTATATTTATTTACAGTGTGATGCAAGTCGATGGGGTAAATTCCATAATTATTTTGTCAACTTCATTGTTATACCTGCAACTTCACAAATACCTCATATTTTCAAAAAAAAGCCTCTTTGCTCCAATGCACTCAAACAAATTTACACAGAATGCGCAAAGAAACATGAAAGAGGAGTGTTAAGTTGGTTGGCAGGTTAGAGCAGAGAGGATATTTTAGGCACTGTAAACAGTTTTGGGAATAGAAAAAGGAAGTCATGCATGAGATGTGGATACACACAGTAAGCAGGACTGTATCAAAGCCAGGAAGGAGTAAGGACTCAGTCCACTTGTGGAGTAAGGCAGACTCTTGCAAAGCCTCAAAATTGAAGAGGAGAAGTTTGACCTTGTAGAGTAATGAGACAGAAAACCACCTGAGGGACTGAGAGAGGACTTGACATGATCAAAGTTGTGAACAAGAAAGATAACCTTGGCTACAGTGTTTAGAGTGGACTGGAGGAGAGAGATTAGAGGGAAGAAGGTTACAGTGGCTAAGAGGTCACAGCAGGTGAGAGATAATGAAGCCATGAAGCAGGCAGGAACAGAAGATGAATAACTAAAAATACTGTAGATAAGTCAGAAGAGATGATTTGGCCAAGGACCCCAAATTCAGATATTTGAAAGTTGATTAGGCAAAAAAAATGTACTCAATGCTCTTGCTGTGTTTATGTGCTATGCTATTGACATGCTGCAGCCAACTTACTGTAGAAAAAGTCACAAAGCTTTCTAGATCACCTATATTGTTATCTGTCTCTATACATTCACGTGTATTGATAGCTATTTTTCTATTTTTACTGTAGGGAAGGAATATGGAAATCAGGTGATGCAAGTTTATTTTGCTGAATCTACTATTGATTAGGCCTGTGATCTTGGGTAGGTGTTTTCTGTTTGCTGTGCTTCAGTTTCTCTGTCTGTACAGCAGTGAAATCAGTTCTTTCCTTTCTTTGTAAATTTATAGACGAAAAATAATAGATAATATTCAGAAGACTTGAAATTCTCTGTAGAACTCAATTCAGTTAGGAGATGCCATCAGACAACTCCACATGGACACCTTCACAACCACCACTTGGGTAGCAATGGTCCTTTTGTAGTGGCAGCATCCCAGTGCCTGATATTAGGGTGGGTCCAGATGTGTTTGGAGTTGCAAGAAAGTTGAAAACAACTGTGCCTAAGTAGGTAGTTTTGACTGGAGATGTCACAGCTCACCAGTGTCTGAAGCCATCAGAACCAAAATATATTTGCAGACACACTTCACCTACCAGTTGGCTCTGTGGATTACATGTGGCTTTGAAACATATGCTGTCAAAAGTCAGTGATGGCATTCTTCCCTGAGAATGCTTAATTCAACATGCCAAAGGGCTTTTTAATATATTGGTAAAATAAGACATAAAGCAGACAAAATACTTGTTGGGAGTTTCACTCCAATATATTTAGTGACACAATTCTAGTTCAGAAAAACTGCAGACAACAAATGATCATGCCATAGAAGATGGAAAGAAAAAAATATAGCTAGCAGATTAACCATAAGCCTAGAAAGAAAGAGCACCTCAGCAGGAAACACAAACATAATAGTCACTATAATTTTTGCTAAATCACAGACTCTTCACTGATGAATAAAAGCAAAAAAGAGCAGAAGCTGGTAAAGAATATTCTTTCCTCTGAGGCACTTCTGCCTTAACAGTGTTCTTCGTACTGCTGGTACTGGAGCTAAGACCCCAAGAGGATGAGGAAAGGGGCAAGGTCCTTCAATATAGTGCTAAATGTGGCTCTAGCTGCCAGTTTTCACATGCTGAAATTCTGAATTCCTGAATTCCTGTGGAAATAATTTCTGAGGGTTACTCCTCCTGGTTTTATCCCTATAAATTATGAGTATAAAAACCTGTTTGCAGTATCCACTGTTCAGATAAATCAATATTTAGAAAAGAAATGTGATTAATAGCATTTAAAACATTAAATGCACATTAAAAAAATGGTCCAGTAAATAATATCTTTTGAATTTACTATAGGAAATCATGCTGCTAGAGAGCAGAAAATTCTTAGAGGGATAAAGATCACTCAGGAAGATATCTTTCTAATGTAGTAAAGGACTATAATACAGAAAAAGAAATCCGTTGAACATGTAATATAAACTTTTTGACTTCCTAAATTAAATCATTGCCATTTGCTGCTGAGACAATTAGCAGGTGTCAGTTAGAAGACACAATAGATTATGTACCCAATTACTTTCTCTTTTTAGACAACAGTTTGCAGTCACAAGAACGTGTGAGGAGTTTTAATCAAAGATTAGAACTTTTTAATTAAATACGACCGTATGTGACTAGTCATTTGACATTAATTACTGTTTTAGTTGGATTCTTTTTGATTTGTAAAAGGCCCTGAGCACTGCAAAAATTATGTCACATCAGAGAAACTGCTGATTATTAAAACAAAAAGTTTTCTTCATCAGCCCATCACTCTCCTGAAAAAGAAATGTAATTTCAAAAGTGAAGTGGCTGGCTTAGAGGAGACCAATGAGTTTTGAGAGCAAAATAGCAGATGTTACTTCAGCTGACTTCCCTTAGAAGGGACAGTCTGAAGGCACTTAGTTGTAATGATTGATAAGGTCTTCTGTCAATGCTCAGCAAAACTTTCAAGGGGCTAAACAGCTGGCATGAGGTTCATATGGAGTTTTAACTAGCTGACTACCCTTTGGGGTGTCTTAAAGCTAGCTAGCATCATTGATATTAATAGAGGACATCAGTCAAAATGAAATGCTCTTGCAGAAACTGATCTGAGACTTCAAGTAATATTTTAATTTGTTGGCCTACAGAGAGGAAGATAAATGTTAGCAGTGTCCTTGTGAGATAACTTTAAATTCAAGTCCAATGGTGGCATCAGTATTTGTGAGTCCTTTTGTGATTTTGGCTTTTTCATACACTCCACTTATACAGAGTAGAGTGGGAACAATGACAATGAAAATCCTTATCTGAACAGCTTGCAGAAAGAGAAGGGGGGGGAAAAAGAGATATAAAAGGAGTAGGAATAATTCTTAGCTCATGTAAAGATTAGGGGTGAACTTCACACAAACACATACTCAGAGTCGCTGTGCCTTTTGTGGTGAACTTTTAGAAAGATTTTTCTGTTTGAAGGTGAATTAAGAAAGGTGACTTAGGAAAGGTGAATTAACCTGTAGTGGCACAGTGCAGTTTCCGAACACGGGGCTTGAGTGCATGTTACTGTAGCTCTTAGCCTACTGAAATGGTGCTCAGTGCCGAGCTGCAAGGTCTAACAGAGCTTGTTCCTGGAGATGACAGCTTGCCTGAAGCTGTCCTGGTTCAGGGCAAATTTGGGAGAGAACTCCCCTCAAAGGGCTCCTCTAGGAAAGCAGATTTAATCAGCCCCTCCCCCCAACCGGTCCGGGAGAAAATACCTCCTT
>JAYDZK010000001.1:58203270-58250100 GCA_034509185.1 Euphonia xanthogaster | reverse complement strand
AGGCGCAAAACTTATTATTCAGCATCAACAGAACAAGACGATTGGGGATAAAAGCATCATACAGTCAACCTAGGACAGAAGCTCAGAGTGGGCAATTAATATCTCACAGAGAAAGTTTGGAAATGTTTGAACCAGTGATAGTCTGATTGCCAGTACTGGACCTGTGTGTCTCTGTTTTGCCACAGTCTCATCATACTGAGAAGTTTTAAACCGGCAAAGCAATTAAAAGCCATTTTCGGAGCCCAAGTTTAAAAAGCCCTGTGCACTGAGACTCTTTTGTGGGCAGAAATGTTGACATGATTGATAGAAAGAAATAATATTACTTTGAACTAGCTAATCTCCACAAATTGATACTGGATTTACATGCAAGTCTGGTCCTTCTGGCCATCAGCACAGGAGGTTAATCTGCAGTTTGAGTAATAGTTAAATGCGGTAAATTTACTCAATGGAAAATTGAAGTCTAGTTTATAACCTGGTCTGAAATTCAACAGATCAGAGTTAATTTCTGTGGCAGTCTTCCTATATGAGTGTGAAAGAAACATCTTTCAATTTATTTGTAACTCAATTTCCTAACTATGGAAAGATAGCAATGCCTTTCTCCTTCACTTAGTAGATGGTAGGACTCTGAAAAGTTATCTGTTGCTGGCATTGGTGCAGTGCCTGGGACAAACAGATGCTCCTAAATACTGTTGTTATTTCTACCATAAATTGTATTTATGCCTATTTTTTTTTAGTTTAGCCTCCAGCCTGCTACAGTCTGAAAATCACCATGGAAACTGTGGTAGTAAATGTGGTATTTAGCAACCAGACTTCATACCACGTCTAGGTTAAATTTTTTCCTAAAATGGTCTGAATCACTGTGTATTTCCTATAGGAGTGCAACCTCTCCTTTCCTGGACAGAAGAAATTCACTCCATTCAGATAAAAAGATTCCATTTAAAGTGAAAAAAACACTATAAGTTGTGTATGAAGACAAGCACTGTTGGAAACTTTAGCTATAGAATGAATGAAAAAATGTGTGCTCTGTTATTGAAGAGATATTATTTTTCAAGGGGAAAAAAAACACAGAGGAAAACCACAAAATTATCATAGCATTTTGTATTCACTGCATCAGTTATTTCCCAAAGAAAGCCTATCAGTTAAAGTGATGAATTTTAACCTTTACCAATTCTTCTAGAGAACATTCAATTTATATTCTTCAGGCACTTTGCTACTTGTTCACCATACTGATGCAAAATTATTGTTTTTGTAATATTTATAAAGATCTAGTTACAAGTTTTCAAGGACATATTTCACTTTTTTTTTTTCCAAATCTAAACCCTCTAGTATAAGTTAAGAAACAAATGGAATGAAAGTTAACATATGGTATACTTATTTGCCTTAATACATTATTATTTAAATAAAGTATTATATTGAATACAGGTCTGGTGATCAATAGAAAATACAAAGGTCATATTATCACAGAGTACAGAAAGCTTTAAGAGATGAATACCAATGAATAAACATTTCTGCATAGAATCCTTTTTCGTCATTGCTCCTATGAAATCAAATAATGCCCATATGAAATCAATGGTTTCAATCTCCCTCTATGAAATCAATGCTGTAACTGCTGTTGGCAGAACTAAACTTGAAAAAACAAACAAGCTAGCAAACAAAGAAACAAAAAGTCCCTGGTCTGAATATAGGTTCAAATATTAAGCTTTGTTTAATTTGTGTCTCAAGCAATTTCTGAAGCCATGGAGTTAATCTTTCTTTAGCCACTTTAGGACTTTGGGCAGCTTTTTTAAAAGAGCAGTAGTTTTACAAATTAATACTGCAGCCCTTGATTGCTGCTGCAGTGTTGCAGAATTAAATGCTGTCCTTGCTCTGCAGTCTAAGGGTGTATTGTGTGATAGGCCTGGGATGCAAAACTGCCAGCACACTGAACGAGGAGATGGTGTGTGAGAGGGCCATGAAGAAATAGGATGACCCAGTTTACTTGCCTTCTGTTTAGATCATTTTTGTAGACTAAGGTTAACAATTGTAAATTCTTAAGGGAATTTTCTCTTTTACTTTTTTTCTCCTTATTTTCTATTAATTAACTTTTCAAAATTTCAAGATGTTTCTTTTCCTTCAAAATGAATGGACCATGTGGATCGCTGTAGGAGATCTTAGATTTTTTCTGGAGAGCAATGTGAGTAAGCACAGAGGTAGGAAGGGCAGGGGTTTGCCAAGGGTGAGAGAGAAGTAGGAGGCAGTGAGAGTTAGAGCAAGGAATTGGTATCCTGCAGGTTGGGAATACTGAAAGCATTGTTAGAGGCTTCAGGGATGACAAAAGTAGTGTCCCTGCTAACTACAGAGGACTGTGCCATTTGCTCCAGCTGAGAAGCTTCCAGAATGACTGAAACAAAATATAGAAGCAAGCACTACCTTTAAGATCATGGAGGAACTAAAGTGGGGGGAAATGGTTTAAGTTAATTATTAATTGAACATTTTTTAAAATAATCCTTGTCATTTTGAGTCTTTCTGTCCAAAAATTTAGCTATCCTAGTTGATAGAATTGATGAAGCCTATATTTTCAGTTTCTTTCAGAGAGGTCACTAGCAGAAAGATCTAGACTGGTCGTCCTCAAAGATTTGGCTGATTTGGAGTCCTGCCAAAGTTTTTGTAGATATTCCAGTATATCTGAAGTACTCACAATGCGTTTCAGTCTTTGCTGTGAAGCACACTGAGTAGTCTCTGTTTTATGGAATTTTAATCTAATTATCAGGACAACTACCAGTTTAATGCTGTGAGAAGTTTGGTGTTAATATGCATGGCCTCCGGGAAGAGCTTAGTTATAAGCGGGATATTACCAGTGGAAATGTTAGTCACCTCCTAAGTGATATCGGAGATTTGCAAATGTCACTGGCACAAAACCTTCTCACATGGATACCTAAAGCAGTAGTTGCAGCCTAAGAATAAGCTCCAAAGGAAAGCTTGTGTGCTAGTATATGTTATTTGCCATATCCCAGGAACTGAATTTTACTGAATTAGACACCTAAGAACAGAACATCTAGATACTGGAGTATTAAACAGAGAGATTTCAAGATCAGTCAACTTGAAATTATAAAAATAGATGTCTTAACACCCTTTCCCTTCCAGTTTGAGAAGGTAACTCTGAGACACACTTAGCTGCCTACATGAGGCTGGACCTCCCGTAGGAGTGTGCCTTTCATATGACTAGCTCAATGCTTAGAACAATTGCCACAACAGCTGGAGGTTTGCAATAAAACCTAGTTCTCCTACTCTGTAAGGCACTGCATTGAGTAGAGAAGAGTCAGATTTGCATTCTGGTCCATACTCTTGCCATCACCATAACTTTTTTAATCTAATTGCACTTTAATGTAAATTGGGTAGGGAAGCCAGTGCCCAGTTTCGCCTGCTATTGAGTACTTCAAGCACTGTGCTGTATTCTTCCACAGCTGTTGTATAAGTGTAGAATTCTTGCTTGGCACCCACCTTTTGAATTCACTCCAAGCTCTTCTGAAGAAAATGTCTGATTTAAGTATGTCTCAGTTCTTTCCTAAAGTTAGTTTGTATTAAGTTTGAGAACCTGCCTTAGAATGAACAGCAGTTGATTTGACTATCAATCATTTGAATAAATTTTTGAAAAAAGTTAATGTGTATTTTTTCTATATTTCATTATTGTGCAGTTGGGAAAAAAACCCTTTCTGTGACAATGACAAAAGTGCACAGATCCATTTTAAGCTTGGCTAACTGACACAGGAAATATTCTATATCTGTAAGTAGATAGCCAGCAATTTATTCATCCACATTAGAATGAAAAAGAAAATGAAATAAAAATTCCCCTGCAGAATTAACGGAAGTTCTCAGTTTGACAGAGGGGATGAAATTGCAAGACAATAACATTGAACATAGTGATTTTCTACTGCATTTACCTCAGGCAATAGCACAGTGATATTTAAACAAGTTAGTAACTATATGAAAGATGTCAAATAAAAAACATTCAAAATTCTAATTTATATAAAACTCTGTCAGATATTTTAGGGCTTCTAACTTGTATAAGTAGGTAACACAAATCCAAAGACAATTTTTTTTACAGGATGTCGTAAGAGTTGTGGGTATTGCTGGTATATCTTTGGTATAAAAAATGAAGAGTTCTTAGACATAGATTTACTCTGATGTATCTCATTACATGTCAAAGTCAGTACATAGCACATCACTTTATCTCTAGGGAGATGTTTCACCCTGTATTTTTGCCAGTCTTTGTAATTATTGAAGGGATAGATGAGGAATACATTTTAATCCCTTATAAGGGGCACGTAGAAGACAAGTGAAGAATTGTGCCATAGTAGCACACCCCTGCACTTCACAGGCTGCAAGTAAGAAAAGTTTGCAGATTTTCTAAAGTACCCAATCTGAAATGTTTGTACTGCAGATTGCTTGAATTAATGGTTTTGCTCCACAGATTGGTGCCTATACTGCTTCCTAACATAGACATACCTTCTAATCCCTAAGTCTTCCACCAATCTATTGCAAAGTCATTAAATTTATAAATATTGTTCATGGGCTGCTACTGGGTTTGTAACTTTTATTTAAAAATAATAAATAAAGAAAAGGTTGTATTTTCTTCCTTTCATAAGCTGCTAAATTTGTATCAGGTACAACTAAATAAACAGGGTCTTTCAGTGACATCCAGGCAGTGGTGTATCAGAGCTGCCACCTGTTTGCACATCTGAAGAGGGTTTTTTCCTCAAGACAGTCTCTTCTGCAATTTGGATCATTGTCTGAAAATACTTCTGTGAATCAAAACAACAGACATTCATGCTTTAGAAAAAAGAGTTTATGTTAGAAGGAAAAGTATTAAGATACAGGAACATCATTGATGGGAAATTTATTGGTATTCCATTGAGGACCTTGATATAAACATCATAAAGAGCATTGTGAGGAATCACCAGTTCAATGGAAGATCGCGATCTGAGAAAAATATAATATTATGGATAACTACAGTGTTGAAGGAGAATATAAAATAGTTTCATCAAGTGCAGTGTCATTATTTTAGAGGACAATAAAGTGGGAGCTAAATCAGACGCAAGAGAAAAACAGAAGCATGAACTAGCTGTAATAGTCTGTCAGGCAACAAGACTCCTTCATGAACTAATTACAAACCTACTATGTATCAGGTAAAATTGCTTCAGTAGAAACACTAGAAACAGATAAATAGTAATGTCGCCATACAAGGACCCCTAAGTTTAAAATTTTAATCTGTACTGAAATCCTACAAACTGCTGAAAATATTCTTATATTCTAAGACATTTTGCAGGACTCTTTTTTCTGAGAAGCAGATGACTTGGAGTCTTGAGATTCTTCTTTTCTTGAAGAAGTAGAATTTCCCGTGGAAATACCAATTGAATTCCTCTATTAGGGTAAAAGAAATAGGAATATAAATATTTGATGTGTAGATTGTTGACGACAAATAAAAATCACACATCATGTGCTGGAGGCAAAGGGGTAAGAAGAGAACCACTGATAGAAATTATCACTATCCTCCTTTGCTTTCCATCTGCTGGCTCAAATAACTTAAAACTGCAATAAAAAGTAAACATATATGTGCTAATTCCATGTAGGAGAAAACCACCAAAAATGAACATAAATAGTGGTTAGGTCATCTGTCATTGGTTGTGTATCCTTCTCCATTTGCCCTTAGACCAAGAAACCCCTGTATACCTACTACAAATAAACAAAAACCCAGTCAAAAATGCGTGGAGTAAGAATTAATTATCAAATCAGATCTCTCATTATTCATTTGTAAGCAAAAGACTTGGAGTCAAAAAGAGCTAATGTGTGAAATTCAGTAATGAAGACACAGCCAGCAGGAGTGACATCTTCCACCTACATGGCCTTGTCAGCCTTGCTGCATCTAGAATATGCATAATTCAGAGCTCTGCAATAACATTTCTCTCCAATAGGTCTCTAGTCTGTCTAACATCAAGCCAGTATCAAGAGGTTAGGAACTACTGTCATGCATGAGGTGAGTCATTTGCTGCTGAGATCTTGAAATTAAGACTAGTCATTAACACATATATTTTTGGCAGCCTTAACTGTTCCTGTATCACAACCCAGAACTCTAGGAGATAGAATCTCTCAGCTTACCCAGCAGAAACTTCACTGTTCCCTGCATACTCACTGTGGCATTCCTCACAAGGCAGAATGAATCATGTTTGTTCAACAGAGCAAAGCCTTCAGGCTAGCCCAAATTGTCAATGTCTCAGAGAAATTCTTTGGAGTCATCTTGCCATGAACATTTTATCTTTTTTAGAGGTAGGGGACTTTTCCTCTTGTGAACAAATCTTATTGTTCCCTGATTTGGAACAACAAGGTTCAAAAAGGGAATATGTTTCAAAGACCTGCAGCCTGTAGGCAAGTGGGCAAGCAATAAAACCCTGCTTATTCCCACCTCAACAACTGTTAACACTAGTTGAAGTCGGGCAGACACCTACCCTAAGTGATTTTTTAGACGGCATATTATGTTGCATGCAAATGATAGAGAATTGCTACAAAACTCGAAATAGTTTTCAATGCTAACTTTTGAATAGGTAATCATAGAATCATATAATCATTTGGATTAGAGGGGACCATAAAGGTAATTTGGTTCCAACTCCCCTGCCGTGGGCAGGGACACCTTCCCCTAGACCAGTTGCTCAAAGCCCCATCCAACCTGGTGTGTTGCCCCTAATTTGTAAAACCTGTTGCCCTTTTATGTCTCTGTTTAGATTTCTTTCTCTTTCATGTCTTTTCTTCATCACAAATTTTTGTGGTACTTATTTTCTCCTATTTCCCGGAATTAAAACTTTACTAAGTAGTCCAGAGGAGGCTAGGTTAAGTGAGTACTAGAAATACCGTAAAGGAATATTTTCAGCCCAAGCAAGTAAATATTTTCCAGCTTTGAAATTATACAAATGTATATCTACTGAAAGTACTTTGTCAAACATGGCATTGAGTAGAAAATATTGAATAAAAGATACATTTTGCTTGGACTCAAATGTTGTGATATTTAAGACATTCCACATTTTAGTTTATTTCATTTTGTTCTAAAATTGTCTAATACATTATTTCACAAGCATTAACATAAAGCTTTTATTGGAAGCTACTAATTACTCTTTTCAGATAACCACATGGGGCCGTAATTAAAAATGGTAATCCATTTCAAAATGTACACGCATATAATGAAAACACAATTAGAATGTGTTGTCAGATAACTGGATTTTAATACTTAAGCTTAAGGAAATAGATATATTTTCTAAAAAAAAAAAAAAAAGCTCAGAGAGCATGATATTTCTCGATGTTGCAGTTGTTCTCTGCTATCCAGCAGTGAAAACAATAATTATTATCAGTTCTTCATGTTCTTAGGGTTGGCACTGGTATTTGTTTCCATGAAGAATGCAACCATGCAAAAGCACAGTAGCACTTTAGAGGAAGAGAGGCTGCCAAAGTCTCTGGTGAGGCTTGCCAAAAAACCACTCACAGTAGGGTGTCTCTACTAGCTCTCTCTGTGTATATAGGTCCTGCTCTTAAGGATTATCACCTGCTACTGAATAGAACTATTCATTGAGGCTGAGGGAGTATTTGAAATAGTCTCAAAGCTTTCAAAATTGCAAAGTTGCCAACACTCTCTTTTTCTCAGGAGTCTCCTGATTCCTGGTTAACTTGGTCTTGGTGCTATGTTATTGCTACCACCCAGCCTTGGAACTGGAGTCAGCTTATAGCCAGACAGGTAAAACTTGGGATAAATGCCTATGCATCTTTACAACTATCTATGGAGGTATGTCCTCAGTCTTTCAATGTATGTTAAAAAAAAAAAAAATCCAGTCTTCACAGAAAATTCCGTTCTGCTTAAGCTGCTATGCTTATTTTTTATTTTGTATGAGACAAGGTTAATTGAGCCCAGAATGAAAAGGGTATGGTGAACTCAGATATATGTCATTTAGCTGAGAGAAAGTAGCTAGTTTCCATGAATAAATTCTTGTTCTGATGTTAAAGAATTCAGATTAAAAGAGTGAGTTTCTGATTTTGAGAGCCTACACACCTTGGGGGAATAAACACCAAAGGGAATGATTTTGAAAAGTGATAAATTGCACTTCCTGTCTTTTGAACTGTAGGCTGGCAGTTAAACCATTGGTCTACTAAGAGATTTTTAAATCTTGAAGCAATTGATTCCTCCTCCATACAACAGTGGCCTAAATCGCTAAGATTTGTGACCACCTGAGACACCATCACAATTTGGTGAGGACAGCTGCTGAAAAATGTTTGCTTTGGCTCTTGAAATTCAGCTATTGTAACCAGAAAAGACCATAGAGAAAGTTTTCTGACTGCCCTTCAAGTGGGACAGAAATTGAATTATTTCTCTCTGTCAGAATACATATGTATTGCCTATGCCATTTGGTTGTGAGGACAATAGTTCTAGAAATATAGACCTGAAAAAACATCATATTTAATTCTTCCTGCTAAAAACTAGGAGGAAGTTACCCATAAGCTTTCTATCTGTTTTAATACCCTGCCTTTTGCTTCATGGAAGTTCCACCTACGTCTGCAGGCAGGTGGAACATCCTCTTTCCGGTGGCTGCTGTAAAATTTATGTAAAAACAAAAGCAAAAAAACACCAAAACAACCCCAACAAACAACACAGCCATATTTTCAGACTTTTCTGGAGAAGTAGATAGCTCACTGACTTACTATCCCCTGATTAAGCCTGGACTTTATCTGGGCAATGGGCATATATCTTCAGTATCCAGGGCTGAACAAGTATGGCCATTTTTAGCAGTAGTAAGCTTTAGGCCTCAGAGGAAGGCATTTTATAGATTTAGGTATTGTAAGGATTAATAAGCGCTGAAAGAGATGACCAAGATAATGATCTGGGCTGTAGTCAAGTTTGGGCTTCTAAATCTTAATTTAGACTAACCTTAAGTGATCCCTAAATTCTGTCAGTTTCATTTTAGGCCTAAATCTTATATTGAATCTGGCCCAGAAGTTCTAGTTCTTTTTTAGATCTGGCTTGTGATGTTAGGCACTTAAACAGACTTTATTCCTTTGAGTTTTGAACTTTTTTTTTTAATGTTTCTGCATGGAAAACATCTGTGATGATTTATATATTTTTGTAGTAATCCTCTAATTCATTAGGAGCTATTTCTCCATTCAGAAGATTACTATGTAAATATATGTGCATAAATCTAGGGAAGTTTACTTTTAAAAGGTACCGACACTTGCATTTTAGAACCATTTTTATTTGTAGTGTTGTTTCCAGCTATGATAAATAAAGGTCTGAATTGCAGCAGAAAATGTGGAAATCAAGACCCTTATCCTGCTCTGAATTCCAAGTTAGCAGGAGGTTTGCTGACAGCTCAGTGCAAGATCAGAGCCCTAAAATCTGAACTTACAAGGGCTGACTTTTTTTTATTCTGCAGTGTTCAAATGGACTGCTTAAAAACCCTATAAATGCTTCATCTAGACAGCAGGGCACCATTTCAGGAACTGATTGCCCATTATAGTACTGACAATAAAACAGGAAAATACCCCAAGGGAGAAGGAGCAGGGCCTTATGACTTTCCCATTGAACTCAATGTGAAACTTATAATTTCCTGGCCCCACTTGGCAGAATGTGTCAGTTTTCAGTGGCCATTGCATTATGCTCCTAAGTCTCTTTCTGGGAAATCAGAAATTAGGGGACTTAATACAGAGGAAAATGAGAGAAAATCATGGCATAAATCTGAGTTCATATATACTAAAAAATATATATTTTTTCTTTATATTGTCTTCCCTCTCCCCCAGAATTAATCAGTTAGAAGTAATACTCCTTTGATTTAAATTTTCTGTGCTAGGCTGTGAAAACGTGCTTGCAACACAGAGAAGTGAATATGTCTGTTTAAAAGATCTTTTAAGGTTATTTTTTGTTAGAGATATTTTTAAAGAATCTCTGAAACAATATATTCAGGGAGAACAAATCAGACTCATACACAGACTCATACATTCTCCCTTTGTACATCACAGCCAAGAAATCAATATATATACTGTGCCTCCCCACACTGAATCTTCGTGAAACTTGCAACACTTTGGTAGCAGAGAGCACCTGTCTGGATAATGTGAAGGGATAAGGGAGTATGTTAAACAAGGGCAGAGGGAATTGGGGAGGGATGCAGGAGACACAGATCTAATTGAAGCAAAGCATTTTATTAATCTAGAGTGCTGTCTCTAGGCATGCCTAAAATCTAAATAATGATACTGAACTTCAAAGGCCCTATTCTCCATTCCTTGTGCACTCACTACTCCTGTTTAAGTCAATGGAACTTCTAAGTGGATAAAAATGCAGAATCATACTGTGAATAAGATGTTAAGAATCAATTAGCAATAAAATGCTGCTTAAAAGGAAAAAAAAAAAGACAAAATCTCAATCTCTGTTTGGTCAATTCTTCCCTATCTATTAGTAACATGAGTAGTTTGAACATCAAGTTGTGTGATTTTGACCCTCTGGAGAACCATCTAAAAGCCTGGATTGCTTTTGAGACTGTATTTTTTTTCCAAATGATTTATTCTACTAGTCTACCCTGATGCAGTTGGACAGTCAGCTTACATAGTACATCAAGGATAGTACAAAGTTGTACAGCTTCTCAGATGGGCTCAGGAATTTAGCTTGTGTGTTTTAAAACTCCTCTGTTTCAGCATCTTTGCGTATTGAATTATTTTAATTTCACTAAGTAAACATTAATTACTTGATGGTTTCAATGGTTTCATGCTTTGAAGCTGTAAGGTATTCTGAAAGTGATCATTATTAATTATAATATGTACTATTGTTATTGTATCTTTATTTTTCAAAAGTCAAAGAGACATTTATCCTCTCTTCCTTAAAGACATGCACTCAGAGAGAGCTAACCCAGCTCTCCATGTGCCCTTTCAAGGGCTGTGCATGACGATGTCATTTACTGAGACAGGGGAGAGGGTGTGAAATACTGTTGCACTCAAAGCCCAGCTATTCTTTTCAGAACCCCATATCCAAGGCATTTCTCTTTTTTGCCTTCCTCTTGCAATATCATCAAAATGGACAACCTAGCACTAGGCTCTCTGAAAAGTGGAAAAAAGGTTCTTATCTACTTTAGTGAGTAATTTCATGTATTAGGTAGAATGTAACCACTGAATATTCTGTGGCCCACCATACTAAACATGATGTCATATGGTCTGGAATGTCCCCTTGGTCATCTGGGGTCACCTGTCCTGGCTGTGTCTCCTCCCAACCTCCCATACACACCCAGCCCCCCTGCCAGCACGTCAGTACAAACAGCAGAAAAGGCCTTGGCTCTGTGTAAACTCTGCTCAGCAATAACAAAAACATCTCTGTATTATCAACCCTGTGTTCAGCACAAATGCAAACATAACCCCATATCAGCCACTGTGAAGGAAGCGAACTACTCCAGCTAAAAACAGCATAGTGTCTTTCTTAAGAGCAATTAAACATTAAAATTAGCATGAAAATTCTGATATTGATTTCAATTTTAAAATTTTTGTGGCAGATTGTTTTAGGACCCTTTTCTGTCATCATTGAAGCTTAGTTAGCCTGCAGAGGTTGGCATAATGCATTGCTAATAATTGGCCACCTTTTATAAAAATAGTATTTCATGGAGAAATGGGAGTTCATCCAAATCAATAGAATTTCTGAGAAGATGTCTCTTTTAATTAAATTGATTCGGTTTCATGATCACAACAAACAGGAGGAGAAAGTATTAAGATTTATTTGCCTTGTTTTATAACTAAACAAAATTAAACCAAAATTGGTTTCTATATGAACCAGTGTATTTGGTGTCCAGGCACAGGCAGTGGGGTCTCCAGGGACCTTTGTGAGTACTGCCCAGGGCTGCTCCAGGCTGCACACAACTGAATCCAGGTGGCTGCAACCCACCCACACAGGGCACAGAGCACAGCTGGCTCTTGCAGCCAGGCGCTCTGTGGCCACTTGGGCAAGACATGTTTAAGAAAGTGTAAAAAGTATTGCACAGCAGCTGTGTGAGAGAGAACATGTGAGAGGAACAACCCTGAAGACACCCAGGTGAGCGCAGAAGGAGGAGATGCAGTTGCTCCAGGCACTGGAGCTGACACTCCACTTTAGCCCCTGATGAAGACCATGGTGAGGCAACTGTGCCCCTGCAGCCTGTGGAGGACCACAGGGAAGATAAGATCCACATTATAGCCATTGGAGGACTCCATGCCAGGGCAGGTGGATGTGTCATGAAGAATGCTGAAACTGCTGGAGAGCCACACTAGAACTGGAGAAAAGCAGGAGGAGAAAGGAGCGACACACAGGAGCTGCTATGGGCTGACCCCACCCCTCTATTCCCTGCCTCATGCACTGCTCAGCATGGGGAGGAGGTCCAATTGGCAGGAATGAGAAAGAGAGTTTGAACCTCAAAAATAGGGGATTGGGAGGGAGGGGGATGGGTTTGCTTTTGTTTCTGAGGAACTGAGTCTATTTTTAATTGGCAATAAATTAAACTTCCTCAAGTAAAATCTGTGTTAGCTACAATGGTGATACCTTGTGAAGACTGACCTAGAGCAGAGATGAGACAGAGCTAAAGAATAAAGTAGGTATTTCTTAAGAGGCCTCAATAGATCCAACTTGGGCAGCACAATCCAAAATGGCCACAAAATGGACGACCAGTCACTGGGTCTCTCACTTTTATAAGTTCTGGTCCATTGGCATATTGGAGTTAATTGTCCAATTATACCTTTAGCCCATGGAGTCCGATCGTTCTTGTTTTCTCTCTTCAGTCCACCATTGTTTGTGCTCTTGGGCCTGAGATCTGGATCACACGTCCTTGGGTCCCCAACTAGAGGAGGAATTGTTTTGTCTACCTATTCTGTGAAGAGTGCTTACTATCCCCTTATATGAGCCCTAGACTTACACACTAAAGCAGAACAGAATCTGAAAAAATATAAAAGCTAAAACCTGAGGCATCAGTCCATTTTTAATTGGCAATAAATTAAACTTTCTCAAATAAAATCTATGTTGGCTGTGATGGTAATTGGTGAATAATCTTGTCTTCATCTCAACGTATGGGATTTTTCATCTTATTTTCCCCCCATCCTGCTGAGGAGAGGAAGTCAGAAAGTGGTTGTGTGGGCACCTGGCAGCCAACCAAGGTAAATCCACAATAAAATGTAATATTTTTGTCTTAAAAAAAAGAAAAACATTTGGGGATTTTTACTGATTTCTATGATTCCAGGAAAGGCTTTCTTTATTCATAAAAAAATAAAATCTAAATTATCTCTTTTTTTCTCTCTCCTTTTTTCACATTTCCTTTTTTCCCCCTGAATATTTCTTCTTCAGTATTCTCTAAACAGCTTGTTATTCAATTATTCATGCACCTGCACTTGGGAATTTCATTTTGGTTTCAGACCTCTGTTGCCTTATTCACATTAGAGGGCAGACAATCACATCTCCGGTCTTCAAATTTCAATGGTCTTCTATATACCATTGAAAAAATGAAGAAAAATCCTTTCCCTCTGCTCTCAGTGACAAAAGAGCAGCTGTTGTTTCACCAACCTTTCTCTTCTTAGAGTAAAACACACTGGAAAGGTATTGGAAAGTGCTTCTTTACCAAATGCTCTTGTCTGCAAACTTTTTTCTCAGGGGAGACAAGAGAAGTAAGCTGCTAATGCTAAATTTCTGAAATATTTCTGTAAGCAAAACATCTAAGAATAGTACCGCAGTATTTGTTAGCCAAAAAGGCAATGTGGAACTAAAAGAGTTCCCTGAACTGAATACATTATTTTACTATCGCAGCTGACATTTCCATGCTTGATGCTTTTTAGGTACAACCTGACCAAAAGTTTTTATGCAATAATTAATATAATATGCACATTTAAACAATCCTGTGAAGCTAATGAGTCCATTTCAATGGATGAACACATTCTTTGGTCTGTGCTGCAGCTGAACCTTATTTAATAAAAAAGATACTTCTTTATCCACAGGCAACTTCAGCACCACTAACGGACACTAATTAATATCATGAGATAGAAAACTGGGGAGGAGGTAGTGAAAAAAAAGACCATTACCTTTTAAACTGCAAAGAATATATAAGGAATACCACCAGGGATGGGATGAAGCTAATGCCACACATGGAACCAACCAGTGCATCCAAAACATTTTATCAGCAGTGATCTATTTCCTGGCTATGTGGAGATTACAGTATAGAGAGAAGTTCCCGTGAAGGTAAATTGAAGAAGACTGTATGCTGAGAAAGAAGCTCCACCAAAGAAAAGTTGTCTGTGGTAGGTGAAATTCATGAGCAGAAACTGATGTACTGAAAAGTTGTAGCTAAGGTCAGCAGTGGTTTTTGTGTTTTTTTTGTTTTTTTTTTTTTTAAGATTGTTGGAGTTTTTCTCATGCAGCAGTAGGTCACAAAAACTGGGAGGAAGGCTGCTGGGGTCTGGTGCTGGGGGACAAAGTGGTAAGAGATTTTCATTGGAAAATTCTTGTGACATCTGTCAGGGCCAGTAAGAATTCTAAACTTAGTCATTTCTGTTATTAGGCTAAAAGATTCACTGCTGATTAAAAAAAAAAAAAAAAAATCAGCCTATAATGCAGTTCCATTCCAATGAAATTTCTCTGTTTTTGTTAGTTTGCCTAATGTCTACTAGCACAGTAGATGTCTAATAACTACTTAAATTATAAGACATAATAATAGAATGTCACTAATAGATTTTTAATGATTTTTATGCTATTATTTAGATATATAAAGAAGTAATACTTATACAGTTGCTTTGTGGACATCAGACTACATTACAACAAGAAGATAACTAATTAAAGCTGGTAGTCTGTTGGTTTTGCTCTGTATTTTTCTATTAGTTTTCCTCATTAAGTTCTGGGCCAGATCTTTTTCTCACAGATTACCAGTCTGAAACAAGCATCTGCGTGGAGAAAGCAAGAAGAAACTAGATATCTAAAAGGGGGAAGAATTTAAATACGCCCAGTGATTCAGGGCACTGAGTGGCTTAGTCCATATTCACAATTCTTTAAATTCATGCAAATCTGCTTCACAGGTTCTTTGAGCAGTTGAAGGTGTGCATACTCTGGCTGTCTAGCACTGAGCACATTGACACAGAGGTCAGGGCTGAACTTCCTTGTGATTGTTGTTTGCATCCAGAAGCAAGAAGTTTTTCATGCAAAATCCTTTTAGATACTCAGTCAAGAAGACACAGTATACCCTACTACCATCCTGGGTAAATTGACACATTATACAGGTGTGTACACGTAGTGCTGAATATTAGATGCAGACATTGTGTCTGGAGTTGTGCTGGGGGACTTCTCACCCCGCAGCATTCTGGACATTTGGATACAGAAACATTCTCTGGTCCAAAGTACTTTCTACTCTGCATTATTTGGAAAAAATGAAGAATACATCTTCTCAGAAAGTGTATTAAAGAATCCTATTAGAGAATGATGTTCTATTTTTCTCCCCTCTATCTTATGAAGTCATAAAATATTTAATCTAATATTAAGTTTTTGTGGCACATCTGTTTTGAATTGCCTATGAGTTGCACAAAATTCTTGAGATGAAGAGTGCTCTAAAGAACATTTATTTACTCCTTATCCCAACTCAGGCCCTGAGAGAGAGGAGCTCTGCATTTCTCTATAACATGTTGTGACAATGTAGAGCCAAAGGAGAATTTCAAACCCTGGAGTCTGAACTATTTCAATGGTTCACTGTCAGCTGTTTGAGCAGTTTGCCCAGATTTGTTGGATTTCTTTGCTGCAGAATCTAAATACTGTTACAGATGGAGTAACAGGTTCCTTAATTTTTTCACTGCAAAGATGTAGTTCTTTTTAAAAAGATAGAATTTTAATGGCTTGATCTTTTAAAAGGCAAACTAACAGCAAAAACTTGAGTTTAAATTATTGCCATTTCTACAGCTGGAGGTAATGGTAAGATCAATCATGATAGTTGAACATGAGAATTTATGCAATATATTGGATGTTCTACACATAAGGATCGTGCACTGACAAATACTATTACTAAAAAAAACTATATGCATGACACAAAGTACTCTTTAAAGAAGAAGATTTCAGTTCTTTTCTTTTGTGATACAAAATATAAAAAAATACCATTAAATTAATAATTTTTCAGCCTGCCTAAATGTTTTTCCCAGTCATTATTAGACCTGCTATGAAAAAGAATTCTAGATGATAAAAACATTTTTTCTGTTTTTAATAAGGAATTCTTAATTTAGAATGGAATTTAATTCTAACTAATGTGGAATTAATACAAGTTTTTAAAAATTTTCTGGAATTTGATGCCTTCTTTGTAAAGTTTTGTCATATCAGTGATAAATATTTGACTTTTTTTTCTTGTACCTTTTATTCTTTTATTTCTTTACACTCCCCAAAAGTTCTTGAGGATCATATGTAGCTGAAAAATACGAGCAGAAGCTTCTCCTTTCCTTTGTCCATGCACATCAACGCACTGCATAGAAGCAGATGATTTTCTGTGACTCCATAGAGTATTCCATATGACTGTCATATATCTCTGAGTTTTCAACTACTTAATCTAGTCATTATTATCAATAATTAGGAGTGTTTTTTATGTAATGAAGTATTTCCCACATCCATCAAGATATTGTTTGAATTAAGTGATTCATCTCCCATTCTGTTTTGTATCAGCTCTTCATATTTGCTGATCTATTTTCTGATTTTACTCTTCCCCCTGCTCATAAAAAACTACAACACTACATTTTCAGTAGTAGCAGTCGTTGTCTGCATTTAAGTGTTACTATTTACTGTGTTTGCTGCAACTACTGTTGGAAGATAATACTCATTAAAGTTCTCATTCCAAACTTGCTAAATTTTCTTATACCTTGAGGAGTATAATTTTACACGTATAATTGTTGTTAAGTGACCATACATGGATTTTCAGCAATTCAGTGAATACTAAGAAAATATGGATGTTATATAAAAGTAAACTGCTCAAAAGCTGGATGAAAAGCAAATATGGTTTTAAGAAACTGCTCACTGGTAGAAAATTACTGAAAAAGTTATGTTCTTGATACAATTTATTTTCAGTATAAATTGCAACATTATGAGACCTATCTGTTAATGTTCATTTAGAAAACGAAGAAACTAGCCTTGAAAGAATTGAAACAAAATGAAAAATAGAAAGTTTTCTGTGATATCACATTATATATCCTTTTCAGTAACCTGCTATCATCACTTTCTTTGTAAACCTTTGTTTTCTTTAGAATCAGATTTACTTTTTTTTTATTATTATTCTGTAGCTCTTTTTTTCCTAGTTTGCCAACTTACCTAAATTTAACAGAAACACAAAAATCAGAGCGAACAAAAGAATTACGCCCTTCTGCTGCAGCTTGGACAGTATCTGCAGCTGTTATTCTACATGTGAAAGTGAAGCTTGTAAAGAGGAGCTGGTTTTGTTTCCTGTATATATAACAAGTAAGCTCACCAGTGGAATTAAAATCTTTAAGAGGAAAGTGCAGTTTTAAGCCAGCATCATGGAATTGCAACAGACTTTTCAGTTCCTTTCTATTATACTTTTTGTCAGTATTTTAAGCCATAAATCTTGCAGCTGTTGTTATTTAAATGCAAATCCCTCAATAGGAAATTAATATGAAAACATATAAAAGAAGCAAGTGGCCATAACTGCACAAAATTAACATAATTCTAACTGAACACTGTTTTCTCTAAGAATCTTTTTCTTCAAGAGACTTTCAGATTTCCAGGTCAGAAAAAGAATAAGCCTTAGGTGTTGATTTCACATCACTGAAATTTACTCTGGGTAATTAATTAGAGAAACCACACTATTGTCAAGAAAGATTGTCAAGAAAGATATTTGTTGTTTGCATGGAAAATACAGATATGTATTTTAAGATATTTTAGTTGTCCTTTCTAGTTATTAACCAAGAGTCAGAAAATATCTGGTAAATCAGTACTTAAAGCAGATTAAGTAAGACATGAAATACACACATTAATGAAGGAGTAGGATTTTTAACATTCCTTGTTGCAGAGATTTTTGTTACTAATCTACTTTGTCTTTCAGTTGATGAAAACAAGCAAGGTAAAGAGAGGAGTAAAGGTCTTGATAAGGAACAGTAACTTCAATTGCAGTTATAAACCAATTTCAGTATTTTCTATTATCTTGTCTATAAAGCCATGTTTTCTTGTTACAGTTTCAAAATGATTAATCAGGGAAGAATTTATCAAAATTATCAGACCATATCTACTCCCAATTAGCTTAAGAATAAACAAGGCATTAGTTTTATTGTAACTCAGTGCTGGCACCAAAGTAATATGAAATGAGAATATGGGATTAAATGTATTCAACTATAATGGCCTATACTCCAAAATTATGAACAAGTTATGGTGCTTTATTGAATCTAAAGTGTATTTGTATTTTAATTTTACACTTTCCTTTACATTCGAGTTTAACTTTTGTTATCTTCACATTTACACAGCCTTTGATTTTCAAAATGTCAAACCCAAGAAGTCTTATTTGACTTAGAAATGACATTTGATTGTAATTCTATATGATTGCACACTGAAAATATTTCTATTAACACTACTGTTCTAATTCAGAAAAGTGTTTTTTTAAACACTTTGTTATTGAAGAGTTTGTTAGTTGTTGACCTTTACAGTTTTCCTAATTGGTTCATAAATAAAACTAGTTTTCTAATGGAGATCTGAAATTCAAACTGAGATTTGAATTTTTTTTCACCAGTGGCACGTCCTACTGAAACAAAAATTCCTTAGTTATTTTTTCATTGTCTTCCACCCAGTGTACCTGTGTATGTCAGCAGCCTAAGTGAATCAAAGGAGAGTTTCATGTAGACATAGATCAGTGTTTGACCTTGAAATGGAATCTTATTGTGGTCACATCACTTCTGATGACTTGCAGATAGAAAAACAGGCATGGCATGTCAAGGAGGAAAGAGGAAAGGTGAGATGAAGTTTAGTGAAATCAAGGGAAGAGAGAATGTTCTTCATAGTTGTTTGAACTTTAAAGAAATACTCAGGTGTTTCCTTAAATGTGTGATTATTCTTAAATTTTAAATTAATATTTAATATATTTTCTTCTTTTTTTTTTTTTTTTGTTTGCCTATACAGTCTACATTGTTTATTTTCTGATACTTTTCAAGAATGGGGCAACAGAACTACACTTGAAGACCTGTAAAATTCCACTTAAATCAGAAAATAACCTCCAGATGGATTCTGTTTTCCAAACTTTTCATTGATGACAGTTGATCAGAAGTATAGAAAACCCCCAAATTTCTCCTATTTGAATGGACACTGCACACCTCTCCCCCCGCCTATAACACCTCAATTCTATTTCTTGCTTACCCTCGAGGGGACTTTTACTTTTCAAGGTCTGGCCTTTCCACTATCATTTGCGCATCATATTTAGCTGAGAGTGCAAATATTATCATCCTCTAAGGTTACTTGCATTTGCATGCCCAAGTTGTATTGTAAAATGACATTTAGCAGCATTTACTTTTTTGGCTGCCATTTCTTCATCTTGCATAATACATTTTTCTTACATCACAAGATGAGGCCCAGGAAAATTGTAAAGTTGGAATACACCTGTGGGATGACAGTGTGATAGACAGCTGTGAAATAAGTGCAGACTTATGGTGAGCAGGTTCAGCTGCAACTCCTTAAAATGGCATTTTACAATATGGCAGGCTTAAATGGTAGACTGTTGAACAACCACAGAAAAAAACATTACATCATGCAAATCTGTAGTACAAGGGGGAAAATGACAACAGTGTGCAAAGTTGCAGCTGATCCTACTTGCCATATGGGATGTCACTCACTGTAATAACACTTACATTCCCTCCATAAGTGCCCTTAAATATCAAGGAGTGAATAAAGCATTATGCAAATTGTAAAAGGATTTTGTAATCACATACGTTATGAACTTTGTACTTTCAGGAATTATTTTACTCTTACGCTAACAGAATACTCTTTAAAAATGTGAATATCTTAGAATATTCCCACAACTAAATAATTTAAAATTTGCCTGTGCAGATGGCTAGAAGCAAGGCTTCCTTAGTCAATATAAAACAAAAAAAGTCCCAAACCATGAACCCATGAACAAATAGCTGCTATAATTTCTCTCTCTCTCTCCTTTCAAGATATAGTGATTTTTAACACAAATACATTTTCCATATGTTTATGTACATTTTTGAGAGTATTCTGTTCTTAGAGATCCTGATGAGAAACCAAATAACTCAAGTTGTTTCAAGAATGATAATTTAGGCTTTATCTCAGATGTATGGTAAACTGTTCAGCTGTTCATTTTTCTCACAATGCAAAATCTAGAGAGGCCTCAATGCCAGTCTCATACAGCAGTTTTGGAATAAACAAAGGAAGTACTTTGTCATATCACGCCTGTAATTAAATTGTGGAACTCATTGCTGCAAGATGTTTCAGGAGCCAACAGTGTAATTAGAATCCTAAAAGGACTGTGGTCAGCCCCATTTTCTCTATTGAACACAGAAGTCTGGAGCCTTCATCTCAGGTAGTCCCTTGGGCTCTTACTGCTGCAAGTGCATGCCAAGAGAAAGGACACTCTCGGCATGCCCATCCCTCATACTCATGACTGTTGCAGGGAGGATTCTGGACCTGGTGAATCCTTGTCCTGCTATGATCTGCTGTTTTATGGTAGCTACATTGGACTGCATTCAGGTCCAGCACTGCGTTAATTATTTCCTGTATCATTCACTGAACGCCAAAAAAGGGAAAACAAGAAGGAAAAAAACAATTTACCTGACTTTGTTTTTCTTTTCTTTTTTTTTTTTTTCTGTCGCTAAAATAATACAAAACCAAGTTGAGTGTGAGGTAAACATAAATCGTGAGGTTTCTTATTCTTTTGAGAATAGATGAGTTTCTAGACATAAACAAGTCACTTTGTTCTAGCAGTCTATAAGGGACAAATTCAGTGCTTTATTCATTATGTGGACAAAGGATTGTTTTGACTGTTTTCTTATTTTAATATCTTTTTCATATACCACACACTTCCTTTGTGTGGAACCGACCTTTTCCTGTGGGATCATGAGCAGAGAAAGGAAGTTAAATATATTTTTTTACAATTTACAGTTGCTAAGATCATCCGTGATAGGAGAGTTTTTTTCCATCAGTAACTTTATGAGAAATCAAACCTTCTCCTAATTTTATAGGTGTCTTTTCTGTCTGTACACTGTCACTTAAGCAGAAATCTTACTGGTTTATCTGTAACATTCTTTAGTACCTTTGTGACATAGCTAGTGTGACAAATCAGTTAATATGCACAACTAAGAAAAATCCTGCAGCAACAGAAAAAAAAGCAACTTGACTAAACAAGTTTCTTCTGTTTCTAGATTATACAGAATTATCATTCTCTAGGTACCATTTAGGGAAGCGAAAGGGGTTTGAGGTTGGGATCTGAGATCTTATGAGGTCACACTGGGTGAGACAAGTTCAGCACACTTCTGAGGTGGTTCTTATAGTATGATGTCTACTATATTTTCATTTAAGTTCTTTGGTAGATTTTGCATTTTTGTTTTTTTTTAACTTTGCAAGTGAGTGGAATTAATACCAATAAAAGGTAGATCTCAGTAGGTAGGAAAATGTCAATCCTATGCGCAGGAGTTGGGACATTTTTTTTTTCCTACTGACTGACAGATCAAATTCCTTATGAGACTTCTCTTAGTCAGTAAATATCCTAATGCTTCTCTTCACACTTTTCATGTCCTTACTCTCTGTGTGGCTTATGGGAACTTCACTTATTTCAACTTCTTCCCACAGATTTTATGACCCTGAGAATTTTCTCTGATCAGTTTGTAGGATTATATTTTTCTACAAGCTATTTCCTCTGAAATGACAGGTTTCTTGTGCCAACATTTCTGTCATCACCAATAAAGGATAGCACTGGAGAATGCCCTTTTCCACAGTTCAGTACAGTATCATTTGTTACCTCTCTCTGTTCCTCCTTGGTAATACACTGACTGAGCCAGAGCAACTGACCTGATGGTTTCATCATCTGGGATTTCAGACCTGTCTTTTCAGTCACAGTACTTGTAGTATCTGGGGATAAGGGTCAATATCAGTCCTTGGCAGAGTTTTTGCATTTCAGGGTACTGTCTCGTCTGCCTGATGTACAGATAGTTTCTCAGGAGCTGACAAGAGTGAGCTTCAAGTATATTTTCTTCAGCTGTAACATTGGAATAAAAATGTTAGTCAGAGCAAGAAGATTATCTAAACAGAGCCTGATGAGTCTGTGTCCCTGCTCATTGATCTTTCTTAATCCACGTTTGCTTAATTCATTCTAATCCATGACCTTTGCTCCCACTTTAGCTTTGCAGTGTCCCACATTCAGCAGCACATCAGGCCACAGCAGAGTGTCAGTGCAGTCTTCAGAAAATTGTCATCCTTGGCCATTGTCAAAGAGAGGTGACCTGGGCAGCAGCCAGGTTAACTGGTGTTTCTTTACAGAAGATTAAAATAATAACAGCTGTAAAAGGATTATACCTTGTTAAGATTTGAGTTCTCTCCCTATGTAGGTGTGCCAATGATTTCTTGTGTTTTAAAAATTGTCATAGAACATAGCAAATCCATCAGATATTATATGTTAGTATCAGAGAGTGGCTTTGTGATAGCAATATCATAAGTGAAAAATTTAGCTCATTGCTTGTAACACAAAAGTTTGTGAAACATGCAGAAAGCTGAAAGCTTTGGTGAAACAAAAGTATTATTTTTACTGAAAAAGTAAAAGACAGGGATGAATAACTTTGCATTTTTTAATGGATTCCACCAGTTAACATAAAGTAGCTTTTTCATTACAAGGTTTTTTGCATATTAGAACATAACAGTAAAATATTGTATTATATAAAAGCTTTTCAGGTGACCTTCAGCCTTGGAAATGCAGATAAGTTTCACTCCAGAGTAGAACTGTGAGTCATTATATACAGATGACCTAAAACAAAAAAAGTTTTGTTGGGGCTTTTTTTATCTTGGTTTGTTTGTTTTCATAGACATGCTTTGTATTCTTTAGCATCCATTTGGGATACACTCCTTGGAATCTCATTTATAAGTTATATACTCTTCTACCTGCCTTCATTTACACAGTGTATCATATACAAAATGACTGTGTAGCTTTGAGTCTCTCCAGTGTCCTTTAAACAGGTATTAACTTATGCCTCTTTAAGCATATTGAACTTAGAATGAGACTAGGCCAACATAAATTGAAATGGACAATTAGAAGAAACACAGGTAGAGCCAGAACAAAGGAACAACAAATGTAGATAAAAATGTTAGACAAAATGGTTCTGAAGAGTTACATGCAACAACTCTGCAAGCCCTGGGGTAGTTGCACAGTAACTTGAACACATAGTGCTTCATGTAGCAAATAGAAAATGATACTTGCCAGAATCTGACCTTGACAGAAACATTTGAGTAATATTTGTAGTATGATCAAACAACTTCCTCATTATTTTAGGCAGTAAGATGTTTTCTAGAAAGCTCTGTCTGCTAGTTTTTATTATGCTTTGTGTTTTCAAAAATAGAAGAAGAGGCCTGTTGGAACTATATGGCATTTAGGTTTTTTTTACCTTTTTTATGTATGTTCTTGTTTGGTCTGCCCTAGATAATTGTCTGAGCAGTTTACAAATAGGAATTTCTTTACTTTTACAGGGAAACATAATTATTGTTGTAAGACAGAAAGCTGAGGCACAAAGAAATTGAAATTAAGATTTTTAAAGGTATTTAAGAATCTAGAAAACACACTGGGCAGAACTGAAAGGTTTCAGTCTAAGAAAATGGCAGGATGGCAGACACTCCGTTTGAGATGAATTATTTTTTTCAATTTAATATGCTGTTACTACACATGCCAAGGAGATTCACCAGATTGCTTGTGCTGGGCAGAAAGGATGCAAGATTTACGAGTAGTATTTAGGCTGGCAGAGATCACAGATGTAAATTCTTCTGCACTGTATCCTCTTGGTTAAATCAATTTTCCAAGAAAAAATTCCTCTGCTGTGTTAGTGTAGAGGACCTCCAACTCTGTCTCTTGGAAAAAGAGAAGTTAGGTGATGAATTTGGGGGTCCCTTACCACTAAGCCTCTTTAGCATTTTGTGCTTAAGAATAGAAACATCATGACACCAAAAGAAAAGTAAGGGAGAGAAACTTGGGCATGCACTGGGCATGAATTCTTATTTCTACTACCTACTACTATTGCCTTATTTCTATTGCCTGGGCACCGTGAGGACAAGCCTGTCTTTTAGTTTCTTTTCTCCAGCATTCAAATCTTTGTGAGCTAATATAAAATTAATTTAAAAAAAAAACAACCAGATCAGGTTTTATAATTACTCAGGTCTATGTTCTGGCCTTTAAACTGCCCTGTCAGTTTTCCCCTTGACTCATTTACTTCCCCCATGAATCTCACAATCTTAGCTAAATATTGGGGGTATCTCAGCAGCTGATGTGCCAGGGTCCCTTTATTGTTTTGCATTCCCACATGGTCTGTAATCTGAAAGGTACATGCCTTGGTGGGATCTCTATTGCTTGGATAGAAGTCCTAGGACCCCTTTCTTCCATTTCCTTCTTGGCTCCTACCTCACCTGCTGATTCTGGTTTTGGGATTTTTTTGGTTGATTGAGTGGGTATTGTTCATTTTTTCCCCCTCTGGAACACCTGCCATTGCTATGAATTGCAATTGGCATGATTATCCCTGAGATATAAGGAGAAGAAAGAGTGAGGGTTGTGGCACATAATCACCTCACTCAGGTACCCAAACATCTATAGATGTTTAAAATCAAGGACTTAATTATTAAGACTGGAGTTGCCTTAGGTTTTTCCATAGTTAGTACAGCAAAACAAGCTTCTCCAGAGACAGTGTCTCTCACTGGGAGTGAAAGAGTCTCCAGAGAGATTCTATATCCAACCATTTAACTCAGATTTTAAAATTCTAAAAAGAAAAAGATAATTTTAAAGTTTAGTAGACATTTGAATCTAGGTGAACTGAATTTGACCTTTTCATATTTATTTTATATTAATTATCCAACTATTGATCCTTATAGAAATGTGTGATTCCAGTGGCTTTCTTGTAGTTCATTAGTGTTATTTAAGTATGAGGTAATTTGTTCCTCCTGCTCAATTTTGATCTTAGTGTACGGACTGCCCATCGTTTAAAAATGTTTGCTTGCAAGTTCTCTTCTGACCTAAGCTCTTCCTTCCTAAGTTAAATTCAAGTGTGTTTCTCTGGATTGTACACCCCAACAAATGCTTTTGTAGACTTTACAGATTAGAGGGGTTTTGCTCCCCCTGCCCTGCCCATTATTTTCTACCAGGCTGGAAGCTTCCTACACTCCTGTGTCCTTTATCACTGCCTCAAAATATGTGATACATGGGCACATTTTCATGCTATAAAAAAACATTCAGGTGAGCCAAAACACAATTATCTCATTATTTCTGACAGGTTATTTAAACTTCTTTCCTCAAACCTCGAATCAATAATTACACACACACACTGACACAGACCAACAAAAATACAAATATGTATTTATAGACACTCTCTCTCTCTCTCTCTTTATTTAAACATGGTTTGTATAAACTATGCTAGGCCCAGAAAGGATCTAAAGCCAAGAACTATTCATGCAAATACAACTAATCTGCCCTAGAGGAGACTATTTCTGAGGATTGCTGCCAGGCTTCCCCTCCCTGGGGTTGATACAGTAAGAAGAGCAGATCTAGTCTGATTTACTATAAATTGTACCCACAACGTTTCTATATTGCATGCCACCAGGCTGTTATTTTGTTCTTCTTTTTCTGTTTTTTATTTCGTGTACTTTTCTCATCATTTTACTGTAAGCTCTTTAGGCTAGGGCTTATTTTTACAAAAGACTTGTAGAGCCCCTTTCCATTAAGTAAGACCATCAAAGCAATGCATTAGTCCCAAAAAAATGTACTGAAAAAAATGCTTAATTAGCCAAAAGAAATATATTTATAGTGTTTTAGATATAATTTATTTGAAGAATAAAGTGCTTTAAAAGATATAAAGGCTAGAAGTTTGGGGTTTTTTGGGGGGGTAGGGTTGTGTTATTGGTTGTTTCTTTTAATAATCTCAGAAGAAAACTTATGTAATACTTAATTATTCACAATCTAATTAATAAATATTTCCTTTAAAAGATCTTTATAGATGTGTACATACATTGAACATGAATGCCTGTAGGGCTGAGGAAGTCCAATTCTTAATAATGGATTTCTTTTGAGCATACTGGAACCATAACTTAAATTTTTGCATTCTTAGGGCAAGAACAAATGAAGGCAAACAATGAAATTTGCAACAAAGTTAAAAATATGAGACACCTCTTCTGTCTGCATACCCTTTGGAAAATATTAGCTAATTATATTTAACATGGAATGAGAACATAATTCCTGCTGTTTTGACAAGTAACAAATTGCATATTATCACTTTGTAAATAATATTATTAAAAACAGTTGTCCTTGTCTGTAGTCTCTTTTTTGTGGGAAAAAATTAATTTGAGGCCCGTCATTCACAAGATGTGCATTAGAATATCAAAGCAGCAGTCTGAAGATGCTGGAAACTGAAAATCCTGTACACCCTCTGCACAGAGGGGAAATTTGGTGTTGTAATAAGAAGATAAAAGTAAAGGTTTGTGAAGTCTATGGTAGCAGCATGATCCCTTGTGATAATCAGATTTTTAGTCATAATTAATTTGACTCAGTTATTCTACTAATAATATTATCTTGACTATAAGCATAATATTGGTTTCCATTGAGAAATATAAATTGTACGTTATTAAGCATTTTTAATTTTTATTAGTTTACTAATTAAACCATATTGCTTGTCTTTTTTATTCTTAAAAAATTCCATGGAGAGATTAATTTTAATTCTTCATGTTTAAACACATCATCTTTCATCCAAAGATCCAAAGGTGCTTCACAGTACAAATACTAATTTGTACTCTATGAATGATCTCACAGCAGTCCAATGAGATATATTATTAGCTGTTATTTTTTAAGGCTGTTTTTCAAAGTAAAATGTTCACATCCTTCAACAGGATATAATAACATAAACATCTGCATGTTTGCAGAGTTCTCTTCAAGTCAAGGGACAGCACTTGCTGGTAGCACAAAGATTCAATCCATGCAGTAACCTTAACTGAAAGATAATAACTTACATTAAAAGTAAGAAGGTTTTTTTTTCCATTAACATCAAAGGGGTCAGGTTTTCATGTAATAATAGACAATGGTAGGAGTGTCAGAGAAAGATATAGAAAGGGAACAGTCAAAATCATCAGGTATTCTATCTACCAGTGACATGCAGAATGCACTCACATGGAAGTTTGATATGTAGGTTAAGTTGTTTCCCAATTGCATTCTTAATGTGTGGTTTCTGTTACAAAAAAAAAAAAAAAGTATGTGTGTAAGAGCATTGCTTCCATCAAATTTTGGGCCAGACCAAATGCTGGATCAGTCTGGATCCTTAAAGCTAAGAAACAACACAGCAGTAAGAACCTACTTTCATGGGCATGATGCAGTGGAGACCTCTGTTGATTAAATGTCATTGTTGTAACCACACTTCAGAATTGATGAGCAGTCAAATGAGCCATGACAGCAAGGAAGTTAATAGACTGCTACCATACATGGCATTTACCTTTTTTTATTCAGGTATATAAAAAAGCACAGCTAAGTTTTACTTTTCTTTAAACAATCTAGAATAATATTTTTTTACTTCTTTTGTCCAGCTAGAACGCACAGAGCTCTACCTGGGAATGGATGAGGAGCTGACTGAGACCTTATGGATCAGGATTAAAGGGAGGGGAGGGAGAGGTGATATTATAATGAGGATCTACCACAGGTCATATGACCAGCAAGACTGAGCAGAGGAGCCCCTCTATAAATAGGAGTGTCACAATTCCTGGTCTGAATGGGGAGCTCCAACCAGCCTAATGTCTGCTGTAGGGACAACATAGCCAGGCATAAGCAATCCAGAAGGTTACTGAAATGCATTGATGACAGCTTCCTTCTCCAAGTAATAGAGGGGCTATGAGGAGAGATGCTGTTTGCAACCTTAATCTCACCAGCAAGGGCAGGTTGCTGGGGAATGTGAAGCTTAAGAAAAGCCTCGTATGGAGTGATGGAATTTCCACCTTGTATGAGGTGGAAACTGAGATCCTTAGGGCAGGGAGCAGGGTGTGCAGCAAGCTGACTTCCTGTCAGCCTCACCTCCACACCTGGTAAGGTGATGGAACAATTCATCCCAGATATCATCTATAAGCACGTAGACAAAAAGAAGGGTAGAGAAGTGGACAGTGAGGGGGATTGGGAATTGGCTGAGTGGTAGGTCTCACAGGGCTGTGGTCAGTAACACAGAGTCTAGCTGAAGGTCTGGAACTACCAGTGTCGCCTAGCATTCAGTACTGGATCCAGTCCTGTTCCACTTAATCATCAAAGAGTTGGATGAAGGGACAGAGCACACCCTCAGCAAGTTTGCAGACGTTACAGAACTGGGGGGAGTGTCTGACACACCAGAAAGCTGCTCTGCCATTCAGTGGGACCTGGGCAGGCTGGAGAGGAATACAGCCAAGTCCATCAAAGGCAAATCTGGGGTCCTGCACCTGGTAAGGTGCAACCCCAGGCACCAGTACAGGCTGTGGGCTGACCTGCTGGAAAGCAGTTCTGTGGAGAAGGACTGGGGGGGTCCTGGTGGATAACAAGATGTCTGTGAGCCAGCAGTGTGCCCAAATGGCCAAGAAGGCCAATTCTTTCTGAGCTGCATTAGGAAGATCATTGCCAGCAGGTCGAGGAAGTTGATTCTGCCCCTCTACTCAGCCCTGGTGAGGCCTCACCCGGAGTTCTGTGTCCAGTTCTGTGCTCTCCTATCCAAGAAAAGGAACTGTAGCAGAAAGCCCTGCAGAGGGCTGTAAAGATGATTAGGGGACTGGAGCATCTCCCTCGGGCTGAGGGCGTTGGACCAATTTAGCCCGAAGAAGAGGCAACTGAGAGGGATCTTATAAATGCATTTAAATGGCAGAAGTCAAGAGGACTGAACCAAATTCTCTTCAGTGGTGCCCAGTGACAGGATGAGGGGCAACAGGCACAAACTGAGACATAGGAAGTGTCATCTGAATATAAGGAAAAGTTTTTTACTGTGAGAGTGACAGACATGTTCTCATGAAGCATGCTGCCCAGAGTGGTTGTAGATTCTGCTCCTCTGGAGACGTTCAAAACAGCCTGGACACAATCCTGTGCAATCTGCTCTAGCAGGGGAAGCTGAACTAGATGATCTGCAGAAGCCCCCTTCTGTCCTAACCAGCCTGTATGAATCAGTGTAAAATACATGACTAAGAAAAAGAATTATGTGTACCTGAAACAAGGTCCTTGGGTACAGGGCTTACCTTAGGGTATTGCTTAAGGCTCTCTCACTGGAATCAGAGATCAGGTGCTTGGCAACTCAAAGGACTGAGTCAATTATGTAAAAAAAAAAGGCAGTGGAACATTCATAAAGTGCATGTAACAGCTGCATGAAATGGCAATATGCTATTATTACAAGGAAAATAAAATGGATCATTATAAATGAAACACGCAGAGGATTGTTATCAGCAGAACAATTGTTATATATTGAGCTATCAGAAACACCCACTTGGAAATCCTTAACAAAATGCTTAACGTTTTATAAATAGAATTTCCAGGGAATTTAGAGATCAATACAACTGTCTAGCCACCTTCCACCTGTCTGGAGCTGCCTTCCAATAAGAGCAAAAGAGGGAAACAATTTAAGTAGCTTTAAAGTGGAGCTTAATACATTTTTGAATGGATTATAGGAAACAGGAAATGCCTGTTAGAGCAGAGAAGAGGAATCAATGGCCTGGGAGGCCTTTCGGTATCATATCTTGTGCTCCAGAATTTTTTTTTTTTTGCTGCCTTTTCTCTGGTAAGCATAGATTCATCGCAGAAGACAGGTTTTAAAAAACACCCTGTTGTTAAGAAGTTGTTCTAGCTAATAGCAGTGTTTCATGAGCATTTACTTTTCAAGCAATTCTAATATTAACCCTGTTGTAGTGGAATAGGAATCCATACTTCATGAGTCACTGTAATCACCAGCAGAAATGTCTAAGATCAAAAGTTAACATGCAGCAGGGCCTTACAGTGAATTAGGAGCAGTGTGAAAACAGCAGTTGCTCTTCAATGTGCCTGTGCCAACTGAAATCAGATGAAATTTGACTATTTCTTTTCTTTGGCCACAACTTGAATTTACATATACACTCTCAGTAGGAAGGCCTACTAAAAAGCAAATAATTTCTGGGGTTAAATCTGTGTTTATTCATTTGCCTTACATGCACCTCCAAGGAATATCTGCATGCAGAAATGGGAGAAGAAGCCCTCAAGGTCAAGTGGGGATCCAAGGGAATTCTTCCTATTCTAGCTGAAGAACAGGGAAAAAAACAATCAATGCAAATTCTTCTTGGCTGATGTGCCGCAAGTTTCTCATTATGGTAATTAGTGACGCATGAACACTGTTAGACTTTGCTGCGTGTTATATCCCGTAATGCTCACTATTTACTGTAGTGCCCAGAGGCCCTAATAGGAGCACTGAGCCGATGCAGCACAGCTGGGAGGCTGACAGGGCTACAGGAGGAGGAAATGCTGCTGCTGGTCTTGTAAAGGGACCCAGGCATCTCTTGTTCCCTCCATCTCCTCTAAGGGCTCCATTGACTGAAATGGAGTGAGGGAGCAAAACTATCACCCCTTTTGGGCTCAAGAGCTATGTGCACATGTTGCTGCACATGGGGATTTTGACTGTGGCATAGGAGTCCTCTCCTTGCACTATTTGTAATAAATAACCTCTCATTCTTGAAAAAGACCTTATAAAGAATGTGAGGAGTAATGTGAAAAGTATTCTTTTTTCCTTATCTAGTTCTAAACATTTCAGTTGTTATTCAGAAGCAGGTCACCCACTTGTAAATGGGGCCCTTGTTATATTGCCAGGGACAGAGAGATTTTGGACAATCTGCTGTGTAAAGACTGATTGCACAAGTTTAAGCTGCCTGAGGACTGCTTTAACTTATCTTACCCATTTCTCTGAAACTCGAGGAGAGAGGAGGCTCTATAATAAAACTGATTCATTCTATGTATCTTATTTTTCCCTTTGCCACTTTTGAACAGACACCAAGCCCTCTGCTTGGGTTGATGTGCTGGAAAGCACTTCTGTGGAGAACTGGGGGTCCTGGTGGACAACAAGATGTCTGTGAGCCAGCAGTGTGTCTGTTATTGTTTTTTAGCTATTAAAGGTGTTGTACCAAAATACTTTTCTGAAATAATTGATGTATGCATCACA
This sequence comes from Euphonia xanthogaster, assembly GCA_034509185.1. Classification (NCBI taxonomy): domain Eukaryota; kingdom Metazoa; phylum Chordata; class Aves; order Passeriformes; family Fringillidae; genus Euphonia; species Euphonia xanthogaster. The sequence goes on along the minus strand of JAYDZK010000001.1, from coordinate 58,218,729 downwards.
TAGGTTAGGGAAACCATGCATCAAATGCTTGGCTGAAGATCAGAAAACTGTTTTATCTCTTAGTCTTAGTTAATTGAAACTTCACTTCTAAGCTTATGCTTGGTACTCTAATACAAGTGCTGGAAGTTAATCTTTTAAGTCTAACTATTTACCTAGTCTTTCCTAATGTCAGGGAGACAGAAGGCATCATCAAAGATTTATCTCATTCCGTAACAGACATGTAAGACATTTCAGATAAACAATGCTCACGAGGTTCTGTTTTGTTCTCGTAGGTCTAGGCTCAATAGGTTACTGTGTCTAATGTTAAAATGCGTAGGTTCAACAAAATGGATTGGACAGTATAAAGCAGCAAAATGTGACTTACATGCTTCACCCAATAAGGGTGAAATAAAATGCTGGGATTTAAAGAAAAGATTTGCCTAGATGCTGTCAACCACAAGCAGATGGTTGGCATTTTAATGTAAATGTAATATAAAGAAGTAGTAGCCAAAAATATCGGTGTGTATCGTGTGCAAATTTGTGTTTCAGCAGATAGATATAATGAGTCAGTAATAGGAAATTATGTATCTTAAAAAATGGTCGGCTCAATATATGAAATAAGGCAGAATGAGAATTTTTGTGCATTATATGCTAATGAAATGATGAAATAATTTTTATCAGGGTGTTGGTTGTGCAGCTACTCTGTCTGCTTTTTTAAACTACAAAATAAAACCTCTAAAACGAAGCAACCAACCCACCAACAAACAAACAAAAAAAAAAAACCCAAAAACCAAAACCAACCACCCACAATTAAACCCTTCAAGCCCAAATACATCAAATAAAAAAATCTCTGGTATTATATAGTCAACACTTTATGTTTTTTCACATTTTTTAATGTACTCAGTTTATCATCACATGCATTTATGCTGCATCAATCCAGAACCAATCATTCAAATCCAGAAAATTCTCTTTGAAATGTTCATGCCACATGGTAAACTTACCTGAACATATTTAATGAAGAAAAATGTTCTATTTTGAATGTACACTATGAAGTTGGTGGCTTTTTCTATGTTATGTAATAGCTTCAAAATGCACCTTAACACTTCTATCTGATTAGTATGAATGATTCAATAAAAATACCTTAGCTGCATAGAAACTGGAGATGATATAGCCTAACCCAGCTGTCATGCAATTTATAAATACAGAAGCAACTACCCACATCTGTTCTCCTATTTTCTTTTTTCAATTTAAGAGGGAAATTGACCTTACAATCTTCAACGTGACTTCAGGTCATTGTTATTAGTGATGAGAAAATGCTGTGCTCTTCTTTTGACTGAGTCTGGCAAACCTCCCAGATATTTTACAATCACAGAATAAAAGCTCTGAAATGCTGCACAATTTTTTATTTTTTTTTTAGGTTTAGGCACTTGTTGTAGTAGCATGTACATCTGGCAAATAAAAATCTTTTGCAGGAAGTCTCTGGGTTTTTTTTTTTCTTTTAAAATGATGCTTTTTCTCTGAAACCCTGAATTCTAAAATAACTTGGCTGGAATAAATAAATTACTAGGTGTTCCTTTTAGGCAAAGGGGTTAGTAATTTCAATTTAGGGATCACGGGTAAAGGAACAGTATTATTATTTTTCAATTGTCAGGAATAACAAATATTTGTGTGTAAAATTAGAGTTGACTTGAAGCTCATTCTCAAGAAAGCACAGATCCACAGATCTACAAAAGTATGCATTATGGACAGCATCCACAGAAGTGTGGTGATTTCTATTCTCCCTGCATGAAGGAAAGAGAAAATCCAGAAAATTATACTTTTTGCAGTATAATTCCCATTAACTGCAGTATTATTCATGCATAATCCTGTTTAAATGTTTTGATGTCTAAGTTAAAAAAAAAAACAAACAACAGTTTAAGTACCCCAATAAAAGAATTTTGTCATAATTCAGCAGCATCCAACAAGTTCCTCCATAGGAACTTGTTTGACTTCTTATCTTCTATCTGCAGGAATTTAGAATCCATGCATGAGTCTTGATGTTTAATACAATAACTAGCAGACAATAAGAACTGAAATAAAAATTGATGCTGTTTATATTCAGATGGGATACAAGGATGTGGCTCCTGGGAGCTATGTTCATTTCTCCTCTTTTTTAAACTGTTCTGTTTCAAATGGTATTAAGAGAGAAAGATATTTCTCCTGTATTAGCTGGTTAATATAGCACACACACATGATTTTTGAACTGGGACTAGGATTGAAGTTTCCAGTTTTTCTCAACACTTAGGCAAGTTTCATGCTTAGAAATTTTCTGGAGTAAAGTGAATATTTAACAATCCTTAAAGAAGAAAAACAATGATTGCAAGAAAAAGGTACTCTTTTTCTTTCCATTAACCAGATTGTTGATCAGGGAGAAATTTGATAAATTTAAGCAGAAATGCTAAATAAAATTTTCATTCAGTGATAAAGACCAGAAATTTAACAATACAAAACCACAACCTGCTTGTTTGTAAATTTTCTTTTCTTTGTCAAGCAAATATGTCATCTAAACTGGTTATATTACAAAGTCTTGACAGCAGTCTTTTTGTTAGAAAACAAAATAAGATACTTCAGATGTCACAGAATTCCTGTATTTGTCCCTCAAGGAAAAGAAGGGAGAGTAAGACATACTGTAGATATTGAGGAAAGCAGATTGATTTGCCATAGGCAAAATTTTATGGCTATTTAACCAAACCCCCTTGGAGAAAAGCTGGATAAATAGATAGGCTTTGTGGCATAATTTTAAGACTTAACAGATTCAGTGCTGTTGAAACGTAGGGGTAGCAAGACCAAGGATTCTTTTTTGTTGAAAAAAATCTGGAAAGAGTCATCACAACTAGTCATCTCCCATTACAAAATAGGTTTGCCACTTATCTTAAAATATAGAGGCAGAAAATGGCATGATGTCATCCAGGAACTTATTAATATAAGCTTAGGCAGAGGTGGGAGAAAGAATATTTATTATCCAGTTATTTACCAGGAAAGTTTTATTATAATAATGAAATGTAGCAGTAATGTAGCAATATGGACAACACCTTAAAATTCAAAAAAGAAAACCATTAACATAAACCTCATATTGCTTTCACTGAAGGACTCCAGATGCTGACAGTTTACCATAACAATGCTCCCACACATCCTCCAAGAAATCAAATGTGAAGTGTGAAGTAGGAGGAGGCAAAGCAACAAGCTAGAATAGTCAGAACCAGACCTGTTCCATATGGTCTTCATTGTTCTAGTACTGTCATCCAAAACTACTGTTATCCCCAAAATTACTGTTTTGGATAACAGGTTTGAATATTCAGAGTCAGAATTTTTTTAATTTTTTTTTTTTTTCCTTTAGCATCCTTGTACTGGGAAGCAATGGGAAAAAAAACCCTAGCTAACATAAAAAGTGTGATGATATCATTTAACATTTTTCACAGAGTCACATATATGTAAGTTTCAGTTGTTTAGCCACAGACAGCTGGTTGCTTGGGCAACACAATAGATTTGAAATTTAGAATCCTTTATTCTGAAACAAATATTCTGTGTAATCCAGGAATAGTCTCAAGTATTTCATTGTCCATCTGTTAACTTTCTTTCATTACACCTTTGGTATTTTTTTTCTTTACATCTATGGCAGTGGGTTTTTTTGTTTGTTTGGGCTTTTTTGTGTGCATTTCTTATTTGTTTTTTTTTTTTGTTTCTTTGGTTTTGCTTTATTTTCTGTGGGCATGGCTTTTTTTCTTTTTTTTTTTTTTTTGATACGAGACTGATCAGGAAGATGATTTGCTGTTGATTTGCTTTAGAAAGTGCACAGAAGAAGAGATGTCTGTTTGATTATCATCAGGTGTTCCATCAATACCTCTGAACATCCTATTCAGCAGCGATTCTCAAATATTTTTGCTAATGAACAATGATTTTGAAAGTCAGGATTTGAAGGAAAAACCTCTATTTTTCTTACACCTTGCCTAATAAGGATCTGTTTTTCCTTGAATGCAAACATGAGGTTGCTATTTCAATAATGATGGTGACAGTGAACTAAAAGATGATAAAATGTGCAACTCAAGTATTTATTACCGAACTGTACTAGGACAAAGAAGCAGGTTCTTAAAACAAATTAGGAAAAATAATGGTTCTTATTTTAACAAAATCTTCAAAGACAAAACAAAATAAAAAGAATATTTTTATAATGCAGGCCTTCAAAAGGATTTTTATAGTATTTGAGATAATGAACGTCCACTTTTTATTACCAAAAGGAAAATCAAATGCAATATGTTCAAAAGAAGTAGAATGAGGGATCCATCATTAAGTGAATGAGACACTTTGATTATCCATGGGTCATTAGTTCAATATGCTTTAATGGCTCTTAAAGAGCTGTTGCAGATTCTGAGAGTACTTACTGACCGACTTAGATTATAAATGCATCAATACAGAAGAAAAAAATTATCAATATCAGAAAATCATCTTGGTAGGTCTGTAGCTAATTCAGAATATTTATGTCTACTTTTCAGTTATTATAGTCATGAAATGTTTTATTCATGGCACCAGCTATTGGTCATGGTGACATGACACAGTCATTGTTTGAAATTGTTAGCCTTTCTACATTTTTCGAAATTTATATCTCATAAAATCCAAGTTGTCAACTTGTAGAAATTAAATTGGCTCTTTTAATGTGCAGCTTATGTGTATTTTAAATGGCCATATGTAGGAAGATAGTCCAGAAAATTCCTGCTCATTAACTTGGGAACATTTAGGGGCCTTTGTTTTTCAGTGTTTTAGAGGCTTCCCTCCATTTTATGTAGGAAATTACTTAGACACTAACATTGATACTATTGGCAATACAAGCCAAAATTTTCCTGTAATCTTGTGTTGCTTCACATGAATGCGAAACATATTTCAATCTGGAGCTTCACTCTACTTAGTTAACTTTTTCTTTTTCATGTCTTCTGACTGACCCTCAGATCCTTCTTCTACAGTTATTACACTGGTACTAGTATATACAAGCTCACTAAAAAATATATATTTTTTTTTGCTTTCCAGTTCCTTGTATGTCCATTCCTGCCCTAAAAGTTATTAAACAGGATGTCTAATGAATGGAAACACTTTAGTTGGGACAAACACGCATAGCTACCTGCCTTCATGAAATATAAAAGATAGAATTAGTATATTTCCTAGATAAAATAAGGCAGCAATTGCACACTGAAGTGGTGGGAAAGTTTCCATGGGATCATATGATTGCATTTGGAAAGGGCCTCAAGAAACCATTTATTTCAACTTTGTGATTGGAGCAGGATCAGCTTTGGGATCAGAGAGGTTACTCAAAACATTGTGTAGCTGAGCCTTGAAGATCTTCAAGAATAGACACATAACTTCTTTGGACTACCTGTTTCCCCACTTGACTGTCTCCATCATGAAAAAGTTTCTTCTGACATGCAGCCTGAACATCTCTTGTTTCAAATTACTCCTACTCTCTTGTCTCCTTTCTCGCACAGCTGTGAAGCACCTGGCTCCATCCTCTTCATTTACTTCCTCATAAGAAAACGAGGACTGCTGTTGGCTCTCCCCAAAGCTATCACTTCTGCAGTAGGAACAAGCACAGTTCCCTCGGCCTGAATTATTTTGATACTATTAACTATATTTTTAAAATTTGTAAATACGTTCAGTAAACCTTACTTTTAAAATCATTGGATTAGCATGCAACAGCCTTAGGCTCAGATTCAACAAATGATTTATGAGCTTACCTGCTGTGAAAGCTATTACCATCTAATGTTAGCAGTTAGAAGTTGAAAGCATAAATATTTTGTTGGATCTGGGCCACGGCATTTTCCTTGCTTGTTCTCACTTTGCCCTTAGTCATACATCTACCCCAATTACAGTTAATTTCATATTATATGCTATTCATGCAATCTTTTTCCCATATGTCCTTTTTATTCATACCAAGTAATGCACTGGCTCCTGAAAGCATGTGTAGCTTCAATCAGCAATACATGATTTGGCCTCAGCATAGTAGACACCCAAAGGACATCTATAAATTCCTTATTATGTCTCTTCTCTCCAAGTTCTGCAAACTTCTTCTTGTTCTTCCTCAGCAGTCCATCAGCTCCTTGTTCCTGTCTCAAAGGAGGTATCATTTTAATACTTTCTTATCTTTAGCACTTCTCCAAGTCTCTTGTCTCTTATCCCTAAGACTATTTCCCTCAAATCTATCAGTCACAGAGCAATTACTCCTTCCACTTCCTACCTGTGTAGCTATTACTAGATCTAGTTGCTTTCTCAATCCTGGATCTTATACAGATTTGTCTAGGACAGTTTATCTGAAATCAGCAAGAATAAGTGGCCATCAAGTCATCTTCTGTGGTTGTCAAGTGTCATGGCCTTTTAAGAAGCATGCTTTATGTCCTTCCTATTTCCCGTTGGAGAAAGGGAACTTAATTGCTCCACATATTAGCCAGACAAGAAAAAGGGATTGTCTACAACAGCAGTGTGAAATTGCTGTCAGTAAGACCCTGCCTTCTCTCTCCCCACAACTGAAATGGAGGTGATACTGTTTGGAAGAGGCAGGATAGAAATGTGATTGATACAATATACAGTATAAATATCCTGGATTATTATGGTAAATAAAGGGTAGAGGAAGGAGGGGAAAAAAGTTATGGCTTTGTGTGTTTGTTTGTTTGTTTTACACATGGAGGTTTTTGTAATCACACAATGTACTTTTTTATGTCTGAATATGAAAACACATTTTAGTACCACCAGCACTTCCTCCCTTTTTGATATTAAAGCTGACTTCCGTTTTCTCTCTGCATGGTTGCACAGTCCAAAATCTGAACCTTCTCTTTCAGTTTTTTCTTGTTTTGAACTCCTCTGTTCCTTGAAGAAGAAATTGTCTACGTTACTCTAGGTACCGGCTAAATTGATGTAGGGGCCCATCTCTCTCCTACTACTCCATACTGGTTGCTGATTACCACACTGAAGTTAGACATGTGCCTTGGGATAGCTAGCCTTTTTCTCTTTCCCAACAAAATATATGACAGTTGCCTTCTGTGGAAGGAAGGATTGTGAGTTTTTAATTTCCCTTACTTTATGACAGGGTCTGTCTGCTCACAAAGAATGGCCAGATCCATTAAGTAATTACATGCCCTCTTGCCCAGGTATTCAGGACCAACTGAGAAAGGACCAGAGATGGGAAGGATCCCTATTATCCCTAAATGGAAGACATATTTTGCACTAGCAAAGATATTATATCAGTTAAATTCTCCTCACAAAAATGTGGAGACAAGGCAGAGTAATAAGGTATTATCCATGGAAAAGAACGTGGGTTCAATTCACAAGCTAGATTTCCAACTTTTTCTCTCCTTTTTCCCAGTACATTTTTCATTTAATTTCAAACCACTTAATTGAAAGTGAATGCTTTTGTCACTCTGGCCTGTATTTTCGTGCAGGCTTTGTACAGTACAGTTGATACTAGCCCAGTGTGAACTGCTGTTGGGTCTACTAAAGAGACAAAGCATAGTGTGATGATGTTTGTTTCTGCTGAGATTTAATGGCTATTTGACTTGGCAGCTGCTTTCTAAGACATGGTTCTCACAGGGGATCTCTCCATTTCAGCAGCCACTGTATAGGCTTCCTCTCTGGTACCGAGTGTCAAACATCTGCTCTCCTCTTATCTTTCCCTTCCAGTTTCCCCTGTCTCTGGCATAGTTTACTGCAGGACAGAAATCTCTTATTTACCCCTTCAGGATTGTGACAGCAGCTTTTGCTTTGTCAGGCCCACTATGACTAGGAATGTGTAGATAGTTCAGAAAACACAGGGAACTACTGCGGCATGCACTTTCCATCTTTGCCACTACTGCATTCCTACTGTTGCTTTCCCCTCCAAAAAGACCCTTCAAGTGCCAGGAGTGATCCTGACAGTGCCACAGGCACCATCCCCTGCTGAAGGGATGAGTCAGCTCCAATATTCTAATAGTACTTATTTTTGCACCCACTTGGCTGCATTTTCACTCCAGTTCACTTACACATTTCCTACCACACTGCATTGCTCTGCTCTAATTCTATCTTCCTTCCCTATACAGCTTATTAAAATGGAGCCCAGGACAATTAGTTTTGTGTTTAGTTTTTAATTTTCGCTAGTTCAACAGAGAGTTTAATAGCAAGGGTTTACTAACTTAAACTTCTGTATCTTTTCTCTAAGGGTCTGTCTGCAGGATCCAATTAAAATTTTGCGTTACTTGGTCCCTACCTTGCTATTGATAATTTTCTCTCAACTTCTCTACCCTATTTTTGAGAAGGAATTTCATTCAATATACCTTAACTTTTGTGAGCAAACCTCTAAATGGAAATATGTCTGTATATTTTATGAGGAGAAAAATGGGTTCAGCTGTATGTAAAGATTTTAATTTCATGTTTCTTCAAGAATTATTGCAATTGCTTTCATTGGCCATACTCAATCTTCAGCCAATTAAGTCATCAAAAAAACTTGTAAAGAAATAAAATACTGTATTTGTTTGAAATTTATGACAGTATTTGAGGGCCTTTATAAATATATGAGACTCCATTAAATTCTATTAGCAGAAAGAACTCTGTCCTCTCCTAGTTATGTTTGGGACTGGCATTTGGATCAATGGTTGTTGTCCAGTAAACCAATATCTGTGAAGGCTCCCATATTTGATAGGCTCAGGCATCTTAGCTTTCATTGAACTATAACAGGCAGACTTTCAGATTTTGAGTTTTCACAAATAAAAACCTGTATTCTGAAAAAAAAAAAAATCTGAGTAGGTGTTTAAGATACTTAAATGCTGTTATGCATTCATCCAGTCATAGAATTAGATACACAGACACTGGAGGTAATGGTGAAATGCTAAGCAGATGGGAGAAGAAGACATATGTGCCTAAGTGGGTTGTGCAGAAAGGGTTTAAAAAGTGTGTCATGGGCCAAGAGTTGATTTGAGAATAGTGGGGCATCATGCTGCCTTATTTTTCTTAATGTCAAATTATAGTCTTGACTGATAGATACAGCAACACCTTCCAGTGTCTGGCATTTATTTTGCTGACATTTTAGAGTGTAGATACAGACAGTCTTCCTGAGATCTAGTGTGGAGTCTAAACTTTTTGTGAGAAATGTCATAAATCTTCAGAAGGGCTCCAGAAAGGACCCTAGATATTCTGAAGGAATTCACTTCTGCTGAATCATTCTGAGATACAACCTATTAATTCTGTAGAAGACAAAAATTAAAAGGTGCACACACTCTTTTCTCTATTTCTTTAGATTTCTTCCTTTTCTGTATTGGGTTCTCCTTCTGAAGAAACAAAGAGGTGCCATGACTCTCTAGTGACTGGTCACTGTTGCTCTCTGGCTTTCATGAGAAGGAGTTGGTGTCAACTACTTAATAAATTCTGATGTTTCAAGTAGATAAATTATAGTCTAGGAAAAGAATGCAATAGAGCTATTCCTCTGCTAACTAACCAGAGCAAGGGTAAAAAAAATGGTTAGGTAAATACTGCTTTAATTTTATGCCAGAAATTATATGCATGTTAAATTCATATGCATTTTTCTTGGTTCAGCTCAAAGATAAATTTATAGAGAATACTACTTGTTGTAGAAGTGTTTAAATGAAGACATAAAGAATGGTCATCATGATGACAAAAGGAAAACTTTTCCCAGATATTTTGGCATCCTCCTTGATTGTGGAGGAAGATCAGCATTAGAATAAATGCCTATGTGATATTACTCATGAGAAAAAGAATGCACACAGGGACTGAACTCATCCATAGAATTTGAATGCACTTTTAAAACTCAATTTTTTATCTATTCTCTTCTGAAGACAGCATAGCAGAAGGGTGGGTTCACTAACACTTCAAACTTGCTGGAAATGCTCTATAGAATCTTGCATTGTGCTTGTCCAGAGACAAGGACTAGTTTTGGACTTAACTGGAGAGCTCTGTGGTGTTTTTAGAGGCCAGCTCATGGAATTTCTTTCATCTGAAGAAGAAGACACAGACATGGTACTTACAACAAAGTCTGTGGGAAGATCTGCCAGCATCTGCTGGAGGAAAAAATCTCAGCAAAGAACCAGACAGCAGGGAAATGCCCGTCTCTACTTTTGCTGGCCAGATTGCACATAAAATTCACATAGACACGGCATATAGATAAGGCAAGGGACGCACATGTGCTCCAGAAGTTGGTTTGTCTATTGATGTTGCCTCTGTAGCAGTCTCATCCTGACCGTATGCCAAATAGCACCTGGCAGATGCTCAGCTCAGTGAGCCTACATTGCTTAGCAGCTACAGTTTAGCAAATCCTTGTAAGAGGCAGAGTCAGACTGTGAAGCTATTGGTTCAGAGGGGATGTAGGTTCAAAGGCAGATGATGATTCCGTTAAGAAAGAAAGCGACAGCTACAGGTTCAAACAAGCAAAGCCAGTCTTGTGCAAACCATGCTGATCTTTGGCACAAGAGACAACTAATTAGTCCCAAACCATAATATGGCAATCAAAAATATGACCCCAAAGGGAATTATGAAGGTTGTCTTTTGGGAGGAGAAGCAAGTTCTATGAAGATGCTCAGATGCTTAGCTACACTCTAGGAATATTGCATGTTACAAACGGCATTTGGGAAAGTGATACAAAGTCATATTATGTGGAGCTCTTGGCTCCAGTTTCTGTGTGTGTAACACATAGGTTATAATAAATTGTTAGTATATGGCACAGGATAACTGTCCTGGTTCTGGCCAGGACAGGGTTAATTTTTACAGCAGCCAGGAGGGGGCATGGCCAGGACCCCACAGGTTATCCTATAGCACCTCCCATAATTTCCGGGGTTGGGGTAAGGGCTCTCTTCAGGGCCAGAATATTGTTGGGCTCCACAGTGAGCATTTGCATGTGAATCACTTCCCTCTCCTGTACACTTTTGTTGCAAAATTGTTGCTGTTAGTGTTAATTTTCTTACTTCACTGCTGTTTATAGTAAATTGTTCTTTCATCAACTGATCACAAAAGATATGTGAGTATCTTTTTTACCTCCAATTCTTCTCTCTAGCCCACTGCAGGGGGAAGAGGGGGAGCAGGGGGAAGTGAGCAAGCAGCACGCGGTTTGGAGGGCCTTCAGTGGGAACACCAAGTTGAGAAATACCATTGCTAAACCATCACAATATTTTTACACACAGTTCAGGATTTTTTAAAAGCACACAGCTGATTTTTGGCAATTATGCCAGGCTGTTCTGCAGGATGTCAATTACTGTTTTTGGAAACTTCCACTGATAGAAATTCCACAATATTCCAGGACAAATTTCACCCTCTCTACAGACCAAAAGTTGTGCCTAAACAATAGCTTTCTACAATTTAGGAGTATATGTCTTTGCTACACAGACAAGGAATTTAGCCTTCATTTGCAACCTTTCATATATTTCAGGACTGAAATGTTTTTGGATAACAAGTTTCCCTAGATTCTTCTTTTCTTATATATTTACTCAGTCCTGGTGAGATAGCTAAATGGAGTCTACATCCTGTCAGGCTGGAATTGTTATCACCTGCAAAAACCTAAATGTTTCTGTCACATCTCTGGCACACACACACAGCTGAAATGCTGTATTTATAGACAATACAAAGTCACGGGAATCCATAAGGGTGACTGGAAAGGCAAGGTGTGATTTAGCTGCCCACACATCGGTGCCTAATGTCATCTGAAATACCCCATGTATCCAAAAGATTCAGATGGGACTGCCAGGTATGACAAAACACCAGTGGGAAACCTGGGCTCTCCTGAAGTGGCATCTGGATGTCACTGAATCCAGCCCAGAGTAGCCTGGAGAGCTGCTTGTTTGACAATGTGTATATGCCGAATCTCAGGTGAGCTGAGCAGCCCTCTGGGCTCCACTGGCTGCAGTTATTTAAGACTCTGTCTCTTGCCCACAAATGCCAAGGGCCATTTGAGGTGCTGTAGCACACCTGAGCCATGCAGATGTGACCTCAGGATATGACACAAGGCCAATGGTAATCTGTTTTTCTGGAGGGCAGGCATCATACTATGGAGTATGTCCAACTGTGCTAGACACCCAGTATGAGTAGCTAACCCAGACAGGTACTTTGGTATTTGTTAGCAGCACTGCTGCCTAACTCATTGATTTCAATGTTGTACATGTGATAATTCATATCTACTTTAAAGTGTTATTTTGTTCTTGTCCCATTTTTGATTGCACTCTATTTACTTTTTACTATTTTCTCCTCTTGGAAATCATTTTGAATTCCAAGCCTGTACTTCAATATGCTTTGATCTATTCTGAGTTTGGTATAATTTGTAAATTTAATAAACATTGCCTCTTTTTCACTGCCCATATAATTAATGGAAATATGAAATTATTCCAGTTTCAGAGCAGACATCTGTGAACACCACTTGACACTACCTTCTGTTTTGACTCCGCCACACCACAATACCTATTTTTTCAGTATGAATCTCTAGCTAATTGTATATGTAACTCACAATATTTTGATGAATTTTCACTCGTTTGTAGTGAGAATATGATGTGTGGCAGCATCACATACACTACTCACATTATGGTGTATGACAACAAAACTTTTTTTTGTCTCTTACTACAGATTGAAGTTTCTTTGAAATTGTGTAATGAGTTCTTAAATCTGTTTTGGCTGCTATGTAGCTTCTTGGTCTCTTCTGTCTCCTTACCAACAGACAGTCTGTCCAAGAAGTTTTCTGAATTTTAAAATATAATGATAGCCCTATAGCAGTCTGAATATTCCTTCTTGTAAGTAATCTTTGGTTTTGTCTTGTTAATAATCTGGAGACTTGACTGTCCTGCACTAATATATTTTTTTTTTATTGCTTCACCAAGCTGAAGTCTCTCTGGGTAAATTTCACCAGGTCTAGATGAATAATTTACAAACTAGGAGGTTATGACATTTTTTTCAAATATTTGAACTTCATTTGAGTGTTGGTTTGGATTTTTTTTTAGGTAAGTGGCTTTTAAAAGGCTTTTTTTGTTTGTTCTTCCCAGGGTAAATACTATCATTGCACAAACAACAAGCAAAGATTGACTATAAAATAAGTCTGGAAGGATGGTTTATGATTTATCCTTAATTATTTATTGACAGATGTTTATCAACTTGATTAACAGTATTAATATTTTTAACAGATGAACAAAGTTTCATTTTAAACATAAAACAAGAGTTCTTTTATACTACAAGAGAGGTATTGGAGGAAATAACTACCCTGTTAAAAGAATTCTCTCTAGCAGCATTCTGAAATAACAAGCTTGTAAGTTGTAAGAAGCATTGCATACTGAACTAATGTTAAGGCTGGGCCAGGCTTCCTCTAGTTTTTGTAGAACAAAGAAAAAAAGCACAAGAAAAAACTAAGACAGAAATGCCAAGCTGTAATAAAATGGGTTTATCAAAACAGAGCTGTCTGGTGCATACCAGATTTTCCTAAAGATGAAATACAAATAAACAAACAACTGCAGATAACACTGCATCATCGAAGCAGACTGGAAAACAACCTGTTGTACGGTCTGGACAGTCTGTTATACAGACTCAAGACAGATCATAAACAAAAACAAGCTTCTGCAATTTCAAAGGAGAAGCTGAGCCATTATTATATATGTTTTAGAATTTCAATCTGCAGAAAAAAAAGAAATATCTTATTAACTCTTGCTGCATAAAAACCTCTGGAAGAATCTGGATAAAAGGAAATCCTTCTGTTCCACTTGGATATGAATAAAGAGAAAAAAAAATTCAAACTAAATGTCTATTGCATATAAATATTGGGTAGAATAATTTGAAAATGCTGCCTTTCAAGGTGAACTTTGGGAAACTGAATATTCCTTTCATAAAGAAGGAATCACCCATAGGTGATTTTTTTTCAGAAGTGAATCAAGTGATTTTCATATTATATTGTCATAAACAAACTGTTGAAGTTACTCCAAAATTTCTTGGTATGTGCAACAGACTGCACATAAATTACCATAAGCTGTTGGGAGAAACTGGAAGAGCTTGTTTCCCATTCTGTATGAGACCTATCTGTTATAATATTTAAGAACTTTCACAGATAAGCTCCTCAGTATGTATCAAGTTTTTAATCTCCTTGGAAAAAGGAAAGAAAAATATGTTAAATATTTTCCTGAATGAAATATGAAATACTTATCTGCATTACAAAGTACTGTGAATATTAGCAGAATTTGAAAATTCACTGGAAAATTCACCAAATGAATTGTTTCAGTGAAGAAGTATCAAGAAGCTTCTCTTCTTGCACTCAGGTCATCATTTGGCTATGTTACGTTAAGTACTTTTGAGAAAGTTGTTTTTAAACCTGAAACTCTATAAATTATGTAAAAATTTAATTAAAAAACTTTCTAATGTTTGCATGGTTTATTTGGTTTTGAGAGAGAGAGAGAGAGACTAGAACCAGTACTCAGAATATTTTTATCTCAGTTTATTTCTTTGTAACACATTTTGTCATTTGAGTCATAACATAGATGGGGAGAAAAACAGTTTGGGAAACTATTTATAATGAGAACCTCAGTTCCCAAGCTTTCCAGTCGTTTATGACAAAATGATGAGGAAAAACAGAAACCCAGCTCATGGAAGAGAGAGAGAAATAGAAGGAGGTAAAGCTAAACTGATTCCTTGTTCTTTAAAAACATGTGGTTGGGCACATTTTTGTTTAAAGCAAACAAACAATAAGTAGTTTTTAGCAAATTTTTAAAATATTAAAAATATTTGTAAAAGAGAATTGTTGTACTCCACCTTGCCCTATAACTGAGATTAGGAAATTTATTTGACTACTGTAACATAGTCCTAATATCAACCGTTGCATTAAGAGAGAATGCAGGTAAGCCAAGAATAAAGTTTTCAGATAATGTGTTATTTTTTGCAGCCCAAAAGACAAATACTTTCACAGAGAAAGACGTTTAAAATAGCATTTGTGTATTATTTAATATGTATGATTTAATATAAAATATTATTTATATTGCACAAATATTATTATTGCTTTATAATTTTGCTGGGTTAACATGAAAACTGTAAATCAAAAAGAGGATTATACTTATATATGTTTATGTCATCAGGGAATTTCAATAAATATTAGAATAAGCTTAGTTTTAGGCACATGCTTTTTCTTGATTTTTATTTTTTTTAAAGTTGTTTTCCTGTGATATTTAGTGTCTGCATATGGAACAAATGAAAAAAATTTAACAGTATAGTGTCAGCATACCGGAAAACAACTTTTAATATAATTGGCATTTAAGTAATGTAGTAGCTGCTTATTTGTCTATCTTCTTGATGGCTGAACTCTGCTGAACTTCTGATTGATGTTTTTTGATTGTTTTGATCAGCATAAACCTGGACTTGAGTAATGAAGATATACAAAGGCAGCACTATTTCCTGTTGGGATTCAAGATTTACTGAGCTAGAAATTTAGAACAAATGTAGCACCTCATAATATGAATTGGATTCATTATT
>JAYDZK010000001.1:58173220-58203170 GCA_034509185.1 Euphonia xanthogaster | reverse complement strand
ATGAATTGGATTCATTATTATTTTCTTATTTCTTGGTACATTTTAGCATCCTATGATAAATCCATCAATTAACCTTTGCTAGGCTTAATAGGCTTCATTTAAATTTTGAAATTTCATATTAGTCTTGAAATTGCATGCTCATAAATATGTTGAAGTTTGTGATTTATCTAAACAATCTGAAGTTAATGATTGCATAAGATGCATGCTACAGTTAACTGATGAATTACCTTTATTTAGAATTTGTATTTTATACTTTACTCAGTCTAGTGTTCACAGACCTTGCAGTGTTTTCACACTGCCTAGGTTTATCTGCTTTATTTGACTGCTGACAAAGTATGGAATTTTAATCTGTTATTGTAACAGTTTGAAATGAAGAGAAATTTCTGTTATACTTTTATTGCTGCCTAAGTTGCTGCCAGAAAATCTGATTGAAAGTATTGAGAATGCAGCCATGAAGAGGAAAGCGCAAGCAATCTTCCATTCTTTGTATTATGGCCTGACACATATTAGATCAGTGACTTTTTGTGCAACCGACAGTCTGCCATAATGAATACCAATTTCATGCATGTTACACACAGGCAAGTCTCATTGCTCACCTTTTTCCTACAGTTTTCTTAAAAATCCAACTGGATTATGAAGTCTACTTCAGTTGCCACATTCTTTGCGTGAAGTAAAAAGACATTTTGCTCAAACTTCCTCTGGAAAAAGCTTAAACTTAGAAATATATTCCTTTGAAAAAATTAACAACTTCTTTTACGTAAAGGAAACTCAGGTGTGCAGACTGAAAAGCCACCACTTTACACTGCTAACAGGTCTCTGACTTGAATGATAAGGGGATCAGGACTTCCCAGCCAGCCACAGAGACACTTACCAAGCAATTTAGATGCAGCCTTACTTACTGAACTCCACATGAATGTAGATAGAGTTTTTTTGCTCCATATATTTTAACTGCATGTTCTCCAGGGCTGTGCACAGAAATATGACTAGCAATTGAGGTGTCTAACATGGATAACTGGTGTCTTTTTAGACGCCATACAGTGAATAAAACATTACCTGGGGAGTGGCAGGTGTGACACAGGGCCTAACAGTGACTCCCATCTTTTGCAGGGGCATCAGGAGGCCAAAAGAATTTTTTAGGGTGTCTGTAAGACCATCAAGTACCTCTGTTCAGTCTCCTGTATCTCCTCATCCATGAAGAATATTAGATAACATTTTCCTTTTGTAGATGTGGCTGCTTCCGCTTTTCCTGGTTCCACTTATGTTTGTGATGTTACCTTTGCTTGCTGTAGAGTGATCATAATGTCCCATTAGGTCACACTGTGATCCTACTGAGATCAGTAGCCAATGTCCAAGTGGAGTTGCATTAACTCCCATCCAGATAATTTGCCTACTGCCAAGCAATTTGAGTACAAGAATGGAAGAAACAGATCTCCCCCCTCCCTGCTCCCACTCCCAAGAAGAAAATAGAAAATACTTTGTAGCTAAGAGCCTTATTGCTGAGATAGAGAAGCTTCTTCCACAGAAATATTTTCATCCCAAGATGCTTAGTACATGGTATGAAAGTCTGATTTGAAGCTGATCTGGGCTAGGCTTTCTCCCCGTGGTTTTAAATAGATGCATATTTATGGAGCTGTTCAGAAAAAGCAATATGTGTTGCACATATATTCTGATTCTTATGTTTCTCCTTGCAAAGGAGAAGTCCCAGTCTGACTGACTGTGTTTTCCACATATTTTGCCTAAGTGGCACAGAACATATACAAGCATAGTAACTTGTATATATAAGCATAGTAACTGCTGACTTACTTTGCTAAACAAACACTTTCAAATAGTTACCTAACCACCTTCTTCACAGACCATGAAGCTACCTCTAGGAACCATAATTTTAACTTTTCATATGTGTTGATTATACCCATACCTGTGTAACTCTATTGTTACTGAAGTGCAATGAAGTAAATATTTCTTTACAAGTGTCTGCTTTTAACACAGAGTTAAAATTTCATGTTCAATTTCATGTCAGACAACTTTGTCTTCTGGTCACAGACAGCTCCAAGTGCATATCCCTGCGGAGCAGTACCCAGGAGGCCGAACTTCTAGCAACATTCCTGACATCAATCTGTCTGATTATCGCGGCAAATCATTTCACCACACTGTGCTTCATTTTCTCCATTTGTTTAAAGAGGGACACACACTTTTGTTGAGAGCTTTGACAAAGATTTTATTATTCTGTAGACTCGTAGCACGCCAAGACCAGTCTTTCATGTACCAGAGAAAAGTACTAAGCATTTTTTTCATCATCATACTTGTACTGCCTGTTGTATAGAAATTTCCAAAATTGTAAAGAAATGAGGATCACTGTTTTTCTCTATCACCCTGAACGTAGTAAAAACAACTTATTTCTCAGAAGTGAGAGAAAAAGCAAAGCTAATCAACAGGAATGATTTTAAGTTTGACATCTCGAAAGAGTACCTCAATTAAAAGGATAAATTAGCTGAATTTCTAGAATCTGAGTTATAACATAACTTAATCAAAGAAAAACTGTGGGGAAATCTTGCATTTGAACATCAGCTCAGTTTTGAGATTTTTGCATGTTATGAACGTAGAATTTTTATGCTGCTATAGCTTTTATCATATTTATAAGAAATTCCAGGAAATCATGGTTTTATAATGAGTGCAAGCCAAAAATGTGCATTGGCCCCAAATCCTTTCTGTTTTATGTGGCTTCTCCATAGCGACTTTGCATTTTACTGTTTTTCAACAAGTTTTATGTAAAAGTCTAAATTTAAGATATAAAAGTTAAGCAAACTAAAATTAAAACAATTTCTCTTTTAACATTTTTTGTAAGTAATGTAGTGCAATTTTCTAGGAAAAATAATCTACACTGTTATTCTCAATAGCATGTTTAACTGTCTCATCCATACCTAAATTTAGATGTCACTGCTAAAATTGGTTATTCTAGATCACAGTCACTGTGCAAAGGAGTGATTTTAGTACTGCCTTCACATCATGTTTTAGCAGAAGCTTCCTCCACAGGACATGTAACCAGATGCATTAAATTATAGTTTACACAGGATACAAATAATTCCTTCCTCACTGTAGCATGGTATCAGAGTATACCCCTCAAAGAGAGATCTGATTAGCCTTATTGTCATCTCAGCTACTGTAGTTAAAAATATGATTAGTGAGTATAATATTATGTGTCTGTACTTTAGAGACTTAGTTGAAACCAATTCCTTCATGATTTTCTGCAGTACAGATTTTTTTTGCTAAGACTATTTGGTGCAAAAGCATACTTTATAAAACACTGCATATTTATCTTCTATTTTCCTTTTATTGTTATATTGTGGTGTTTAAATATACTGGGAGACAAGCCAGATTACAGTAACAGTTTTTTGATCTTTTTCCCTAATGTTTTATGTTGTATAGATAACCTGATTCTGTTCCTTTTCAATATTTCTGCTTTCCTGACTAAATAATTTAACCATTTCCATGCTTTCATTACACGTAAAATCTGCTATGCATCTCAGACACCTTTCCTGACCCTAGCTCGACCTCTTTGCCTCCAAATGTGTCTTAATGTCTTTATGTGTAAACTAGTATAGCATAAAAAGCATAATGATTTCTGAGTGGCTGTTGCAGGCCATGCAGTCAATGGTCTGTGAACTCAAGTTTCTCTAAGAAAAAAACGCAAATGGTTGGGTCATAGTAGCTGTGAAATAAAATATTGAAACATCAGAATTGTAATAGTACTGTAATTGTACGCTTTTTTCAGATAATCTTGCAAATGAAAAGTAGTACGCCTTTAATCAAAGAAGCAAGACTGCCACAATAAAAATATATTGTTTTGGGATAGTGAAATCAGTTGTACCAGGTCTAGCACTTAAAGATTGGTTTTATGGTTTCTGTGATAAGGTGTTGTTGGAGCATATAAAGGACAGAGTGAAAGATATTTATGCCTAAAACAAGAGTTGGGTAATCTGAGGCCTCCTAACTCAGAAACCATGAACTGTCAGAAACCATCTGGGTAAGCTACTGCTGGAACTGAGCAGGTTCCTCTAGGCTTGATTCTCTCAGCTGCTAGAGCATTCCTGCACACACCCAACCCTGGGTACTTGGCATCCTCCTGCTAAAGAACCAGCTCCAGAAGCCAGGGCTGGACTTTGTCCTATTTACAGATGTAGGCATGGACGCTGCATGTATAAAGATGCACAAAGAAGCCTGTGATAATATGGCTTCTTTAAAATTAATTTAGGGAGGAAAAAAAAAAAAAACAACAACAAACTAAAACTAGTCTCAGGATGTGTTTAGGCTGAGTTACCAAGCTGATCTAAATTGTCATTATTTGGGATTTAAAAGTGCCCATTTCTTCCTCAAGGCTAATTAAGGGAGCTTTTGAAGGTCAATTAAGATATAGATGTCTTCCTTTGACCAAATCATCCCTATGTGCTTGAGACACATGTGGCTCACTAGAAATTTTTGGCACACATTCTGACACTGTCTCTCTCAGGAAGCATATATTAACTTTATTTATTAAAATTACAGATATGGGCATACCCAAGAAATTTAGCTGAAGCCATGTTTTAAAAAGCAAAGAAAACATAACTGTGATGATTGCTTCTGTCTCTTATGTAATGGATTAATATTTTCTTCAGCCCAAATGCTTATAAAAATGTATTCTTAAGCCATATGGAAAGTCTCCTCAGCATCAGACGTAGGACAGTATGCACCAGAAAGTGCTGGAAAAAGGAAAAAGTAAGAGTGATAAAATAACGCCACTCTGAAAAATGCAAAGTCATTTCGAACAATTCATTGCACTAGATATGAAAAGTAACAGAATTACAACAATCATGAGCAAACACAGCATTAAAGCTTTAAAACCTCTCCTTATAATACTAGGTTTATTTTTGAGTATTAAAGAAATAAAAAAGTCCTGAGGCAAGATATAGAAATTAAAGAATGTACCGCTTCCTAAATAGGCACCTTAATAGACCTATAGGTTATTCTTTTTTTCTGGTCATGGTGTGGCAATTTCTGAATAGGCTTCTAGTCCTTAGCATGAAAGTAATTTCCAGAACGATGTAGATCCTTCTCTTGTCCTGGCCTTCATTATTTTATTTTGGTCAGCAGGTAGCTCAGAAGGTTGACTTTTGGATTGCCCCTCTACTGTTCCTGATGTTGATATTCAACCATATAGGCAGAGCAGATTAATTCCAAATACCTTGAAAGAACATATTGCAATTCAAATATCTGGTCATAAAGGGACACCTCAGCATGACAAAAAATTATATTCTTCCCTTCCAAAAATAGTTGCATAATTGGTATATTTTAATACTTTTCTGTGCAGGATTATAAAAGGAATGGGTTTATTTTCTTATTCAGCATTGAAGCTGAAAAGGTGCCACATAGATATTCAGCAATTTTACCTTATTTGCTTAGATTGTTTAAAAAAATTAAAAATGAAAAGAAAAAGTATTGGTCTTGTGAAAAGATTGAAAAATTCTTTGAGGTGATTTAATTCTGTCTTCCCTAGCTTCTATGTTTGTACAGCAGTCTGTACAAAATAAGAAATATTAAGGTAATAAAGTTCATCATTGAAGTTGTATCACAGAAATGACAGCCATGAGAATGAGAGAGAGAAAGAAAAAGAATAATTACCTAATTCTGTAATTACTATTACTAGTTAGACTGCTTTACATTATGAGAGATTATAAGGAAACAAAGAAATAAACTATGTCTATAGAAATAATTATTACTAATTCATAAGAGGAGGAACTCAGTGGTGAAGACAGTTATAAGGCTGAAATTTTACATTTTTCTTACAGAAACATACCAAGAAATCCCATTTCTAAGACTGCCAAACACTTTTTCTCAGCTTTTCTTTGGGAGAGTTTGGCTACCACAGTTTGTCTATCATAATCTATTTTGGGTACTCATTATTACTCCAGAATACTTTCCAAACTAATTGCTCATTGGGAAAATTCACACTCTGTTTTCAGATAATTTCGCTGATCCAGAGTGCCATAGCCTGGTGGTGAATTAAACACCTACATGAATGTTCTCTGGAAAAAAAGGGGATAAGTGCCTCAGAAATGCTCAAGTCTGAACTGCTAAGCTCTTGCTTTCTAAACTGAAGGAAAATGACCACTGCTCTTTTAGGAATGACCCTGGGTCTCTTCTAACTTCCAAATATGGACCTGACATAAATGTCCCAGACTACCCCATTCAAGGGACAATGTTCTCACTTTCAATAAAAGAGATGATTGAATTCCAGAGCAGGGATGAGTTCTGTGGATTCTTTTAATTCATTAGGACAGACAGAATTGCTGCTGATTCCCCCAACTGTTCAGCTCAATACTTTGTGAAAAACCAACAGACACAGTTAGTTCTAAAGAACCATATAAAAGAAATAATGATCTTTCTCAAGGCACCAAAATTTTTCATGGTGCCAGGGAGGCTGAGAGGCTGCCAAAGGGGAACCTCCTTAGAGAGTTACACATTAAAGACTGTTGTCCAGTTTGAAATGTGAGTGAACTACTTTATTTGTGCAAATTTCTTTTAAAATAGCAGTTCTGGGAGACTTTATTGAACTCAGAGGCATGAGCTACTAGTT
The DNA here is from genome assembly GCA_034509185.1 of Euphonia xanthogaster. Classification (NCBI taxonomy): domain Eukaryota; kingdom Metazoa; phylum Chordata; class Aves; order Passeriformes; family Fringillidae; genus Euphonia; species Euphonia xanthogaster. The sequence continues at coordinate 58,196,563 of JAYDZK010000001.1, read as the reverse complement.
TTGAACTAAATTCTAATATATGCTCTCTTCCTCTTCTCATTGTAAAGATGAGAGTACAGAGGAGGAATTAGATATACTTTTCTTCTTTTTAAGGTAGATAGTGTCACTGAAGTTAACTTCTCGGTCAAATTCCTGGTATATGAAGGCAAAAAATTACTATGTCACACAATGCAGTGAGTCACCTCCTTTACACTGCTTTACTTAATCTTGAACATCCTCTCCAGACAAGCAAGGAAAGTTCTCTATTTTCATGCATATGAAATCAGAAAGGGTTTTGTTTAAACTATTTTTTCATATTTTTGTTTGTTTGTTTGTTTTTCTTCCCAGTAAGAATGGAGTAGAGAGAAATAAGTCTTTAAGGATTATGATCCATGATTTCAGCATCATTATGAGTTGGTGAATGGAAAGAGGGCAGCTGGATTTAAATAAATTAGACTGACAAAAAAGGCACAGAAAAATAAAAACTCCTAAATCTTAAAAAAAATCTTTAAATATGCTTTAAAACTCAGTGCCATTAAAATCCAAAGAAACAGAGAAACATGAACACAAATATGCTGTTGACTTACAGGTGATTTTTTTTTTTTCCCTGTAGATGGCTTTGAGAATCCTGGAATTTCCAGATCATAAATCTAACACTGGTAGATATTTTGGGAGTAAAAGAAAAATATTCTTATATTTTATAGAATGACCAAAAAAAACTATTTTGACAAGTATATGTAGGTCTGAATTTCAGTAACCTTCACATGTTCTAAGTGAACCTTCAGCATTCCTGATAACAAGCTCTCAATCGCCCTATTAAAAATTCAGGTTCTTATGCCTTGGGAGATCTTAAGTTTGGAAATTCAAATTATGTCTAAATGTTTTTCTTTCAATCATTAAACAATATTTCCAGTATTTCCTGTTGAAGGAGTATATAGCAATACCTTGAATTACCCTCTACTCCTGAATATTTAGTGAATCTTTAAGTTGAGTGTGATTTAGCTTTCCTGGCACTATGTGTGTCATGCTATTGTAAATAAATAGCTGCTTTAACTTCACTGCTGCACAAAGTTGAATGTCAGAAAACCATATTTGCATTTATACACAGAATAATATCATGCTGATGTGAACAGTAATTAGAGATATTAATGAAAAATGTTTACCACGAATTCATGTGTTTACAGAAATAAAGAAAAAATCAATAAGAAAAAGCAATGAAAAAGATGCTGAATGTTTATTGTCTTTTGTGTAAGGTGAAGAACTGAAAAAAACTTAAAAAATATCTGTAATGCTTTTCAATCAGGTATTCAAATTAATTCTTACCTGGTGAAAAGATAATATATTGTCTTTATTTTTTTTTATTTTTTTTTTTTTAGATCACAAAAACCAAAATGAAGAGCTGGAGATCTTGATTGACTTAATGACGAAATTTCTCTAATGGAGAACTGGATTTGAAGTGCTTGGGATTACAATTGAAATGAATTTGCTGGTTCAGCTCAGCCTTTAATAGACTACAGTAAGAAAGTCATCAACTTTATATTACAGTTATAAACTGTAATCTCCTTCCATAGTTAGAAGAAGTCCATCTTTTGCTCCCAGAAAGAATACTGAGAAGGTATTAATATTAACCTTCAGTCAGTAGAGTCTGTTGTGAGCTGAAGATACTTTTACAAATATCAACTTCACAAGATGCAAATCATAATTTCACAATGCCGAGATGAAATTTTGATATGTAAGATGTGACAAAAAGTGTTTCTTCTGTAGCTTGCCCCTTTTCTCCTTTTGTTTTCTGATGTTTTTAGAATCCCTTATCTGTACCAGGAACTGTGTCAAGTATGGGTGATACTGCAGCTAAAAAATGAAAACTTCGAGACAGTAACAGATACCAGTTTTAAGAAGCAGATTGGCTTCAGCAGTGCCTATGTTTTCCTTTGTAATATGTCTTCACTATTTTTAAGTATGACATTTTCTGGCAGGAGTTTTTGTGGTAATAGATAATACTAAGCTAATAGAAGAGGATAGTCATGTAAAGTGAGTTCGCTAACATAATTCACATTTTCAATCAGGCAAAAACAGCAGTGTCAACATAACTTCAAATCAGTATTATTCCTGTTTTGAATGTCAAGTACTCAACAAATGTCACACAAGTAGCTATTCTTAGAAACTGTATGTCACATATATAGGGGAAAACAGTTACAGCTCTTAATTAACTCATTAAAAAAAACTGAAGTGAAACCCTTCTAATGGGATTGATAAGAACTGTGACTTCAGCTTTAATTTTTAGAAACTGGACTTTTTTTTGTTTTGCTGTGATACCTGTACAATTTCAGTTTCTGTGTTTGGAATGTACCAAGCTGACCAAACCATGAGTTTAGCCTATATTCAGCAACTCAGCCATAGGTGCTTTTTAGCTGCTTGCATCAAAGTAGGACGCTTGATATCAGAAATCCTGTGAAACTTAGACCTGTGAGTTTTTGTTTTAAGCATTTGTTTGGTTTTAACTTAGAGATGATGAATAAAATGTTGCAGATTAATATCTCTGTGTACTGAAGAAAATATTTGCATCAACCCTCACACTGTGAAATGGCAGAATGATGTCCAGTTTGAGATGATGAGATTTAGGTTCACTTGGGTGAATCCACCATGAAAGCTCAAAATCACTTAAGGGAGTTAAACACAAATGATATCAGTTTATTATTGCTCTAATCCTCAAATGATTCCTGGGATGTTTTCAATTTTCTCTGAAGACATTTGCTTATTGCTCTACCACAGAAGTATCTGATTTGAATTTATAAGGGTAGAAACTGCAAAATCAGGCGGAGGGTATTCCATGTATTTCTTGATGAACTAGGCATTAGGTGTGCCAAAGATCAGCCTCATTGACCATATTTATAAATGAAGGTGAGGAAAAAGAATCACAGAATGGGTAACGTTGGACCAGAGTAGGTCATCTCCCTGCTCAAGCAGGGTCATGCTAGAGCACATGGTGCAGGATTGCATTCATATAGTTCTTGAATCTCTCCAGTGAAGGAGACTCCACAAACTTTCTAGGCAACCTGTTCAGTGCTCAGTCACTGCATAGTAAGGAAGTTTTTCCTCGTGTGGAGGTGGAACTTTCTGTGCATCAGTTTCTGCCTATTCCCTTTTGCCCTATTGCCTGCCACCATGGAGAGGATGCTGGCTTCATCATCTTGACACTCTCCCTTCAGTTACTTGGAGACATTGATGAGGTCCCCTCTCAGTTGTCTCTTTACAAGACTGAACAGGCCCAACTCCCTTAGTCTTTCCTCATAAGAAGATGCAGATGGATTGTGAAAGATACAGAAGTAACTCTTCAGTTACACCATTTCCAAACAATAGGATGTTACAGAGTCATTGAATTGTGATAAATTGTGTTCCAGAAGAGAGCACAGAGCTGTGATGGGTCACAGGTTCATTTTTTTTTTATATGCCCATCCTGACAGATATAGAAAATGAGAATAAAAACTGCAGCCACAAAAAATGGCCAGTGAGGTTATTGTTATATTACTTGAATGCATGACATGGTCTCTTTTAAGCCTGGAAAAATTTTCTAGTTCACATGAACTCAATATGTTCCGATAAGTATAGACTGGAAAAGGCATTTGAAAGTTAGTATTTGATTTCCCCAGATTTCTGAATGGATATTTTTAGTTGCTGTATTTACTTCTGATTTTACACCTTGTATTTGAAGTCAGTTCCAGTCAACAGCAGCTCAATGCCAGCAGATTTATGGATAGCCAGATACTGCTGGTCTTAATGTCAGTCTCTTAATCAGAATGTCTTCCAAAATGAACTTTCATGGCTTCAGCTCCTGATTTTAGGACAAGTATCAGAATGACCAATTTTTATTTAATAGCAGCCACAAGTAAACCTATATTTACAGGCTGCATTTTAGTATGTGTAAGTGCTGCTTAGAACACAGACAACTTCCTAGTAAGAAAATCTGAGCTAGATTTGTTACTAAATGAACCTAGAGGACAACTTTGGTAAAAATATAATGACAAATAAAATGTGCTGTCAGCTAAATCTTCACTTAGAAAGAGATTATCTGTCTAGGTCCTCTGATGATGGCATTCTGTAGAAGGCTTTGTGGCTGCCGTGGGCTTTTGTAGCCACTGTAGCAGTTTAGACAGGACACAACAATACATTGACAATGAACTTCATGAACACATTTGAATGACATGGAAACCTTTTTCTGTTTTTGCAAGCCCAAGAGCTCGATTCAGATTTTTCTCTCCTCGCTCCTTCATAATGTGCATTTCTAAAACTGTAGATCACTTTGCTATTGTATAACATATGCAGGTTGGTGTCTGCTCTCAGAACATATTAACACTCTTGTTCTGAAGCAGTTTTTATGAAAACATTTTCTGACAAGTAGGCTATTTTTAAACTGACGTGTTTTTTCCTTCATTTATCTCCAATACAATGGACCGTATTATACCTTTTTGCTTCCAGCCTGTGCTTCTACATGCCATCTTCACATCATTCTCAGACTTTCTGTGAAAAATAACCAAGTCTTTCTGAGGTCTGATATTCAGATCTTCCATGCAATAACAAATACACCTTTACACATCAATACAAAATTGAAGCAAAAGACAATGGAAGACAGCTAACAAATTCCCTGTTGTACAATACTGGTTCCTAGGGCCACAATTATCATGCATTTAAATTACACTTATTTATAGCGGCGATGACCACGTGAAGTTTATATTGGATCTCTCTGAGATGGAGTTAATGTTCCTTACAGGAGCTCTCACAGTGCTGTACTTTGTACCAATAGCCAGAAAGGTGTTGGTAACACACCAGTGTTTTGGCTACTGCTGATCCATGCTGGCACAGCATCACTGCTGCCTCTCCCACATTTCCCACCAGTAGGTTGATGGTGGGCAAGAATCTGGGAGAGGAAATGACCACGACAGCTGATCCAAACTGACAGAAGGGGTATTCCATATCATATGATGTCTATTCAGCAACCAAATCTAAGGGAAAAGGGTAGGAGGAGGAAGATTTTGTCTGTCTTTCAGAGAAACATCCACATCTACTGAAATCCTGTTTCCTGGGAAATGGCACAGAAGTAGCAAATAAATCTTTTGGTTTTGTCTGCTTTTTCTTTATTAAACTACTTTTATCTTGATCCATTATGGTATTTTTCTATCTTATTCTCTCTCTCTCCTGTCCTGCTGAGGAGAGGAGTGATAGAGCAGCTTGAGGTGCACCTGGCATCAAGTCAAGGTCAACCAACCACAAGTATGGACAAATTTTCATCTCATTTTTTACTGTAATATGGCATTATGTAATAATTCTGTAGATGAAGAGTTTGCAAATAGTTCCTCTTAATGTCATTGGACACTGGCTTTGCAATAAAGAACTGTTGATTTCTTGTAAAATTAATCTCTGTCTAATATTGCCAGTAAAACAAACAAAATTTTTGTCTTTTGAAGCTTGAGACTTTGTACAAGACCTTCATATATTATTTGAATTCAGAGAATTTTCAGAGGCAAAACTCTACACTGTAAAGAAGATATATTTAAATGAAAAAAAAGTATTACTTTTGATAAGCCTTCAAGGGAGTTCATTTCAGAATAAATCTGTGCAGAACTATACCTGTTACCTGCCTAAAATTCTGTCTCTCAAAAACCTTATGCATGGTAATTTTCTTGTATTGTATGCTACATAGTAAAATGTGCATTCTTCTTAACACATAATTAGTTCTCTTGGGGCTTACACAAATTGCAGTTCTTATACACCTGTGGCTAGCACAAAGTAAATTTGAGTATTGAAAGCCTTAGGATCATGTCAATCTCTACAAGCTGCCCACTTGTGATAAGCATAGACTTGCCCTTTGAATGTTTTATTGAGCTACTAAATAAATAAATTTATAAATCATCCTGCTCTGGAACTCAACAGCCAAAGATGGATTAATTCTATGTCTAAGATAAAACATGCAACCCATTGCAAGCCATTTTATACAAATATGGTGATGTTTAAGATATTAATGCTGATTTTGGAGCTGAAAACTAAGGAATTGGGAAACCTGATCTCTTGGGAGATTCACACAAAGATAAATGCACAGAAATTCTTATTTATGCTCTCCTGTTCACCCTTTAAGAGGAAGGCTTCCATATATTTCCCCATCTTGATCGGCATGAGATATCAAAGTAATTGCAGAATCAATATCATAAGATTAGTTAAAGTTGTTTATCTGAATAACAGTGGCATTTCTATGGTTGAATGAAACCTACTGTACATGACATTTTATTACTACATAAGAATCTCATAATCACTATTCAGCCAAGCCAGAAAAGATGAAATGCTGTCAAGATCTTCAAAACAGAGTATGACTAATTAATTAAAATCTGTTGTCAGTTTTGAGGTTTAATTCCCAGGTTGAATGACTATTTTGTTCTATCTCAATGAATGACTGTTCTTGGCTAGATCTAACAATTTCATGAAAAATTTCTTCTGTGCATTCAGCAGTACCAGAGTGGGCTATAGGATCCTTCTTTTCTAGACAACTGGTTTAAACCAGACCTCAGAGAGGATTGAATTGCTTTGGTCCGTGTGAAACAAGCCTTGTGATATATGGCTGTTGACTCATGAAAAGAAACATTAGAGGTACTTGTGTTTGCCATATCTTTTGGAAATTGCAGCCAAGTAATCTAGCATAGCTACACTCAACTGTTGAACTATTATCTTTATGGTAAGCTTAATTTTGTCTGATTTTTAAATGCTGTGGTTTTATGCAAATTAACAGACAGCATCACAGGACAGTAAACTGCTGCTTTGTTAAGTACCACATTTGCTTTTCAAAACCTACATTTCTTATACACATTTTAAAAGTCGATTTATTAGTTCATAATTGAAAGTACACTTCTATGTGTTTATCTGTTGCCTTTTACATCATCACTATATGAACAGTGTATACTGTGGGGTCTGTCCCCCATGTGTTAGAGTAGTGGGATCAAACAGTAGGGAAAAAAGATCAGATATGCTAAAGCATGGGGGTAGGAAGCTTTTTTAATTGTTCACACTGTTATAAAAATAATTCAGTCTTTTGGAAAAATAAGAGGAAATACCTATTTGTTAGCTGTTAGCACCATTTTGTTTTAAGAAAAGAAATGTGCAGAAACAGTGGTGGGAGAGGGGTAGAAAAAGAGGGCAGAGGATGGAAAGCAGAATTTTATTGGAAACAGATAGCTTTGTATTTCCTGGAATTCCTACAGAAATATATAAAGAAGTAGTAGGTATTTGAAAATGTCCCTTGCTTGTACTGGAGTAAGCAGGTGATTTGTTTCAGTGCAGCTAATAGGCTTTTGTTTGCCCATCTTTTGGACTCTCTTCTAAAATAAAAATTGCATTCTTTGATTTCTTTGCCCTCTTGGTCCCATTACACTGTGGGTTTGTTTTCTGGAAGGAGTAAAATCTGCGTGTCTGTGTTTGTATATAGGGTTAGTCTGTCCTAAAATTTAACTGGAAATGGTCTTTGGATGCAATGGAGTTAGCTTTGGAGTATTAAAGTAAGTCCTGAAATTAGCTTGCTTTTATATATGTGTTTGAAATTTCTGTTGTTTTCATATCTAAAGTGGAAAACCTACTGACTGCATAAGTGATAGAATTTAAAAACTCTCTGTACCTGTACGGTGTGTGTATCTATGGGAAAGCTCTTTACTGCATAGATAAATGAGTGAGATAAAGGCCTTAGTGGAATTATGCTAATAAGAGATGATGGAACTGTTGGAGTAAATCCAAACTGAAATAATTTGACTTCCCCTAAATTGATTTGGAAAATAGTAAAATAAAGAAAGAAACAAACAAAATTTAGGAACAGAAGCAAATTAGTATTCTAAAATTTCAATTATAAAAGAAAGGAAAAGGCAAGAAAAGATGATATGAGGTGGTTGAATGGGAACCACTGAAAGGTATAAAGCTGAGGAATGAGTGAATATAGAATAATCTGCCTGTGAATGGAGAGGAGAAGGGAAGGAAAACATAGAAATGCAAGTCCTTAAAAAAGACCAAGTCTAGTAGGACTCAGTACTAATTACTACTTAGATGTTTCCACTACTGAAAGGATGTTTTTAACTTTCTTTTGAAGTAGATAAGAGTTTTGCTTGTCATTTATCTGAAGCTGGTACTATTTCAGATCTTTTCTCTGTTTAGACTCAATTTTGAATCACATTTTGAGACTCAGTGTGTTTTAATCTAAATATCTGCCCAGGATAGTCTGTGATTCTCTAAAGCATATTCTAAAAATGTCTTCTACTAAATATTCCACTTTATGTTGTCATTAACATATATTTGAATGGCTTGGACACAATTCATCTGTCGTAATGTTGTCACTTTAAAACTTTTCACCCAAATCTGAGCTAATCTCACAGATTTTCTTTTTAATTGATTTTAAAAAATCTGCACACAAACATGACAGTTCATTTAATGTTGAAATATTCAGTTTAAATATGCTAGATCTATTGCCCTCCAGTTTTGCCTGTTTGCAGGAATAGAATCACTAGTTGCAACACTGGTACAAAGCTCACTCAGATATATCTTTCTCTTTTTGTTTAATGATAAGCAGTTTCTTTCTTTAATCAAACATAGGCTTAGTTTTCAGGAATAAGGCTGATTTGAAGCCTCATATTTTTTTTACATTTAATTTTAACTATTTCCTTCCCATCTGTTATCATTTAGATGTTTTCTGCTAAATGTTTTTGATTTTGTGTTTCTTCTTATTTCCTACACTTGTGCCATAAAATCACTTACACTTTGAGAGAAGATTCAAGTAAAAGTCACAGCATTTGAGCCTCAGAGGTACAGTGAAGGCAAAAAGAACTGGGAGTCTAATAAAAATTCTGTAATACAGAGTCTGTAGGATCTTAAATTAAAAATCCCAAAGGAATAAGGTTAATTTAATGTACAAAATTCCAATAGAAGCTTCATAAGAAAGAAGTATTCTTTTCTAAGCCCTGTTTCAAGGCAAACAGATCTTAAAAACTGAGAGCTATTACCTGTGGGTCTCTTGTCGATATATTGAGCTGGTATCTCAAGTTAAGTGTCCTCCTTTCTGGAATATCTGGATGAGACTAAGATCCCACACGTGGGATGAAGCATCCACAGTGTAATATAAGTTTCTAAGCTCTTACGCTCCCAGAAGAAAGTCCAAAACTCTGCATTTTCATGAGAGGACATTTGTTTAATTTTCAATACATTTCCACTCCCATCACTCGACGTGCTTTTTAATAAAATATGTTCAACAAATCCTTCAATTTAACTGAAAATGTAGTTTTATATGATGTATCAGCTTTCTTGACTTCAAGGACTTTATACTCCACCAATTTCCTAAGAATATCTCACCAATGTCCATTTCTGGTTTACTTCATCTGGGCGATACAAAGAAAGCAGGGAACAATTATTCAACTATGTTATGCTTTCTGTGATTGTGTTCTACTTTCCTACTTTTCAGTAATCTCAGTGAGGAACTGAAAAAACATATTGTAATGATTGGACATCACTGTCTTATTCCCTCATTTTTTTTGCAATAGATTGTTCATTTAAAGGCTCTATTTAATGAGATGGTACCTATTACAAGAATATATGTCATTGCTGCACTTGTTTGAATAGAGATTTTTTTTCTGAACTCCCAGCTGTGAAGGCCAGCTCTCTAATTCAAGTTTGAGACATTCATGTTTGCCATTCTATTAGTCTCTAAACTTTCAGCCATAAATTTAAGTGAAAACACAACTGGAGTTTATAGCTCTTGAGATAAAAATCTTATGCTGTTAAATTTCTTAGGTAAAGAACCATTTTCTGCTGCTGGGGGTGTGAAACTCAGGCAAGGCTGCTGCAAGGTGTTTGTCATTCTACAGAGACGAGAAATTATTGATCTGTCCTTCATATGACAATGGAAATGGTGCACACTAGTTTCTATTCCTTTGATTCTGCAGTCCCAAGCTGCAGCCTGCGCTGCTGGTTCTAGTCTTGTGCTTCATACCTGAGGGACTGCAGGAATCACCAGCTGTGCAGCAAGTCACCCTTTTCTCATAGACAAAGATGCCTCATGTGAAAATTCTTGTGCAAGACACATCAGCAGAAGGCAATCAGACCACCTGAGTTTAAAACCATAACATCTGAAAGGTCCATCCTGTTTCAATTTCCTGAAAAGAAATCCTAAAACTCAGCTCCAAAAGGGACTAAGATGAATAGTATGACCATCATTCCTTTTTGCAGTGTTTGAGTTCAAGCTGGATGACATTTCTGGATTTTTCTGTTTTCACTCAGTAGCTACTACTTTCTCATTCCTAGGCAGATTTCCAGAAGCTGTGAATTGCTGTGGATCATTAAACTGTCCATAACTGCATCAGCTACAGCTAATTAATGTTATGCTGTGTACACAAAAACATAGCTAATAGTACAGCATGTACTACCAAGCAACAGAGACCACAGGCCTATGTAAGGGTTAACATCAGTCAGTTGGTTCATTTTTTCCCAAAACATCTGCTCCAATTTGGTAACACAAGCCTCTACCATGTATTGTTTTAATTTATATAGGTGAAACTAACTATAAGGGCAAATGAGGCAAGGAATTGATTTAACTTTCAACCTTCCTTCCTCTTTTACCAAAATAAAAACCAAAAAAACCCAAACCAAAAACCAAAACCAGAAACAAAATCACCAAAAAGAAAAACCACAAAAAAAACAAACCAAAATATGTTTGACTTCTGTTAGTGAAAGGTATTTTTGGCACATATCTAAAATTCTTCTGCACAGAAGGAAAATGAGAGAAAAGGACAAATAGTAAAAGACAATGCTGAGCGTAGTTCTACTGAGGGATAGCTTGGGATACGGGGACGTAGGCTGTGTTCACAGTTTCAAAGGGAGAAGTGTACACCTGCTTTAGGGAAATACTAACTTGCAGCTGCATTGTACTACATTTCAATGGAATCCCACTGCTCTGATTAAAAGGTGCTGTTCCACAGCCGCATTATCTCATTCGCTTTGAAAGGGAAAGCAGAGGACTTGATCAAAACAGGCCTCCCCATGGCTGCATTCTCAGAGCCGCTCTCGCAGCAGAAGCAGATGACGTGAGTGAGAATTGCTCTTTGCTAGAATTGTTAAATAAATATCTGATAGAGAAAATGCTTCTCACCTCTTCTTTGTTCTCCAGCCTTATGCAAGAATTAGTAGTCCTGGCAACTATCAATAATGTCCTTCAACTCTCCCTTCTCTCCACTGGGTTTCTATGAAACTGCTCTCTGTGAGGACCATAATGTTTTGTTAGACTTTCTTCCTTCCTTCTAGAAGTGAGTAGTATGGTTAATTATAAATTTGTTGAATATACCAGGAAGTAATTTGCAGTTTTTCTTCATATTCATGAAAAGAGATGATAAATTAACTTTACTGCTATTAACAGATCATGGTTTTATTTGACTCATTTAAATCCTATCTGTTAAAAGACCTTGTGAATTATGCCAAAAATTCTTAACTTTTAAAAGATGATTTCATTGAAAGTAAAATATTGTCTCATAAATTTTGAGCCACCTAAGAACAGGTGCCCATCATCTTCATCATCTTGCTGCACTGGAGTTCAGCTTAAGAACACCTAATTGTCACATGTAATGTCAGTGAAAAATACCACAAGATTGGAAATCACTGTCTTCACTATCATTATGGCTAACAGGTTATTCAAATACAAGTGAATGTGAGATGTCTTAGTCCAAAGATCTGATAACAAAGATCATGTATCCTATAGGTAGGCATGAAGTCACAACATTTCTCATAGCCATAAGGATTTCTTCTGCTGTATCCCTAAACACTTTCTCTCTTCAGGAGGTTATAAAATCCCCTACGTCAGCTGTCTGCTATTCAGACTGACTGTAAGAAAATGGAATAAAGGTGAGGAAAGATATGTAAATAAGATGGAGGTTGGTTGGCTTTCATGCTGAAAATCCAAAGATATTCTTGATTTGGAGCTTCCAGGCTCCTGTTGGGAAAATGATACAGAGTGGTTTGTTCACATGAATCCAGCTGAGCTATGGCAGAGGATGTGTTGAATGTCTTGGAAATCAAGAGGAGAGAGGTGGACAATAACTGTGAATGCTCTAACAAAATCCATGGACATTTTTCTCATAGGGGCTGGAACTCATCAGTGTCATCACAGATCTAATTAACACCAACCAATATCCTACTTGGTAGCAGTGCTAACCTATATACCATTATGTTTCTATTAATCAGTGTTCCTAATATAACACTTTTTGAGATCAAAAAGTTTAGGTCAAAAGCCAAAATCAAAGATTTCTGGGGTCATGGTGAATAATGTAACCTCTTCTGTATTTTCCAAAGTCAGGGAAAAATCTCTGTCAAATTTAATTTGCTCCAGTCAACCACATAATGTAGTCAAAATGTGGAAATATAAGGCAGAGACATGTAGGAAAATTTCTGACAGTGAGCAGAGGATGGAGAGTTAATGAGTTAATGTTTACACCTCTCTGTCCAAATACTTGCAGGTTAGAAGCTTGTCTTCCACTGCAGTCTGGCTTTGTTATACTTTTTCTCTTTTTTTTTTTTTTTTTTTTTTCTTTTTCAAAATTTTTAAGTTCTTATACTGCCAGCAAAGCAGATGGTTTATGAACTGGCTGCCTGAGTACACAGATCATACACTTGCACTACTGTTGTGACTTTCATCCTGTGCATATTTGGAGAGAATTGCTGGCCAATTTTCACAAGCATGTCTCTCTAGTTATTGCATCTGATGCATGACTCAGGCTGTGTGATTTATGCACAAGTTTATTTTTTATACATTGCTGAACTTCTCATCTTTTGAGAGACAAATACAAAAACAAAATAATTTCTTTCCACAAGGATTGACAAACCCAGAATTTTACTTAAGTTTGAATAAGTTCACAATACATCTTAAGCAAACTTCACCGTTTGAAGCTCAAGTAAATTTGTCAGGTTTTTAGGGGCTTCTAGCTACTTCTCTGCAATGAGCAGAGAACACTTATTGACTTCTGAGTTGTTGATTTATGACTTATACGAATATTTGTTGTAATTTTAAGAGATGCCAAATAAAAGGTGTAAATGGCATGTAGGTTTGAGGGCATATTACTTATAAAATCAATCTCTATTGAAATTGATTGCATAGTCAGTGAAGGAGTTCTCAGTAATGAGTAGCTTGCAGACATGGTTGGTACTCAGACTTCCTAGGCCAAACAGTTACATTGTAGGTAATCAATTGTGCCTCAGTTTACTCTGCTTTTTGTAACACCCTATATACTAAAAATATTTTATTGACTTGAGGAAGTAAAAAAAAAAAAATAATTAAAAAAAAGGTTAATGTTCAGTACTCCTAGAGCTGATAATGAAGGTAAAATCCTTAGAAATTGTTATAATCTTCATGGTTAATTTCATATAACATTGTTTTTTAAGTGATATTTTCTATTTTACTCATTTATTACTCTGACTCTGAATGGCTTGCTCTAACATAAAGACACACTTTAATTTGATCAGCTATAACTAAATTTATTTAGTCCTTCCTTCAAACATCTAAATGGGCATAACATATTGTGGTTAGATTGTCATACTGACAGCTGTACTGCTTCTCCAGGAGAGGAGGGGGAGAGAGAGGGAGAGAGAGAGAGAGAGAAAGAGAGAGAGAGAATGCTGACTTAACTTGTTTCAGAAGCAATGGAAAATCTTTTAGAAGATAATGATGAACTATAATGATAGGTAAGAGAGCAAGATACAAATTATCAAGTAGACTTTCAATTCAGGCTGCTTTATAGACTTCATCAACACAACTGTCACGAAGAGGGCAGATAAAAGGTGAACACAGGTTCTCAGTGCTACCCTTTATCTCAGAAAAAATCTACTGCCACTACATCAGAAAGATTATTTTTGTGTATGAGGAGCACTGAGCTTTTTGCAGAGCTGATATATAGAGTGAATGACAGATTTGCATACATGGTGAGACATTTGGAGTGATTTCATTTATAATCCTGGGGGAGAGCTGGATTCATTCTTGAAGAACTGAGAGTGCCCACAAACAAAGGGTACTAAGCAATTTATAGAGCCTCTGAGTCCTTGAACTGGATCTTTAATATTATGCCCAGCTACAGAAGAACAGGCAGGCTGGATTTGGGCTGAAATATATAAATGAGAAGGCAGGAAAACTGCTCTGCAGAGTGACCCTAACAAGACTGCTTCAGGTAGATGGTGTGAGAGGAGAAGATTCTTTCTGTAGAGGCAGACATTTTTGACTTTAGTCACAAAAGTCAGATTCCAATTGTTGTGCAGTTACCCATCCACAGCATACTGATGCATATAAAGCACCTCTGATAAAAGGACTGGTGGTTTCCCACAAAAAAAAAGAACCTGTAACCTCCCCTTCAATCCTCCTTGGTGATAACTCTCTGTTCGACCCTTTCTCATACCCCACTGAGGCTGTTCTCACTGCAGGACAAAGGTGTATTCCTTCCTGCCTTTCTCAGACCCAGACACATAAGATTTTTCTGGCTGTTCACATGAACTCTGAACTAGATGATGCTTCTATTAATCAAAAAAAAGTATTGTTGGATTTCCTTAGGCTTTGTCTGACCTCAGTCTTCAGCAGTAGGAGGAGGTTATATCACAGATTTTGAAGAGAATAATCTTTACAGGGCATCCTCTTACCACCTACTTCCCACAACTCACTGACATTTTTTCTGCATGTGTGTTGGCTGCATTTTATTTGGCTTTTGCTGAACTACTGTCTGACTGATTCAATGATCTTTAGAGTTAACCTATCAAAGCAGTTAAGATAGTTAAATCAAAATTTACCAGCCTACTCAAATTTACTTGGTACATTACCTACCTAATGATTTTGCATTGCATACACTGTCTTAGCTTCTAATTCAGGAAGGTCATTTGAACACCAAAGAAATGTGAAATTGTTTATTGATTTCTTAATTATTCAGTGCTTATGGTTACTTCTTCATATTTCACTATGTTGTGGTTGTTTTGTTTTTTTTTTCCACTTGAAAGTTTAATAAACCAAAATATTAAAAACTAAACAAAACAGTATTTAGTAACACATAGGTCATGACTGTGATTTTGAAACACTACTATTCAAATATTAAATCTGTTAAATTCTCTTTGAGGGAATATTTCCTTATTCAAGTAGTTAGTTTTAATTTTGCATATTTATATAATGTGAGTGCCTGTATATATATGCATGCATATGTACCAGGACTCATCTCTATGTGTCTGACTGAGATGAATTTCATTTTCCCACAGCAGCCCTCACAGTGCTGTTCTTTTCTTTGGTATTTGGAAAGGTGTTCATAGCACACCAGTGTTTTGGCTCCTGCTGAGCAGGGCTGGAACAGCATCATTGCTGTCTCTCCAACATTCCAGCCTCAGAAGTAGGCTGGGGTGGGCAAGATCTTGGGAGGGGCCATAGCAAAGACAACTGACCCAGGCTGATCAGAGGAGTATTCTATACCAAATAACATTGGCTCAGATATAAAAGCTAAGAAAAAGGAAGAGGCTTTCATTACTTGTGACATTTCCTTCTGGAGTAACAACTGTATGTGCTGAACCCTGCTTTTTTGAGGAGTGGCTGGGCATAACTTGCTAATGAGAAATAGAGAATAAAATGTTTTGCATTTTTCTTTTGCTTTATAAAACTGCTTTTCTCTTGACCAATGATTTTTTTCCCATGTTACTTTCGGCTCCTGCCCCTGCTGAGAAGGGGAGTGACAGAATGGCTTTGTGGGTAATCAGTATCCAGCCAAGGTCAATGCACTGTGAGTACTGGAGCAGAGTGCAGGGAGGAAAATCTTGAAGCTGAGGGTTATTGCAGAGTTAGGCTAAGACAGAAAGCACTGTGCTGAAGCAATGATGTTCCCTGTTGCTCTATGCAATTGTGAGGCAAACCTTACAATTTCACTTATGTTTGAATCTGAAGGAACTGGTCTTGATCAATACTTTTTACAGACCAACATGCATAAGTAGTGATAGCTGTTAAAGAAAACAGGATTCCTTTTCAAAGAGGTTTCCAGCCCAGGTTTATATTCTTTTGCTATCTTGCATTCCTTACACTACTAATGGACCAATTTTATTGAAGCATCTTTTGTGCAACTGCTGAACAACTAGACTATTATCCTAAAAATGCTCGGTTCAATTAAGAGTGCCCATTTGCTTATGTAAGCAGAAATGCTACTTTTTTCCCCCCTTCTTGATTACATTTAAGTTAGTGGAATTTCAGTGACTCATAACCTTTCAAATATAGAAATGCAACATTGGACATTCACCACATTCTTTGCTTTACTAGCACAACTAATGGAATCATTTACACCAACTAATTTATTTGACAACTTTCCTCCTACTTTTTTTTTTGTTTTCCCATTTTCTTTATTATGTTAGATAAAACTGGTCACATAGATGTCAGCAAATTATTTAATTGAATTTTATCGTGTATAGTTAAATGATGTTGATGATGTTGTTTTCATTTGAACCTCTAATTATAGCTTGCCTCATTGTTCCACATTCTAATTATCATCATACTTAAAAAAAAAGAAAGAAAGAAACAAACAAAAAACCCCCAGCATTGTTTTCCTATACAATCAGTACTTATAGCAATTTTTCTCTGTTGCAACTAAGATGAATCAAAGGACGTCTTGGATTGTCAATGTCCAAAATAGCATGAAACTGTAAAACAATGTTTAGACAACTAAATCATGCTAACTAATTTACTGAACAGTGGTTCTCATGAAAGTAAGATATAATTTATATTGGACTGATCCAAATACCATTGCCAAAAGCAAACCTGATCTCCAATATCGCTTCTATTCCATTTTTTGGTTCCTTACAGAATAGTCCTCTACAATTGCACTCTGCTGCCAAATCATGCACAATACTACTTTTGTGAAATGAACAAATGACTACTGAGGGCTAATTTGAGGCCATTTAGATAATTTCACTTGTGACCCAAGACAGATTTATGCCCAGGCCCTATGAAGGTGGCAGGCAAATACATTACCTTATGGTATTATGTATTGCTCTGGGTCAGGAAGATTCCAATAACATTAAAAAAAAAACCTGTTAAAATTGAAATATTAATAATTTACAAAACAGAAACATCAACTAATAGTTTCTATTCATTTTCAATACTGCTGTGACTTGTAGCCTATATTACAGAAATATGTTTATCTGGTATAGCTTTTGCAGCAATATGTGTAGTAGGAACTGCTTTTCAAGAAGACATCTGTATAATTTTTCCAGAGTTGCTATGCGTTGCAAAGTCTATAATTTGTAACTGATTTTGCCTGACTATTAGTCAGAGATTAGAGATCTGGTCCTCTAAAGCTCCCTAACTGAAATTCTGTGGGAGAATAGTCCACAGAGGTCTCACGTGTCAGTCATACACGTATGTTGTTATGTTAAAGCAGACATTTAAGTAAGGCATTAAGATGCCCAGCTATTCAAAATCACAAAATTAGATATCTGGTTGAGGACTTGCAATTCCAGGCTAGCTAGGCACCTGAGTCCTACAAAACCTGTACAGCATAGTGTATGCAGTGCTTCTGCATTTAGTAACCTGTTAAGTAGTAGGACATAATGGTCCACATGTATGCATGCCCGTCTCTCAGTGCTGCAGATGAATATCTCTGTGAAATAGTTTTACAATCTGAAAAAGCTTTCTGTATTAAATCTTGGAAATCTTGGAAAAGCTTTTTCTTTTTTTTCCCTTGGATGGTTTCTCTCTTTGCATTCATTATTGAATGTTATGAAAATATAAAATAATCTTATGCATTGTTATTTAATAAAGATCAGGAATGGTTTTTAATTTTCCATCTTGTCACACATTGGGGTTTATCATGCAGTATTTTAAAATTCAAGAATTAGATAAATTTTGGATTTAAACTGGACTTAAAGATGGGCTACTGCAGAGTAGCTGATTAATATGTGGTCTCTACCACTAGTCTGTGTCCTGCCTGATATAAAACCCACTGAAATATTTGCTGTTTGTGTGACTGTTTGCTGTAAGGCCCCACTTCTGTTGGACCATGCTGCTCAGGAAAATAGGCAGAGCCAAATACAGGAGAAACCTCAGGTTCCTGCTGGACAATAAATACATAAAAATTGGGCTACAGAACCAGGATCCATTTTGCTGGCTTTACTTGGGATTTGATGATCTTGTTTTCCTGACAGAATAGAGTTTCAGTGTCAGAAAGGCACTGGGTTTTTAAAAAGTATTGGAAAGTCTGTTACTCAGGAGTGTTTTTAAACTGTCATTCAAATGCCATGTTGTAAAATTGTAAATTCAAATCTGCTGTGTCAGCATTGGTCTTAATGGGTTGGGTTTTGGTCTCCTAAATAAGGACCTTAACAATATATTACACAGTGAAAAAGCCCCAGTACTGTAATGGCTTTATTTCATAATAGAAAAGAAATTTCTACCTCAGCCATGAAATCTAGATAAGATTTTTTTGAACTTTTCTGATCAAAATATCTGCATGTAATTAAACAGCAAGAGTTCTAAGTCATATAATATAGATTAGATTGCATGTAACTCGATCCATATCAAATTACTGTTTAAAAGAACACTGTGCCTTGGTTAATAGTGCTCAATTCTCAATATACTTTTGCTAGGAAAAAGTGGTGTGTTTATCATTAATAAAAGCAATTCTAGGGAAATGTTGGGAAGTATTTTTTATATATAACAACAAAGTCACTGGGTACTTTATTACAAAAAGTATAAAAAATATTTACATAATGACTCTGTTCAGTCAATAGAAAGCTCTGTAATGATAAAAACTCCTCGAAGCACTAATAAAATATTTAAGTTGGGTTGACTAGAATCCGTAAAAAATTTTTAGTAATTCCTTTATTCTTGTTGTCACAAAAGTAACATGTTTCTACTGTTTTATTTTTTCTTTAGGTTTTAACTGAATGCTCAGTTTAAATATGTATTCAGTAAGACTTCTCAGCAGACAGGAAAAAGATGTACTTTTAATAAAAATTATTTTAAATACCCCAAGACATGATGCAGTCTAAGGACTTTCTGATGAGAGTGGCTCTTTGTACTATGCCCATTACCTTATTCCTTGTGTTTATTTTATGTGCAAAAACATCAGGACTAACATCAGGCACCTAAAATAATTGCTTGAGAAATGAACATTCTTCCATGCTATGGTTAACAGTGAAAGAAAGTATATCCCTTGCAGAGGTTATTCAACCCACTGTGAGCTCCTTGCTTTCTCCACTAAGTGTAGAAGGGATGTACCCTGCTAAATTAATTGCTTTAATTAGCTGCCTAAAACTAAACTATGCTGTTGAGTTTTGAGGATTGTTCTGGGAAGAATTTGGCAGGATAATCCTTGGGGGCTGCAATATTTCACTAATATTATACTTAGTTTAGTTAAAGAACAGTATTTAAGTGTAAGAGATGCTGATTTTGCATGTTTAATCTTTATTTGATGTTACTATTCATAATTGGGTTTTATTGGTTGTTGTTGTTTTTTAGTCTTTACAACTAGTTTTAAATCCTATGACATTCCCAAGTAAAAAACTATGGTCAGTGTACTACAGTCAGTGTAAGGTACTTTTACAAAGCCTTGGGATCAATATGACAGACTGCCCCTGAATTACTTGTAGTAATTATTAGAGTTTAATTTGAAGGAAACAAAAGATGTTTAATTTATCTTTTTGACTTAAAGACCAGTTCTCCTGTTACTTTTGAATTACAAAGATTGGCAAGAGCTGGTAATGACAGTTAGTGGTTAATTTAGGATTACAATGGTCAAAGTGCATGTCCAGAACATTAAATACAGTTCCTGAATTGCTAAAAATGTGACTCAGCTGTATTCCAATCTTTATTCAATTTGTACTTTGGACAGGTAACTGAAATGGAGAGAAATAATGGCTATATTCTACATGGATAGTCCTCATTTTCTGGAGCCAGTGAGGGATGGGTTTGGCAACTTCGAACAGCCAGCACTTGTGTTCAGTTATATTACATGTCCACCCATAATAATGAATAATAGGAGTTTTAGCTAGTGTAGAACCACACTGTTGTCTTTAGTGTACTGGTACAAAAGTAATTTGTAAGAGCTATTGTCATGACTTAACTCCAGCCAGCAACAAAGCCCCACATCAGTGCTTGCTCCCTCATTCCCTCACTCCCTCACTCCCTCACTCCCTCACACTCACTCCCACTCCACTGCAGGATGGAGCAGAGACTAGGAAGAGTAAAAGTGAGAAAACTTGTGGTTTGAGATACAGAAAGTTTAATAGCAAAGCAAAAGCTGCACATGCAAACAATGCAAAACAAGGAATTCATCCACTACCTCCCAAGGGCTGGCAGGTGTTCAGTCACCTGCAGAAAAGCAGACATCTGTCACGTGTAATAGTGACTTGGGAAGACAGATGCCATCACTCCGAACATCTACCACTTCCTTCTTCTTTCCCAGCTTTATATGCTGAGCATGATGCCATATCATCTGGGACATCCCTTTGAGGTGGGGTCACCTGCTGTAGCTGTGTCTCCTCCCAGCTCCTTGTGCAACCCCAGCCCCTTCACTGGGAGAAGCAGAAAAGGTCTGTACTCTGTGCAAGCACTGCTCAGCAGCAGCAAAAGCATCCCTGTGTTATCAAAACTGTTTTCGCCACAAATCCACAGCAAAGCCCATAACAGCTACTCTGAAGAAAATTAATTCTACCCCAGCAGAAATCAGAATTATTTTTCATTATGACGGCTTACAGCTCTTTACAGCAGAGCTGCTGGAGATTAAGCCAGAATCCAGCACCTTGTTTGCAGTAGGTAATCTTAAAATGAAAGTAGCACACATCACTTTGCTTATCATAATGAAAGTTATGTGGAGCAAATGAGTGTCTTTAGGACAAATGGTATCTGCGGCTTTGTAGCTTCTCCATGTTGTTGTATGGCATGGGAACCACAGAGGGTCCATTATACTTTTCAAATAAACGTTGGAAAATACCATAAAGCAGAATCAAACCCCACTCATATTTCCAAGGCCAGAAGTCTTAAGCAAAGGAAAAAATATGGATCAATTTTATTTTTCACTTGAATAATATATAAATTTTCTGTGAAAACTGTTGTGTGCTATTCAAGTTTGTCTGCTTTTACTTTTTTGATTTTTAATCTGTGGGCAATAATAATAATAATTTCTTTACCTAGGGAAAATATTTGTCTTCTAACCCTTCTATGACAAGTTATTCTTTCTGAAAAAGGATAAGAGTTGAAATTCTGGGAAAATTAAACTTTGCAGTGTTTGAAGACATGCCAGCCTCATAGAGGAAGAGAGATCACTCTACTACTGAGAATGAAGGAATAAAAGAGGCTAAATAAAAGATGTTTGCATAATGTTTTAATAGGCAGGTTTCTTAGTGAGAGTGTGGCTTTTCTTTAACCTCATGTGCTGTATAAAGAAAAGAGGAATTCAGTGCTAGACACACTGAAAACTGATTAACATTTGACTATTTACTTCCAGTTCATACAGTTAAGTATGTTGGCATTCAGCAGATAATGTACCTAATTACTTCAAGAAGGAAGTATGGATAATTTGATTCCTCCTTGGATGTTTGTACAATGTAAATTAAATAAAAAAAATGGTTTTTTTTATGACTTAATGCAAATGTTGCTACTTTCATTTCAAAAAGTGTACATATACCCAAGAGAGGAATATCTTAAAGTATTTCAAAGTTTTTTTTTAAAAAAAGATGAAGACTATGTGTCCAAATCTATCAAGTGTCTTTCCGCTGTCTTTTTGAAGATATAAACACATTTTCAGTTCTTATTCATCAAGAGGTTTAAGGATGTATTAATTAGTTGTCTAAACTGGACAGATTCTGCAACTTTTTGATCCAAAAATAAAACTGAAATCACATTAATTTACTGTGACTTTCAAATATTGCTGTTGCAAAAATACCAGGAAGCATGATATTTAAAGAGAGAAAAGGGAAAAAAAAATCCCTATTCACATTTCTCCTCTTCTATGTCATAGATGGAACATACAGGACTAGAAAAAAGTGAATCCAGCTGTGACCCTGACATACTATGTCACCATAGACACATTACAAAAATTTC
This sequence comes from Euphonia xanthogaster, assembly GCA_034509185.1. Taxonomy (NCBI): domain Eukaryota; kingdom Metazoa; phylum Chordata; class Aves; order Passeriformes; family Fringillidae; genus Euphonia; species Euphonia xanthogaster. Next base: position 58,174,482 of record JAYDZK010000001.1, on the reverse strand, counting down.
TGTAAGCTAAAGTCAGAAGCAGTCTTTGGAATGCATGCAGAAGCAAGGGGTACAAAAAGACATTCAAAACTAAAATTGTAACACTTAGAATCTTTATTATTCTACTTCTTTGTTCATTGGTGTCTTGAAACTCTGAATTTCTCTGCCTAAATCTGCTTTTGAATCTGATTTTCTAAGCTTTCTGAGATGTACCTATAATGAATTACAACGTTTAAAATGCTGGTGCTGCTAACTTTTTTTGCTTTTATTTTTTTTACTCTAAGCAGTAGAAAAATAGATGATAGTAAAATGTATCTTTATTTAATTTATTTTATTTCAAACTATGTAAAGACACACAATTCACTTCTCTGCCAAAAAAATGATATCTCAAATATCCTCATAATTATTTGATACAATAGAAGTGAGATTATTTACTGTTTCATCTAGGGAAATTCTCTGTCCATTTATTGTAAAAAAAATTGTTGGAAAAAAGATTATTTTCAAAATATTGATCAGATGATCAATAACAATTAGACACAACATTTCTATTATGATAGTCAGAGATAGTTTTCCAAATTCATTAAATAGTATGACTATCTCAGGGCTGGGTTTTTTTCAGACAGATTGAACACTCCAGGTTTTTTTTCACTTTAATTAAAGTATTGAAAAGTATATTGTGGCTAAGAGGACTAGATTCAGAAGCAGAATTTTGTATAGGAAACGGATAGCAAAAGAGAATCCTCAGACATCCAATCCTGAAGAATTTCAGGTTATAATAAATCAGCTTTATATTTAAATGATCACACCGAATTTGATCTGAGTTCTCAAATGTATCATTTTCACTGGTAATTGTTTTCCTCCAAACCACAGGTATCTTTATAAATTTAATGCAAGATGAAATACGTTTTAGATTCAGAAGGAAAAGAAAAATATGTAACTGAATAAGGAAAATCTCAGGATACAAAAAAACCAGGTCTAAATAATGACCAAGAATTAAGTTTCCACATCTTGGATAAGAGTCTGTAGTTGTATCTTTAGAAGTGTAATTGTTTACAAAGAGCAACAGTTACAGAATATTGTGTGCTTAAACTATCCACTTTCAGGACTTCATTTATGTTTAATTATGGAAAAAAATTGTTGAGTTTCATTTTTATGCAAATGTGAAATAAAAAAACTCTAAAAACTTGAAACTATTATGCAAATAGAAGTCTTGTTTTCCAGTTAACCTTATCAGGAATGAGGAAGGAGTAAGCATAAATTTGTGTTAAATAATGAGAAAAGTT
>JAYDZK010000001.1:58159641-58173120 GCA_034509185.1 Euphonia xanthogaster | reverse complement strand
CAGACATGCTTATGTGTTTCCACATTTTCTTCCATTTGAGGAATGGAGGAATTTTGTGGTTTTTTTCTGTGTTTTTTTTTTTTTTTAATAAACAGAATTATTTTTTCAAATAGTATTTTTAGCTTGTTTCAATTCTATGACTATGCCAGAAGTCAAGTGACATGTCAGCTACTCTCTGTGTCTGAAGATGCACCATTTGTAACTGATCCTTTCTGCTGGGGGAAAACCAGCCTCTCAGACCCCTGAATCTGGGTACGCCACCCCAGAATATTCATGTTCAAACTCCAGCCCATCCAAAGTAAATTTTTCTGCACTGTGGTCCATGATATGCTGCTGAATGGAAAAGCTGTAACACATAGTCAGTTTATAACAGATTTTAAAGATCGTTCGCTGTGCTGCTGTAGTCAGTAATGTAAAATATCTAGATATCCCATTTTAATTTATTGCCTAACTTTTATTCAAGAAAGAGCTGTTGTTTTCCTCTTATTTTCATTATGATTTATAAAAATATAGAGTTAGTGTCTTTGACATCATTAAAATGTTTCAGTGATGATGGGACAAAGAAAGTTAATATAAACCCATGATTCTGGAAGAATTAATAAAATTTTGATTACTTTTACTATTCAGTAATCTAATACATTTTTTAAACTAGAACATCCTGAAAAAATGAATGGTTATTCAATAACAATTTCAATTACATTAACCCTCCTGAAAAACAATACCTCTTATACAGACAAAAAGCTGTACTGGATAACCATTTTGCATATGATCACATATTGAAAGAGTTAGATCCTGAAATATTTTAAATGCATTACTGATTGCATACAGATGCATTCTGACTCACAACATTTCAGAGCTAATTGAAATACTGACACGGTGTTTAGGACAACAATGTCCCTTCTAATTCTTGCAATCTTACCAGTTGGCCATAGCATCATGCCATACCGCATTAAAATGTATCAGGGTTCCCAAAACTACAGTTTTCATAATATAAAAAGCAAAGGAAAAGAAAGGGCAGTATTTTGTCAGAGCTTTAACTGTATTGTGTTTATTGCACTGCATATATTTCTATTTTATACCCGCTTTTATTTAGTTGTAGTGATTGAACTTTGGTTATACTACTGCCCATTAAAATAGAGTACCATGCCCATCATTCACTTCTAAATGCTGACATAAAACTTTCAAAATATGTGAAACATTTATATTAAAAATAATAAACTGGAAAAACCCAACCCAAACTGAACACCCTACACAAAGAATTCTGGATAGAATATCATCCAATACACATTTTTAAGAATTATAAATCCTGTATATCTTACATAACTGTTAACAGATAATTATAAAGTCAGATGGCAAAAAAACCACTATTTTTCAGCATTTCTGTGATTCTCAAAAATCTTATCTTTATCTTGCTTTAATATTACCTTGTTTTCAAATGTGTTGGAAATTCAGAGCTTTAGGACTTCATTGGACTCCTGATTTTCTGAGGGATGCACATGCATGATATATAATTTAAAAAAACCTTAAGAAACATATCAGGTATTAATATATTATAAATTCAACAATTGTGAGAAAAAAATATGGTTTAAACATTTGTTATTACACATTAGCAGTATTATTCTTGAAGTCAGAAGTGGTTTAATAAGTCAGAGTAGTATAAAACATCTCAGGCACTTATATATTGATATTGAAGAATTTGTAATGCTGAAGAAAGCACAGAAAGTAAGACAAAACATCAGCAGGAAGAAAAATCTAAGTAGTTTAGAACTAAGTTATTTTTTTCATTTTGCGCCCTGGTTTTAGTTCTATTATTTATGCAAATATTTAGTGGTGATTATGATGATGATGATCACAATGATAATAATAATAAGTGGGAACACACAGTACTTAGGAAAACTATAAAATAATAATAAAAAACCCCAACTTTCTAAAATTTTCTTTTCATTGTTATTCCAAGTTCAGTTTGTGGAATGGAAATTATTCCTGAGAGAAAATCTACTTGCAAACTTGGTAGTTGCCTTTCACTGCCACTCAGCCATCAAAAGTTGTGTTTTAAGACTTAGTATGCCCACTGCACAATATGTATTTTTAAATTCAGTTTTCTTCCAAGTAAAAGGTACCTGAAATTCAGGTGGGGAGAAATGGTGATTCAGTAAGCCTACTTTTGTGGAATGAATATATAAATCTTAATCTGAGTCATAATTCATAAATATTAATCTCTTTCCTTTGCACTGGAGGAATACTGAATATCAGTTTTTCTTAACTACTTAAAACAGATGGGATATAAAGCATCAGAAACTGTTGATTTGAAGAGGTGATTTGTTTTAGCATCGGCCATCTTCTGCTGTTTTTTATTAAATTCTCCTTTTATGACCCCAATAATTAAGAAACAACCTCTCAAAAGTTAAAAAAAAAAACAAATTCCCTTTAGTGAATTGCCACAATACTTGATTTTATTTTTTAACTCCAGATCTAGAAGTTCAATAATTTCATTATTTCCTATATTCCTATACATATATTGTATATTTATTTACCTAAGTTGTAAATTCAGCTTTAAGATAATAATATTCAAGCAGTCTATTTGAATACAAAAATGAACTTGGCTAATTTAGAAATAACAGCTTATTTAATCTATGCATGGTTTACAATTTATAGTGTACATCTTTACCAAAAATAGGTTGTAATACTTTGAACAAAATACGTTTAAATTTGAAAAAGAAAACTAAGGAAACATGAACTTTCTCACATGTTACTGAATTTTCACTTCTTGTCAGAAAAATTCAACAGCTTTTAACATCATTCCAGTTGTTACTGACCAAATCCCACCTACTTATTCCACAGAAATCTTAACTTTTACTTAATTAAAAAAAAAAAAAAAAAGAATCCCTCTCTCAATCCTGTTGATTCCAAAGCAAACCTGAAAAGTTATTACTTTCTTTTTTTTTGTTTGGTTGGGTTTTTTTCCCCTTTTCAATACTGGGAAAACAGAATACAAGGAGTGGGAAGTGTTTCATATTAATTTTATAGTTCTTAAATTCTGATTACTGCTGTGCTTATCTTTAATTTCAGAACACTGGGTTAGAAAGTAATCCAGATGAAGATGTATTTGCTTCATCTGTCAAGTCCATTATCTGACTTCTTGAGAAATAATTAATTTGAAGATGTGTTAAGATATTTTATTTGGCAGCTTTTGATCACTAGCAGATTATGAGTACTATAGAGGGGTTTGATTTGGACATTTTAGGTAAAAGAAAATTAAAAAGTGTTGGGATAACTCAAAGTACCTCCATGAAACTAGAAATTATACCAGAATCCTTTTCCTGTGCCATGGTATCATTTGCATGATCTACTGGCAGAGCATTTATCCAGGGCTCTGTTTTAGGCCCTCAGCAGACTTCATCAGGCAGAGGTTTTGTATGTCAGTGTTATGCCTTAGCCATCAGCACTGCTGCGCAGCAGTGCTCCTTCTGCACTGTACTTTAGGCAGTCACTGGATAGCAAGGATAGAGATAGCGAAGGGAAAGCAGCCTGCTCTCCTCTAAATTGAATATTCTACCCATCTTTTGCAAACTGGGCCACTGCTTCCTTGAAAAATTCCTAGATCACATCTATATCCCCTCCCCGCTGTGTAAAATGATGAGAACTGAAATATTCCAGCTTTGACTTGAGCATGCCTAGTTATTTTGCCAGTGTTTCGTGTCGCAAACTGATTATTGTCATTTCAGAAAAAAAAAACACTCGACCTATTGCATACACAAATTTACCAGTTAGGAATCTGTGGACGGAACCCCTTAGTCCCCTACAGAATCTCAAGTGCTTTGGTTTGTTGGGCAGGATTTTCCCATGCTTCTCTTTTCAGTTTAAGGTTCCTAATGTCACTTCAAAGGTACTTTATTATTATTATTCTTCAAGCCTTTGAAAAAATGTGATTTTACAAACTTCTGTCTGCTTTGTTGTTTTGTTGGGGTGCTTTTTAGAAGAAGTCTGAGACATATGCATAAAAAAACGGCTTTGCAAGGATATAATTATACTTTTTTTTTGACATTTGAATTTGGGCTTCTGTGAATCTATTTGTCCCATATCTTCATAGGGTTTAGAGATCCCATGATTTCCTATATTGCCCTCAAAATGCTCCTTAAACTAGAGCTTTGCATTCAGAAAACTATAATCTCCTCTAATCAATATACTGCCATTGCATAAGCAGTAGGTCATTTGTGGCCTCTTTCTAGAACTTTTTAAGTAGAACCCTATAACAGTCTCCTGAACACTGACATGTTTCTGTTGATAAAACATGGGAGTCCAAATATATAGGTGTCAGGCTGAAAGGCAACAGTGAGACTAAATTATGGTCTTCTCATAGTTAAATACAGCATAACACTACTAGCTGTGCTTTTTCCCATCTGTTTTACAAGAAAGAATTAAAAAGGAAAGTATTCACTGTAGCTCCAGGTGCTTGCAATGCACCCACTTAACACAGATGGCAGAAGGCCTGCCTGTCAATGAGCAGAACTTCCTTTTCCAAGCAAACTAGAATTGCAGCTAAAATTGTATGGTTCTTGTTTTGCCTTTTTTTTTCTCCCCCCTTTTTTTTTTCTTTTTTCTCACACTCTGCCCACAAGAGATAGGACATTTTCTTTACTGTGTATTATTTATGAAGTGCAGACTTTTTCTGATGCATGATATAGATAAAAGGCAGTTCTGAAGGAGTTGTGCCTGTCTTCCACCTAAAAAATTCTCAAGGTTTAAATGCCTAACAGATGACACCAAATTCTTACAGGAAGTTCACTTGTGGGAAGCTACTTTACCCAAAATCTAGTTATAATCTAGGTGAACACAGAATTTTAGGTATGGAAAGGACCAATCAAATTGGTAAATCCAGCTTTTATTATTACAGAAAACCCCCCAACAATTCATATACTACCTTCATAAATTCCTACACTAATCAATCAAAGTGGATTGCTCTAGCATTTATGTGATATGATTTCTCTGAAGTGGTTCTTCTGCTCACTTTTCTGCCAAGCTGTTAATAGCCTTGAAACATTAATTAAGTATTACATAAAAACTCAAAAGGCCTACTCTGATTCCTTCCTAAGAATTCTGTTGCTCTGCTTTAGTATCACCCCATGGTTCTGAAGACTTTTCTGGTTCCTCTAATATTTTGTCAAGAAAAATGCAAAACTAAGGGCTGTTTTGTCTTCTTACCAGTGATGGTATTCTCTTTCTCGTGAACTGGATTACTGCATCCTTAGCTCATCTCTTAACAAAGGTCAGACTACCAAAATAAATTAAAGCAGAAATTACATGCTCTGAAAATCCACACAATGTTTGGAAATGCACGCTTGGTGTGGGAGACTACACAAACTTTTAATATCTCTTCATATGTATTCATGTGTATGCAGCAGACTATAAATTGCCTCATTGACTATATCTAAGGCATTTTTAAGGAGGTCTGGCCTGTTGTCCTGCTGATATAGCCTAAACTGCTGAAGATATTTTTGTTTCACAACACATATGTCATGGATCTCAGTCAGCGTGGCTGCACACTAACAGAGGGCATCTCTTCTGTCAGCTCTCAGGCTTCTTCTTGTCCAGTGTTCCTTTGATATATTGCTCAGGGAACACTAATCAGAAACATACAGTTTGCATAGAGGCTGCCAGATTACAAGAAGCCAATGTGTCTGGGTTTTGGATGATTGTATGTTTTGGTTTTTCTATCCTGTTATTGGCTACATAAATGCCAATATGGAGCATTTGGAGGCAGAGTAGAAGGTAAATTTGGAACTGCACCGAGTAGGATAAATTATTCTACTAAACTAAAATATACCCATGGCAGACTCTTTCCTTGGAAGCTAAAGAAGATATCAACTGATGTGATGAAGAAGTACTATCAGTGATAACTAATGATTGACGGATTATTTGGAGGAGATGGGGGATTGGTGTCATCTGCATAAATAACAAAGGATTGGAAGCTAAATACCTGTTCCAAACCAGATCATTAAAAGCAATTAGAAATACAAATTAAGGGAGAGACTGAAATTTGGATTAAAAACTCACTTAAATTATGCCATTTTAAAAAGTGAATAATTTAGTGGTTTGGGTTTCTTGTGTGGATTTTTTTTTCCTCAGCTAAGTCTCCAAAGAGCCCTCTACTACAGTACGGCATGTGGAAATCTTTTTCACACAGATTTTCAGGTGCATACAAAAACACTTATTATATCATAAAACATAGTTTTGTAAACCCTGGTGTGTGTCCTCTGCGAGGATAACGTTTGGACTATGAATTAAAAATGATCAGTGATCAGTAGCTTTGCACACTGTCTTCATATTTGTAACATACTGCTTGCTTGGCAGTGCATCTGCGACTGAAGGGAGACGCTTCTGCTTCTGCTTGAGGTCGTGTTCTGTCTGCATTATCAGTAGCTTTGTTACATTCAGCCAAACCCCTAGCTGAGGTCAGAGGTCCTCATTTCAACTAGGTCTGCTGCAGCCATGCTAATTAACTCTGGATGTGAGTCCAGCCCTTTTGGTGCGTAAGATCTAGATTCTTAGCATGTTTTTCCAATATTTGCTGAAAACTGAAAAAAGGGAATATCCTGTAATTAATCTGCACATAGGTTCAGTTTTCCTCTCTCTGACAAAGCTATTTACAGTTATGATCATTATGCACATTGGTAAATTATCCGGACTGTGCAGGATCAATGACTCTAAATATAACAGGAGAACAGAAGCAATTTATAGAATAAAAAAAAGGGAAGTGCTCAAGTTGGAATGTTTATTAACAGAACTGTAATTATCAGATTCAATATTAGAAACAATACCAGCTATCTTTTTTGAAAGCTACAGTTTATAGGTAGAAATGCCTAGAATTTTTTTTAAGATTTAGAAAGTTTCAATAATTAAAAATTATTTCCCCTCAGCCTTTCCCTTTTAAATGGAAACCTTTAAATGGAATAAAAAAGACAACATATTGCAAGATTTATTTCAAGCTAAAATATACACAGGATTAGTATTCTGAAAGCAAATTGGTTCATAATTGTCTGTGTGCCTTACCACAGGAAGGTATCTTTCTCACAAAAGTGTGATGTTCTTTATTCCTTTTACACAGGCATTCCATACAACCTCTGCTTAAATTAAAACCCCACGTTGTCTTTCTCATAGGCACCATTTTAATCCTTTGTTCTGTATTCATCCCTGATCTCTTGAAGCTAAGATATTGAAAAGGATAAATTTGGCTTGATAGCAGTATGTGTAACGATGCTACTGTAGGTTGCTAGGATACCATTTGGTGGTCAACTGTCTCTGGTGCAGCTGCTCTTAATAGTCAGACTGACTGACACATTTGCTTTTATCGCCTTTAATGCTTGGGCTGCAGAAAGTTTCCCTTCATCTATGAAATTTTTACTTTTGAGGGGAGGTAAACTTAGAGACAAAGACATGGCAGAGAGGGAGAGAGATGTTATTTTATTTTGTTTTAGTAACAAATGTGTTATCCTAATGAATTTAAAAAGAAACATATCAGTCTCTGCAAGTTTTATAACTTTTGGTACATGAGCTAACACAAGATCTACTTCAATGTCCATTACAGCAGCTGAGAATCTTTCACTGATTTATTATGACTCTGCTACCACTCCTTTTCTTTTTTCTTGTGGATTTTGAAGGCTAAAAGCAAAAGATGCAACAAGTTGAATTACATGCCTGTTGATTAAGTTGGTGGGGTCTAAAAGTTCATATGCTTTGTAGGATACATATGAAGGGAATGTGTAAGAAATTCACACTTGACTAACTCAAGAAAAAAAAAAGATTTTTTTCCACAAAAACAGGTAGTTGTTACTTTTGTTTTGATAGAATTGCTTATGAAACATTGAATTCTGTTCCCAGTTCCTGAGTGCTGACCACTTCTAGAAATTAGTCAGCTTTATTGAATCATAAAGTATGAGTATTTGCTACATTAAATTTAGATGACATTTCTCAAAACAAACAACAACAAAAAAAAAACCAAAAACTCAAAACAACAACAAAAAGAACAAACAACCACAAAAAAAAAAAAAAAAAAAAAAAAAAAAAAAAAAAACAAAACAAACAAAAAACCCCCTTCCCAGCTGGTAGCTTCCATTCCCCTCCTGATCTGATTTTGTTCCTGTTTTCAGTCACAAACTCTAGGTAATGTTCCTGTTTTCAGTCACAAACTCTTCTGTTATGGAAACACAAGGAAGGAACACTATACTGAGAGTAACAGGAGACTAAAACCTTGGTATTCGTATGTTTAAGATGTGAGGAACCTGATTACAATATGTATTTCTTCTTTTGGAAAAGAAAAGAATCCACCAACCCACCAAACCACACGATGTTCTCTACTAATTTAAATTGCTTTCCTAACTTAAGTCAATGGGAATTTTCAATGAATATTAGGCTGAGTGAAATCTGAAATTTCAGTCTTCGATACAAGATTTTAGAGTAAATATTTGCATGTTAAAAGTATTGCTCCCTGTATCTGTTGAGCATAGGGAAAATTAATCAAATTCACAGAACAACATTCTAACTGAAAAATGGTCTTTATGCAAAGTTGTCATTACTAAACCTCCTGAAAAGGTGGAAGACATCTTGACAGTATCTGTGGTAATGAATTTATGTACCTGACCATAGTCAATACAGAAGAAGGAATAGCTCTAGTGTGTGATTTAGCTGTAAAATGAGGCATTTAACTGTAAAATGAGATGCATTGCACATGTTTCTCCTGAAAGACTTTAAAAAGAGCCTGAGGTAATAGACAACTATATTTAGTTAGATTAATATTAATCTTAATCTTTCTTGTAGGTTAACTTCCTAAACTAGTGATATTTGCTTCTCTCTATATTCAGAGGAAACATAAAATTTCCTTCAGAGAAAAGTTCACCATGAGTATTTTAGGTGTCACAGAAAAGGATAAAACTCCCTCTAGAGATGCCTAGCTTTCATTTGACTGTAGTGGGAACCAGTAGTGCAGCCTAGACTAAGTACCAGACTTTCAGAAGCCTAAGGTGAGGGGAAAGGAGTACCAGCTCTAATGGGTATCTAATATTTTACAAAACAGCATATCCTGCAAAAGTAATGAGCCACGAGCAAATATTGGTAAATGTTACAGAGGACACATGTTATTTGCGATAGCAGATGGGCATCAGGTAACAGCTGATTAGGAAGTTACTCCCTAGTGTGTTCAAATATATCTGGACAGAAGGTGCACAAACAGTATTGTGGCACACATGTGAACTCAGTGAAAAATTCTGGCCATATGCAATGCTGCTGGCCAGTCTCTGGGATTCCTCTTCACATTCCTTTATGCCCAACACTGAATTCATGATTACTAACATCTGCAAATTATACTGACAGTGTATCATTGTTTTCTGGCAGCTCTGGCTGCCAGTGAAGGACTGTATACTTTGCTTAAGCCATGGAAAGTTTGATGTAGTTAGGTCAATGTGGTTTATTCTGAGAATTTGCAGGGTTCTTGGCTACTACTAATATAAATAATTCTGAAACCACCTCCAACAACAACAAAAAATCAAGCTCTAGCCAGGTACATTAAAATTTTAAGATTCTACAAAATCTGTGTTTTACAGATTTTGTAGAACCATTCAGATACTAGTAAACAGCACCAAAGAGTTTAAAAGCCAATCTTAGTACTACCAGTAATAAAGAAACCAAATGGTAACTATATTGTTCAAACTATGATACCTAGCTGTTCTGTGCAGCTGCTTTTTCTGTAGGATTTTCTATCCAGTTTCCAGGGGAGAGATCAAAAACAAGTTTTGGCGTCATAATCCAGTTGCTTTCAACATCACCAGCACAAAGGTAGCAGTAAATCTACCTTATTTGGGTACAAACTCCTGCTAGTGCTTCATCATTAGGAGGACATAAAGAAGGTAATTTGCATCAGTACACATATGTCTTCAATCTTTTAAGGTGCAATGAACCTCAGCACTAACAGGTAAAACAAGGAAGGCTCTCTTTTAAAAACACACAGATAACACCTTGGATCATAAGTTAATGCAATGAACACAGACCTAGGTCTTGTTGGGGAGTCTAAACACTCTAAGTTACAAGGATGCTCGGCAATTTTTCTTGGTATTTTTCTTCCTAAACTCTAAAATTGAGTTTAAATTGATGAATACTTCCATTAACAACAAGAGCAACAAGTGTGTGTCTTATCAAATTGACTCACAAGTGATTTTGGGCTTTGTGTATTTTTAACTAAAAACTGGTATGTTTTGAGGGTTTTTTTCATGAAAAATAAGATTTATCACCAAAATTTTCAAAATAAAAGAAGCATATTTTCCATTGAAAACAAGGGGGGGAGGGAAATCTGGGTGTCTGGTTTGACTCTTTACTTGCACTAAAGTAGAGCATTTTCACTCAACAGCACTGAGGAGGAGGTATTGCTGCAGTGTGAAGTTCTGTGGCTGCTAACTGCTGAGGTCATCTTCACTTTTGAGCTGAGACCATGGCTAGGGAACAAGGAAAAGAGGAAGTTCTTAAGAAATTCTCTGACCTGAATTTTCTGTAAAAGAGATTTATGTGTCTATTGCTACTTTTATTTGGTGAAACAAGATTTATACCAATGTCACTACAAAAACAGCTACATTATTGACTTCTGCTTTCAGTTGGACACTGATTATTGCAGCATAATAGAGATATATTTCTATTTTTTATATGGTCAGCAGTGTATGCTGTGAAGTACAGGCATGGTTACAATGACCTCAACACTGAAAAATATTCCTATAACCCAAAGTCATGTACTTCCTAAGGCAGAGGAGCCAAGAGCAGATCACATACAGAAGATATCTGTGTTCCTTAGACAGTTATTTATGAACTACTTTATTGTGGACTGAGAGTGGGATGAGCAGACAGCTGAGTCCTGAGAGACCTGCTGATGTTGGCTTAAACAGCCAGTGCTGGCTCATTTCCTCACTTCTGGTGCAGATCCAGAAGGCTTTCCACCAGGAGAGCTTGCCCACAGCCATTCACATCACAGTTTCTGCAACAGATCCACACTTGAACTGTTCAGATGCCACAGGTTTGCCCATCTGCTACTGTTAAACCTATGGCTGTCAGTCCCACACTAAAACACAGGAATGACTTTCTCCACCCTTGACATCTTGCTGAGCTGGATGTATCTGATAATGCAATATCTGCTTATAGCAAGGGAATATGGATTCTGGCGAAAGCAATGGAATGCTTCATGAATTTGTCTCTGCCTGTGCCTCATTATTCAGCTTTATATCACTGCTGATCTCTGGATTGCACTGCTACTGATGTTTATGTCCCAACCTGTCAAAACTAGCGTCAGTTGTCTGCTTCTGGTGTTGCATACTTGCCATTGGTTCCTCCATCCTGTGGATAAACAGCGTTTTTGTGATTCAGCTGTATTAACAGAAAAGGTTACCATTGCCAGTTTAGCCCTGCTGTTCCTTTTCCTTCTGCCTGACATTATTCTCCCCAGTAGATCCCCTTACACAAACACTGTTACAAAGACTCTGTAATTTGCATCAGTCAAAATTATCTGGACTATAGAAGATCTCGTATTTGCGTATTTTAAAGTAACAAAATTTCTTTTGATTAAAGTGTCTTCAGAATCAGCAACTGAGAGGAGGCAGCCTCTAACAAAAGTATGGTGATGGTCAGTTACAAGTGAGCTATGCACGGTAGCTTAGACACAAATTTTATGCAGAATTTCTGTCAATTGTTATCTTAAAAACAAGTCCTATGTGTGATCTCATGTCACCCAAAAGTTTTCCTTGCATATTCACCACAGATATCTCTCCACTGACACATATATTTAGGAAAATAATGAAAAAGTGCTGATTTAGACAGTGGCTTATTGTCTATAGAAGAACAATGCCACATTTTCTCAAAACTTCATTGTCCACCTTGGAATCCATTTCTGTTTAGCATTTGATACTTTTTTTTTTTTGGTGCCATATAAAGCCTGAATATGTTAATACATGGGTTGCAGCAATAACTAGATAGATTTGAATGCAGCCATCATGAACACAGGTACAATTCTACAGGAACAATATCTGATGATCTGTTTTGCTCACAGGAACAAATCCCTGTGTTACCTCTGCACCATGTTTACATTACATGAAAGGTTGGCTATTCGCAATTCTTTTTAAAATCTCTGCTTAAAATAATTTTGGCTGCAGAACTCACTTGGCAGTACCAAGGGATTTCTGTCTTCTTTCTGTCAGGAGTTACATGAATGGCACAGTTGACTCAGAAAGAAAACATAATTTGCTGTCTGTATAACACAACAAAAAAAACATTTTTTCCTTTTGGAAAGTTCTTTGTATAATACTAAGCCATAAAATGCTTCTCGAGCATTGATTTGTGGTACAGTTTGTATACTCGTACTTTTGGCTTCTCTCATCTTCATGAATCCAAAAATTTAGCTGTTAATCTCACACTGCTATTGTCAGTCATTATGCCAAGTCTTCCTGTATTTAACCAAATTAAAGAATATTCTCTTAGGCAAAAATAACATATACTTTTGGTTATTGCAGAAATTTCCATATAACACTGTGAGGTTGCTGATTTTTCTGCAATATCACATTAAGGATACATATATACTAAATGAATAAAATTACTTTTCAGCCAGATTTTAGACTTCTTTAGAATACCAGTCAGCTTTAGAAAGCATCAATAGAAACATTCCACGAGATCTTATTAATAATTGTCCAAGACTAATTTAGAGGTGCAAACAGCAATACAAAGGCCACTGAGAGCCAGCAGTTATTTGCACAGTAAAATGTGTGTGTGTGCTTATTGCTTAGTCCAAAAATAACTGGTTCATTACCTTTAAAGGTATCATTAACCTGATCATATTGTTAAAGTCAAATGTAAAAACAGATTATGTATTTTTGGTTTATATTAGCTGTGGATGTATACGTGCATGTTCACATTTAGCACCCTTGAAAATGCAATGTGACTTCACATTCTACAGGAACCAGAAGTTTTTAGATGTTGAACAATTACAGCAAACCTTGCACAGGAGAATAGGAACAATTTTGTTTTCTCTTTATTGGTAAATCTTAATATTCATTAAAAGTCAAATACCAATAGGAGGCTTAATTAGTCCTGTGAGAGGGATTTTGCCACTTTGTGATTTATATATTTTGCTCCTATGTGAACTAATGGTAAAACTATTCACTTAAAATGTTTGAGAAAATACTATGTATGTTAATAGATATTTAAACAGTATTTTTCTACCCTTCTCCATAACTATCAAATACCTCCAAATATTTACTCTTTTTGACGAGACACCAAGATGATAGCTGGAAAGAGCTTGCTGTAAGGATGTCTTTGAGTGTGAAAACCCAGGGCACTGGGAATATTTCTCTGTCTGCTCTGGGGTGCCTTGACTCCCAGAGGAGCACTGACTTTGACCCTCATTCATGGAGAAAGTTTCCTAGACTTCAAGATAGACTAGAATCCACAAAAGTGTGA
>JAYDZK010000001.1:58136499-58150842 GCA_034509185.1 Euphonia xanthogaster | reverse complement strand
CAGCCACAGAATGATCACACATATTTGAAGATTTTATTTTCTGCAAGTTTTGTATAAAAGCTGCTCTTAGCTAAGCCTGAAGTCTTAATCTTTTTTTTTTTCTTTTGTTTTTTTTTATAGTTTTGGGTTTTTTTTAATGCAAAGAGACCCATTTTGCAAGACTAGGAAATTTTTTTTTATTCTTTTTCCGCATATTTTCTCTCTTTTTCAGAAAAGAATACCAAAGTAATGTGTTTTCGACTAGGTGGAGAACTTCTTTATTTTTGTCTGCTCTTGAGTGTAATTCTTCACAGAAACTATGTGTGAGTGTAAAGTGATTTGGAATAGCCTAGTATCCTATGAAAATTCTAACTCAACATCCAAATGAAATCTTGTTGAAACCTTCCTATTCCCTCATGTTGTACATCTAAAATGCATGAAGGCAGTTTGACATTGAAATGCCACAGTACTCCCTTGTTTAGTGAAGTCGGCAACAGAGAAAATATTATGCCAGCTCTTTAAAGACAGGAGTGCTTCCCTCTCCACTTACACATGCAGTTCAAGTTGCAGCCACATAATTGGGTCTCAGAAATTGCCTCTCTTTCTTTTTCTTGAATCCCCATGCCCAAGTTAAGAACTACTATTAAAGGTCTCACTTTCATTCTCCAATTGCTTTTCTCTCTGAAAGCTTCACTGTGGATCCCTAGCAATTTGCTCCTTTTTATCTGTTGATTTTCAAGTGCATCAAGTCAAAGTCAGAGAGTACAGAGCTAACCTCTTTCTCAGGTTTTTCTTATGCATGGGGCTTAAGTATCTTATGGTATTTTAAAAATGCAATTCTTTATATTATATTTAGCAAAATGTTGTGTTATTACCAATTATACAGTCTTATACAATTATTATTTTTCAATCTATGTGCATATGATAAGATTCTCTCACTTGATATGTTATTGCTCACAGCACTGAAAAAACAGAGGAAAGCTGAACATATTTGGGGTTACAGTCTTTTTGGGTTCTCTGGATTCATCTCAGCTGCAGCTCTGCTCTTTTCAGCAAGGTAAACATGACTGACATCTGAGTTACAAAACAGATATACGGACAGAGAGATTAACCTCTTGCCTCATAAAGACTGAGCCTACAGTAGTTTTGAATGAATTCTTTTTCATCCACAGTTGTTGGTATCAATAGCTGTATTCATTGCACATGTGTGTGTTTGTGCTCTGTGGTGAAAATAAGTAAGAAAGTATTTTACATCACTCAAACAAGTAGGTTTTAGGGAAGAGGAGTATTTATCACTCTAAAAATCAGATACCAGAGAAAAGTAAAAAGTCTCTAAAAGCACCAATGGGTTTAATCTCTAAATAGTAATCTAGAAGTTAGGCATAGTTTTCTGAGCTGCCTCTATATTCATTGGAGAAAAATGAATGCTGCTAAATCTGAAATTTGTCTCAATTATCTCAATGATGTAATGGCTTTGTGAACTCATAGAATCACAGAATGTCAAGGCATTGCAATGGGCCTTAAAGATTGTCTAGTCTCACCCCACCCTGCCATGGCCAGGGACACCTACCTCTAGACCAAGCTGCTCAATGCCTTATCCAACCCAGCTTTGAATACTGCCAAAGTTGGAGAATACAGAACCTCCCTGGGCAACCTGTTTTCATTCCTCACCATCCTCACAATAAAAAGTTCTTCCAAAATATCTAACCCAAATTTCCTCTCTTTCAAGTTGTACCCATTACTCCTTGTCTTGTTGCTGCAGATGATAGAATATCACCTCAGTTCCTGAGGTAGTGTTCTTCTCCGGCCTTCCTGCAAGTTCCTTTGGAAGTCTCCATGCAACCCTCTTTTCTCCATGCTGAATAGCCCCAACTTCCTCAGCCTGTCTTCATAGAGGAGGTGGTCCAGTCCTCTTAACAATTTTGTGACCCTCCTCTAGACCCACTCCAACAATTCCATGTCCTTCTTTTGTTAGGGGCACTAGAGGTGGATGCAGCACTCCAGGTGGGATCCTACAAGAGCAGAGAGTAGAGGGGCAGAATCACCCCCTTTGACTTGGTGGCCATGCTGCTTTTGATGCAGCCCAGGATAAATTTGGCTTTCTGGGCTGCAAGTTCACATACCAAGTTTTTAATCAACCTTCACTCACTAGCATGCCTCTACTTTCTAATTCTTGTTTCCTAGACTGTATATGCCTAAGGTGAATTTTGTTTTACCCTGTTCTATAATTTCTGAGATCTCCCTTGTCTATCATCTTTACCTTTTGCTTTCCAGCACTACTGAACTTTACTGTACTTTACCATGAGTTGTGCTGTTTCTAGTTTAAAGCTCTCCTCATTAGTTTGAGACAGCCTTTTGCAAAGATTATCTTGGCTTGACTTTGTAAGGAACATCTCCTCTTCCAGTCCTCTGTCCTCAAAGCGGGTCTCATGGTTGTGAAAGCCAAATTCCTGTCAACATTACCAGCTGTACAACCAGATTGTCGACCTGCAGGTGTTGAAGTTAATACAATTGTATGACTTTGGTGTGACAGGACTCAAAATCAGCCAGGGTTTTGAGGGTAGAAATATTTAGATTTTCTTCAGTCCAAAGAAAGAATTAAATTCAAACAGAACTTCAATTTATTTTTAGTAGACTAAAACATAGAATATATAATACTGAATAAAGAAAACAGAATTTGCTTGAAGTAGTAAAATAAACCCTGCCAGAGAGATCTCCTGCCTACCAGAACTTTATTCCCTGTGCTGTTAAACTGTTAGAGAGGTATCTTACATGCTTTAGGTGAAGCAGAATAGGCAGATGTGCTGCCAGGGCCCTAGTAAAGTTTGAATTTAGCATGAGTCAGACACACTTCTCAACAGACAACATGCCTCCAGCCTACCAATTTTGGAAGCTGGAGAGTATAATAGTATGTTCAAGGGCCATTCCATGCCTAGGAAAGTTTAGGGAACTTTTTTTTTTTTTTTTGCCAGTTTAAATGTGGTAAGCATGATTAAGAAAAACAAAATAAAATGGGGGATGGGAAGGAGCATTAGAAACTATTTTTCTTCTGCAGGCCATGTCCTTTCAGACAGGTTCTGGCTTTTAGCCCAGCCACTGAAACTCAGAGTTTTCTAACTAAGAGAAACCATATTCACTTCTTTATCATTTTTAGGAAATTATTTTCTAGCTGTCATTTCTTCAAATCCATTTCATAACCCATGCACAAAATGTTAGCATTCAAATCTTTCTACATTTCTACATTCAAGAGTCTTTCAAGCCTTTTCTTTTTGGGCATGCTCTTTTATTCTCACCAAGATATTTCCACCCCTTTGGGTGGCTTTTTGCTTGTTTTTGTTTTGCTGTTTGATCTTATGCTGGTTTGTTTGGGTTTTGGTTTTGGTTTTCCTATTTTTTGAAAGGTTCCATGTGTCTCAATGACTTCTTAAAGTATAGTAATCCAAGAACTTATAAAACGTATTATACCTTTTCTTAAATAGGGCATTATGCCCAAGTTAATTGGCCGATTCTCAGCAGCATTAGTTAACTTGGGCAGGGCTCCATGGTGAGAAATATGTTTTCTTTGGTTCCAGAGCAACAGTGTTTGGGTCAACAAGCGCTCTGCACAATACTGTCCTCAGCAGGATAAAACCCTTCAGCCTACCATCAGAAATATGAGCTATTGCAACCATCTTGAAAAATTTGGCTGATTTTTGACTTCTAACCCAACTAAAACCAGGTGACTTCTGCTGCATTTTCCTTTAGGCATGGCATTTCCCAATCTAATTCTATTAATCACTTTAGAAACCAGTTTGTGTGAAAGCTGAAGTATGAAATGTGCTGGCAGGGCATTGCAGCAGGTGCATAGCCACCATTCTCTATCATGTATAACTTTGCAGAGATTAGTAACTAGCGAAAGCCTTTGTTAAAATGATTATCTGTAATCCTGGACAGGGGGTAGTAGGCCAAAATTTTTCTCTCTGTTGAAGAAGAATCTTGTTAGAAACTAATCCAAATTATTGATGGGTCATTTGAGGCTCATTCCCATAACTCCAGGCCTGGATTTTTGTGACAGATGGATGAGTTGACATTCTTGATATGAGTAGTGCTCCCTGCAAATACATAGAATGCATACATGGTGTTTTGCCTCTCTGAAGTCTTGAACGTCTGTTTGGATGGCATTTTGCCTACTCACAAGCCAGTACAAAAGTCAAGCAATGGTAGGTTTATGCGGACAGTTGGCATTACCCTGAAAATGTCACTTTTTTTCCAGGAATTCCTCATTCTGTGCCAGTATTACATATTGGCACCACACGCCCCTTTACACCTAATTACACGAGTTGACACTTACATGACAGAACAGAAGTGGTTGATCCGTGGAGCCAAGGAAAGGTTGAAATCTACGGTTGCCCTTGCAAATACAGGTAATATGTTTTCAGATTTGTTGAAATGTCAGTATAGAGGAGGAGTCATGACTCTTTCTCTCTCTCATGTTTAAGTAATTTTCCTAAAAGTTAACAATTGTCATTGTCTCATGTTTTGGCACAGATTAATGTCTGATAAGACCTTCTACTAAGAAATCTATGTTATTCATGCACTAAACTTTTAAGGGGAAAAATCAGAAAGGTAATTTTTCTGTTTCCTGTAAAACCAGGATAAGGAATAGTTTTCTGTAGTAAAATCCATCTGAAATAAAAGGTGAAGGTAATACAGCTAAATGTAGCACACAGATACCTGTTTTGAGACTTCTGTAGTCACATTCATTCTTTTCTAGTGCTATTCTCTATTTTGTCTATGTATAGTGCAATAGAGAAAAAGAAGCGTGTTTAAAAACAATCCTGTACTGTTACCACTACACTTGTTTGTACAGTAGCAGGTCAGCAACATTAGCATGCCCTTTTCTCCCTCTTTTTCTTACTAATCTCTTCTTTCCTCTTCTCTTTACGATGTTGACAATGTCTGCTATTTGCAGTGGAAGATTATGGCTGAAGACAATGATCCAGTCAAACCGGATAATTTTGCAGGGAAACGACCAAAAATCCCAACCAACCACCCAGCCAACCAAACAAAATGGATAGCTTGTATCTACTGCTCACCAATTCAAAAGAGAGCAATTCATGTGGATGCTCATACCCTCATCGCTTCAGCTAATTCTAATTCTGCTGTGAAGATGTAGCCATACTTAATCTACTTTAAATAATGATGATGACATTAATATAGCAACAAATACAAATAAAGGCAATTATCTTCATGATCCAGTTGCTTAAAATTGTTCTCTTTCAATTTTGCTTATCCCTTCCACTCCTCTCAAAGTCATCAAAGGAAAGTAAACAGGAAAGAGAAACGTGTCTTACCTTTTCCCTTTTCCTAGTTTGTGGCATGGATTTACTACCCAGAGGAATAGAACAACATCCTACAAAGTAGTAGCACGGCAAATGAATAATCTTAGTTCACACAACCCCTCCCAAAAACTTACTTTTATGTCTGGGTATTCTCTCTAAAAGGGATGGAAACAAGCAAGCATTTAATATGGGTAGCAAGCAGTGACAATATGACTGTCTTAGAGGTCTATTGAAAAGTCAATATATAAGTTATAAAGAGCTTGCCTGCTACAGCTACAATTGTTTAAGAAGGAATTACTCCTCATCTACTAAACACCTCGCATATCATTCTCATATGTGAAGCAATCTTCAAGACTTTAATTTATTCTAACTGCAGGCATCAGCTTGTATGCTCTAATGATTGTTTAATCTAAACTAGTAGCTCAAACTTTATTGATAGTTGATGAAGAGATTGAAATATTTACAGGCGATGATTCAGATGGAAAGAATCACCTTCTAGAGGTGTTCTCCTTCTCTTCTCTATCTGTATAGGAGTCCTGTGATTTTTTGATTTTGCACTGTAGTGGAATTAGATGGCATGTAAGTTTCTGGGTTCATTCTTAGTTCAGTTCAGTAAAAGTAAATTAAGTTTGCCGAAATTACTTGCATTGCTTCCTTAAAACAATCTGGTTTATTTGGCCTGAAATGGGCCAGCAGTATTCATGAATCCAGTTATCACATCTCAAGTGAGGAGTGATAACTAACAGCTATGGAACTGTCATCTACTGAATAGCTCCAGCTGTTCTGTAAGACAGCATCTGGCTATATCCCAAATTAACAAAAAAAAAAGGTATGAAAAAAAGTCAAGAAATATTCTAAGGTATTCTCTTAGCTATTTTTGGGCATTTTTTTGTTTTATATAATATGTGCAATGTAAAAAGGTGTTACTTTTCTAAGATGTTTAATATTTAGTAGTTTAGTTTAAAGGTCTAAGAAAACACAATTAAATATGTATGATTTTGTGTAACTGACTTTTAAAACCTCATGTATCTTGGTAAGTGAGGATAGATTACTTCTTATGCTTAAAATATTTTCTTTGCAATATATTTCTTTGCAATCATTTATTTTAAAATAACATTATTAATTTCTCCACTAATATCTTTTGCCTAAGGATTCTGTAAAAGTAACTAAAAAATGATGGGAAACACCTTAAAAGGCCATGCTAATATTTGCTCAGATAGGTATGCGTGAAGTATCTGGAGACTGTCATCTTTTGTGAGAAATATAATTGCTAGAAAGTAACTCTCTAAACTGAAGATTTAAAGAAATCTAAAGATGAAAAGGAAAAATGCTGTTTTATGGGAGAAATATAAGTAGTATATCTTTTAAACAGCATAGGAGGCCAGATCAGACTGTATAGGTTGGGAAAAAATGGTGTCAGAAAGCAGACTGATGAAATATAAGCTGCATATAGCAGTGGTTCCTGTGGCTCCTCTGTGGTTCCTATGAACTTCTAGGGAGTACAGTGGTGTTTCTGTTCAAGGCAATAAGTACAAGAAATGAGTAGTATGCTTATCTCTGTGTCCTGCATTCATTGTTCAGCTCTGAGGGCCCCAACATAAGAAGGCGACTGTACAGCAGCCTTCCAGTACCTAAAGAGGGCCCATAAGAGAGCAGGAGAGGGACTTTTTGCAAGGGCAGTACTTACAGGGCAAGAGAAAATGGCTTTAAACTTAAAATGAATAGATTTAGATTGCATATGAGGAAGTAACTCTTCACTGTGAGGGTGGTGAGGCACTGAAACCGGTTGCACAGAGAAGTTTGAAATGCCTCATACCTGGAAGTCATCAAGGTCAGTTTGAAAGGACCTTTGAGCAGCCTGGGCTAGTGTAAGGTGTTCCCTGCCTATGGCAGGGAAATTGGAACTAGATGAACTTTAAAGTCTGTTCCAACCCAAACCATTTTATGATGCTACAATTTTATGAAAGTATAAAAACACCCATTTCCAAGCCAGAGAATCACAGCTTATAAGAAGTGTTATCCTTCCTTGTTACAACAGTGTTTCCAGTGCATATCCTGCTCTTCTGCCCCCCTTAGAGCATCAAGCTGGCTTTTTTTTTTTTTAACAAATCTCAGTTGGAAAAATGTTCCTCTTGTGACCTCACATTTGGCATCACAAGTGTCCTAGAAAATTTCTAAAGTGAAGCAAGTGAGCTACTGCAAGGTCTAGAGAGGAGTGAAATGAATGATATTTTGAGGGGCAAGCTTTTTTAAAAAAAAAAAGTCTAAAGGTGACAAAAGCTTCTGGGCCAGAATTAAAGAGTGTGCTTTGAGAAGTCCAGATGCATTTTTCTAGGATTTACAATTGATCAATAGTGGGTTGAGAGAAGAGAAAAAAATATTCAAAGCCACTGAAATACCATCACCTACATATTCATTAGAAAACTTGCTGCTTCTTGGTATGATAATATATTGAAGCAATTCATATCTAACCTTTCCCCAAAACAGGCCATGCTCTTTAAAACCTAAAGCTAGAAAAATTGTACTGCTTCACTCTTTCCCTCTGAGACTTATGCTGAATCTATATGGGAAGCTAATCTGTTTCGCCTTGATAATTATCTCCAGTTCTGGTGACACTGCTTAAATATACTGCAAAACATCACAGTGTTTTGAAGATATCCAATATTTATAAAAACTAATAAAAAGGCATGTTTTTTTCATTTGAAGAAGAACAGAATATTAGATAAATTTCCACACACTATCAACACACTATCAAGAACTACCAACAACAGATTTCCCACTAGCATTTTTGCTTTTTGGGTTCATGATGTCAGTTTGTCGGAGAACCACCAGAGGTTTGGAAGGCTGATGAGACTTCAAAATGCACCCATCAATTCCTTAACACATGTATAAGCTTTAGAAACATGGAAAGAAAATATTAGCCACCAGATCAAAGTTTCATGAAACAACACTAATTTTCCTCAGTTTAAAATTTCTTTCCGCTCTTACCAGATGTTCTTTCCAGGTTTCATGAAGGAAAGTGAAGACATCTAAGTTTTAAAGTTATCTTCACATCTCAAAATTTGTAACTGACCATTTACTACCTATTGAAACTTTCCCAGGGCATTTGTGGGTCACAGAGGCATTCCTTGGGTCTGGAACCTCTGTGGGTGTCTCAAAAGTAGTTCTTCCTTTATATGTAAGTTTGATGTAGTCACATTGAAATGCTGGAACCAAAATATTATTTCTCTCCTGCCTGTTTAATGAGTTGATCAGCTAAGTATGGAAACAGGTAGCTGCCTTCAACTGACTGAAGTTTTCTGTTGTCAGCATAATAATTTAGTTAGTGTTAGTTTTTTGGTTTTTTTTTTCCGATTGTGATTAAGATGTTTAAATTTTATGTATATTGCTTATCTGATCCAGCTTTCAGAATGTGATTAATTACCTTTTTACATTTATCTTAGAGCAAGAAACTGGGACAATGGTCCAGCCTTACATCCAGCATTATTTTTCTCAATCTTATTTTTGGGAAACAACATATTAATCAAGGTCTAAATCAACTGCTCTGATATCTGCTTTTTGCTACAGATAGGTCCTTTTCTCTAATACTGCCTTCTAACACCTAACACATGAGGATCTTAAAGACAATAATAATGTCAGGTGCTACTCTATGTTCCTATTTCTAATTACTTATATATCCTCTGCAATCATAATTGTAGCTTCTACTCAGAATTCTAATTTTTAGTCTAGGTTGAAACAAAAGTGTCATATAAGAATTTCTGGCTTCAAACAATTTGGCAAGTTCATTTTGACTGTGCCTTTCCTGGACATTATGCTTTGCTGAAGGAAGGGTATCTTTTCCCATAATCATATTAGCTATAGGAAGTATCTTTATAACTGCAAGAATCTAAATTTCCTCACACCCATTCACTAGAAGTTTATAAATATTTACCAAAATTAAGTCTATTACCTTATAATAAGACAGATTTTATAAATACATTTCCATTCCTCTCTCAGTACAACATAAAAATATAATTTAGCATAAGAAATAGCCATTAATATGCAAAACTCACAGCTTCTGTATGAGACGGATTTTTCTGTCGTTTATACTACCTGGCTGCTGATGAGCAGTAACCTATACAATTTTTCCAGTATATGATTTCTTCCTTTCAGCACAGCTTGTTATCCACAGACCAAAGCTCGTTGCTATCACGAGTTCAGAGTTACTTGGCTTTTCCAGTGTCAGTGGCCTCAAGCATGGGAATGGATACTGGACAGTTCTCTTAGTTGTCAATTGTATTACTAGCTTCTAATTTCTTTCTGGCTTCCACACGGCTGGGAAATTGGCTCTTCAGCACCCTTTGCCTCCACTTCATTTGCAAATGTCATCTGACTTAAGCTAGTTTAGGCATGGAAAATGGTTGAGCCACAGCATGTAGGACTCCACAGGCTAGTTTCTTTTTATTTCCTTCTCCCTGAGAAGCTTGTTTACAGCTAGTCAGTGTATGGCTTTATTGTGTCTCAGCATAGAAATACTATTTGGTTTTATCCTTTAAAAACACAAGGAGACTAAGGACTAGGGAATTAGTGCTACCATAAAGTAGAGAATGAGAATGAAAATATAACTTTGATGATACTACTGTTTACCTTATTTCCGTAAATTTAGAAGGGTAAATTCCTTGTTAGAAGAAAACAACTCTTAGTGTCTCTCTGTTGCTTTTATATCATGTGTGACTTGCCTTCAGGGGACAGAGTGAAATGTAACTTTATTTACTTTGTCTTAGGGAAAAATAGAGACCTGATTAAAGAGGAGTAAAAGAAGAAAAGTCTCTGTGGGCTCTGTTCTGCAACATAAGATCTCAGTGGTTGCTGGAATCACATACTCTTTGTGTCCCTCACGCTGTTAGTTATATATCTTCTTATTTAGACCCAGGAGCGCAGTTTAAAATCCAAGGAGCTTAGAAATGTTGCCTTGAAGCTGTTCCCTCAACAATGATGCAAGGAAAATGAACTTGCTTACTCCATTTATTGCAAACCATATTCTGAAGTCTTCATTTACATCTGGCAATCATATAATTGAGCTAATTTCTGTGAATGTTTATTGTTTAGTCCCACATTCAGAGCTGGTGAGAGACAGCATTTGAAATATATCAGATACTCAACAGCCATAAAATATTCCACTGAAAAAAAAATCTTAGTCCATGCCAAACGTTTTGACATTCAGCTACTAGTTGCAACTCAGACTGATTCAAGCACATAGAAAGGACAATAAAGCACAAGTTATTTCTATTTCACACAGAAAACATCTGCTTTTTACAATAAAAATAATAATGTGGAAGAGCATGCTAATTTTGCCCTGTTGTTATCACATTATATACCTAGGGAAGGATACTTGTGAAATGGGATGTCTGAATATTCATATTGTTATATATTGCAGCTGGAAGTATCAATAAATGGCATAGGTCCTTCCCCGGGAACTGGAGTCTCATCTGTGGCTACAAAAACCTTAGATTTATGTGTTAAAATTTTCTAGTTGCTTAACAAAGGGGATGGGAAAAAAAAAAAGAAAATAGTTTATCTACAATTTGTATTTTCTTGATATGTTGGCTAATGAGGCTAATTTAATTCAAGGATGAAAAACATGTGATCTCAAAGAGAATTTTAATGAAACAGTAGTAGAAAAATCTGTCTTTTTAAGAAAAGTTCTTCATAAATACCTTTGATTCTTTTTGAAGAAATATATTGTTCTCTTTAAGCTGCTAGAGAATCTAATAAATTTCTAATATTATAGAATTTAACTTTAAAAGGAAAAAAAATGACCTATTTTAGTACTATTTTTTAAACTTGGAAATCACCAGGGTAAAAATGGGTGCAAAGCTGCTAATACATACATATAAAGTTTATTCCTATATTTTTCTTCCAAATTTTGAAATCTAGTTTGTCTACAAGACAGATGGTAGAAAATATTCTCTTTCTTCTGTTTGCCTACAAGACAGATGATAGAAAATATTCTATTTCTTCAAATGTCTCCAGACTTCAAGGGGGAAAAGTGGTAGGAAACCCCAAGAAGTCATATTAAATGACAGAAGTATACTAATATGATAAACTCCACTGCTAACCTCCATGTCCATACCAATTCTATTTCTAGGACAAGAAAACAATAGCATTGTTCCTCTGATAATGATCAGGTAACCAGATCTAGTCTGATATTCAAATTACTGATACTAGAAGGATGATTTTTATCTTTTTATCCTTTAATACTTTTTAGATTTCTTTGCACATAATAAGAATTTACATGTTTTAGAAAAGTTTCATTTTAGTTTAAGGACCTGAGGAAGAGCAATTGACTCATCAGGGACTGTAATAATTGATTTTGCACTAATAAGGTCAGAATACAAGATGCCATTGAACCAGCTTTCTTGTTCACTCATGTTAGTCATCAGCCTAGTAATGATAATAGCAATAGAAAAATCTGATGGATATTAATAGTAATAATGATGGTAAAATCATTAAGTGGATATGGCTCCAAAGTCAGCATCAGGATGTGAATCCTGCACTCAAGAAACCTCCTATACAAAGGTGCTATAAACTAGTGGCTGTACACAAAACCTATTACCATGAAGAACCACATAACCACGAAGCGGAATGATTGTATTTGACTTTCAGGCTTCTGTACCAAATGAATGCAATGCTAAGGGGTAAAACAACATTTGTGACTCAGCGCCAGCCCTGTTCATGGGTACAATACTTAAATCCCACTGAAATGGTTTTCTTCCACAATATAGAATCTATCAACAGCAAATGAGTGGAAACTAAATTTTCTAGTATCTGGCTCTTTTATGCAGTATTTTCAATGTGTTCATGAGTCAGAATGATTTAGCCACTCAGAATGACAGCAGTTTACATGCTATTAGGAAAGAAGTAGATGATTGTAGCAAGCTGCAAAGCATCCAGCATATTACTTCTATCTCTATTTACTCTTACATGTCAGGTATTTCAGCGATTAGATTGTTCAATTTCAAGAAAGCATCTGAAAATCCCAAGACATGTTCTGTGAAAATTTTCATGAGTTAAAGCTTGTGGGTAGTTTGTTGCTTAGCAAGAAACTTATATAACTGCAGTCCATATCTCCAATAATCTGTTATTATAATTAGCTCCAAAATATTAATTAACTTTATCTTCATCCCATTTTTATTTTACTATAAGAATATTGGCTTAGTAATATACCACTTTAAAAAGTAGAAACATTACTTATTTTCAAAAAAGACTTATGAAATACATATGCAGTGGAGAAACTAGTCATTTTTTAGGAGAAAAATTCATAATCAAATTAAATTCATTCATCATTCACAAATACTTAATGTCTACTTAAGTTTAAAAAATAGAAGGAAAAGATGAAATCCATTTTCAGTGTGTGAGGTAATTTGCTGCATTTAAACAGAGCAAGGCAGGCATGGTAACAGAGAGATAAAGAGCACTAACTGTGTAATTTAAAAGTATATTTAGAAATTGCACATAATAAGATAAAATTTCTTTATGCTTTGTTTTGTTGTTGTTTTTTTTGGGTTTTTTTTTTGTTTGGTTTTTTTTTTTTTTTTTTTTTTTTGTTTTTTTTTTTTTTTTTGTTTTTTTAATTGGAAAATTGCAAAACATTGTGAAATGGAGCCAGGGCAGGCCCTTAAAGGACAATTATTTTGGCTTCCTATTTTTTGCAAGCCAATCTGCCAGATCTGAATCTCCTCCATTATCTAGTTTGGGGGGTTTCTTTCGACTAAACTTCACATGCCCTGCTATTTCTAATATGTGCTCCCTAGCACCAGAAGTGACTTGGTACAATACTTCTTGCCATGGGCACAAGCATGCTTATCTGAGATGACCAAATACAGGTACATTTGTAAGTTGTCTGTTACATACCCCTGTAGCAAACTCTATGTTGCCGTTGAATGGGTGATTGGATTTGGCCCTAAAATAGGTTTGGCACTGGGATCCCTCAGCAAGTTTGCTGACAACAGCAATCTGTGTGGTAAGGTCAACAAGCTGGAGGGCAGGGATACCAGAGGGGACCTTGACAAGCTTGAGAGGCCGGTATGTGCACACATCAAGAAGCAAGGCCAAGTACAAGGTCCTGCATCTGGAGTTGGAGCAATCCCAAGTACAAGTACAGGCTGGGTGGAGAATGGATTGAGACCAGCCCTGGGGAGAAAGATTTGGGAGTGTTCATGA
The DNA here is from genome assembly GCA_034509185.1 of Euphonia xanthogaster. Lineage (NCBI taxonomy): Eukaryota > Metazoa > Chordata > Aves > Passeriformes > Fringillidae > Euphonia > Euphonia xanthogaster. The sequence continues at coordinate 58,137,340 of JAYDZK010000001.1, read as the reverse complement.
TCAAGAAGGTCAACATGACCCAACTCCAGAGAGCCACCCACATCCTCAGCTGCCTTCAAAGCAGTATAGCCAGTAGGTCAAGGGAGGTGATTCTGCCTCTCTACTCTCCATGTCAGACCCCACCCAGAGTGCTGCATTCAACTCTGGTCTTCAACATAACAAGGACATGGACCTGTTGGAATGGGTACAGACTAGAGTCACTAAGTTGATCACTGGACTGGAGCATCTCTCCTGTGAAGACAAGGCTGAGAGTTGGAGCTGTTCAGCCTGGTGAAGACAAGGCTTCAGGGAGACCTAACAGTACCTTCCAGTACCTAAAAAAGACCAGAAGAAAGCTCGAGTGGGACTTTTCACAAGGACAGGTGGTGATAAGACAGGGGTGAATGGCCTTAAGCTGAAGGAGAATAGGTTTAGGTTAGATATTAGAAAGAAATTCTCTACTATAAAGGTGGTGAAGCACTGACATACGTTGCTAAGAGAGGTTTTGGACTCTCCATACCTGGAGTAGGCTGGATGGGGCTCTGAGCAGTGTGGTCAAGTGGAAAGCTCCCTACCCATGGCAGGGGGATTGGAAAGAGATGATATTAAACAACAACAACTATTATATTATTCTATGATTTCTGACCATATCTTCCAAGGCTTTAGCACATATCAGCTTGAGAGCATTATTCAAAAGAGTCAGACTTCTGTGCAAATGTTCTTCTATCCTGCTACCCCCATCTTCTCACTTTCATTTCTATCCTTTTCTGTTACATCAACTGAACGTGGATCAACCGTTCCCAAATATTGCTTTACTGTTATCATAGCAGGATAGATTAGGGAAGGCAGCAAAGGTTATTTT
>JAYDZK010000001.1:58114199-58136399 GCA_034509185.1 Euphonia xanthogaster | reverse complement strand
TTTTTTTTTTTTTTTTTTTTTTTTTTTTTTTTTTTTTTTTTTTTTTTTTTTTTGGTTTTGTTTTGTTTTTTTTTTCCCCTCAGTTTCAGCATTAGTGATGTGTGGAATACATTTCTTTTTCTTGTGCATGATATTTTTTTCTTATTGTTAAAATCCATTGTTAGATATTCCTATTATGGAAATAAAAACACCTGAATGGGGAACTTTTGACCAAAGAAATACGTAAAACTTTAATTTCCACCTGAATTGGATTGGAACTCATGATAGCAACTGTAGGCATTCTCTTTCATGGAATAAGAATGTCATGTCAATAAAGGCTGAGAGTTATGTAGGAAAATGAAATTAAATATAATATGTGTCTAATTTTAGCTTTGTTACATAGCACATGAAATACAGTGGCCTGATGCATCTATCTGAAAAAATCAGACTACAGAAAAATAACCAACACTGTCCATTCTAGGTATATTTCTGGAGAGCAAAACAAATCCAGAGAGAGTTTAAGGCCACCTGAAGATGAAACTTCACAACTTCTATAAGTGGGCCATCCAAAACTGATTATTTTGGTGTCATTTACAAAAGGAAAGTATATCTGTTCTACAACTGGACAAGGTCATACCTTGTTGTGATGGATCTATGACCAGCTGTTTCAGACTCAAGAAGCTGTTCTTTTCAGGACTGCAGAAGTCAGGCTCAAGTTTTGCTAAAACCTTGGTAGATGAATACGTACACAATTTAGTAAAGGACAAAAAAACCTTGATAATTTTGCAACCTTACAAAGGTAATATTTGTGAAGTTCCTATATATATAACAGCTCCTACAAAGACAGTCCTCACTAAGTATTATATGATTTCAAAGAGATTTCATTTTTTATCTGCTGCATGAATGTTCTATCCTTTGTATCCTATAGCAAGTGAATAATTGCTCATTAATAACAGGCTAGAAGAACAAAATGTAACTGAGAAGTCCTCTTGTTATGCAGTGTCTAAAAATTACATTTAACATAGAAAATGTTCTGCTGGCAGCTAAAAAGAGGCATAATCTCTAAGTGCCTGAAAGCTCTTATCATGAAAGAACACCAGGTGAGTACTGTACAAGCCGGAAAAAAAGATGGACCCTGACAATAAAACTTCAAGTACAGATTTAAGCTGAGAAGCACCAACAACAAATCTTAAGGACAAAACAAAAAGAAATAAAGAGCTGATAAGTGTTCTTGTGAAGGGTCTTGAGAAAGAGGCCTTGATACAACAGGAAATATCTTAGAGTTAGTCACAAGGGTATACCCTTTCAACCAAAAGATATGAACAGCACAGCAGCTGGTATTAAGGAAAGCTTCATGTAAGTAGACCTAACCATCTTTAAATGTACTATTTAGAGACATAATTAAAATATAGAATTCAGAAGACTGCTATATAAGCAGTTAAAACACATATGTGGGCTAAAGAAATTATAATCAGCATTACCTCTTTTTCAAGCTTTAGCTATTTTAGCTATTTTAGGACAGCATAAGCTAAAGCTAGTAGAAAACTTATATGAATGAAACATCATAGTAGCACCATTGCAATGTACTGATGTTAAGTTTTTATGGCATCAACATAAACCAAGTGAATCCAGATGAATTACCAATTGAAATTACTGAAAATAAGCCTAAAAACAAGAGAGATACAAGGTTAAATAATTAGAAATTATTCTGATTTTAACCAGAAAGAGGCTAAGAGACTTATCGGATAACAAAACATAAAGTCAGATTTCTGTTATAACAAAGATCTAAACTCATTATTTTGAGATTCCTATAGTCTTCATTCTGAAAACAAACTCTAGGATTGCATATGTAAATTACCTATGCTGTATTTTTTTTCATGTCTTCCACAAACTTACTAGTAAATAGTTGCCCATGATGGTAATTTGAGGGGATTTTTTCTTTTTGTCTGTTTTCCAGCCTATAAATAGTTTATTTCTGTTTGGAACAAACAAAAATGTTGTTATATTCCAAAAAGGTTCTTCTTGGACTGTAATGACTGATTTCTCAATCTAATTTCAGAATTTAAGATACTTTTGAGCTACTTTCCCATATTGGAACCTAAATTGGAAGTTAAACTAAGGTGTAAGAATGAAAATAAATTTTTCAATTAGTAATATAGATTGAAACTAGAAAATGGACAATTAACTTGATGGGGGATAAATACAGTATTTATAGAGTTATGGAAAATTCACATCTGAAACAATACTCATCAGAAAACTCAGCACAATGCTGTAAACTTTGTGAACAAGTGAAGAAGGCAATTTTCAACAGATTGGAGTTTGAAACTGATGTAAATTTTTAACCTGTGTATGGTTTATTTATCTGATTTTGGGGCAGAGGTTGTATTCATATCAGTTCTGATCTGGGAGTCCTGTTATTCTAGTGTTGTTGCATGTTAGGTACTGAAATTTCCAATGAGATGCTAACAGGGTGCTTTTTTGGCTTATATAAATCTTAACCATATGTGAACATAATAGAGAAAGTGGGTAGACTCTACATATGGAAAATATTGGCATTTCATATACCTCACATATACCTACGCAATGAATTTTGCCACATGAAAATTCAACACAGTAGCAAGCATGGGGTTCGCATTTTGCAACAAAAAATCTGTTTCTGCTAAGATAATTTCAATTAAAAATATAATCCTTAAGACTCATGAAGCTGTGACATATAAGACTAATTGCAGCTAAGATGAGATTCAGGCAGGTAAGTTCTCAAAAGAAGCATAAACTAAGACACATATATAAGCACATCTGTTCTCCTTCACTGGTATACATAACAACAACAATCTTAATTTACAGGACAATTTTCTGACAGAGATATTTCCTTCTTTAATTGCAGACACAGTTGCTATCAATAGAAGGGAAAGAAGGAGAGGAACAAAGTGAGTTTAATGAGCATCACCTAGAGTTTTGGTAGTACTCTCCATTGAGGTTTGTCTCTGCCCAACTAGCTTAGATTAGAACTTCTGATGATATAACTAAGATTTCCTATACTAATTCCTCATTTCACAACATTAAAATTACAGAAAAATGTGCATAATAGAGGAAGATCCTGAATGGATTTTTAGGCTCATTGCAGACCCATTTTTATACACCAATTCCAGAGATTCATTAGCAATAATGATTAATACATTGGATAACCATATTTCTACTTCAAACTATTATAACCATAGAAAGGTTAAATTTTATATCATTAAGACTTTTTGAAGACATTCACATTTTTAATCTGGATGTAAATTTATCTGTTATCTCCCAAGTGGGATTTACTGTACTTAACTTGGCTTCTACTCTGTCGGTATCCACCCTAGAGGTAGTTAGTGAGGTTACGTTTGTAATCGCTACAGAGAAGCAGATTCCTCTAATGCAATTCACTCCATCCTACGACAAAAAATTGTGCCTCTTTCTCTTTGTTAAAGGTCTTCAGGTAGCTAAGATGCAGAATATGTGAAAATGGTATATAATTTTCATATGCTTTATATATACTTTTTTATATGAACATGCCCAGGCTACAGTGGAAGATTGGACTTATTGTGTTTCTTGCAGTCTGTGCAGCTGAAATCCTGAATTTATTGCTGACAGATGGGAAACTGTACTAAAAATTAATTTTTTTCTCTGACAGAAATGTGATATTTGCTTCATCTATTTGATATTAAAGAAATAATTTAAATGTTCAGATAATATTTAAAATGTTACAATAAATGTCAGCTTAAATGTCTTAAAATTAGAGTATTTCCTTGATGCTAGTGACCCTAAGAACCTTAATGATTGAATGAGAATCAGGTACCCGATTCCAAAAAAACATGTGCTCATATTTGTATATGTCAACCTTTAACCAACTGATTTGTTCAATATTATTTATAGTACCTGATAATAAACAGCATAAATAAACAGTAACTATATATCCATGGAGGAGAGAAAGAAGAAGGGAAATAAATACTTATAAAATGTTTTAAGTAAAATGAAATAACATTCTTGCAGGTCTGAGTGCATTTTCATCATGGTATTTATTTATTTGAAGGTTAATGCATAAATATACAAAGCTAAGAAGATTTAGGCATCCTGAGTATGCTTAAAGAAAATAAGCCAAAAGAAACAGTAAGTTTAATATAGGAGGTGAAAGTGTTTTGAAATACAGGAATCAAATTCTCCTTGCTTGGAGCAATGCAGATCTCTTTTCCTTTGGTTTATATGGGCACTAGTTGGAATCTAACTTAGAGTGAGGAGTATACACCTTAAAAGTAATCTTTAAAGGTATTTTATGAAATACTGCTTGTTTTCTGCTTTAAAGGTTACTAATGAGGTATTATTTTCCATTATGATGAAACATAATGCTCATCTGTATTATGACTTTTCCAATTTTATTGCATAGATCCAGAATGATCTGTACATTTATATATAACTTATTTGTATTCTGAAAAAAAAAGCAAGGCTGAGAAAATGTGCAACTACTTACTGTAATTTTATCAAATTTTTCTTTTTTTTTTTTTTTTTTGCCTTTTAAGGGACAAATCAATATTGAAGAAATAGGACTAACACAGCACATACATTTTTTACACCTTGAACTGCTACAGTAATCTACAAAAATATTTATTCCAAACTTAGGTTGTGGAAGTGCAAACACCTGTGAAAAAAATTAAACAAAACCTAAAATCTGGTTTTGTTGCTCAGTATTTTTCATTAAAAAGCATATTTCTTCCAGTAGATCAACATTTCATCTGAGCTACTTTTACTTATGCACTGCTTCCTTGTAAGAGTGCCTTGATGCTGTTTCAGTGAGCGGGCTTGAAAATAATTAACTGCAAACACCAGAGCAGGTGAACTAAAATGTCTAATCAAGTCTCTGAAATAACAAAGAATAAGTGTCTAGGTGTCCCAGGTGGTTGATTCAGAGGTTAATAATCAACACAGCAGTGCCAGGGACTGTTCTTCAATGCTAAAGCCAACTGACTTATTTTGGTTGGACATGCCAAACTTTTGAAATTTCTATTTGCTTCCAAAACAGACAACATGACAGAAAGGTAGAATAGTCACATCTTCTTCTGTGAAAACCATCCAACTATCCTGTGAATAATTTGGGGGAGGATGAAGCGGCCTAAACCAAAACAATATTGCACATAGATCTAGCACAGAAATGGTAGAGCTTACCAAATATCTCTACACCATAAGTGTTTGTGATTTGATTTGATTTGATTTGATTTTCTAAGATGTTTCTGCTCATAGAAACCCAGCCTGTTCCATTAAGGAAGATGGCAGCACCACTGGAGGAATTCAAAATTTAAAAAAACACAGACAAATGTTATTACATTTACTAGTGACTATGTAAGAAGGTCCAGTGATTCAGTGCTTCCACACATCCCTGCTGATAGACAAAATATAAGGTGATTTTGTGTCTATGTACCTCGCCTGGTTTTGTGTTTATAGAATGCAAAATTCTTATGCTAGGGCAAAATAGTCCTGTTGTCCACCCTGCTGCAGTGGGGCAAGTGTAAGGCAGAATGAAAAATGTATGATCTCAGAGACAGAAAGCATATTCAAGAGAGAGCAAATCGGGTAGCTACTGGGAAATACTAGACATGGTGGGTTTTGGATATTCAGTTTTGAAGTTTTGAGTGTTTTGGTTTTTTTTTTTACTGATCAGCTTTCTAAGAAAAGAAGCCATTTAGATGAAATTTTAGCATCTAAAAAAATGTGTCAGTTTCAACAAAACTTTTTGACAGAATTTCAGTGTGGAAGGAGTCTAAATATTTTGCATTGGGAAAATGACATATTTTCATAGTGATTTTTTTTTTTTTATAGTGAAAAAAAGAGAAGAAATACATTTATGCATATGCACTTGACGTAAAAGTGAAGAACGTGGAAGCAAATACGTAATTTTTCTTTCTTTTGCATTGGAGGAAAAAGGGAGGAAATTATGGGGAAACTAAAAAGGAAGCGAATGAATTATAAAAGAAAAATGTGATAAGAGTGTAGAGGACATGAACATTCATGCCCATAGACTATTTTAGGCCTTAGATGTAAGGGAGCATCAATTAGAATTTCCCAAGTGTGTGAAAATATGTATGCAAAAAGTCTTTGTAGATTTTTTTTTTTTATTCTTCCTGGATTTAATTTTCATTGCAGCCAAGTGTCAGAATGTTGGGCATCATCTGAATGAATATTTCTTAATGCCAAAACTACAGGTACCTAACTGAAAATTTAATTTTCTTTAGATCTACTTGGCAAGATCTGAGCACGCTGGCCTCTAAATCCTTTAAAATTGTTAAGTTTGTATTTGTTAAACTTGAAAATTTGTCCTTTGGCATTTTTTTATAAGATTCAAAGTTTTTAACTCCATATTACAGCATTCGAAGTGATTTTGTGGTTTTGTGGTACCTTGGTATATGATGATTTCTCTTCTCTGTAGGTGAGCTTTACAGATCACCATTCAAACTAAATATCACTGCAAACAGAAGCTGTTCTGGGGAGGGGCAGCCAGCGACTACTTCTATGAATCTTCTTCCAGGGAATGTCATTATAAAGCAGCACACTTGCACGCTTATCTCTTGTAGAGATCATCCAAAATGTTAAAACTATTCTTTTCACGCCACGGTCATCTGTTGAAATCCTCATACTTCTTCCAGGATGAAGAATGTCTCCTCTTTATGATGTACATTCCCTTTAGAACATGACTACTCAAATATCAGACTTGCAAAGACATTGGAGAAACATAAGGAATGGGTGAGGAAGAAATTAATCAGTGTAAGGGTGCATATTAATTAACAAAAGCTTTGATATACTTGTAGTAGCAAGTGAAGTCTCTCTATAGATATGGCAACATAGTGATGATATAAATTATTTCAATATTGTACATATATATGTTTTACTAAAGGCATAGAATATGAACTTTTCACTGCTATATCAGACCTTAAACCATTTGACCATTGCACTGCTGGGTAATAAAGTCCATTTCTACAGAGCCATTCATGCAGAGGTATTTTGCATGTTGAATTAGGAATTTGTATGTGAATTCTGGTTGAATTACAATGATGTTATTTTGAGGTTTTGGAAAATTATTCCATCATTTACTCTGGAATTTACATTTATCTCTTCAGTCTTTACCAAAGTGCTTTGGTTTGTTTACATTTGTGACTGGTATTTGATAAACAAGCCAATAAAATATTTTTGTAATCCCACTGTCTTTTGTGGTTTTAGAGTTCATATCTGGCCTTCATTCACTTAATTGTGAAATTTTTCATTTTTCATTTTTAGTGTTTAAAATGTCTTATTGCCTTCTTTTAAAAAATATTGCCAAAACATATTATCAATGAAATCTAGAAACAAAAATTCTGTTAAGTTAAATGTTGAAGTTCATATCCTGGGAGTTAAGAAAGGAAATTACTGAAGAATTAGTTGCCTTTTTTTTCCCTCTTTCATTTGGAAACTCTAATGAAAAATAAATATGGTAAAAAGAGCTAATGAGTATCATCAGCATAATGAGGCCAAAAGACTGCTGGATGAAATTACAGAGCTCTTTCTGTAAGCTTGTGATATTTGGAAGTCCAGTGTAAGTTTCTGAACAGGTACCTTAGCCACTAAAACTCCTTCCTTGAAGCAGAAGTTTTAATGATAGATTTTGCTATGTCTGGTTGACAACACTGCTTTCCCATTGCTCTGATCAGTCCTGTCAAGTACTCAGCAGTGTGATCCTCTTAGGCTAAACCTGTTTCAAATATCAGTAACCTTAGAGCTGAGTAACTTCTGGTTTTTGTTTTGTTTCAGAAATGTCTTTTCTCACTGTTGCAGGAAGAGATTAATTTGTAAGCCAGCTTTTTTTTTTTTTTTCCCTCTTTGACTAGGGAACACCTTAAATTAAGTCACTTATAAAACCCTTTTTTGAATGCAGTGGATGTCCTGGAAATATCACTATTCTATTATGGGAAAATAGAATCCAAATATGACACAGTGGGTAAGCCTGCAAACTGATCTTTTGATGCATAACTAATACACAGAGAAAAACCAGGTGGTGTTCTTATAAGTACAGCATGGTAATGAGCTCATTACAAGGATCTTCAGTTTTGATGTCAGCACTCTAAAGATACTGATCAATAATAAAGGCTTATTTTGTAGGAGTTCAAATATGATATTCAAATATGTATAACAGAGCAAATGTTTCTGAAATATCTCAGGTTCTCCACCAGTCATTTTTTAATTGTCCCACTAATCTTTACTCTTTTAAAAGTTAAGCATCTGGTCTAGAGACTATTTAGTGAAAATGTCACTTCCCCTGACACTGATTTTAGGATGGGACAAAAAACCTTTTTATCATATTTACTTCATTCCTTTGATCATAGAAGAAACCTTTATGCACGTTTTGTCAAAATTCAGCTTAAATTAAAATCATTGTCTTTCTAGAAAATTTATCAAAGAAAAATGCCACAAGAATTTTCTCACTAATTGTTTGCATGATGAATTTTCACAAAGTAGCAGTATTACATCTCATTTATGTGCATATAATGAGGTCATGTGGCTAGGAGCTGAAACTAGATGTATTCAAAATGGACTGCTAATCATGATTATTGAAAATCTCAGTTAAACTAGAGATAAGTTTGTTCCGTTGTCGTTCATTTTTTCTGTATTAAGCTCAGTTGCCTGAAACATTCCTATGTGGTAGTTTAGGTAAATGAGAAGTACAAACTTGATGGAAAGATCACATATAAAAATCTATTACCTTTTTTTACATGGGTGGTGTGATAACATTATATGTTTAGTTACTTCTAGCGTTAGGAGTCCATAAAATGATTTTTAAAACAGGCTTTTCTTTTAGACAAGAAAAAATTACTGTCAAATTGTCAACGTGATATAATTTATATACAAATTATTCCAGCTCTTCACAGTGCTTGTATTGCTCATATTTTTTACTAAACCTTAATAATTCATAATCTACAAAAATATCTTTTTTCCTGCTCTAGAGACATATTTAATTATTTGGAGGTGATCCATTTAATTTATTTTATTTTATGAGATTTAACAGTGATTTGAATCAATATGCAGTATTTAAGGTTCTTTAATATGAGTTATATATGTAAAAAGACAATACAAAGTATTATACAGCATTATAATAGTCCAGGCAGTAAGGAAAAAATCAGCTACACTTGGTTTAAGGGTTTTTAAAATATATATATTTATTATCTGATTATGCATTTTGGATGTTTCTTCTAGAGCATTAACAGGCCATGGATTTAGCCACCATCTCCTTTAATCTAGAGGCATAGATATAGCCTTTGAAAGCCTGGTCAGCTCCACAAATTTACTGGTGACCTTCTCTTCAGGTAAATAAAGTGCAAAAAGACAAACTGAAAAGCGATTATTGTAGGGCATTTTAAAAACATCTTTCCATAAAATGATGAGTGAATATGAAATAACCCTGGTGACGTCATCCATATAATAAAAATCAAAATATAGATCTGTTTTCTTGGAGAGTACCTAGGATATCTTTTTTAATATATCTGTCATTAAATTTATTTTAAAAATTTCTAGGGAAGAGTTAGGCTGTTGATTTCACTGCCTGTAACCAAATTATTTCCTCAGTGTTTCCTAAGTGTCTTACAATCTTTAATTGTCCAGCTGGAGAGGAGAGGAGAAGAGTGGAGAGGAAAGAAAAAGGACTAACATATTTGGCCTTCAACATCAAAATATTTCTGTTCTTAGTAACTCTGCTGAAAAGACTCAAAGTTATTGAATTTCAAATTGCAGTTTAATTCATTACTATCATTGAGACCATCTAAAGGCAAATCATAAATCAAAGCCGTGATGATCTTTCAGATAGAAATGTTCTGGTTCTGTGACATCAGTCATAACTGTAAAATGACTCTCAGATTTTTGCTTCTCTTTCTCAGAGCAATATTAACCAGAAAGATTGAAATAAAGTTGATTCCAGTTGGAATATTAGTGTTTGATTTTTTTTCATTAGCAGAATTTATAAATCTTGGGAGTGTCTTAAAAATCAGAAACTGTCATTTAGCTTGCAAGGAATGCAAATAAAACTAAAAGAATCTTCTCACAGTTAATTTTTTTTTATAGCTCAGCTAGGGAAATGAACATCCATTATAGATTTATGCAAAATAGAAGTGATTTTGTTACACTAGCGAGATTAACAATCAAAAAACTCTCATGAAGTAGAAAGAAGCTAGAATTTCAAGTAATAATTATATAAGCTTTACAGGTAGTCCGAAAAATTTTCAGATTTCTGCACACTTTTTGATATATTATTCTTATGCCTTTTATTTGGACTTAGACCATCCTTCACAGGATTCATCAGCTGCTTTGAAAGTGTTATGAAAACAAGATTATTTGCTATGTATGCCATTGGAACACGCCAAGAGGTTTATATCCAACATTAATATGTTACTCAGATCTATTTACACCTAGTAAAGAATCACTGTTATTTAATGTAGAATTTCCTCTGTCATATCAAATAGGTAACTGAAAAAATTTGCCAAAAAATATTTCACATATGCAGAAACAAGATTTTTGTTGAAAAGGGTCTTTACCCTTTAAATTCTATTATAAAAGGCAGAAAGCATTGCACATAATAATAATAATAATAATTGAATCTTTGAACACTCATCATGTTAAGAGAAATTTAAACTATGTAATAGCCCTTTTGGACAGAAAAAGCTTATTTATTAGGAATGTGTTTCCAGATTATTTACATCATCTTGTATTCAAGATACTTAGCTTATTTATGTTAAAACTGCTAATACTGGTAAGGTTATCTATCATTTAAAGATCTCAATCCTTTATGTATACCAAATACCCTTTTTGTATTTATCTGTACTGTTTTATATCGTTCTTTAGGGAACTACAGTTTATCAGTCACAGTTACAGTTTAATCACTAGTTTAAAACAGAAAAGTAGCAAAAAAACCCAAAAGTAGTAGCTCCTAAGTGCAGTTCCACATAACATCTATAAAATCTTCTCTTGCAGAGGTGGAAATTTTACCATGTACATTGTTTGGATCTCATGTAACCAAACACAGACAGTGGACTCTGAGCTGGTCATCCCAAGATCATTTAAAACCAATGGAAAGAGGCACTTTTAGAGATTCTACTGGACTTGACCTTAAAATTGCTCCCTTCTTGTGGCAGTACAAAAGTAGGTTTGCTAATTCATCTATTTTCCACTTATCTTCTGAACAATAAGTTGGACTGGAAATATTTGGGGTTTTTAAATGAAGATAAATCTGTGGCATAGGCTCTGTGACCTTACTTCATAAATAAATGCAAGAGAGGATTTTTCATTCTCCAGAGGTATATTAGCTCTTAAAAATACTGTAGCTTTGCAGTTTTTGTATCATTGAGAATCACTTGAAGTTATTTGAAAACATTGAAACATATAGTGAGGACTCCAGACAACTTTGTTGTGCCTAGGGCTTATAGTTGTTTGAGTGCCTGAGTAAAGCTATAGGTTATGAGCTATTGGCTTTTGAATTTGATTATCCAGGCCTAATATTTTTATCATTGCTGCTAAATAATTTCTTAAAAACACATCATATGATTATTAAGTAGTTCTGATCTCATAAAGATGAGAATTCCACTTTTTGTGTGAAGCAATCATTTGGGATTTACAGCATTTGCTTTGAATTTTCAGAAGCCATTCATATATGGAAATAATTTTTGCTTGCCATTACCATAAAGAGTTCTTTTAAGGCTTCATATCACAGGACTAAGAAAACAAGGCTAACTGTGACCCTAAAATTGTCAGCAACAGAAAATATTGCCTTCTGAACTTGCTTGTGCACACAGACACAGAAGGCAGTGGGATTGCTATTGAAACATTCCCGTGGCTCCTTGACATACTTGGACCACTGTAGGTCCAACAGCTGTATATATTTTCTCTTCTGAGGAGATTACAATGTACAGCAAGCCCTAGATACCTCAACAAAATTTGAAAAGACAAGTTGAAATGCAGTGAATGAAGGTGATTCAACTATTTTCTGAAAGGCACACAGGCCCAAACCAACTAATTCATACACAGAGATAATGTCCAGCTTCTGAACTCCCTTAACTGTTAATAGAGTGGGAGGTTGTGAGAACTTTACAAGGAAGTATAATTCATTTCTGTGTTAATCTAATTCTTCCTTAAGTATCTCCTGGTAACCATGGATGAAAATGGGATGCATGATATGCAGTTGTTTTCTGAGTTTTAAGTGGTGACTGTAACTGGTATACAGAATAAAAAGACCAGATAAATTCTGAAATAGATAACCAGAGATGCTATTTAGTCCTTCTGGCCTTGCCTATATATTTGGCACCCCAAACAATCCCCCTAAAAGTATTAAAAACACTTAAAAATTGTTATTGACCTAAGTGTTAAGTAGCAAATATTCACTATTCTGGGACTGAAATGAAGAGCTATCATGTCGATGTAAGTTACATATCTGACTGGATGTGATCTGACTGGATGCCTGCGGTGGGGCAGGAAAACAGCTTAGAGAACAGTATTTGTTCTCTGCCTTAAATGTGGCATTAAATAATGAAACCTGCAACATGGAGGAAGGATAACACTGTGCTGATGATATGAGCCTGAGAAATAAAAGGTGTGTTCCTTTAGGTGCACAAACACTTTTTTTTGTTTTGTTTTATTGTTTTAAGACTTACACTGAAACACAATGGCAGATGTGAGGTAACTTGGAAATAACAATTATTATCATGAGTAAGGAAAAACTAATGATGCGCAGTGTTCTTGGGTGAGTAGAAGTCTGGACAAATGATCTCTCGTTATGAAAGCAGGAGAGTATAACAGCCTACACTTCCCAATCTTGAGGCTAGCCTGAAACTTACTGGTAAAAAAAAGAACAAACCCAGATACTGTTGAAAAAAAATAATTCCAACCCATTATCAGATCTAAGATTGAACATTTTCTTGATATTGAACCTGAGATGCTGAGATGCATTCTGAAAGATAGGAGAACTGTTCAGGTCAGCCAAGCTCTTACTATTTCTTCGAAAGAAAATAGTCTCATTCCAGGAGAAATTCTTGGAAACAATTCTGAAAAAAAAAAGAAAAATTGGAGAACAAGTTGCATCTCTTGCAGAAGGAGAAGCCTGTAAAAGTGAAGGACTCTGCCCTGGAACATGGATGACAAGGAAAAGAACTTTGGTTAAAAAGGACACTTTGTCTTATTACATGGACAATGATTTTGACCTAAAGATTTGATTGTTGTTTGATATCATTAAAGAGTTGATGTTCTTCTGTTTGTTTTATGGCTTATATTTAATATGCCACTTAATGGACCTGCTGATTATACCTGTATGGAACGCATGAGGTTATTTTATGTGTACTGAAGTGCATTATGGCCACTTACTGGCACTCAGCAGTATTAGCTGCCTCACTATAACTAATATTGACCTTTAGCTTCATATTGTGAAGAACTGAGGAACTGCCAAGACTCATTTTTTTTCCTTACAAAATAGAGAACAGCCTGTTTCAGTAGTTGCACTTCCAAGTGCAAATTTAGCTTCGGTGTCCTCTGTTACCCCTGAAATCCACACACTGAAAAATGTGTGTGCTTGCAAATATAGTCCAAAAGGAGATTTATAATTAAATCTCCCGGGGTGTGTATTTGGTTGTTTTAATTCCCCCCTGCATGGGTTGTTTACTACTAGTAGTAGCATGAGTACTATTAGTACAAAAACCTCCTATCTGTGCCTCCTGAGACTTTTGAGGCCAGTCTGGTGATATATTCTTCGGCTTAGATCACAATCGGAAACATTCAGAGCAGGGCCACTGATATGCAAATCCCCCAACTTATTCTGGAGGAACATCTTTGCTAAACAGTGGCAGCACTTGGATTTTACAAAATTCTTTGCCCTGGCTCAATTCTCTTTTTCTCTCTCTTTAAAAAGCAGTGTAAAGTATCAGTAGTACAAACCACTGCAGGTTATATGTTCTAGAATTGAGATACTATGGCATAAAAGATTATATAATATACTGCACCAAAGAAAAGATACTGGGGAGTAGAAGGCTGTCCTTTTGCTTGGCATGACTCTTATAAAGTATACTTTTATTGTAAAAGCTGATTGAAATTCAATTTTTTTTCTTCACACTACAGTATCCTGTTTTATTAAAGCCTATATTTTTAGATGGGTATGGATTTTACTCAATTGACTGCCCATAGTCATCTGTTGCCATTTTAGACTTTTATTTTGGATGTCTTTTACTAGTTTTGTACAGTATAGAGTTATTTTTTTCCTAGTAGTTTCTACGGTGCTATGGTCTGGATTTATAATGAAAACAGTGTTGATAATGCAGGGATGTTTTAGGTTATGCTGAACAGTTCTTTCCCAATGTCAGTTTCTTGTTTATCTCATTTCCCCACCAGTAATGGGGATGGCAATATACCAGGAGTTGTGGGGGGACTTAGACATGACAGCTGACCTCACCTTACCCAAAGGTTATCCCATACCATACGGCATCACGCTCAGTAAATAAAACTGGAAGAGGAAGGAGGAAGGGCAGATGTTGAGAGTGATGACCTTTGCCTTTCCACACCACCATTACATGCCATGGAGGTCCTTTTTCCTGGAAATGGCTGAATGCCTGCCTGCCTGCCTGTCTGCCCATGGGAAATGGTAAATGAATTCTTTGTTTTGCTTTGTTTGTGTGCATGGCTATTGCTTCACCTATTAAAATATTTTTATCTCAACCCATGAGTTTTCTAGCTTTTAACCCTCTGATTTTCTCGTTCAACCCAGCGTAGAGGATGAGCAAGCAGCTGTGTGGGGGTGAGCTTCAAGTGCAGAGTTAAGCCACAGACACATGCAGAGTACACATGCTCTTTTGTAGTGGCACCTAATGTTAGTAGTAGCGCCTGGATGCTAAGCAGGACAGGTTTGGGCATTTCAAGTGGAATTTCCAGGTGTGGAAAACTGAACACCATATGTGCTTGGCCTGTATTCAGAGAAATTAAAACTTCTGACGTGCTTTAGTCTGACCATTATATCTTTTCAGATGCTTCACAGGCTTCATGCGAATCAATACATAAATAAAACATGTAGCAAATTATGAGGGGAAAAAACCCAAACCAACAAAATAGCAACAAATAATCCCACAGTAATTGCATATGACTGTCTTTTTTGACATTTACATTGTATATTCTTTCAGAAGTGACTCATCTGTGCATCATTTGGGTTAGGACATGGGTTCTCAGAGAAAAAAAGTTGTTTTTGAATTGAATTTACTTACAATGAAATCCTATTTTGAGGGCGGGGGAGGAAGGGGAAGGAGGAGTTGGTCATGCTTGTATGCACCCAATTTGCAAATATACACTTCTAATTGGTTTTGCACAACTCCTGGGTTAGGCAAAGGTCTCAGATAGCAGGATACTCATTAAACTGTTATTTGAAATTGCTTCCTCTAAAGAAAATAAGGAGGGGGTAAATCAAAATTGTAACCTTTGTTAGTAAATAGCAATAAACATTCTGGGAAACAGCTTTTAAAATAATTGGTACAGTATGTTGATGTTTGGAAGAGAAAGGAAGTAAAAAAGTCCTAAAGAAAAATGTTAAATGCTGAAAAACATTTTTTTTTCTTGTGGATGTTCTTGGACACTCAGAATGCTAATAACTAGTAATTTGCATTTGTGTAGTAATTTTCATCTATGAACTTTTATTTTTGCAACAGAGATCCTGGGAGACATACAGAACTAAAATCTACTAAATATCAGCAAGAGTTAGAATTTATGTTTGCCTCTTTTTATGAGGCAAAGAATTATTTCTGTAGGAATGTTTTTGGACTTTAAGACCTTTACAGGTATCACCTTTTCACTTATGATTGTGGGCTTAGAATGAAAGTATCTTTGCTGGTTATTTAGTTTGGTATGCTCCATTATTTGACACTAGCTGGTCATGAAACAAAGGGTCATCAAAATATATTTTCTCATATTCTCTTCACAACTCACCCTGAAAGAACTCCATGGCATTATCAGCAACAACACCAGAGCATCTCAGGTCAGAGATGTTACACTTGTCCTCCTGTTTATTCTTCCTACATGCAGAGTATTCTAAGCCAGATTTATGCTGTTTGAACTATCAGATTAAATGGCATTCCCTGATTCTCTAGTCAGTATCTTAAGGAAAAACACATCTAGAACACCCTTATATCTTATACTCCTTGCTCTAAACCAACACATAAAAAGCTGGTATTGAGCTGCCTCAACAAAAAAAAAAAAAAAAAGGGGAAAAAATAGCAGCCACGCATCCACAATGTTTCAGAATACCAAAATAGTCTGGAATGCCTCCATCCTTCCTTTGGTTCACATTTATTCTTTGCAATTTATGGCAGTCTTCCACAGAATTAACATCAGAGGTAGTTATGTACACCGAAAAATGAAATATTAAGTAAAGGACTCTCTTAGTTATACATTCCTTTAATCCTGAGGCTGCAGAATTTCATTTATGTTCCATAGGTTTAATGCAAATCTAATCTAAGATACATTTCACCCGTCATAAATTATCTTTAGGTGCTCTCCTGCAGTTCAAGATCTAGGGTATTACCTATTAACAAAATTTTATCGGAAGTGCAGTTGTTCATCATATTTTGCATGGGAAAGCATATAAATATAAAATTAACCACCTTATTAGGTCTATTACTGGAGTGCTAAGACTTCAGGAGGTGCAATAGGTTTCTAGGATAGATTTTATTTACAGCAATGTACAATGCTTCTCTGGGATGGCCATTATCTGTATGAATACACCTAATGGCAGCAACAGTTAAGAAGATATTGAATTACATGATTGAATTAATTGTACCAGTAAATTAATTTTTAATCTAGTCATATGTTTTATGGACAGTCAAGTGAACTGCACACCCACATAAGTCAGCTTTTGGGGTTTTTGTTTATTTGTTCTAAAGGCAGAAATTGACACTCTTTTGTAGTAAAGCCAACCTGTACGAATCTTGGATACACTGAGCATTTATTTGCTATTTCTTCCATAATCTACACTAGGACGAAAAATAAAAATATGGCTTCATTCATAGTTTTCCTCTGTCTCTGAGGTGTCTTCAGGCACATTCCAGAGAGTTGCTACTTTGTTTCCAGGTATTATCATCTGAGACACTGTACCAGAGCATTAGAAAAGCTGACTCAAAAATTACCTCTATTACTCAGAAGAAGAAATAATTTTCTCTCTGCCTCTTTGAAGGAATTCCTAGAAGCCAAATTTACCTGGGTTTTTAAAGCTTAGTCTCAGTTTATGAGACATCTAGATAACTGTAGGCATGGTAAGTGATTCTTAAATAAAACATCTGCACATTCAAAATGTTTGCTATATTTACAAAGAAAACATTGTAACAAAACTTCAGTTACTAGTATTATTTGAAAGCCGCTTTTGAAAAAGAAGTAAGGTAGAGTTACCTAAAATTCATGTCTGACTAACCCTATGTGAAGAGTGCATTTTACCAGACACATATTAGTTAAATGATTGCAATTGTTCAATTACTTATGAGAATTTTTATTGAATTTCAGATAGTTTATGCTATAGTAAATACTTTAAAGTCACACCTTATTAGATTTTATTAATAAAAATTGAATTTAAAAGTAAAAAATTTAGAAAGCTGAATGGAGATAGCTCTAAAAAAACATTTTCAAATGTTAAAACATAAATCACCATAGGCTATGACCATTCATATTACACATTGTCTAACATCTATGGTCAAGACAGCATCATGATAAGAACATGCATGCTTTATATGTTAAGAGTTTTCTATCCTGAATTCATATGTCTTATAAAATTATTCTCAAATTAAGAAGCCTCACATCACTGGTTTTCTGTGAAAATAATTCCTCTGAGTCTGCCTGTCAGTGTCTTAAAAATGTAACCTATGACCATTCCTCAGTTATTTTGGGAAATCAGTATATTTATCCAGCTTCACAAGGGAAATTTTATCAAAGATATTAATCTAGAAAAATGCCTAAACTTAGAAAATGTAAGGTTCATATTACCTTCAGAAATTAGTCTAAGCTAAAATGTCTGGGATCCCTTAAAATCATCTACTAGACTGTAGGTCTATCCTCTGCTTCTAGGTTCTTTCATTTTCTGGGGCTTGATACACAACTGGGACACTCTCCTGATCTGACTCAGGTCAGGATCCCACTGTTTTCCTCTTTTACACACTGACATCCTAGCAGATCTATCCAGTTTAAACTGGGACCCTACATTCAAAATGGCTAGAACCAAGTAATATTTACCAAACTACTGAACTGAGGATTATGAAGACCTCAAACACCCATCTTGTTATTTCCTTAAAAAATGAATAAGAAGATTTTGTCAAAAATCAAAACTGCCTCAAATATCTATTAAGAGGGGTTTTTTGGTACTATGCTTTTAAATGCCCAGAAAAGAAATCCCATTATCTTCCATGGAAGGCCATTTTTGTGCACAAAACCTTACCATTTCAAAAGTGCTAAATTCTAATTTAAAATTTCTTCTCTAAAAATTAAGCCAATTTATCTGTTCCAGTGACCATGAAGCACAATGGAGACTATGGGAAAAAATGCCTTAGTGAGGAGCTACTTTATGTATCTCTATTCATTTCTTTTTTTCTTTAAAAAACTTTCCTTTTATATAAATTTTTCATGGAGACCGTAGCATTCTTGTGGCTGTCCTCTGGGCTCTCTTCTGTTTTCCTTTATCCTTAAACTATCTTCCCTGAAACTGGAAAGAGTACTCTGGCTGAGGCCCTTATCAGTGCTGAATAGAGTGGAAAAGTTTATTTCAAGTATCTCATTTACAATTTTATTTCTTTAACTGTAGAGTAAAAGGATTTAGTACATATCAAGACAGAGCATACAGCATGGTAATAACCTGTGTAATAGATCCACTCAGATAGGTTTCATCCAAGTCTTAAATGAGAAAATATTTTAAAGTGGCCTTAGCAGAACTTTCTACTACGTTTTAAGATGCTAAAGAATGCTTTTGGGCACCTTTGCAAGACCTTTGGTTCTTTGACTGCAGTCATACCTTCCCTTTAAGGTTAGATGACCTTTGAAACAATAATTTTTTTCCAGTTCAATTTTATGCAGTTACAATATTATTCAGAAATTTCTGATCTATCAAAAAAAAAAACCAAACCTCAAAACTATTATCCTTGATAGACATACATTTTACTATAGAAGAGTTTTTCGTTCCTTATTCTTTTAGTATACATTATAAACTTTTCATTCTCTATATTTTAAGAACTAGAAACTTTCTAGTGTCCTTTGATAATGTAGGTTCATTTGTTTTGTTTTTCTGCGCTGCTGCAAAAGCAGGAGACAACAAGCCAAACAGATAAGAGAGGGATTTCTTCAAGCAATACAGACATATTAGACTTTTTTTGCACTCTCTATGGGTAGTTTTCTTAAAGTTCTTCCAAGGTTTACTGCATAGCATATAATTATTTTCAGGTGTTCATTTCTGCACAGCTTGTTCTGCAGATGTCAATAGAAAACATGCAAAATTTTACTCATCCCAAACTCTTATTTAGATGGATATTGCTATGTTGTTATTTTTCATAAATTTCTCAATGTATTTCTTCTCTGCTTTTTACCTTCTGAAAGTCTGAGTGCTTTTCTAAAGATAATGGGTATACCACATAGAGGATGAAGACTGCCTGTCAAAGGAAAAAGCAATTACAATAAAATGTAATCATTAAGGAACAGTACAAACATACCCAACAAAAAAAGCCCAGATGCCAAAGAGACTGTGAAATTCTGCTGCCTGTGGACTAGGCAAAACATTTTCTGAAAGATAGATGAGAAATGTGTGCATACATAGAGAATAATTTATTGCCCAAACATTTGGCAAATATGGAGTAAATTGTTTTACAGATGCTGATGCCTCCTTAATCTGAATTTCTGCTGGGTCCTACAGGTTCAAAGGGGGAATATTTGCTGCCCACTGGTATAAGAGATATGCATCTGCCACCCACTTGAGCTCAGGGTGTACATTTGGTGAGCATAGAATGAGCCACCCACATTTGAATCACTGCTGGAAGGTGAAAGTAGCACTTATCACCTCTACGGAAGTTCTTGGGCATAAATTACCTCAGACAAGAAAATTGTATTTAAGAGTACAGAGACAGAATAATCCTTGGATACTGAAAAGATAAAAGCTACATACATTGTGAATGCATAGTTATGAAAATTAATTTAATTCTGGTCACCACTTTAAAGGTTTTCTCATAGCTAGGAAAGATATTAATGCCTCTTTTTCAAAAAATGAGAGTAAACCACTTATTCATCATTAAATAGTGGGACTGAAACTACTTGTTTAAATCAAATGAATTTTTGAAAGCTGGGATTATAGGGTGTCCAGAAATCATTAAATTTAGGTATAGGTTTAAACCTAAGCTTATGTGATAAAAACCCACTGCCTACACACAAAGGAGCTCAGAATCCCAACAGCAGGAGGGGCACCCCAAAAAATACCCTGGTGAACTATTCTAAGATGTCTCACAAGGGGCTATTGGCTTATCAAAGGACCATCTGCGGAAATCAGAAAAGCAATGGGAGGCACCATGACAAGTGGGAACCCAAACTAAGGGCTCCTAAGAACATACATTCCACACAGGCCCCTACCGGGGCTATCCCTGGAGAACCTCAGCCCCATTTCGCAAACATGGAAAGCATCATGAGGAGTCATTGAGAATCAAAGAATTATGAAATAATTACAGTTGGAAAAGACATCCAAAATCATTGAGTTCAGCCTTTGACTGTCATCTTGTCAAGTAGATAATGGAACAAAGTGCCACATCCAATCATTTCTTGAACCTCCAGGCATGAAGACCTAATCACTTCCCTGGCAGTCCATTACAATGCTTAAAAACCTTGTCCATAAATAAATTTTTCCTCAAGTCCAACATGAACTTGCCTTGGTGCAGCTTGAGAGTGTGGCTTCTCCTGTTGCTGATTACTTGGGAGAAGAGATTGATCTCCACATTGGTACAACCTCCTTTCAGATGCCTGTAGAATACCCATGAGTCTCCTTCTCTACAGGCTAAACAACCCCAGCTCTCTCAGCCACTCTTCATATAACTTATTCCCTTCACCAATTTCATTGCATTTCTCTGGATTTGCTCCATCACCTCAATGTAGCACCACTTCAATTTTTTGAAGTGAAGGGTCCAAAACAGAGCACAGTACACCAGTGCTGAGTACAGAAGGACAATCACTTCCCTGGTTCTTCTGGTCAAACTATTTCTGATAGTAAATCAAGCCAGAGCAGCTCTGGATAACCATTCAAACGAATAGAGTTGTTACCTAGAAGTGTGAAACCTAGAGGTTTCCCTGTGGGTGAAAAGCAATTCAGCATGACACAGGACTTATTCTGGGATATTTAGAGAAGGAAAGGAATGAGGAGGAACAAAAGTGAGGGATTTAAGTGACTTTGGGAGAAAGAAATGTGAATAGAGAACAAAGGGAATAAAAAGGGATGTTTGTCTGCCTGGCTATGTCTTGCACATAACCACTGCCACACATCCTATCTTGTTATTGAATTTATTTCTAATTTTTTTGTGTGTGTGAGGGTTCTCTACTCAGTCTGTATATGTGGGAATGGGGAAGGGAAACAGAGGTGTATGGTGATGTGTCTCAGAGTCAGACTAGGAGACACAAATATGTCTGTGATGCAGCATGAGGAACAAGTACAGGTGTACAAGGAAATGTGGGATCTCTATAAATGCTCAAAGTAGCTGGGAAGAAGTGGATGGATTTGTCTCTGAGGGTCAGCCTTTATGTCTATGAATTAGAGCACAAGGATACTCACTGTGGAGACCAGGGAAGTCCTCATCAATTGTGTGTTTCTCCAATGGCCTTTATCAGCAAAAAGAGTGAGACTGCAGCCTCAGGGGTTTGAATGTCCAGAATCCAGCAGCTGGTGAGACTTTATGTGGTCCATGAACATTTACTCAACAGTGTCTGAGCCCAGCTGCTGGAAAGATCCACACTGTATTAATGTATATACTGTCACCAGTGGACCTCTTCCTCTTTCTGAAAGAGAGGAAGAAGGATGAGGCCATTGGTAGTGTCTGTGTTTTTGTGGCTCATCTGTTTGTGTGTGTCTGATCTGTGTGCCACGCCAAGCTGCGGCGTGGGGACCGTTTCCCCTTTTTCCCGCAGAGGGGGGAAACCCTGGGCTGGTGCTGGCAGGACGCCAGG
>JAYDZK010000001.1:58069989-58100894 GCA_034509185.1 Euphonia xanthogaster | reverse complement strand
GGAGAAGGAGAAGGAGAAGGAGAAGGAGAAGGAGAAGGAGAAGGAGAAGGAGAAGGAGAAGGAGAAGGAGAAGGAGGAGCTTCTTCAGGCTCTGGAGCAGAGATTCCCCAGCAGCACATGGTGAAGGCCATGGAGATCCATGGTGGAGCAGGAATCCACCTGTGGACCATCCACCTGTAGACCCTACAATGGAGCATGTTAAGGAGGCTAGGTCCCTATGTAGTCCTGAAAGGACCTGTGGACCCTGGCAGACCTGAACCCACAAGAGAGCAGCAGCCTGTTCCTCAGAAACCACATCCCATGGGAGAGACTCACACTGGGACAGTTTGTGGAGAACTACTGCCCATGGAAAGGACTCATGCTGGAGAGTTTTGGGAAGGATTGTCTCATGCAGAGGGGATCCCATGCTCAAGCAGCCAAAGAGGGTGAAGAGTCCTCCCTCTCAGGAGGAAAGATCAACAGAGACAAAATGTGATTAACTGCCCCCCTTCCTTCTCCCCCTGTAGTGCTGTGAGGAAGAAGGTGATAGAGATTTCAGGAGTGAATTTAAGAAAAGAGAGGTGAGTGAAAAACATTTTAACCTTTAGGTTTTTTTATTTCTCATTTCCCTACTCTCGTTTGATTTGTAAAAAATTAAACTGATTTCCCCAGGTTGAGTCTGGTTTGGTGAGTAGTAAGACAGAGTGCATAACGTTAAAAAAACATTGATTTTCTGTGATTGTGTGTATGAAACCTTATTTTCTTTACCTCTTCTTGCATTTTTTTTTTTACTAATTCATTTTTTGTGGCTCTCCTCTGGATTCATTTAAGCATGTCAATATCATCTGGTAATACTAGCAGATAATTTTGACCTTGTTATTCAAATGTGCATGGAAATCCTCTTAGTTATTTTAACAATATTTAAATAATTTCTAATCCACCTTATTGAATTACACAGTACATGGACCATAGTGTCGACTCTAAACTCTGTTGTATTTCATCCAGAGAGGCTTCTTTTTTCCATTTCCATATCTAGCTTTTGCACATAAAAAATCATTTAAAATATTTCACTGTATATTTTTTAAATCCTGTGGTTTTTATCGTTGCTGACACGAGCATCAGTAACATCTCAGAAAACATCTGTTTTCCCCATCTCTCTTCTGCTACTTACATCATGGAAAGGGGATGATGCTGGCTGCAGATTCAAGGTGATTTATAGTGTCAATGCATTACCCAAAGCTCTCACTGCATTGAACTACTACTTCCACATAGTCTAGTGTTCACTTGGGCTTTGAAAGCAATTTAGATGACAGGTGCAGGCTCTCTGCACGTGCCCCATACTGTGTGCAAACATAGGCTTAGGAAAAAAATCCCATAGTTCTGAAAAAATATAGTATAAGGATCTGAAGATGCACAGCAAATCTCATTCTTTCCTCATCACTCATTTAAACATAAAAAATCCTATGTTAAAAAAATCTATATTAAAGAATATTTAGTATACAAAAAGCTTTTAGGTATTTGGGATTTGACTCCACTCTATGACTACTGCCTTAATGAGACCTTGATCCACTGAAAATTCTGTGAATAAACTTCACTTATAAGCACCTCAATTAAATGAATAGATGCAGGTGTTCAAATGTATAAAAAAGATGTCTAATCTCCAGTTATCATCCATAGGAACTACCGTTTGATTTATTTGGGTAAACATGGGTGAGTAGTACAAGGTATCTAAGGCATAGAACCAGCAGACAGGATTGTTGAAGAGCTGTGCCTGTCTGGAGCATAGTAAGATGCCAGCTGGGAAAGCCTACAACATCTAAATAACCCTACAAGTTTAAATATATGATTCAGGATTTTTTTTGTTAGTTTGTTTGTTTTGTCGGTCATCTGAAACACTTTTCAGTTCTGTTGGCAAAAAGTCCATTCAGGGCCTATAATTTGATCTTTTTTGTAACAGCATGATTACAGCTGATTATTTTGCATGAGAAAATGCCAGGAAGCTGGAATAATTTATTCAGGACCAAGCTGTGAATACCCCCGAACATGTAAAGGAATAGAATAATGAAATACCTGAAAAAAAGTTGAAGAGAGCTGAGAAACTTGGCACCTTTACAGAAGGTGGGGTCGTCATAGGATCATAGGATAATTTAGATTGGAAGGAACCTCAGGAGTTCTCTATTCAAGCCTATTGTTCAAAGAAGGGTCATCTGTGAAATCTGATCATGCGGCTCTGCATTTAAGTCTTAAAAATGTCCAAGGATGGAGATTGCTCAACATCTGAGCAACCTGCTCCATGGCTGGGCTCTCCTTGGGGTGAAAAAGTTTTCCTTTACATCAAGTCAAAACACTTTTTCCTTCAACTTGTCTCTTGGCTCTCATCACACAGCACTGAGAAGAGCCTGTCTTTGTGTTCTAAAAGTCCTACCCATGTGTAAGGAAGGGGAGCTGTTAGATCTGCTCCAAAGCTATTATCCCTAGGATGAATGAGGAAGACTGTGCTACTTCAAGAGTTATTACTTCCCGAATATGTGACTTTGTATTTGTTTTGTTTAACCTTAGTAGGTTACTATTGACACAGTCCTCCCATAGCTTGTCTAGGTCCTTTCAAATGTCCCTTCTGTTATCAAATATATCAGCTTGTTCTCCATGGTTTTGTCCAAGATTGAAGAGTCCACCACACTGTCTTCTGTCATAACCATTGAAGATGGTATGTACAAAAGGTCTAGAGGTAGACTCTTACAAAACTCCACTTGTTACTGCCCTCTGTGAATATCCCAGCTTCTAATCAGTTTTAGTCAAAAAATCAAATTTTTACCCACCTAGCTAAATACCCACTAAGACTATAAAGTCTCAATTTTGATGTGGGAAAATAGTGTTTAAAACCCTGCTAAAGTCAACATGAATGAAATCCACTTTTTATTCATTTTAAAAATTCATCCATTTTATCAGACAGATCTTTTGTAAATCCTTGCTGAGTGTTCCCAGTTACTTTCATGTGCTCACAAATATACTCCATGTTTTTCCCTTGGCTGAAAATGAGGTTGATCAGAACGTTGTTTTCTGTATTGACTCTTTGGCAAGAAATATTGTTTTTACAACCATTTATTCTTATTTTTTAATATTTAGGCATCTGAATCACTTGAAGTTACAAAATTATGCCTTCTAAAAGGGACAAGCTGTGGTGATTGGCCAGTGGAATAATAACAAGCACAGAACAATCAAAAGTTTAGGCAGAGGAACAACTACTAGCTATGATACTTAAAAGGAAAAAAATCTAGTTGTTCAGCTCCAGGCACAAGCAAGACATGCAATCTGGTTACAGGGCCTTGAAAATCATTGTGAAGAAGCCAGTATTGAGTACTTTGAAATACCTGCAGTGAATATCAGCAAAACTCCAGCAACAGAATGTTTTGTGTTAAGGAAATAATTTCTGGTGGCAAAAAAAAAATAAAATATCAGACGGGAATGAAAGCAACTCATAACCTAAGAGAATAGAGAGTGTGTCAACATCCTACAGGGTTTTTTTTTCCTCTTTCAAGGGGTTCCAAATAAATCACAAAGAAAGAGGTGAAGCAAAGCCCAAAAGAGACCTAATCCTCTACTGGTCAGACAACAAGGAAAAAATGCCTACCTTTGACAGCATAAATTGAACTTTTTATCGAGACAATTTTGTGCTGATTTCAGTGCATCAAGAAGATATATTCTTTGCCCAGGTTCACCTGGGGAAAGTCAAAAATATAATCTCCTAGTCAGAAAATAATGTCCAGTTGTTAGTATGATTGGAACAATATTAAATACTTCAAGATTGAAGAAATTCAAAATAGAGGATTTTATGGCCTAAGAAACCCCATCTTGCTTCTGAAACAGAATGCAATCAGGAGTTGTATTTGCACTCAGAGAATGATGTGGTTAAGTAAGCTCATTCTTCAGTTTTCCAGAAGGAAACAAAATGCATTAAGGATATTGCAAATGAGTATGACAATGTGTTTCTCTTGGTGTGATGGACGAGTGTAAGAAGCTACAAACTGTTTAAGCATCATTTAAAACCTGCCATAGTGGTTGGGAATTTGAATGCATGGTACCTGTCTTTAAATATTTGGAAAGCAATAATTTAGCTGTATGCGACAAAGGTGGGTGGCAAAGGAAGAACAAAGGTTTCTACATAGAAATGTTTAGTGATGCAACTTCTCTGCTATTATGCAATATAACATATTTCAGGCTTGATGAATTGGAGAATGTGGACTGCATTTCTATATAGTCTACAGGTGCCTGGACAAAAGTTATAAATTAAAAGCCAATTGAAAGAATATTAAACAATCTTCATGAGCCTTGGAGGAAGTGGTCAGCATTAATCAGGCTTGGACAACATGTATGCAAATGCCGATATGACAGCTAAATTTTGTAATTAGTTTTCTTAGCATAAAGCAAGAGGTTTTTTTGTTTTGGTTTGGTTTTGTTTTCTTTGCGGTTTTTTGGCCTTCAGAAAAAAAAAAAAAAGAACAACCTATGACAAAAAAAAATATAAAGTCCGTTTCTGGAATGTCTTAAAACTGATTTAAAAATTAAACTGCAGAAAAAATATAATTAAATAAGGGAATATGCTGCTTTATCTTATCCCTTATACCAGTAATCAGGTGTTATTCATAGAACTTCTGTGTTCCTCTCTGTGAACTTCAACGTTACGCTCCATGAACCTTCATATCCCTCTCTGTGAGAAAACCAAGCCCTCACTTTATGTTAGGTATTCAAAAATTATATTCTGGTTTTAGAAATAACAGATGATGTGATGTAACACTGAAAAATGTACCCTACAGCTTCCTCATCAGAATTTCATACTTTTCCCTCAATCTTTAATTAGAATTTAAAGCTGATGTCTAAAGCAGTAGTTAGAGAAAAAGTACAGCTACATTTCCTGACCTATAGCTGAAGTGTCCCTTTCACCCCAAGGTTTGGTAACTTTTTTTTTACTTTTCAGGAAAGGAAGAATTTGTTCTGGGTTAATGAAATTGTCTGCCTTGGGGCAAATTTTCAAAACGTAGATAGATGAAAATATTCCGTTTTTAAGACTCTGCATTTCTACAAGCAAATTGGATGGCCAAGACTGGAGTTATCCAGTTTACACATTCAAAAGTTGAGAGTTCATTTCGACAGACACATGGCCTAGAACTAGGAAAGCGTTCTGGGGATGGTAGTTTACAGAACATCCTCAGCAAAGTATGCATTAGGCAGCTTGAAGTGATAATAAAATAAATATAGATTGTTTCCTGGCAGGTGAAAGGAAGGAGAAATCAAAGTTCTTTAAAGTTCACAAGAAAAAAAAAAAAAAAAGAACATGCAATTACTGGAAATAAGACCTGAGAGTACTATTTTTTGAATCACTATTTATTAAAGAAGACTAGAAAAAGGCCAAAAACAAGGACAGTAATTTTTTTTGTTTTTTCCACTACAGAAAGAGCAGGAGAAGGAGTCAGTATTAATCTAGCCTGTGGCTTATTTAAGAAATAATTTATCATTAAGTTAGTAAAAGCCTAGAAGCTGACAGCTTTGAGAGCTTTTTTTTTCTGAAAATAGTCAAAATTAATTGGTTAAAATGAGTGTTGGAGCACCTCTGCCGTAAACGTATACAAGTAAATTGTAGTAATCTACATCTAAGGTACTCTTATAGCCTGTGTTACATAACTACTTCAAGAGATAAGTAGCCCACCTGGACTACCTTCCAATGGATAATAAAAAGTGATTGACGAGTTAAGGTAGGGTTTTATTACTAAGTTTAAATTTTAGATTATCTAACTACTGAATATCTAGAATCAGACAGATGAACCCCACCCTAGTCTGCAAGTAGACATCTGGAGAACAACAGTTGCACCAGATGCCGCAGAATTCTGCTTTACAAGCCAAATGAGAAAGCTTTGGCTCCAGACTTTGCTAGATCTGAAACTGTTTCAAAAGTCTGTAAGAGCTTGAGGCATGGCCTGAACCTGCATTAATATCTGAGGTTAGACTGAGACTAATTTTTTGTATTCTTTTTCTTTTTTTTTTCCTCCTATAAGTGAGTTATGTTTGTCTTCAGCTACACAAAATTCTTTCCTTTTGGAGAAGTACAAGGAGAAGGAAGCTTGATTAAAACCAATTTTCTCTGAATAATGGTTCTTGCAGCTATGGAGTATGTCTCCTGATGTCTGCTAGAAACTTTACATGCTCTATTTTCCCCTCTTTTTTATTATCCTGTTAAGGTCTTTTACAGTAATGCAGAATAATTTAATGAAGTTTTTAATGGTCACTATTCTTCATTGTAGAGGTATATCTTGATATATGTTGTAATGAAATATAATCCTGTTTCTTTCAAAAAGAGTGCTCTGGTAAAAACCATGTTTCTCCTGTACCATTGTCAAAAAATTAGCAATTAACCAGACTGCAAAGAACTCGCTCTTTGTACTTGTGCCATTTCTTAACATATCTTTTCTCACAGGCTTTTAATACTTTGATTCTTAGTAATTTTAACCACTATATCCATGTCTGCTTTTTTGTACATTCCCGTCTGTTTTCCCAAGCAATACTCTGAGAAATGCTCATTATGGATTTTTTTACCTTTTATTTTCGACCATCCTACAGAAAAGGTTTCCAAAGCAAATTGCAGATATTACTGCCATGTCCTTTACTATTTATCAAGTTCCACTTTTCCCCCTCCTTTGCTGTGAGGGCTACCACAAGGGTATCCCTCTTGTATATTTTATAACCTGTCTTTTTCTGATGGACTACTGAGGGAAGCGCCTCAAAACTACATGGCAAATCAACCAGATAAAATAACCTGTGATGTTGTAGTCAAGTTTTCACATCAAATCTTGAGCTTCAGAGACCCAGTGTAATGTGAACCTAAAATTAATTTATCACATCCCCTCATCTGATCTACACTTAATTTACAGCAAATTTACATTTGCTGTATTCAATGCAAGGAATCTTTCTGTAAAATTATGTCTTCAGATGTTTACCTAAAAGGAATGGGTTGAAACATCTCCGTTACTATGTTAACCCTGGGAGTATAAGAGGTCCCGTGACTTTATTCCAAACAGTTTGATTGAGTTCTTCCTTCCTCTGCTTCCTGACCCATCACAGTGCATCTCTAGGCAAAAAATTGATAGGACTGTAATCTTTCTTCTGGATTTACTGTATTGCTGGCTTACAGTGATTCAAGACCTTTGGGTTTTAATCCTTTGTTTGTACATTTAAGGTGGAATTGTGAAAAAGGAATAAACCTCAAAACATATCTTTATTGTTGCTTCATTCTTGTGTGATAGCTGTTTTCTTTTGCTATTTGTGAGCACCTCCTAATTTTATAAAATAGGTAAAAAGTAACAGATGAAAACTCTTAAAACTGTCAAAAGCAAATAGAAATCTAAAGGGTCTCACTTCTGTTCTAAATGATTCCACATTACTTTTATTCTTCAGATCTTTTTTTTTTCTACTTAAATGTTACTGTTAAGGGGGTCTAGAAGGTTAACATGCTACAAACCTGTGAAAAAATGTCCTCCTATCCCCAAAAAAAGGGAAGTTTTCCAGCTGATAGTAATGGGTTTTGACAACTGTATCTCTGGGTATCCTACCCACTGCAGACACAAGAATGAAACTTCTGTATGCCTTTTCAGTGTTCACTTTTTGGAGTTGTCTGTTAATAGCTCCTGAATTGCATTCTGTTTCAGGCTTGACACTTTTTTCCTTTCTTCTTGCTTCCTGAAATGACCTCCAATTTCAAATTATTGTGGATTTTTTGTCTGTTCGGGGTTGTCTAAATGAAGTTCTCTATGTCTATTTCATCTGCTTCCATTTTCCTTAATTTTAGCATGTCTATCAGACTCAGTTTCATCAGGGCATCCTAGCTCAGGTTATTGTTCTTGTTCCTTTCCAGTATGAACTACTACTGTTTTCTGCATCTACCATCTTTTACCTTTATTGTCTGACAGAATTTATTTGAAAAAGGAGAAGGATCAGGAAAGGCCTTTCAGCTTTCACATTTTCAGCATCATGTCTCATTTTTCATTTCGCTGGAAGGCTTCTTCGGTCCCTCTTTAACAAATAATTTATCTATGTACTTCTGAGAGGTAGCTTGTGAAACTGACCACTGTTATATGTTGCTACAATGGCCTTAGGTCTTCTGTCTTTGCTCTATGATGTCTGTACAATGTGTCATCCTGTGGGATATCATCAGCTTTTAGAAGCTTCTACTAAAGGCAATGGAAACAAAGTCCTATATACTATTTCCATCCTTTTAGTGATGGATGAAGTCAGAAGTACCCTTTGTTAGTCCACATAAACATGGATCTCCCTACCTGCATCTACTAAAATTATGTGGTTGCAGGTATTTAAGTGCAACATGCCACTGCAATCTAGCCTGGAGGTCGCCAAGCTCCATAATCATTCAGCCATTAGGGGACTCTTATTTATAATTGTGACATGAAAAATCTTTTATTTTCAAATTACATTTATTCAGTCTTTCCAGCCTGTCTCCTCAATCTTTTTACCTTCCTGCAGTAGCTAATCATGGTCCCTTTGCAGGCAGAATTTTATGTCAGTTTATATCCCATGTAGCATGAGATAGCATCATCAAACTTCTTCTTACAACTGCAAAAAGAGAGACAGGGCTGTGGTCCCAGTGTCGTTGAACTTTCAGTTTCATGGTGAGCTGCATACTAAATTAATTCCAAAAATAATTTTCTTAGAATTCAACTCGGGTTTCCTTCCCCTTTATAATAATTATGGTTCAGTGAGAAAAATCCAAAGGAGCTTGAGTAATCATGAGAGATCAAGATTTTTAAACTTCTGTGCCCTCTATATAGTTCTAACCCTTCAGCACTGATGTTCCACCAAGGACCATTCTTAGCATCACCTCACTAATCTTGCACTGATGAAATGCTTCTTAGGTTCTACATCTGCATTAGACAAGTTCATTAAATTTTGTGCAATGCTCAGACAGTGTGCTAATAGAGGGCATGTAAGTATGCAGATAGAGAGAAATACCTGCTGATTGCCTGAAAGAAGTCTGATCAGCCTAATTCCAGCAAAGTAGAATTTCTGTTCTGTCAGACTGGCTCCTTTTCTGAAGTAACCAAAAGAAGCTGAGCTACTGCCACTTTTGTGCCTCCTCTAGTCTTCAAAGTACCTGATAATGTTTTGCTTAGGATATTGCTCCTTTTTCTAGGAACACAAATACTGTATTTGGCTCTCTATGTGAAGACCTGAGTTATAAAATTTGGGGGGGGGTTTATTCCATTTGTCAAGATGCAGTCTAAGTTATGCATTACATATGATATACTTATTCACTTATTTTAAAGTTATGTGTACTCCATCCATCATGTGAGGTTTGATTTGAAGAGATTTGAACAGTTTGATGTAGAGCAGGTATTTGGAGTGTAATTAAATTATCCCACTTTGCTTCCCTGGAAACCTCAATTAGAAGAGAGATAATTCTGTTGCAAATTAAGTGTGTTTTGTTTATATGTAGAAGAAAAAAAGAATAAATATGGAAGGGAAGCAGTTAGTGGTTCTGATTGTTGTCTTAGACAACATAAGTGCTAACATCATTATAGTGCAAGGAATTCATATCTCCAGAGCTTCATACCTCCTCAATGTTTCTTGCCAGCAACTCCTTTAGGCACTACCTGTGCCCAACCCTTGCAGAAATCATCTAACTACTCCCACTCCAGAGCCTATCAATCTACTCTTTTATACCACTTGTTCTTATTGGCTGCAGATGAGGCTTGTTAAGATCAGGCCTGCCTCTAATCTTTACTAATTGGTTGAGCTGCAGCTTATTGGGGGATAAGATTACATTCATTTACCCATATTGTATCGCCCTACATCTGATGATGGGTGGGGGGGAGCATGTAGCATACAAAACTGAGAATTTTCCATTAAGAAGAGGGTGTTTTGTCTCAAATAATGGCTGTAATATACATAATCCTTCTGCGATTATTATTATTATTATAATTGTTAATTTGATAAGAAATAAGTTGATAACATTTCAGTTCCTTCTAGAAATTATGCTATAATTACCTGATTAAAGTGTCAAAAAATAGTGATGGGATATATCAGAGATTATGGAGTCACATTGGCAGTGAACAGCTTCCTGTGGAAGGTCTAACATGAGAGGATCTTTGTCATAGATCAGTCTCTTTCTCTCCTATTCTGTTAATATTAAAATGTTTATTACAGTCATTGTAAGAGGAAAAGGGAAATTATTCTTCTTCAGGGAAGAGTCTTCTGAATTCTGGCAAACTGGCAACACAGCACCATTTTGAGGAGGTACAAGAAGAATACAAACTGTTCATCCCATTCTGAAACATAGCAGCTTCAGGACAATTAGTGCTCTTGAGCTACTTTCTTAGTATTTGTGTTCTCAAATTTTGTCACATGCCTAAAAGGAATGAGCCCTTATAATGAGATGATGTAGTTGAAAATTCCTGCTACTGGTGGAAGACCCACAGATACAGCGATCAGCAAAACATATGCAGTGATGACTGTAAAAAATGTGTCATTGCAATCTGAGCTGTGTCTACATTGTGTGGTTAGTGCAAGCTGAATTTGCTTCCTATCTCTCTGCCCACTGCTGCCCTCCTATGAGTACCTGGAAACCATCTCTGGCAAAGAGGAGACAGACTGGAGTGAAAGCGTGTGAAAAGATGCACAAGCAGCTGAAGACCCAGCAGTACATTTGTACTGTACCTGTACTGTACTTGGCTGTCTAAGACCTGTGTGAATGTTTTTCTAACCTTCTTTAGGTTAGAAAAGGTGCCACTTTAAAGACAAGTAGAGCTTAATTAATCCACAGGTATTTTATACTGACTTGTGCTTTTCAGAGTTCCAGACTTTTATGTTCATCTGACGAATATTTAATAAAGGAGTAAAACAGAAAGGAAATATCCCTAGATGTAGTGGTTTACA
The DNA here is from genome assembly GCA_034509185.1 of Euphonia xanthogaster. Taxonomy (NCBI): domain Eukaryota; kingdom Metazoa; phylum Chordata; class Aves; order Passeriformes; family Fringillidae; genus Euphonia; species Euphonia xanthogaster. The sequence continues at coordinate 58,089,980 of JAYDZK010000001.1, read as the reverse complement.
ATTATCTGTTTGACTTGAAACTGGAATAGCATGTGATGGAGCCATATATTGGTCCAGATGTAAAGTAAACTCCAGTGTGGATACATCCTCAGTAGACAAGCCCCAATACATGTGCATATAGACTGCCTTCTCTTTCTCCTCCAGAACTGCACCCATTGAGTAGATAATGATAAAACTTCTGATTTCACCAGTCTCAAGTTTAAATTTTATTCTTGTTGTCTGGCTTCAGTAAAAGTCAGTCCTCAAATAGTTGACATACTTTAAAGAATGATCTGTAAATTGCTACCAAACTTTACTATGATCAGACACAATTGTCAGAATATCACCAAAAAATGGATCTCAATTTAATGTTTGCCAGATTTAGTTTTACAATTCAAAAATTTCTGATTACTCTAAGAAAATGGACTCATCCTGGTTATGTTGGCTGTAGAAGCATTTTTTTCTTATAATTCAAATAAATACAAACATGTGACTGCTCTGTATACAGACTGGTGACTACTTGCTTGCTTCTTTATAATTGAATTATAAAATACCCATTAATAGTACAGTGTAACAATTAATGCATATTTTTTTAATGAAAAATGCACCAGGTATAGGCTTGCAGGGAAAAAATTCAAAAGTTTATTTGACCTGTCAGTAATAGAATTACTACAGCAAAATAGGTCCAGATTTTATCGTTCATTTCTGGCAGGACTAGATTTGTAAAACAAGATCATGATCTACTGTAAATCTGACACAATTTGGAAGGAGTTTATTACATCCATGCTGAGCTTTCTTTGTTTATTTGGGCCCTCATTTGTGTAGTGGACAGCATTTTCAAATCTTGAACATTTTTAGCTCTGATGATCACCTTATAAAGACAATCATCTGTCCCTCAGAATATATCCTTCACATAGCCCAGATGAAACTTTCTCTCATTTTTACCCCTCCCCAGGAATTTTAAAAAATCATTATAAAGCTAAGAATAACAGATGCACGTAACATTCTATTTAACCATTCTGCCGGCTATGATAAAAGCCAGGCTATTTGCTTTGTTCCCCTTAAATCCTTCCAGAATGCTGCTGTGAAAGTCAGTTTTATCTGCTAAAATTCAGGCCATGAAATTCTCCAATTAAATATCTTTCACTGCCTACCATCCCTTTGGTTGTGTTCAAGGTCCTTGTCTTCCCCATCAAGGCTGTACTTTCATTTCTGCATAGTGTACTACTTTTCTTGACTGCCCCCAAGATTCCCACCTAGGTGCCACTTTCAACCCCTCCTTCCACTTTTATCTTTGTATTTTATTCCCACTTGCTTGTGTTGGATTTGGAGCTGAAATTATTCCTCGGCAGAGGCACCTACAGTGCTTGCATGTCCCCGCTCCTCAGCTATGGTCTCCACCCTTGCCTGCCTGTTCCTCTGGAGAGAAGAGTTTTAGAGCCCGTTGCTTTTGCCACAGTGCATCCTGGGAGGACTTTGAGAGCTGGAAGCACAATTGTCTGCAGCCTAATTTAAGAAGGCTCTGTGGTTGGGAGTGAGAATTTCTTACATTCTTTTTGGATTGAGTTTAGGAAAAGATCATAGCACAAAAAGTCTCATGGATTACACAGACACTGCTTTAACTTCCATCAGATATTCCTTCAAGGTTTCACACAGTGCTCTGGACCACTGAGGATTGCATGAGCTTTTAAAGTTCTGGGGATTTCATACAGTTTCAGCAGCAAATATTCATCATTCCAACATCTTCATTAAAAAAAATAAAAATCTTCAATTAAAATAGGCAATTTGCTTCAGTGAAATGTAGGGTTTTCGTGGTTTGCTGGAGCTTCAGATCAGGATGTAGCTTGCGCATATTCCATATGTGGCATAATTTCAAAGAGTTGCTATGTGAATTGAAGATGAAAGTTTGTGTTTTAAATGTCTATCCCATGCTTGCTATCCATTGAAATAGGAGATATAAAGAGATGAACATTAGAGGAAAAAAACCTCTCTGGTTTGGCAGCTTATAATGAATTTATATTGCTGTACTTGAGGGGCAATTTTGTGCTTTCAGGTCACATCACAGCAAGATGATCTATCTATATCTACATACATATGGACATAGGAGAAATATATACAAATTAAGGATCAGATATAATCAGGTTAAAATAGACAGTTTGATCCTAAGTGGAATTAAAAATCTACCCATTGCCTTTAATTTAAAGTTAAATATGAGAGGCAGATGCAAACTCTACCTTCTGTGATCATGTTGTAGCAATTTGTCCAAGATAATTAAGTTTTTCACTTGCTTATTGTAAAGTTTTAGTAATCTGGAAAACATTCATGAGGTGCTGTAATTCCTTATTAATTAGAATAAATTTGGTATGAGTGGTATTGCTGGAATCTGGAGAGATGGTGTGAGTGATTGAAATGTTTAGATTATGAATTACAACTTTTTCAGCAAGCCCGAGAGGATCACAAAAGGAAGTCATGAGTTTATATATAGGAACAAGATCATGGCTTGACTTTTACACACAATGTAATCTGCTCACATGTACCTACTTTTCTTTTCAGAAGTTTTAATTCCCCAGAATAAATCAAAATAAAAAGCAAAAGAGTGAGAAATTAAACCTGAAATATACAAATTTAAAAAATGTTAATTACTTAAAATAAATGTTTCTATTGCCAAAACAGGGTACTTCCAGTGTGAGGACAACAGCTTTGGCTAATGTCTACCTTACTAAGGGGCACCAGACCAGAGGCTAACTTACCAGAGACTAAAAGAAGTTAAATTAAAGAGATCTGCAGTTTGTCTATCTTTGTTCTGTATATATCTGAGTATATCAGCGGAATTATAGAGGTATTTTATTAGGCCAATTAAAACCAAATGAAACAAACAAGTAGTGTGACCAGGTAAGTATAACATTTAGTCTGAGAACAATCCAAAGGAAAACAACTAAAAGGAGTCAGTGAATTAAATTCATTGAGGAATAAAGTACATGGCTATAATAATGTACTAATACATTTTTATAGGAAATGGTCCTTGTCAAACTTTATTTCATTGCTTAATGCTAGAAAAAAATATCGCTAAAATTAGGAGTGTATATCTAATAATACTGGACATTTATCAGATGTTCGAAAGTGTGATATTCTGGTTTAAAATACTATATAACATCAGTGTAGCATATGATATATGAATGAATGAATGAATGAATGAATGAATGAAATTGCACTTCTCAAAAAAGTAGTTTCCAATGGGATAACATCCTTGAACTCCTTCGCAACTGAGTTCTGCAGCAAAATCCTATTGCCTTTTAATAAATGTATTTGTGACAAACACGAGAACACAAATACTTCTAAGGCAGATGTTAATGATTTTCTCTCTGGTTAGCGACCTCTGGGTTGTTTAGAACCTGCCCACTTGAAATGTCCTCACACAGCAGGGATGGATATTGTTTTCCATTTCATGTATGTTTCCTTCAGCTTTAATCAACATACAAATGGTAATGCATATTCTTAGGTTAATATGTTCATTGCATGAAACTGGAGGTCTATAAGACCATGAGAACACAAGAGACAGTTAATGGATGCTATAGTGTTGCACAGGACAAAACAGCCATTTGTGCAGTTTCATCTACACCACCCTTGAAGACGGTTTCTAGAGCAAATTTTGAAGAATCAGACACAAGTTTTGCTTTGGAGGCAGCACATTAGTTTACTCCGGAAAGATCCCGACAGCCATTTAATTTTACTATGGAACACTGAAAGCCTAATAATGTGTACTAAACAACTCAATGAGGAGAGTTGTGTCTGGGAAAATGGTATCCCAAAAATACTTTTAAAGGTGGTTTTGGTGGACCGACCCTGGCTGGAAGCCAGGTGCCCACCAAAGCCACTCTTTCATTCCCCTAATCAGCAGGACAGAGGGGAGAAAATATAATTTTCTTGACTTTCTATATAACTTTTTTTCGTGAATTGAGATAGGGTCAGGGAAAGGTCACTCACCAGTTACCGTCATGGGCAAAACAGACTCGACTTGGGTAAGTTAATCTAATTTATTACTTACCAGATCAGACTAAGGAGAAATAATACCTAAATCTTAAAACAGTTTCCACCCACTGCTCCCCCCAACACTTAACTTCTTCCCAGGCTCAGCATTTCTCCCAAATTCTCTACCTCCTCCTCATCAAGCAACAGAGTGGAATGGGGTTGCAGTCTGTTTATCACACAGCAGATCTTCCCTCTTTGAATTCTGTTATCTGAGAGGCACTACCATCATTGTTGAGGAGCTCAGTCTTGGCAAGTCAGTGACAGAAGTTTCCCCTGTGGCCAACAGAGCCAATGCCATGTGGGTCAGTCTTGGACCCACATGGCATTGGCTCTGTTGGCCACAGGGGAAACTTCTGTCAGCTTCTCACACTGCTGTATCACCCTGCAACCTAAGCCTTGAAGCACCTACCCAATACACAAATATTGTTCAAAGATTTGAAAATGAATAACCAGGATAATGCTGGGCTAGGTTTTTTCTTATGAATAAAAAACTCAAGAAGTAATAAAAAAATAGAGATTAGTACCACATTTTTAAACTTAAAACCTTTTTTTGAAAGAAAGAACTATCTGAAAAAAAATCAAAACCAGCACGGGTTTGGAGATGGGAGGTAGAATACACTGCGTCATTAATAGCATGTTAACCTTTTGCACATTATTTGATAGCATTCAAATGTAGTCCCAGAATTAAGACTTTAATTATTTGTTTTCTCGTACTTTCCAAGAAACAGAAGAACAAGGATCCGTAATAGCCTTCTAACAGCAGCAGTGCAAAACAGACAAACTTCTAATTATCCTCAAAATTGTTTTATAAATGGATTATGTGTGAAAATTTTCTGTGATAGACAGGTTCTGAAATTGTTAAGCCAGACCCTTTTCAGTTCCATGTGTTTGTCCCAAAAGGTAAAGCATCAGATAGAGAGAAACCCTATTATGTCCAAGAATGGCTTTATGCTTCAATTCATAGAGATTAAAAAAAAAGAATAGCAAGAAAATTTTTTTCTTTCTTTCTGTGAGAAATTTTTTTTTTCTCACAATCTCACTCAGTGGTAAAAAATAAATTACCCCGGTATGTGAAATGTTGTCAGCTCTGTTGCTTCACATTGGAGAATCAACATGTTTGAAAATGCCCTGTACAGAGCTCTTTACTTCATTGATTGATACTGAATTTCTTTGGCTTCATATAGTTTCAGAAGTGCGCATTTCTGGTACTTCTGCTTATAACAGAATCATGCTAAAGTTTTATTACCTTTCTCAAAGGAATTTTCAATACTTGAATAGAACACTGAAACTAGCTTTGGAGAAGAAACATTTCCCACAAAATGAAAATTCATTGTGAATCGTTTGAATCCAGATTTATACACTTCATAAAGATGTGTACACAGGGTAAAATAACAGTTTCTAATTGCTCATTGAAATCAGCATGGTCTCACAACTACAGGCTGCGGGGCTCCAGCTCTTGACTTTTTAATCTGCTTCCTAAAGGTATCTATTTCTCATTGGAGGTGAGAGATGAATGTGTACCTGCTAAGTGTGAGGTAGATGGCAATGGAAATCAGTAGTGTTAATTAAATTACAATAATTAACATATCCAGTATTTCTTCATCCTCTAAGCTTTTGCAACAGTTAATGAGAGTGAAGAGTGTTTTATGATTCCTTCCTTCTAACAAAATAATCTATATCTGAAATCTTTGCCAAGCCAAAGATGAAATTTTAACTAATTGTTCATTTGTTTGGGGCTATTCCCTCTTTTTCAAAAGAATTAATGGTTTAAAAAACACAAACTGAAGAGCAGACAAGAAGAATAAAATGAACAAACTCCTTTTCATTAATCATAATGGAATCAAGCTTGAACCCTGCATTTTGGGCCAGGAAGAAACCATCATTCCAGTGCCCAAAACAAAAGAGAATTAGTGGAAAACTTGTTCAAGAAAATAAACAGAAAGAAAAGATGTTCTTTGGGCTTCTTTTGGAGGGCTTTTTTATTTCTTTATTTGTTTGGGGTTTTTTTCCTCACAATTTTTAAAATATATGAACATTTCTCCTCACTGGTTTGCTTGTTTAACACTGTATCTCTAGCTGCAAAATTGATGAAATCCGGATAATTTTTTTTTAATACTTTAGAAGCAACAGTTGCTGAGAATTATGATGAATGTGTTCACATTGAAATATTGATGATTATGAGATTGATAGATAAGACAGGCCTGTCATAATGAGGTACAGCATCTTCTTCTATCATATTTTATCCTCAATTCGGCAACACACTTGAGATACCTTTTAGGTTTCCTTGCTTTTGGGGCCTTATCTACTTGGACAAATTGCATTGTTTCACTACTGTGGTACCTGGTGAAATTTTGCTTATATTTGTAATGTAACATTTTGAAGTTTCTTTGAGGTAAAACAAACAAAAAAGAGAATCTGGAATTCTAGGTCTTAGAGATTTCTCTTCACATTTACGTTTTACTTAGCATATGTTCCTCCATCTGTTTATACTTGACTTTTCTTATTGAGGTTAATTATTGTTTTCCATCATAGCTAGAGTTTTGATTTGTCCTTTTTTAAACAGTTTTCTAACTAAGGTAGCTTTTACATTTTGGAACAAAATTTACACATTTATAAATACACAACTAAAACTATTAGTCACTGACCTTACAGCAAGATTTAATAGTTTATAAAGCTATAATGGTCTTTGGTAATTTGTAATTCTGATAAACTTTCCAGCTTTCACTGAACTCTATTAACATGAAATTTTTAAGAACAAGGCTCACACTGATGTTAGTGGGATATACTAGAGAGAAGCAGATTGAAATTACAGGTGCAAAATCACCTGTTATTGCCTTTTTTTTAACCAAACTAGTAAACCTAACTACTTTCAAAATGCCAGCATGTTTCAAGAAGAACATCAGTTCCTGAATCCCTGCTTGACCTATTATTCAATAATATCATATAGTAAATTAATATAAAAATCAGTGGGTGAAATTTTTGAGCTGTATCCAAATTAGCATACAAGTGAGCTTTATTTCCTTAAATAATCTGTCTTTTCTCTTGTGCTATATATGAAAAGCAGTTATGGTTGATAAAACATATAATAAATAATATTTTCAAATATCAGTGATGAGTAGTTAATTTGCAGTTTGAAACCAAATGAAACATTTTGTATTTATTACTCCATTTGTTATATGAAGAAGTAAAGCCCTTAGATAAGGGATTTTTTCTTGCTGCTTGTTGCACATTTCTTGTTGCACATTTCTATTTTTGACTGCAATCCATCTTCCAGAAAAAAAACAATTGTTGTCTTAGTTGTTTTAGGACCAATGTGAAATGAGAACTGACACAAGAAACATAAAAGCACGATGAGATAATTACATTTTATCAATCTTTTCTTTCTCTTTCTTAAAGCTTTCTGGGGCTTTAAATTATCAGCAAAATCTTTTTTTGCTCACCTTCAGGCAATATTTTTTTATCTCATTCATAAATGTTATTTTCTGTGCTGATCTCACAGCACAAGTACATGCATTCACCCAATGCTCATCTTCTTACTGTTATAATTTTTATGTCAGTATATTTTTTTCATCACCACAAAAAAAAACAGACTTGCTCCACTTGAGTAATCAACTATTTGACTTTCAGTGACTTTTTCCACATTCACACAGGAATTTAATTATTGCCATTGTTAAAATATATTTGCGTTTATGATTCTTTGAAATGATGCTAAAGTGAATTCTGTCTGGCGGTATATTTGTTTCTTATTCATTAAGGTATGAATACTAAGAGAATTCAGCAAACAGGATAAATTTCTGTGACTGTGAGTATTTGAAATTGAACTTTTGAATCCCCCAAACAAGTCTTCTATTTGCTATATGAAACCAGTATGGACTGGATGTAAATTTTTGGAACACCTGATCTTAACAGACTTGGCACATCCTAAATCCTTCAGTTAATAAAAACACAAGAAGGAGGAACATCAATTGCAAAGCTGTGCTTTTGTACACAGACTGTTTAGTAAGGAAAACCTGGAGGCTTAAGATACTAAACAGAGGGGCTGGTGCTAAAAAAATAAGATTCACAAAAAGAAAATGGCTTTTGAAAGAAGTAGCATCAGAAAGGACATGGTGAAATCCTTATTTTTGCTCTGGCTGGAGGAAACAACCTGAAAATGAGGAAACATCTCAGAGTTCACAAAGATGCATTAAGATGAAAGGTGAGAGACCCGGAGAGGCACCCTGATGGAAGACACCCGAGATTGGTAACTGTGACCAGAGCTATGGCATAAGTTTATATAACTTGCTGCCCAACTTTCCCAGTTCTTCCTGTGGGAAAAGCAGCACAGTCAAATGAATGTAACACTGTGGACTAGTGAATCTCTCAGGTAATTGAGTACCTCTAATCTCATTGTTATTTAAATAAATCACAGTATTGAGATCCACTAGCTGTTACTTACTCTTTCTCTCCTGGAACAAGAATGAAAGACACAAGAGACACTCAGAGTACACCGTGTCCAAAAGAGGTGAGTAAATAGTCCAGAAATCAGATTTTCAACAGGCAATTTCCATAAAATTTTCAGCCAAGCAGGTTGATGACCATTTCTTAAAACAATGACAGAAAAAAAAATGGTCTATCCCAAACATCTAGCATGTGACAATGTTTTAGATTGATGTTTAATCCATTTTTCTGTAGTGAATACCTCCTTTATTATTAAGCAGGAGGAGACAACTACCCATATAGTCATAAAATCAGGTCCCTCGTTAGGTAAAACCCACGCTGGATTTACCCCAATCCAACTACTTCTCTCTATAGAATATTTGTAGAAATTTGTCAAATGCTGGAATACTGGTTCACTAATCATTGGTTTTGACTGAAAACCATCCTTAGTGGCAAAATACAAAAAAAAAAAAGGACATATGATGTTTAAAAAAGGACTTTTTTTTTTTTTTTCATTGAGCCTTATAACTGGTCAGTGCAGAAAAAGAACAAAAAAAACAAAAACAAGTAAACAAAAAACCAAACAAGAACAAAAAAAACAAAATGGAAAACAACCAGCTACAGTCACATCTATCTATAGAAACACCAGTTTCTTATTGACAGACTGATCCGAACCTGGTGAATAAAAAAAAGTGGGAGAACAATGGGTATGAAGTAGTTGTCAGTAAGCTTCTCACTCTGCTGAAAATTTGTTATTTTCTATGGTGGTCATACTTTTTATGCCCTTGTCTTCAATGCTCCTCACAATTGTTTAGAAGAATCAAGAAATTACAAGTTAATTAGTAAAGATCTCTTAGATTTAAGGAGATGCATTTCAGACTAAATGTTGAGATTGTTCACACAGCATTCAAATAATGTATGAAGTATTATTTTGTTGTTGCTGATGATTAGTAATGAGAGAAATGTTTCCAAAGATACGTGACTTTTTTCAATATCTCTGTTTTTAATGTATTTGTCTTGGACTTAGTACTCAGACAATGATAAGAAAGCAAAACATTTATCTACATTACAAATATGACAATGTAATAAGCAAATTTTGAAAAAAAATCCAACCCTACATGTAAAGCACTACTTTAAACAGTCTCTACTTTTGTCCTCATAAAATGGTAGATTTATAGGATGGCTTAGGTTGGGAAGAAACCTTGAAAGGTCATCTAGTCCAACTCACCTTTGATGAGCAGGGATACTTTTCATTAATTAGATTACTCAAAACACGATTTCACTCATCTTGAACACTTCCAGGGATGGGGCATTCACAACCTGCATCAGTGTCTTCACCACCCTCTTGATAAAAAACATTTTCTGACCTAAACCTTCCACCTTTGGTTTTAAAATTCTCACCCTTTGTTCTGTCACTGCAGACCCTTGCAAAAAGACTCCATCTTTCTCATAAGACTCCCATGTATATTTAAAGGCTTCAATATGGTCTTCCCAGAGCCTTCTTTTCTCCAGAAGGCTGAACAATCCTGCCTCCATAGGAGAGGTGTTCCATGGAAAATTTCCATGGCCCTTATCTAGATCTTCTCTAGCAAGTCCCTGTCTTTCTTGGGCTGAGCACTTCTGAGCTGGATGCAGCATTCCAGGTGAGGTCACATGAGGGCAGAGTAGAGGGGCAGAATCCGCTCCCTTGCCCTGCTGGCCGTGCAGCTTTTGAAGCAGGCCAGGATAAGATTGGTTTTCTGAGGTGCAAGTTTGTAGTTTTGGTCCTTATTAAAATTTTTCATCTAACAGTATCTGCAGGTCCCTTTCCACACAGATACCATCAATCCACCCATCCCTCAGCCTGTACTTATACCAGTGATTGCTTCATCCCAAGTGGAGTTCCTTGCACTGAATGTCTCTAATAATTTTCCTGTCTTCTAAGTCTTGATATATCTTCCAGGACAATCTGTTCCATGATCTCACTGGACACGGAAGTAAAAATGATTGATCAAGGTCCTCCTTTTAACCCTTTTACACAAATGGTTGCAATGTTTTCCCTTTTTCCGGTTACCTAAGACTTTGCCTAACAGAAGTGAAAGATTTGGAATTAGCACACACCAGACAAAATTCCACTGTGCAGATTGTGGGAAAACCACAGATGATGACGACAGGAAGATGCCAGGCCTGGTGAGGTAAATCTGGGTAAACTGGATGGACAAAAATTCACACCATGGCAAACTGTGAGAAGGGAAGCAACTGCTTATACACATGCTATCCTGAGTTGTGGAATGGCGTGGACACCTTGTAGATGCCCAGGACACGAACTGTATAAAAGTGGTACCTCCAGAAGAACAATAGGGGGATCCTCAGCACTTCGAGGAACAGAAGAAGAAAGGCCAGCAGGCTACCACAGAGAGCTATGTGGTAGTGACTATCTTTCTTCTTAATCGGTCTGTCTCGCTGTATCTTTTTCATTCCCCTCAGCCCCCTGCTTTACAGCTAGATGAAATCTGCTTTATTGACCTTGGCATACAGTCTCATTTGCACCTAATTTGGGCAGAGGCATCTTTTAATAATCAGGTCCTAGCATTATTTCAGAAGAACCTAACATTATTCCAGGATATCATAACAACAGGAAGTGATTTCTGACCACACTCACACAAAAGCAGTTAAAAGAAAAATATAGGATTATTTCTGTTTGTTATTTCTCCTGAAAATGCCAGAGAGGAAGCTGTGACCAAGAATCCCCTTTATAAGGATCAAGGCTTAATATATTTGGGATGTGGACAAGACACTTACTTGTCCACAAAGATATTGCCAAAAAACAATCATAAGAGAAGAAGCTGTATAGAATACAGACTGGAAGGAAGAAAAATAAAAGTGGAAGAAAAAAAAAATTATAAATATTTTTATAATCTTCATTTTGTAGATGGGATACTGCGGCATAGGAATGGTAAGCAAGGTAACCCAAAGGACAAAGATTGTTCACACACACAGATATTTTAAAGGAACAGGTTTGTGGTACTGTGTGTGCCATAGCAACAGAGACACAGAGAACAGGAAAGAGAGTTGTTCTGTCAGTATAGGTCTCTCTTGGATTAATAAACTCTCTTAAAAACTTGGATCTCCTTACATACTTGCACCCTCATTATGAGAGTGACAGCACTATAATATCACATTAAATAGACAAAAACAGATGGTTAAATTTCGTCTATTAAATTTCATTTCTTTAGTTCCAAGTTGCTAGTAGTTGATAGCCTTGCACCTGGTTTCTTGGAAAATAATTACAGGAAAGCATTACACCAAAAAATCTGTCTACAAAAAGCCCCAGATGACTGACAGGGTAAACTGAGGTCTTGGTTATTAGTGCTCTTTACTGTCTCTCAGAAATTAAAATTGGAAAAAAAAAAAAGAGCTAAAATTGTGTATTAAAAATTTGTGATTTTGTGAGAGGAAATGTGCTTTAAAGTAAACCTTGATAGAACATGTTTTTTTGGCAAAGTAGTTTTTTAGCAAAAATCTTAATTGATTCAAACATTTCCATTGAGAACATTGGATACAAAAGAAAAAAAAAGGTATTTAAAAATTCTTATTTAAATGAGAGAAAGAGAAAGCGAGAACTAACCATATGTCTTTGTTACAAAGGTCTACTTTTGCTAGGGGATATATTTGAAAACTTACTAATTGACTATATTTTAATACTTATGCAAATTATAATAGGGTAAAAAAAAGTAATTTTTTCCCACTGTTACTTCCTCTAGCATCCTTCCAGTCAGGGTATTGGTCCAGCATGGGAGAAGTGCAGAATGAATGAGGGTGAGAATGTCTTTCCCAACTCAGATTAAAAGTTCATCAGTTTTTTCAACTCTGCAGGAAATATTATGAGTTTAACTGGGTCAGAAGGAAAGTCTCTGCTTCTTTTTATGGAAAGATTTTCATTATATTTGAGGATTGAAAACTAGTGTAAAAAATGAAAAGATATATTGATGATAGCATTTAATTATTATACTTATATAAAAGTTGGACTTGAAGTACTTACAGTTTATGCTTTTATAGGTTTCTTTATACACTTATTCCTACTAACTGAAGAAGGAAATCTCTCTTGCTGAAAAACAAACAAGTAAACAAACCCAATAATTTAAATTCTTTAAATAAATAATTTAAAAAGACGTCACCCAAAAAATCAAACCAAATCGTACCAAACCTTAATGTTTAAGAACTTTTGGAAAGAATTGACTGAATTTTCCCATATACACTGAAGTCAGGTCTACAGTCTGTTGGTATTTCACTTACTCCTGAAGAGTATGGGTTCATTCACAAATGCTCCCACTTAACAAGAAAAGCAGAAACTTGCTTAATAATACTAATATATATATATATTGCTTTCAATATTTTTAAGGATCAATTAACCTCTTCCTCTCACTTTTTCCATCTATTCAAACTTGGAGTTTGGGAACTGTGTTTTAGCTCCAGCCTATAAAATAGCATCTGGAAATGAATAAATTAAAGCAGTCTGTCTCTTGCTTCTGAGACTGGCAAGGGCATATTTGAAAAAACTAAACAGAGGAATAACAAGCATCAGACCTGCAGCAATCTTGACAGCACACTACAACCCTGATAGGCAGCCTGTGCAGAGGGGAGAGTACAAAGACAGTTACAAATGGCAAGGTGCACATTTATGAATGCCAATAAAATTCCCCTTCTGCTCTATCATTGCTTTAAGATGCTGTTTTTCAAATAACCATTTCAGAAGTAGTTTTATAATTGCTTTCATTTTAAATACCTAAATAAAATATACATACATAAAGAAAGGAACATTTGTCTTTCACCTTTTTTTCAGAAGCATGGCACTTTTTAAAGTAGCATTGCTGATTTATAAGCAATATGACTGAATTTTAGTAATATCTGTGATTTATAAGTCAAGACTTCATATATTGTGGTTATTAAGATCTATTTCATGAAACCCAGTTTATTTGTTAAAAAAGACTGATTTACTAGGGAGATTTATTGATCATGGCTTAGGAATATAAACCAAAGTCTTGGTTCAATGTTATATTTATATATTAGATGCTTAAATCAAATTCCAATTTTTATGTAATGGGATTGGTTCTAGAGATGTGCAAATAGTAATATATATCCAATTCCACTACTACCTGAAGATAATGATCTTGTTTTCACAAGTAATTTGGTTACTCACATCGATGAAAAAATCCTATCGTTAATCAGATGGATACAATTCAGAAAGTAACTCCATATCAAGGAGTGACATAGACAGAAATACTGACTTTCAGTCAGGAAATGAATAGTCTAATATGAAATATTGTAATACACAGATTTTGAACTCTCCTTTTTTAGAGTTTTAAAGTTGTTGAATCTGCTGGGACTATTGTTACCACTCCAGCAAGAGAAACAGCTTTCATTTGCTGTCATTTTTCTCTTTCTTATTCTGAAGGAAAATACAGAAGTGATATTAAATTCCCCCTTTCCAGCTTCCACTCCTAACAATTATTCACTTTCTTTTGGAAATGTTTATGTATTCAGGTTTCTTACGTGTCCAGAAATACTAGGCATCTGATGGAAAGATGTACCCAATTCTTGAAAAATGCAAACAGTAAAGTCCAAGATGCTGTTTAATCGAATATTTTATGTTTCAGTCAAACTCATCTATCTGAAACAAATTAATAAAATTCTAGAAGTACTTTTCTGCCTCATTATGCAGAGGCATAGCTTGGAGTGTCACATTTAGATATGCTGAAAGCAATATGGCTGAAATGTGTATTTTCCAATCAGTTTTCGAGATAATCTTTGACTCCAGATGTAGTAATATATGTCATCAAAAATGAAACCTACCATGCCAGTTTGTACAAAACAGTGGAAACTGATCTTTTTCTTTTTAGCTGTGTCTTTCTATGTTAACCTTGTCCTGTTATTTCATGTTAATTTCCCTAGTTCTGAAGGTATGTTGCTTGCAAAAAACAAATTAAAAAAAATTCCATCCTTGAGCTTGACAGAGGAAGACTTGAGATGTTTCTGTGAGCTTGTTCTATGTTCTCTGTATACACAGTTTCTTTTTAATTTGTGACATGGTTCATGAAATCTACTTGACCTACTTACGTCCAGACTAAATAGAAATCTACCATCAGAATGAAGTCCGTGTGTCATGTGCCAAAATCAGAGATAAAAAATTCTTATAATATTGGAAACCAGGCTGCTTTTCCTTTTGCTTTGTAGAAGGACTTGATACACAGAGGGATAAAATGCCTTCTGTTGTAACATTCCTCACGTACTCGGTACCTTGTGCCAAAGAGAAAAAACATGAGGAGGTAATGTCCTAGAGACTGCTTGACTGGATATTTTGAGTGGCATAGCAGAGTCCTTCTCAGCCCATCTACTCTTAAGATGTCCTTAGTGGAGCATGCTTTCCTTTTGTGTTTCTCCAGGTTCTTTCGCCTTTCTCTGCAGAAATCCCAACACATCTGTTCAACAACACCACCTCCAGCTGAGAAGAAGGTAGTGATGGATTGCAGAATCTTCTTTCACATTCTGTTAATTTTGGCACTGCCTGCCTGTTCACATTTAGAGTACAGTAATTTCAGATTACATTTCTTCCACCCTTTCATCCTCTTGTGTATAAACCAAAATTGAAGTACTTTGGTTTGACTTGAAGAAGCAGTAAGGCCCATGAGTGCCTCTTTTATAAATGATACACTGAAATGTTCTGCAGTCTAAATAGGAGGCAATACAGAGGCATAGAGTTGAGCAGACTCCCTTTAAAAGTTCAAAATTTGGGTGGCGAGAACATACTTGAGACTTATGGCAAAATTTAGTCAGGCTTATTTTGTGAAACAAACTATGAATGTTTTCAGGAACATTTCCCTCTGAAACCTGAAAAATGAAAATGGAGTTGCTTTTGAAAGAGGAATATGCAAAGTGGGACACCACATAATTCAAGCTGTTCTGTTCTACTCTCTAAATAAAAAGTTCTTGTACAAGAACTGTCTCAAATATCTGGTTTCTCCAGAACCTCCAGCCTTAAACTCCAGTAAAAATACTCTCATACTTCTTCAGCTTGTCATAACTCCTTTTCTCAAATGCAGAGTTTTTTATTTAAAATATTCTTGGAACTGGTGGTATTTGGACATGTGGTGGGGACCTCCTCAGACATTCTGAAGAGGTAGAAAACTTTGCCTGGTTGATGTAGAGTTCTGAAACTATTAACTGTCTGACAATCCTCCCACAGTAGTGAGATTTCTATTTGCATTCTGAAAATAGAGAAAGAAAATGAAGAAAGCAGATGACAGTGAAGAGTGACTTAATGAAAGAAAAAGGAGAATAGGAAAGGAGAACATATATGGTCTTTTGCCTGTTACATAAATGAGGAATTATTCCTCAGCTACATCAAGGCATGTAATGTCAAAGAAGTAAGCACTATTTTGCAATGATAACAGTAGGGATACAAGACCTATTAAAAAAAAAAATACTCCACTTCTCCTCCACAGGTTAGGAAAATGTTGCACTTTATTGTGTTTTAGCTATGGAGAAAGCTAACTCCATTTCAGTCAGACCCAGTACATGATACATAACTCTACAAGTGAATCACTCACTGAGCCTTAGCAGTTAATAAATGAGATTGGTTAAACTGTAGTAGTCATGAGAACATATTTCTTTATTCAGTTAGAATAATGTCCACAGAGCTTGCCACACTGTTTATGAAGAGGGGCATCTATCTTTATAGGACTAGAAGATAATAGATGCAACAGGGGAGGATATTGCAGAAGGACCTGCTACCAAGGAGAGAATTTCTGAGTTTCTAACAGAGCTGCTCCTACTCCTCCCTGATTGTACACATTTTGTCACTGTTTCCTATACACTGGCATAGAAGAGGGTCACTCTTGGCAAGACCTTTGCTTTTAGGTGTGCCTAAAAACAACAGTACCAAAGACAGCACTTTTGTGGTAGACTTTCCCCTTTTGCCTCTGAAGTCCTTAACACTGTCACTGTTTGAGTTAAAAAGGAGCAGTGAGTTTGAAGTACTAGTTGTCATGTCATCATTGTAAACTTATATTACTGCAGAGATGCATTTTAATATGAGAAGCTGAGACTTTATTAGATTTATCATGAGGAAAAACAAGACAAAATAAATATTAAAACCAACATATAAAACAGAAAAATAGTGAGGGCGATGAAAATACATGGCAAGACCAATAAGGTAAATCCCACAGGAGAAAAATATAAGGAAAGAAAATGAAGAAAAATTCTGTTGAAAGCACCTAGTAACAGAAGAATTATATAAGTGCATAAGTAAAAACTGGGGAGAAGAAGTCAAAATAACAAAAATCTAGAGAGGGAATAGGAAGATAATAAAGTTAGGTACACCAACTGGAAATAATAAAACAAATCACTAAAGTAAGACAAATATTATTCTGAAAGAGAAGGAAAACTGACAGCTGCTGGGAATAAAGGAGCGACTTGAAATAAGACATGTTTATTGAAAATGTAGCAAACAGACTACTACATGAGGTTTAATGCAGGCAAAGTGAAAACAAAAGCAGAAACATATTTTTAATTAGATAAGTGAAGCTGGGAAAGGTTTGACTGACAGACATTTGATTATACAAGTGAGACAATATCTAAACTTTCGACCAAGAGAATGTTTGAAGAGCAGCTTGTGATTTCTTCAAGCTAGCTCAGTGTTTTCCAAACTGTGATAGTGTGACTATTACAAAAAAAAAAAAACCAAAAAAAAAAAAACAAAACAAAAAACCAGTTTGCCTATTTTTCATCTTAGAAAGGAAATAAAACAAAGCATGTGTGGTCTGAAGGGTTTCACTGAAATATTCTTCCCTATGCTGAGTATGACTCCCACAGAGGACTCATAAATACTTAGCCTGCTGTTGCAGTGGGTTATTTATTTTATGTTAGTGTCCAAAGGGGACCATAAGGTCAGAACTCTTATTGCTCCTCAGACTATTTACAGGCTTCTGAATGTGTGGGGGATGAGAGGAGTCCCAAAAGCACCAGAAGACTGGCTGGGCATTGAAGCCAGCTGAAAAAGAGTTTAATAAACCAGGAAAAGCGTATAACCACAGTATGGGTACATACTATGCAAGAGAGCAGCTGTACAATTTAATGGTGCCAATATTCCTAAAATCCATGGTATGTTCTGATCTGGTTTAGGGTACTTTTAAATCTCTTGGTGTTTCTAGGAAGCTAACAAAAAAAATAGCCACAGAAGATCAAATGTGGGCAATCACAGCAGTCATACAAGAGCTCTTAGAGCTCACTCAGCTGAGTCTGATCCTTTTTACTGGGAGAAAAAGCCAAGAGCAAGATCTTTCCTGCAGTCAAGTGGCATGCCCAAAACATATGTACTTTCTCCAAGCAAGAACTAATCTTTGTCCAAACCTTCCAGGAGAAAGTCAGTTTTGAAGTGACAAACGAGAAGGACATAATCCTTCAAAATATCAGAGCTAACAGGAATGGCTTTCACAATTGGAAGCTAAGGAAAGACCAAAGCATGAGTTAATGCTTCTCCCCTTTCTCCCTTTGAGCTACCAAATACAATTGTACAGCAAGCTGCCTGCCAATTGTGCTTACAATGAATGCATTCAACAACATTATCTGGTTCACTAATTTTTTGTGTATTATTTGTTTTAATACAATAGATAATGAATTTAAACTTGTTCTGTCATTACACAACACACATTGGAATGCAATGCTGAATACGTGCTGGGGACAGTGCCGACTTTGAGAAAACCACCTAAGAGAGCTCACAGCTGCTTTGGTTTTGTCCAGTAACATTTTCATGGCCTGAATGCTTCTCAGTTTCAATCTGTTTTTCATTCTGTTTTTCATTTAAAAGTCTTAAAATTCACCAAAGGTCTGTTTGCCTCTCTGAATATATGTTGCTTCATATCATTGCTACTCAAACAGCTGAGACCCAGCCTGCAGGCCAAAAGCCTCAGAATCTGTGCTTCATTGCAGTTCCTGGTGAACCTTATCACAATGAGGGAGAGCAGATACAATCAGCTTTTATCCAGAATGGGTCAGGCAATGCACAGAGTGAGCAACAAACATAGTATCATCTGTTTTCATTACATACGTGTGTCATGATGTTATCATTATGTATAATTTGCCCGCTGACATCCTTCACATTAAAATGGTGCACACAGTTCAAAGGCCCCTGTTCCTCCTTTTTGTGAGAACATTCCAAGAGCTTAGCAGTTGAGACTCTTAGCTATAATGCAAAATTGGATATCTTCTTCCTATGGTTTGTAGCAAGGTGTTAACCTTGAGTCTCATCTCATGCACTAATGTTGTGACTACCAGGTAATCTTCGTTTCCTACCCAGTCTCCTGTATACAATATCTGCACCCCCTGCCCACCCCCCTCATCTGACATACTCAGGAGGACTAGCCTTTGATATTTTGTCTGCTTTAGCTTAGGTAAGCTCACCGGCGAGCACAAGCCCACCTGCCATCTCTGTATTAATATTCAGTACATAAGTACTTGCTCAAGTCCTGTGCACCTCACTGGAATCATCTTACTGAATTTTAATTGTCTACAAGGTACAAATGTATATTTTAGTGCATATCTTGATAGTCTTCTTTAATAACCAATGAAGACAAATAGACTTTTCTAGGGTTTAATTTGTCTCTCTTTTGACATCTATCTACACCGTGAATCTATACTCAATAGTTCAGATTTTGACAGACATATGTTTATTTGGTTTCTCTTTCTTTCATCCAAACTAAACAAACTCAGCTTGCATCTTCTGCTGTATATCTCCAGACATGAGCCTGAACACAGTGTGACAGATTCTTTGCATTGTGGCAAAGCAAGGCTCTGAATTACTCTTCTCTTTCTCTTCTATTTTTAATTTTTTTTCCCTTCTTGGCTATACATTGTGTTTTGTCTGTCAAAACTATATACAGCCAAACCTGTAACTTTGTATCACTGTTAAATTATCCCACTTTTTGGGTTTCCATACACAGGTGAGGCCAAGGGTTTACCAATTAAACCTATCAGGTAGTTTGCTAATACATTATGTAATCATCTGGTTTTCATTGCTAATATGATGTCTTATGAATAAATAAATTATTCCTAGTGATAATTTGTTTCTACTATGGATTTTTCATATGGGGAAAATGACTTCTGAGATAAACCAATGTAATTGAAAACCCAGTTAGGCTGGTACTATGGAAAGACAGTATAGTTTTATTGTCCTAAAAAAAAAAAAAAGAAGAAACATTTTAACTGTGCAGCAGCACAGTAATTGAATGAAGACTGTAAAAACTAAATGAGAATTACTATCAAGGGTTTTCTCTATCTGCCCTAATGTCATCAATAATTTATGCTCTAATACAGAATATTGACTAAATTTCTTGTTGTGATATCTAGGTGACTTTCATTTCCTATGGAGTTCCTTATTTAAATTTTTTATGCAGAGTGTACTACAACAGAAATGAAATTGTGTTTTGTCAGGAAATAAAAATAATATAGCAATCACATATGTTGATGCAAGAAGAACCAAAATACTAATTTCCCTTCCCTTCCCTTCCCTTCCCTTCCCTTCCCTTCCC
>JAYDZK010000001.1:57937597-58059501 GCA_034509185.1 Euphonia xanthogaster | reverse complement strand
GGTAAGTCAAGTGCCTAATAAACTGAGAGTGTTGCCTCCCTCTTCAAAAACTTGTACATTCAGTGATATTAGATTTTTTCCCTCAGATTTCTAATTGAAGCTTGTTTAACTAACACAATTTGCTGGTGCAGGGCATTGTGTTAGAAAGGAGGTATTTTTTTTTAATTAATACCTATTTTTAAATTATTACTAAAGTGATTTGAAAATGATGATAATTATACCAGAATAAAGAATGATTTTTCAGAGCTTTGTTGGGTTACGCTGCAACTCAGCACTAAGTTCTTCATGATGGCAACAGAAATTTCTTTGCAAATCATACAATACATGTTTATGATTTTTTCCCTCTTGAAAATACTACTAAGAGAATTATTCTCTATATTCTTTGGGCTTCACAAAAAGCACTTACTGACAAAAACCCTCACATCCCAGTATAAAGCACATGATTTATTTTAGTGTACTGGCAGTAAAGTACCCTATCCACTAGGATAAGGTATCCACCAGGCTAAGGTCCACAAAGGACCATTATTGGACTGCTCAGTACAAGGCTTATTCTTAGTACTCAAGCAAAGTTTTTGGTTTTGTTAATAATATGCATTATTGGCTACTTGAATAAATCTAGTTTGGTCATAGCTGAGAAAGTTAAAATTTAGAGGGCACAAATCCTTTACTTCAGATACTTAAGATATTTATAGTCTTAATATTTTAAACTTTATTATCATTCTAACACCTTTTTTAATAGAGGAAAGGTATTACCTACAGTGATTACATATAATATAATTTAGTAATATGATATGAAAGATTCAAAGCATTTATAGTGTGATAAGTCCTTTCCTTTCCTCTACAAACAGCCAAAATTTTGTTTGCCAAGACTAAGTGTTTTGTACAGGTATTTTGTAAGTTTATCCTGGGGTAAAATCTTAAAGTTATATGAATGTCTTAAACCATGGTAGAGATAACCATAATAGTCTTCCTTCAGGCAGTGTCCTGATACTTAGGTGATTGCATAATCTGAAACACTCATATTTAGGAATTTTTCTTTTGGCACTTGGCAGTGGAGCATCATCATAATTAATATCATTAAAACACCTCAATAAAATTACATATCTGCATATTTCTATGTATTATATATAATACATTTATTTTTATTAAATAGGTATTATATATATTATAAATAAGTATTATATATAATACATTTTATTACATATACATATATATAATACATACATTTATAGTATTCTGTTTAAGCTTTTGGTTAGCTTTCTTAGTATTTGTGCGACCAATGCATTCATATACAAAGAAAGAAGTTTTGTAAAAATATGTAATTTGATGTCTCTGCAGGAGATTATCTGTCATCACTATGCTTCTGACATTCTCATTCCAATGCATATCTCTTTACAAAAATAGACATAAGTATTTTTTAGCCATACTTAATTGAAGGACTATGATTTGAAAACAACTTGCTGAACTTGCTGCATCATGAAACTATTTTCATATTCATATTGTCTATGTAGATGATTTTGAAAATTTTTTAAATTTCTCTTACCTTCTAAAACACTATGGACAGATTGTTTCTAAGTGCCTGTTTTAATCCATTAAATTTAATAGCATTATTCCAGTTTTTTATTGGTGCCAGGCTTCATCCTGGTTTTGGTTTTGTCTTTTTTTAATATATTGACCTGTTCCTTGGTCTTTGACAAGTTTAATCACAGGTCAACTCTACCAGAACCTGCTGGAAGAATAAAGAAAATGCTTCCCTCAAAATTTTGCAGCATCAAGGCTTGACACTCTTTAAGTGTTCCTCTTGAATTAAATGAAGCTGTGACTAATGTGAAAGATTTGTAGACTGCAAGCCTATAATTTTACAGAATTTAACAAGCACAAACAAAAGTGGTCCTATGCTAATAACATAGCTGGACTATCAGCTTTTGTGTATTAAGCCTTAGATGAAATTATTTCACTGCTTTTTGTCAATACCAAGAAACAGTGAACAGTGTTCCTGGGAGACTGAAAATCTGAATATTTATGAATATGGGAACAATTATTAAGATAAAAGCATCTCTTTGCTGATCACAGACTGCTCTCTTTGGGTAAAATAATAAAACAAAATTATGTTGAAACATAAAAAAGGCAGATCTTACTGAAGGTCAGCAAATGTGCTGCAGGCATTGAATTTGATAGTCACATCTGTCCACAGGGCAGACTGTTTCCAAATAGAATTTTAAAAGGCAGATACTCTACCATGGGGCATATATATAATAATACCACACACCTTCATTGGTATCAATTAACGTTTTCATAGTTCTTTAAAAGTAAAACATTAATCAATTTTGTTTAATTATGGGTTGCTTAATATTCTTGGGAATCCATGGGTAAATATTTGAGTCTTGTTCAGAAAAGTTATTGTAAAATTGCAAGATAAAGATGTCCATGATTTACCTGGCTCACTTGCATCTGCTGTCTTGAAAAAGTAAGCTGTTTTAGTCTTCTAATGTTTTCATGGTCCAAGTAACCATGAGTGGGCTGTTGTACATATTTAATTTTAAATTTTCCTTCCTGATCCATTTTAGTACAAAATGAATACACAGAACTGTACCAAAGCAATACCACTGATGACTTTGATGACTTTTTAATGGTGAGGAGAGCCTGACACAAAGACTTTCTCAAAGACTTTGTCATTATTTCTAGTGAGTACAATAACTTACTTCTGAACAGACACATTATTATCTAGGGCTTCTTTTTTTTTTTCTTTTTTGTTTTCTTTTGTTTTATCTGCTCATTCTACACACTTTATAAGATCCCTTTGCTCTGCTCTTAGTTTTCCACCATTTTATTTACTGTATTAGTCACTGCAAAATTGTTTAAGAGTTTAAATCCATCTAGGAAACTTCAAGTTCAGTACATGCAAAAAAACTGTCCTCAGATCATTTGCCCGCATCTCCTGCCTCCTGAATAGGTGGATATGTATGTGCAAGAGGCTCCTCCGCATTCTGTTGATTATCACAGTTTCTGCACTCTATTTGAGAACTTGTCCCAGACACTAAATTATTAATTATTATGTGGATAACTATAGTGAGAATTATTATGTGGAGAATTATAGGGTTACCAAGTGTGGCTCAGGTGATAATGTATGGATTTTCACAATATTCCTTTAAAATATTTGTTTGTGTTACCTTTAAAATATTTGTCTGTATCTTACAAATGGGTAGTTGAACCAGGGAAAGGCAGAAATTTTCTAATTTGTAGTGCCTTATTATATATGTTGACAACACAGTTTTTTGAATCATTCATAGAATCACAGAATATGGTGAGTTGGCAGAGACTCACAAGGGTCTCAAAGTCACAAAGTCCAGCTCCTGGCCCTGCACAGCACCATCCCTAAGAGTCACACCCTGTGCCTGAGAGAATTGTCCAAATGCTTCTTGGGCTCTCTCAGGCTTGGTGCTGTGGCCACTTCCCTGGGAAGCCTGTTCAAGTACCCAACCATTCTCTGGGTGAAGAGTTTTCCTGATATCCATCCAAATAATCTCCCATGACACAGCTTCATGCCTTTTGCTTGGGTCCTATCACTGGCCATGGGAGAGATCAGCATCTGCTCCTCCACTTACCCCCTGTACTTCACTACAGTTCAGCTTGTTGTGTTCCAAGTTCAACAGTTGTGAACTTCAGCTGTTGATACATGATCTCAGCAAACAACAGTTTTGCAATTCACTCCCTGCTTGTTGCCCTGGTAATTTGTGAACTATCAGGCAATGTTGTTTGTTTTTATTTTTTCCATGCAATTACTTGATTTGGTCCTCATGGAAGAAGATAGACATAGTAAGACGGAAAAAAAATGTTTACATGAACAAACATCATAATTTAAAAGCTTTCTGAACAAATGTTTTCTTCCATTTCCTTTCTGCCTGTTGTGTTGATGGATTATTCTTTTTATCAAAAAGCAAAATATTCCATTATAAGCCATTAGAAATATTTTATAAATACAGTGTGAAAACAGTTGATATTCTAAATTCATCAGTCATAAATGCATACCCAATCAGCCAGAAATGCAGCAAGACTAAATAAAAAAGGTGATAAATAGCTAAAAAGTTCTTAATCATAACTTCTCTGTAGTTCTTCTTTCAGTCTGTTTTCTGTACTGATGATACTAGAGCTGCTCTTGTCCAACCAGGAGCATTATTCTTTCTCTCTCTCTCTCTCCGTTCTCCATTTAATTCATGTTTCAGTTATGCCCAGCAAGATAGAACTGTCCTGTATACCTAATGACGTTAATTAAAAAATTCTTACTAATTTGTGCAGTCAAGCTTTCATTTCCCATTCTGACTATCCATTCGCAATTCTTACAATCCCCTGTATGTCTCTGTGCTGTTGAACATGGTGCCCATTCAGTGGAGGAGGCAAGGGAGGAAGGAGGAGAAATGGACATTTCTGGATTTAGATAGAACAGACAGTTTCAATATGCATATTTGATTTTGTTCATCTTTTTTTCTCTGTTGAGTTTTCTTGAGGAGGTGACTCATGAGTCCATTATTTGCTGCTTCAAGAGAAAAGTGACATTGGTCAAATGATCAAAACAAACAAAAATTATGCATAATCTCCTACACAAAAGAATCAATGTTCTGCAGAGAACAAGTGCGACAACTTGCAACTTTAGGGAAAAATGTTTGAGAAAGTGACAGAAACAATGCATAAGAAGTATAAGAGCTTCCTTTTCCAGGTAAAAGGAGAACTTCTTAGTTATGAATTGTTGTGTTTTTAAGAGGGTTATGACACTATTAATTCTGAAACATTTGCTTAGAATTCAAAGGCAGCTGTTAATTTTCTTGTTTCGATTGCTAGTGGTGTCCTGGATTGTCAAAGGAATTTTATTTCAATAAAAGACAATTTAGAGATTACACAAAACCCAGCAGTAAAACGTAATCACCACCATCCAAATATGTAGGCGGTACATCTGTCCAGATACCTACACATGGCTTCTGGAATATTCCTTGTGGATATTCTTTCCTTAGGAGCATAAAATTTCTCAGAGACATCATCTCTGTTCCCCATTTGTTGGTGTAGTGTTCTAGTGGAGAGAGACCACGAGATGGTGCAAGGTTTTAGGTTCCACAACAAAATGCTTATTGGATGAGGCAGAAAGGAGACTTTATTTCCTTGATTACACTAACTGCTATGTCCTATAGCTATTTATAGAACCCATTATGTTCTGAACAACTCCTTTACCTGTTCAAGGATTTAAAAGACACGATTTGTGCCTCATCTCAGCAGGCAGACAAATCAGGAAATAGAACAGCCTGGGACAGACTTTCTCAGTTACAGCTTAAGCACCTGATAGCCTGCATTTGATGTGAAAGGATCATTTAGGTGGAGTGTATGCCACTGAAAATCATATAGTATTCTTGACATGTTCATTTTACAGTTTCATTGCAGTAATTTAGGGAGAGAGAAGGTCATTTGAAAGTCTGCCTTCCTGTGACCTTCATCAACAATAAATGAAAGAGACTTATGAGTCTTGTCTGACACTTCTATGATAAATGAGTAGCTCAAGCATTGATATATTTGTAAAGAATTTTGTTTTGGAGCTGCCAGTTGATATATGCAAAAAACCTGCAAAATATAATTTAAGGTATTTTTCACTGGATCTCCTAGAATTGCTTCTCTTTTTTTTTTAAACATATGTCAAAAGATCAATACATTTAAATAAAATATTCTGCACATGCTGCCCCTTCCTATTACAGTGAGCAATACATTAAAGTTTCTATGAGTTGCTGATCCATCCTGTAGAAGAACAAATACTTCCATAAGCAATATGATTTTTTTTTCTTATTTGTGATGCCAGCAATCTGTCAGTTTGAACACTATGGAGCTGAGTCAGCAAAAATTATATAAATATATACTTATTTCTATATCTGTTTAATATGGCCATTATTTTTTGTAAGATTTTTCAGTTATTAATTCTAAATTAGTTAGAGTCAAGAACTGAAGATGAAAGTAAGAGGAGAAAAGAGGAAGGGAAAGAAGGATGTAAATGTTTCTAAAGCAATGTTGAAAAATTGTGATGGAGAGAAAGTATAGAAGAGCACATGAAGGACAAGAACAAACATTTCTGGGAATTTCCCACTCACTGGGAATATCAAAATCTCATATAGGACTTCTATATGGATAAACAATTTTCATTACATTTAGTACATTGTAAATTTTCTTTTTGGGTAAAGTGATGTTAAGACTTTGATTGCTTTAATTTAAAACATCCATTTTTTCCCTTTTCTTTCCTTAATCTGAAAGTCCTTTGCTGTGTGTAATCACCCTGCTGTATGAGAGACACAAACTCTAAAGCTACTTGTACTTTTCTTTAGCAGAAAATGGTGCAAATTAAACTGGTACAGAATAGTTACAGTGCTCAAACCAGACTCATTTAGACCCACTGAGAGCCTGACAGAAGGTTTAGAGGTGTCAGTTGATCTCTTTATCCAAAAATATATTGGACTTGTGTAAAATCAAATTCAGAACTAAATATAAGCAAGAGTATGAAATAAAACATCTTGTGAATAGATTTTTTTCTTGTATTAATTTACATTTAAAGATGTGCTGAAAGGGAAGAATACACTCTGTTTTTGACCATGGTGCTGTATTGATATAGAGGAAAAACAGAACAAAACAACTCCACAAGTTGCCTGGAAAGAAGCATGTTAGTCATAGATTAAAATGAAAGTTATGACTTATAACACACTGCTTTATGTAATTTTTATAATGGTTTAAGGATTGCTAATCTTTCAGGATAATGGGAAAGGAATTCAAACATCTGTAGATTATATTTGTAATTAGTTATTCACACAATGCACTCAGTAATACACAGCCATGTCTTGCACCCAAGAAGAAAACTAGAGTTCCTTGGATAAGTTTCCTGCCAGTGTGACCTATTACGCTTATCTATGACATTAACTGTCTGAAAACACAGATAATTTTTTATGTAAGAGATATTTATATAGTTGGAGATGGTGTTTGGAAACTTAGAATATTTGCCTGAGGGTAGATCTCATCTTAAGATAAATATACAGATAGAGCAAGTATGATTTTATTCCCTCAGCCAATAAATTTGTATTTCCATAAGTCAAGGGCACTGAAACATTGGGTCTGCGCCCTAGAGGTCAGAGGCAGTTTGGAGCTCCTACACTGCAGTCTGGAGGCCAGTATTGTACAGTTATGGAAAAAGATATTGTTAGTCTAGTCAAGTCCTTTGGCTCTGCCTGTGAGCAACACAGATAAAAGTGCTGCAGATCACCTAGGGGTGGTCAATCACTTCATAGTTATTTTTACTGCCCACTGTAGTTAAGTCTAGCTCACCATCTAAAGTACGAAGATTTTTCCTCTACCTTTCCTCCTCACCCTCCCGAGTTGGTCATAGCTATGTATTTTAACATGAGGAAGTACTGTTGGGATATTGGGATCATCAAGTCTGAATTTTTTCCTAAAGCAAAAGACATGCAGTTGTCAAGCTATGGTTACTTTGAGTCAAAACAAAATGTTTAGAAACACTTTCAACCTTGAAAGAAGTTAGATGAAATGGAGATTGTACAGTCTGATCTAACCTTTTACTACAATACTGAATGATAACTCATGTAATCAGTTCTAATGTCAGTATTCAGTTATTGACTCATTGCGTTTCTTACCTGGCAAGTGGAAGAGCCTACCATTATCAGGACTGTTTTCTCTTTGTTTTTTTTTTTTTTTTTAGTTTTGTTTGTTTGTTTGTTTTTTGTTTTGTTTTGTTTTATTATTATTATTATTATTTTTAGGTCCTTTTATATTGTGAACAAGCAATCTTTGATATTCCACTAAAAAAGAAAAAAAAAACCTAAAGTGAGAAGACCAGTTTTCTATATTCCTTCACAGTGAAGTAGACATTCTGTAAATATCTACATCTACAGAAACAGACCTTCTGTAAATGTCATTAAACTGGTTAAATTCAACTTAAAGAATGGATGAATATTTTGTGTAAAAAGAAACCCAAAGTAATCATTTAATTTCTACACGTTTTGCATTTACCAAGCCATGATGTAAGGGGAATGTATGTACGATGCATGTACAGACTGGGGAATGAGTGTTTGGAGAGCAATGTCATGGAAAGGGATCTTGGGGTCCTGCTCCACGGCAAGTAAAACATGGGTCAGCAGAGCCCTGGCAGCCAGGAGGGTCAGCCCTGTCCTGGGGGGCATCAGGCACAGCATCACCAGCCAGGCAAGGGATGGGATTGTCCCGCTCTGCTCTGAGCTGGGGCAGCCTCACCTGAAGGGCTGTGTGAAGTTTTGGGTGCCACAATGTAAGAAAGATATTAAACTGGTGGAGAGTGTTCAAAGGAGGGCAATGGACATGATGAAAGACTTTGGGGGAAAGCTGTATGAGGAGCAGTTCAGGTCACTTGGTCTGTTCAGCCTGGAGAAGAAGAGCTGAGTGCAGACCTCATTGCTGTCTGCAACTTCCTCATGAAGGGAAGAGGAAGGCCAGGCACTGTATTTCTCTCTGCGGTTACAGTGATTACAGTGATAGGACCCAAATCAAAAAGCTGAGTCAGAGGTTGGTTTAGGTTGGATATTGCAAAAACATTCTTCACCCAGAGGGTGGTTGGGCACTGGAACAGGCTTGCCACAGAAGTGGTCACAGCACCAGCCTGACAGAGTTCAAGAAGCATTTGGACAATGCTCTCAGGCATATGGTGTGACTCTGTTGTTGTGGAGGGTGCTGTGCAGGGCCAGGAGTTTGGACTCGATGTTTGTGGGTCCCTTCCAACTCAACGTATTCTGTAATTCTCTCACTGTGTCAACAAATAAACCTCTTAAACACTGGATTAATTTTAAACACAATTCTTTACCAAGTACAACTGAGAAAGAATTTCTTTCAGAAAGACAGATCATTGGTGGTAGAAGCTGGTATGTTTTCCCTACTTCCATAGTACTAGGGTGATGTACAATACCCTGGGGATCATTTCCATTTTGCACAGAATTCCCGAAAGTTTAAGACTATGTAATGTTTAATGATTAACCAAATCAGACACTTACAAATCACGTGTACATCACTGCCTCACTAGACTCTACCCTCGCGCAACAAAAACTGTGTAAACTTCATTTATCATGCAGTGAAAGTACAAGTCTGTGAGCGCTGCTGAAAAATGGTAATATGTTTGAATGCAGCCATTCTCTAATCAAACAGCAGAGAAACCCTGGGGAAAAAATTAGATTGAACATTTTCCATTTCAAACTGGTTTTATACACTTGTTTCACAGAATACCACATGAGGATGGGAGCCCTTAGAACT
Organism: Euphonia xanthogaster; assembly: GCA_034509185.1. Classification (NCBI taxonomy): domain Eukaryota; kingdom Metazoa; phylum Chordata; class Aves; order Passeriformes; family Fringillidae; genus Euphonia; species Euphonia xanthogaster. Next base: position 58,050,192 of record JAYDZK010000001.1, on the reverse strand, counting down.
TATTATTATTGCAAACACTATTACAGATGTTGTCAAAAAAACAGAAATGTGATGGCTCCATATAATATGAAAATGACCCTTTCCTCATTTTATGCCTAAATTTCTAATTGGCACTTTTCAGTCACAATAAATTAAAATTGCTAAATCCATTCCTGATTCATGGACTTCATTATTTATCTTTTACCATTTGGATTTATGGGGAAAGAAGAATATGTTTTTCTGTACATATTAACCAAATTAACCAACTAGCTAGAAATTAATTTGTTATAGTCATAAAACCTTGACAATGTACCAAGTATAGAATATTCCTATCTCACTTGCTTTAATGGCACAGATCTGTAGTTTTTAGCACTGTCAAAGTACCGATGGAGAAAAATTAAACCATGATAAATGCATTCTGTATCTTTTAAAGAGAGGATTCTTTCAGGATGGATGGATTCTTTCAGGATTCTTTCAGGATGGACTCACTGATATTGTGAATTCTGGCATTAACATTTTTGATTTAATGGTTTTCTTGGGAAGGCACTCAAAAGCTTTTAATTTTTTTTAGGTGATCACCTCCCTGCAAGTGCTGATAGATGTTTCTTGAAGACAAAAGCTGTTGGCTTGGCACTGTGATAGCAAATGCAGGGGTTTTATAATGTTTTCAGGCAGAACTGCTAATACATAGAGTTACAAAATGCATCATTCAATGTCGGTGTATTGCAATGCAGTAAAAAGCCCCCCCAAACACATTAAACAGGTCTTTCTTCTTAGTTTCTTCTTTTCTTGGTAATCTTCAAGCTCTTTCTGGCACATTTATGTAGACATTCACCCCTTGCATAGCTGCACTTAATTATAGTCTTCATCTTTTTTGGTAATTCAACTACAGACTAATCTTCTAGATCTCTTTTGAGGGAAGGGTTATATCTCACAGCAGATGGAAGACAAATCCAGTCCTGGAAAGATTTTGAAATTTTTTTTACAGTGAAGAACAAATAGGATTCTGAATGAAACTCATTCATGAAACAATGAGTGATTTGTCAGTCCTATTCTTTCGGGAAGTTAGAACCAGAGAGTGTATTCACTTTTCATATTTGATAAAGCAAAAATCATGCTTCTATTGTGAACTCTATGGAAGAATAAAAAAAAAAATGAAAGCCACTTTTTGCTCTCAAAAAGCACAATTCTCCTATTCTCCTTACTTAATACCTAGTTATATTTAAGCTGTGAACAGCCTCCTTTTCAGTGGATCAGGAGTGAATTTTATTTTGAAAGCTCCCAATAACTTCCTCTAGTTAAGCTATGGTTTTGGAATATATTTGAAAAGAAAAATTCATAATGGAAAACTCTATGAAGCTCAGTTTTCATTGAAGCTTTCCTAGGGAGAATTAAAAACATTGATGGGATATCAGAAACCTGTACGAGTTTAATATTTCTCCACAGCGAGCCCTGAATGGTTAAGGAATCAAGAAACAGTACTGATGTGATGTAGCAGGAAAGCTGAGAGATGTCTTCTACTTGCACTTACCCCAACTCTTTACCTTCATTCTATTAATAAAACATACATTTGTCAATGATGACACAGCTTAATCTTTAATATGCTATTTAACAAAAAGCTTCCAAATAAACTCAAATTCTTAAAAGCTATGATGTATTTTGCACACTTTTTGTGTAGCTTAGAAACTAAAAGTCTAGGACAAATTTACAATGTAATGTATATTCCACTTAGGAGTGCAATTGTGATTTAGAATTATTTCTCATTAGTTCCTCTATACATTAGTACAGTACTTGTTTTTATCTTTTTTTTTTTCTATGTCAAGTCTTTTTATCCTAGCCTGCAGACTTCTCAGCATGGTTCATATAACACTAATGGCTGAGGATTCGTTCTGTTTTGCTTTTGCCTCTGGAAGTTTTTATTAACTGTAAAAGCTGTAAAGATGTTCTGGAAGCTAGGTACCCAAGCTGATAGAAAGTATATTGTTCAGTTATATTATATTGTTCAGCTATATTATTCGTAGTAGTAATAGTACTAGGATTAATTTTATATTAATTCATACCACACCCTTGTGTACTGGTGTCACTTGTCTATAAGCTGCCAATATTTCATGATAGGTTTGGGATCAGCCAGAATTTCTAAGAACGAGATCTTGTTGTAATACAAAAGATGTTTTTAAAATGAGAGATGTTTTGAAGACTCAGAACACATAGAATTATTTAATTGTGTTCCTTCCTAATGTTCTCCAAGCAGATTCACAGGATTTAAAGACAGGAGGATCTCATCTCATATTGCTCTGTTGTTGCTGTAAATTTCCTTGGAAAGTACAATTAGAAGTTATCTCAGGTAACTTTAAAACTAGTGTGTCTGTTTAGCAATAGCATCTAGTACAGTATGACACATTTTGTATACAGAAGATATACTGAAATTATAACATTGAAAGAAATTCTGGATATTAGGAATAATCCAGAGTTTCTGGGACATAAGAGATAAAGTATTGTTTCTTTTTATAATTTTTTAAGGTCCTATATTAGGACTAAATCAAGATGTGAATATTTATAGTGAAGCTTTCAATAGAGGACAAATCATACGAAAATGTCTCTTTTCCAAAAATAGTTCTGTCATCTGTTTAAAAAAAATATCTATTTGATAAGTTCCATTTAGGCAGAAATTAAATTACTTAGTGGAGCACAGTTGAAACTCTTCAGGTTTCTTTCCTGTCAATTACTTTTCATTATGAATGTTTTTCATTAGATTATCTGAGAAGTAAAAACAAAATCAAAATAAAGTAAAAACTTTGAGATCCATTCCCTGATTTAATCACAATGAAACAAATCAAGTTAATTCACCAGTCTAGGTCTCTGTAAACTGGGATATGGGTTGAATCTTATCTTACCTCAGCTGCTGGCTACAATATTAATCAATGCATAGGAATTGCATTGAAATGCATTGTATTCCCAATATCTTTTATTTACAGGGCACTTCCAGAGTGTTAGAATGGCTTTAAAAGAGGCAGAAAAACTGCTATTCTGATATGAGGAATCTGCAAATGAATTTGACAATGACTGACTGAGGAAAGTGTGGATGAAATGGAATTTAAGGTAATGACTGAGATGATGTTTGAATAACTATTCTAACCTCCCTTTTCTCAAAAGCACTTCTTCGTGGCTTTTTTTACCAGTGTTAAATTTGACAGGAAGAGTCAAGTACGTTCAATGGGTTCTGGAGAAGTAAATGTTGAAAGAGGAATCTTAAGTTAGAAGAGCTGAGGTAAAGTCATAAATGTAAGTTATTCTTCAGGAAGATATAGAGAAAAATGAAGTTGAAAAGAATAAAACAGAATCAACCGATTTAATTGCCTGAAGGAGCAAAGAAATATAGGGAAAAACATATGAGATCCTGTATGAGCTGTGAGAGAGAGATGATATAAAACAAGGTTTACAAAAACCATAGATGGTCTTTAATCTCTAGCAAGGCTTAAATTGAAGCAGTGAAATGCCTAACATGCATACCTTCCAAGGGAGCAGAAAGTAGAGGAAACACTAAACTGTTTCAGATAACCAATCAGTGTTGCAGTTGCTCAGCAATTGACATTTTGCTATTTGAATAAACTTCTGTGAATTTAGGAAGAGGAATCAAATCAGTTTCATAAGTCATCCTAAGAACTTTGTTTCTGTGTCTGTTCAAAACATGTAAGACGGATGTGCTTCAAGCTCAGACACAGAGTGCTTGTGTATATATGCAATACATAATACATAATATTATGTATTATGTTGTGCATATATTCATATATAACCTGACATTGCAGCAGAATTTCCGTTGAATATTTTTGTATATTCTACCTCCAACAGTGATTGACACTTTCAGATTGTGCTTAAATTTGTCTGATATGTTTACTTTTAATAAGATTTACTTATTATATAATTTTATCATCAAAAGTTCCTAATGCAAGTCAAAGTGTCTGACTCTGACAATGAAGAGTGAAGGAAAAGTTTGTGCTACGAAGCTTCTATTTCTTGAAATCCCTCTCATGTTTTGGTAATTTACCTCACATTTAATTGTGTGCTTCTAGTCTGGCATGTGCTTAAATGCCGTCTTAAATGTGTATCTTCAAATGTATATCTAATCCAATACCAATGGCCCTGCAAATACTGTTTCTTTGTTTCTTCTTTTTTTTTTTAAATTATTTTTCTGTTCTTGACAAATCGGACCTCTCCTTTTTGTTGTTATAGCAATTCTCTTGACTACAGGCACCCTTCCTGCTTTTCATGAGAAAAGTCAGAGGGCACTAGTCTCTTATACTGCCTATTACACCCTCCTATTGTGTTTAAAATTAATATAATATAAATTTAACAACACATCCATAATTCCCCGGTCTAACAGATGGTCCCCAAAGCTAACAGATGTCATCTTATTTATTTGCTACCTGATATAATATTTGTGACATAATGATTAGCTTCTATGCAAATAACTTTGATGTCAGAAAAAGAGAATAAAGATTTAGCAATAGGAAGAAGAAAAAACCCTACACCCACAAATAAATTATTTCATCATAGAATCATAAAATGGACATGAGCTGGCAATGTGCGCTTACAGCCAAGAAAGCCAATATTTTCCTGGGCTCTTCTGTGAGGAAAGGCTGAGAGATTTAAGTTTGTTCAGATTAGAGAAGGCTTCTGTGTGACCTAATTGCAGCCTTCCCTTTCCTGAAGGGAGCCTATGAGAAAGGAGAGAGACAAGCATGTAGTGACAAGACAGAGAGGAATGGCTTGAAATGGAAAGACAGTAGGTTTATATGGGATATTAGCAGGAATTTTTTTTCTGTGGGTGTGGTGAGGCACTGAAACAGGTTGCCCTCATAAGTTATGGATGCTTCATCCCTGACAGTGTTCAAGGCCAGATTGGATGGGTCTTTGAGCAGCCTGGTCTAGTGAAAGACCATGGGTCTCTGCCCATGGCAGAGGTTGGAACTAGATGGTCTTTGAGGTCCTTTCCAAGTCATATGAAAATAAAATCCATGTTCTTCTGCATGTATATTAAAGACTAAGAACTGATTCAGGAACTTGTTTCAGTTTAGATAATTTATGCCAACACATCAGGAAAGTTAAGTCCTGTTGAATTAAAACTTCAGCTTTACTGAAGGAAGGGCTAAAAATGAAGTAAAAAAAGATTTGAAAATACAAAGGAGAAATTAGTTGTCAAGAATGCTTTTCTTTTCTTCTGTTCCACTTGTCTTTGGCATCCATTTTCAGGGCTAATTTTAGCAAGTCACTTTAAGTTACAATTCTTTAAAATGTTCAGTATGTATATAGTACTTTTAAAGTGCAATCATTTGGAAGTGATTTTCTTTGACATTATGGACAGAAACAGAAATAATGCATTTTTAAGTAGACAAATGATACTAAATCTATACAAAATACTAAATATTTATTTAATGTTGAAATTCACAGCTTTTGTCCTGCAAGAAACTTCTCTCCTTGTTGAGCCTTTCCTGGGTAGTTATGGGGTTGAACAGGAGATGCCAATTCCTTATGTAATAAGCTGGCAATGACTTTTTTTTTTTTTAATCAGAGGATTTGTATATTACTCAAAAAAACAATTGTAGGCAAGTTATCTTACAGGTGTTTTGCATAAATTTATTTTTGGAAGAAAATAATTATGAGGTATTATTTTCTTACTATTTTAATTTATTTATTTTTGCATTTACAAAAAAAATATATCCTAAGAAAGGGATGATCCAAGGAATGTAGCTGTACTTAGGCTTACACATGCTAGGCTATAATACTGTTAATGAAAATGATGGATGGGTTTTTTTTTCTTGTCCTGTAAAATCTTACCTGCTTTCTGTTTGCCTGTTACATGTTCTCTGGTCTGGGTCCTGAGATTGTCATGGTTTTCCATGAATGAAACATGCAATTTTGGAGAAACATTGGATTATCCTACACAGTGTACCCAGAGAGACACCAGTCATTCTGAGTAGATATAGGAATAAATTCATAAGGTAAACCTTCATTAAGTAGGAATTTGTGATTAGAAGTTGCACACACATCACCATAGGTACTGATATAGAAAAATGGAACAACATAAAGATGAAACTAATATAACAGAATTTAATGGGGATGATGCAATTTGACTTGGAAAGATGCAGATCCCTTAATGGGTTAACTAACACCTTCTGGGATTTTTTCTGTTCTCTGGCTCCACTAATCTAATGATTTTTAGCATTCTTCCTTTCTCCTTTATGTGCCTCATATATTGTACTAATTATTTGTCCAAAATGCTACTTTGCTCTTCACTAGTCTCTAACTAGTTAAGTTACTTACATAACTCTAAGATACTGCAGGGGTAATATCTTCTATTCAGGCAAATTCCTTCACATACCACCTTCATTTGGTCCTACACCACAGAATGACAATAATAATAATAATAATAATAATAATAATAATAATAATAGCACTTTATATTGCTCTCACTTTATCGGATAAGATTTATTGCTTGGTGTTGTATGCTGAGTGCTGACAGACATCAGAAATGGGGCTTAGAAAATGTGTGAAATCACTTTGACACATATCTGGACAGACATTTATTCAGAGTGCTTCTTTGCTATAAAAACCCCTTTTTTTTTATGGAACACCAACTATTTGAATATTCTTCTGTATAATAATTTGTTTCCTGGTATAGCATGGTGTAGTCTATATACTTATTTTCTTACACAAGAGTGAGTGCACTGAGAAGTAACCTGTTAATGCCAGAAAGATATGTCATAGCTCAGTGAAATTTACAGAACTAACATAGGGAAACAGCACAAGGTTGGAGAATACAGCAGAAAGATCTGGTAGTTCTACAGACACTTGACACACATGGCCTTTAAATACTGAAATCACACTTTTGTCCTGCTGCCACCAACTTCAGTAATTACTGAACCAGGGCCTACTTTTAGTCACTTTCGTTTTCATATGCACGCATTATTTGAATGTCCTCTTAGAGAGCTTATCAGTTAGAGTACAGGTAGTCTGGACAATTGGTTAAGACAGTTTTTTATTGTGTTTTCTTTTAGAGATTTTAGAAATGCATATTAATTTGGTTCTTTTTTAGTCATCCATCAATAAAATTTTCTCTCTTGCTCATAAACTTTGATTAAAAAATACAAGACTATTTTTACTAGGCAGGTTTTCTTCTGATGAAAAAACTAATACCTGTCTTGATTTTTTCTATTTTCCTTAATCTAAAAATGCCTAATAAGGACTGAAGGTTCAATTCTATTCTCTGTCCTCATCAATTTTAAAGCTGTTGCAGTGCCTTAAAATTATATGTCTTACTTAGTGAATTAAAGCCTTCAATTCTCTGTGTCATGTCTGCAGAGTTGAGTGACTCACAATAGCCCTTAGGAAATACTGAGTGTTTCTTATAATCCAGGAAACAGGAAATTTTGAATAGAAGTTTATGACTGAAGTCCCCAGCATATAATCTCTAGCTTTCACCTCTATGTCAGTACATGGTACTCTTCTCACTAACTAAAATCTGGCATATATCTTAGTAGACATAATACAAGCAAGGTCAGTATCTCCAGACAAAGGGAGAAACTTTGTGGTAGAAAATTTTCTTTGCCTGAAGAAGGCTTTCTACATTTTTTGTTCACCCTTCTCTGAAAGCAGCAGCTCTGATCTTGGGTGTCTTGGAACACCAATCACTCAAATCTTCCTGTTTAATAAGTTGTATTTTTAGCAGATTAATTAGTTATTTGGCTTCTAGTCTATCTGTAACTCTACATCAACTACACAGGAATATCTACTTCATGAATCTCTAGGTATGTCCACATAGAATCAGAATCAGGCAGGTTTTAGTCATGCCCAGAGACAAATACATGGGGTACCTAAGGGACCTTATTAGCAAGGGAATTAATAATGCGAGTTTTGAGGACTTATCATTTTTTTTTGTTAATTAATTGCATCTACATCTTCAGCATTTAATACCATTTAGGTAATCATCATTAAATTGGATTTTATTGAAATGTTTTGAAAATTACTGCCAGTTTCCAATCACATTATTTAGCCTAGTTGGGGGGAAAAATCCATAGCATTATATCTTAGCATATATATATTTTTTGTTTTTAGAGGACCATCCAGGGTCCTTTTCACACATGTGTATGAAAATTTCAGACATCAGTAGAGTCGAACAAAATTTTCTAGAATTCTGATGTAATAGTGATTCAAATGGGAGAGGAGGTAGAAGACTGATGTTAAAACCTCCGATAGACGAAGAATGAAGGCAAAACGTAACTCAAAAAAAGTCCAGAAGTCAACAACAAGAAAATAGTCAGGTAGTCATAAAATTAGAAAAAAATTCTAATGAAATTCTTAGAAAATTAAGAGGGGATGAACAGAAGAGCTGGTACAAAAGACATATGTTACAGTACTAATAAAAATAAAAGGTGGGAAGAATAAAATAATGAAAAAAATAAGTCGCTGCAGAAACACAGAAAATGAGACACATAACAGAAATAACATGGAAACAGGTGGTAAAGAAATGTTGTGCCAGCTTGATAGCCAGCAAAGTCTGGTAGAGCAAATATTGTAACCACTGAAAAGTGCTGTCATACCAGTACATACTTGAAAAGAATACATGCTTGTGAAACGGAATTTATGACATTCTTTGTTTAAACAGGTATTTTACTGGGAACTGCGCTGTTCTTAACTTTCACAAATAAATTATAATTGATTGAGAGGGAACTAACTGATGTCTGTAAGTATCTGAAGCGCCAGAAGGACGAATTCAGGCTCTTCTCCATGGTGCCAAGCAATACGGCAAGAGGCAGTAGACAGAAACTGACGGGCAGGAAGTTCCACCTGGACATGAGGAAGAAATTCTATACTGTGTGAGTGGCCGTGCATTGGAACAGGTTGCCCAGAGAGGTTGTGGAATCTCTCTCTCTCTGGAGAATTCAAGAACTTTCTGGACACAATCCTGTGCCACATGCTCTGGGATGGCCCTGCTTGAGCAGGGAGGTTGGGCCAGATGATCCACTGTGGTCCTTTCCAACCTGACCCATTCTGTGATTCTGTGATAATAAATACAAAATGCATATAACTGATAACTATGAAAGGCGTGAAAAAGCACAAGGCTAAAGCTCTCACCGATAACTGATACCCTTTACAGCTAGGCCCAAACACTTGCAAACTTTAACGAGCACAAGGTGTGCCTCTTCATGTAGTGCATTTACATGTAGGCAAGATGTCAACCAGAACCGTGGGTGATAGCCCCAGGAGCTGGAGTTAAAGAAAGTCCCATTAAGTTCCATCCAAATGGAGCTTCAGGGAAGGAGAGTGAGGGCAGACCCAGCAATGCCCTGGCCCATTAAGCTGGGATATTCTTTTCTAGGAGCCTTTGAAGGGACAGTAAAATTTCTGTGAAAGGACACTGCATTACTCTCTAGAAGTAGTTACAGCCACTGAGTCGGTATAAATTTCAGATTACTTTCCTGAAAATTCGTGGTGACAATGAACCACCTGTGGGAACAAAAAATATATGACGGAGGACAGGAAATGACTGAAGAAAATTTTCAGGCATAGTAGCATGATCAGAGAGAGGCTTTTAATGGTTATCCCAGTGAAACACCAAAGGAAAAAAAAGTATATTCTTTTTAGGACTACCTTCACCTAATCTTGGATCATAATAATGGATATGGTTTCATATGGGCTTGCCGTTTTAATTCTTTTACAGTGACAAGAGTAATAGCTTTTTTTAAAAGTATGTTTTATTTCATCCTAAGGTACATTTCTAAAATAAATACCCAAACATGCCTTTTTCTTATGTAAATTGTTTAATAATAATATTAATAATGATAGCAATGGATATTTTCAACAAGTTGCACTCTGAAAATGTGGTAGAATAACACTTTGATATTTCCTATTCATAAAATTATTTTTTAATGTAAGATAAATTTTAAAAATCTTAAAAGTCAAGAATGTCACTATGTAGAGCTTATGGATTTCACAAACACTGACAAAAGCTGTTATTTTTAAGACAGAGAGCATGCTTTCAGAAATTTGCTCTTTCGATTAATCTAAAGGTTGTTCTATTTAGTTTATATTTTCTGGTTGCCTACATCTAACACTATAGAATATACAGTATTGTTCAACATAAAGATACAACTAATTTACAGTAAATCTATTTCCAAAAGATTTAGTATCTTCCTGTTTAGTCTGGACATTTCCTGTTTTGTAGAAAGATGTTTTTATTTCCCTGCTGATGTTTATGTTCCTGTTCTGTAACTGTATTACAGCTTCATTGCTGTAATCCATTGACTTTAATGGAGTTATTCTTTTCATGTAGTCATTCCCAGAGTTGTTCTTACACAAGTATAGTCTGTAAAGTCTGTATGATTTCTCTTTATATATAACCTAAAGAAATATTTGTATTCATTGTGCATAGTAAGAAAAAAAAGAATTTGTGGGCAAAAGAGAAGGAAATCATACTATACACAGCAAATTTGAAGGCGTGAATGGGTAATCAACTTTAAATCAAATGACATAGCTGCAGGAGGCATGAGTTTACATTCATGGATACAGTCTTCTTGCTCTGCACTCTTCCAGCATGCCAAAGTAGCTACAAACTTGGCATAGGAAGCTCGGTTTCTAACTGCTTTGCATCACTGCACAGCAGTTGGAACACTCTGGCACATCTGCCCCTCATATGATGTAAATTGATGCAGGAAGTGAAACTTCATAAAAATGTCTCAGACTTCTATTGGGAAGACCAGACACAGAGTTGACATAAATACTTTCTCTGTGTAAATCATGAGTTCAGTGGAGCAGGACTGACTTACATATGACTTACATAAATTTCAGATCTAGGCTCAAATCTTGGGTTGTGAAATTATGAGTGGAGATAATGTATTGATGAAAATCAACACCAATCTCCAGTAGGAAGATAACTCAAATAGAGTCTAAATAATGCTAAATAATGACTGTTCTCACGGACTGCCAAAACAAGGTGAGCTATGCCATGAAAAACAAGCATAACACATGGCAGCCATAGAGGCTCCATCAAAAAGGTCATCCTTTTTTTTGTCTCCTGGTTATATGTTTTGCTAGCAGTATGCAAAAAGCATAACTGCAGCCACACCATGTAAATATTCAGCTAAGAAATGCTACTCAAAATTGTCTGGCATAGCATTCTGAAACACTGTTTCGCAAATGTTAATTTTGGTCTAATGTATTTTTTACTCAACTTACATTATAGTACTTTAAATGTTTATATAATATCTTTTTTGCTGTCCAGATTTTACATCTTCATGATTCACTTGCAAAATTTCATTGTTTGGGATTTTTTCCTCTTCTGATAAAAAATATTTTATTGATTCAGCTGCAGATTTTAATGCCTCAAAATGTACAAATATTGCCTATGTGTTACAGTGCGTACTTTGATGTTCCAATTAGATATTTTATGGATCCAGCTGCATACTTTGGTGATCCAGTTGGATTCTTGATTTTCAATAAAATTGGTAGTCACACTATACTCTATGTTAATTAAAACAAGTACAATATTTTTGATAACCAGTTTGAGGAAACAAACTGAAAATAATACTCCAACAAACTAAAATCTGTGTTTCAGTTTTGTTTTTTTTCTTCATAATATGCAATTAATATGCATATTTTCTTCATAATATGCAGTTTTAATGAAAATAAAAAAATGAGGCATCAGATTGTCATAATCATGCTGGGACCCATATGAATTCAGGCAGGCCATTCAGTGTACTGCACTTTGCTAAGTATTTTGTAGGTAATTCAGGCTACCAAAAGAATTTCTGGTCTATCTTAAGCACAGAATTTACAAGACTGATAGATTTATTTAATGTGTCCAAGATATACCAATGGTGTCTCTTAAATATTCCATTAATGAAAAAATTCCCTCTTCTTTTTAGGAATTCTACTATATTGAGTTACTGTGCACTACATCAGTCATCTAAAGGTTTTTAATTTAAGAATTACCACATCTTAAAATTGAATACATATTTACAGTTTGCTGTATGTTGTTGCAATTTACTTTCAGTCTACATCGGTGTAAATGTTATATGAGAGACATATATAAAGAGAGAAAAGGGAACCAGAGGCAAGGATGTTTCTCTGCTTTGGTCAGATTGTGTATATCCATTTCAGCTCCAGAGAACTGATCCTTGATAAAAAGAATGATTGTGTATATCCATTTCAGCTCCAGAGAACTGATCCTTGATAAAAAGAAACAAATCTCTACAGTCCTTTTCTTCTTTTGAAATACATCAACCACAGTCAGTCCTTTATTTCACTCTGCCTATTAGACTAGCAAAAATGTTTCTTAAACTAATCATAACTTTGCTATAGCCCAAGAGAACCTGTGGAAAGTAGGTGTGCTTTGGCTCAGCTCAGTACTTAGCACATACAATCTGTGGATCGCCACTGGCAACACAACTTCTGTCATGTGGGTGTTTCCCTACAGACTTCTGTTTTCAAAGAGGAGTTTCTTTAAGATACTTTATGCAAAAAAAAATGAAATAGATTAATAAGAATAATTTTATGAGGAGAGATGCATCAGGTGCAGTCACTTATTATATATCGTTTTTTGCTGTCACACTAAATGTATGAAGCGCAGAAACTTTCTGTTTCCTTCCTAATTTCTTCCAGAACTTCTTTCCTCTTTATCATAATGCCAAGGTTTTAACTGAATATTTCTGTCACTGCAGCTTATGAAATTCATGCAATTATAGCTGTAATTTACCACACAGGTCACAGTCAGTTTTCATTGAAGGGGCATTTCCTACCTTCTTGATATATTAGCACTGACACTTCTATTTATTTTATGGCAACTCTTACTATTTGACCTGGGATTATGTCTCCTTCGATAAGAAGTATCTGTCTCCCTTCACCTTAAGCATACTTAAAATTTACTGTTGTTTCTGTTGTGTATTTCCCTGGAGAATCTGAGATTCAGGTGCACTCTTTGTCAGCATAGGATATTATGGGTGCAGAAGCTTTTCTGATCCGTAGGAAATCTGGGTATTATATGACTTGGAAGATGAAAGCTAAGATCATTTCTGATTTGTTTCACTTTTCTTCTCTTTCTTTATGCATGATGGCCAAAATCACTCAGAAAGCAATGAGCATATGGCAACTACCTAGAGTATTCAAAAAGAACATCATAAACCAGGGACTCATGGTTTCTATTGTTTGCCCTTTTTTCTGTTGCTGAAAAAGTAGTTTTCAAATGCTTATGGGTAAGACAAGTTTTGTATTTATTTATTCAATCTCTGTGAGTTTCTTAAAATTCTCTCTTTTTTTTGTGACAGCAACACTATCTAATAGGTAAAAAAAAGTCACAAATGCATCATTGACCAAGGATTCCTTGCTTTTATCACATCAAAGTATATAATTCATAGATATTTTCCTAAAACTCCTTCCCTTCTTGCTTCAGCAAGCTTCATAATTACTGGTGGTAAAATACCATAGTGGTACTGAACTTGCCAAATAAAGTTTTTCCTATGCAGCATGTATCGTAAAAAGTTCACTTGGAAATAGGGTGATGAGAAAAAATAGTCTTTGTCCTGCCTGCTTGGACAGTTAAAGGGATGCTTTACAGAGTTTTGCTGCCTTATGCCAGCTGTACAGACTTTCAGTAGGCATAAAACTACTTAGATATATAAGTTATTCTACAGATGCAATAATATAGCTACAAGTCATTCTACAGATGTAATTTACCAAAGATGGCGACTGCAGCTGGTGGAGGCTCTTGGGATCTTGTTCACTACCTCGTCTCCATAGCAGTTCAAGAACATTTTCTACTTTCATCAGTTTTGACTGCCTCTGGGTCTCCATTTCAGTAACTCCCAGACATTTTTCTTTTTTTGCCATCTCTTATTCTGTTTCTTCAGCTTTAATTCCAGTTGTTTCTGTTATGCTGTGATTTTTGCTAACAGCCCTCAGGTATCCAGATTGCTACTGACTGGGCCAGCCTTGAGCTGCCCATCTGGGACTGAATTTGTATCAGCAACCTTTTTTTCCCCCTGGTTACACTGGTTCAGCTACAGTATAAATTCCTTGAGGTTTTCTCCAATACAGTGTATGATCCTCTCTCAAAGCTCTTCATGTTCCCTTTCACTAAACTCTCAAAAAGCTCACCACAGGCCAGCTTGTCACATTCATAAGGGCTTGCACTATCTCTTTCACAGTTGGTAGTGTTTCCTACACAACATAAATCTCAGGTAGAGTATAGAAGTGGATTCTCAAACTGAACAAATTGGAAACTTTACCATGGCTTTCTTCTGTAAATTTTCACCTAATTCTCTGAAAGAAACACTAGCTTGTATTTCTCTATTTGAACAGAAAAACAAATTCTCACTAGTGTTGGTGATAGGCTGTAATTCAAATTGACTGATGAAAGGGAGAAATCTCAACAACAGTGTCATAACTGATGCAAAGGATCATTCTTACACTTAGTAGTAGATAGTCTATGACAGCCGCCTAGCATTTATGACTCCCACACAAGAGTCAATTTTAGGACTTGGAGCAGGATAGTGCTCCATATAGGTCAGGAGGTTGACAGATGACACTTTGAAGATAACACAAAGTTGTCTTGGGCCTGGCTCCATGATCTAGACTTCAGGCAATAAACTATATCCCTGAAGATCTGTTGTAAGTGCAGCCAGAGTTGCTCTGAGGTGCTTAGAACATGACTTGTTGCCCTTACAGAATCACAGAATAGGTAATTCTGGCCCAAATCCCTTCTGAGACAGGGTCATCTGAAAGTATATTGCCCAGGATTCCATCCTGGTGATTGCCTTCAGATGCACTGAGAATCTGGTTCATGATGTTGTCTTTAAATACTCTAGGTAGTTCCCACATGCTCATTGTTTTCTTTCTGAGTGATTTTGACCCTCACTTCCTAAGTGACTAATAGCAGGTGGAAAAAAAAAGGAAATTGTTTTATTGGTTTTGAGAATAGAAATTTTTGAGCACTTCATTCTTTGGTTATAGGAAGATGAGAAAAGAAGTTAAGAAAGTGTTTTGAGGATGAAATAGTTATTTTTTAAAAAAGTCACTCCCTGACTGAGTCACAAAGAATCATTTGGATATAGACTTTGACAAAAATGTCTTCTTTGGATTTGTATTTTTGTCCCAGAAAAATGGAGACCACAATAATAGGGACAACGCTGTTGTAGTGCCTTCTGTCAGGACTCACTTTTCAGGTGAACACTGCAGTTATTTATGAGCAAAGAAGTTGTAAGGGATTCTTCATTCAGCTTCTTTCATCTCAAAATGTGTCATTATCAGTGTTATGGGAAGTATTTTGAGAGCCAGTGCTCATAGAAGTGAATCAGACATGCACAGAATGGTTTTCCTGCTCCTTGGGTCTGACTTTACAACCTTGACAATTTTGGGCTTGGTGTTTTTGCCTCCTTCACTACAGGACTAGTGAAGGAGATATAGCCTGTGATAAATATGGATATTGTTTGTTTATTATCTGTGTGGATTATTTTGGTTTTCCATCCAGTGAACCTGAGGGAGGAAGAGAAGGAACACCAACAAATAGCAACGAGACAGCATGCTGATAGTTTAAATGAATTTTCTAAGGGCTAAGTGAGCTTTGAGATGTCTGCTCCGTTCAGTAAAATCTGCACATTGATTACATCTCTGTAAATGTAGGATAAGTACAGTGTAAAGGTCAACAGATTAAACATGTAGTTTAATGAGCAAATTATGCAAATTAACATAAATGAAATATACCATTCAACTGTTAAGATCAGTAAAGCATGCAACTCTATTAGTGAAGTGTTTGAGTGCTGGCCATCTTAAATCTACACCCAATTAACTAAACTATAAGAAAATTCAGTTGCTGAAGGAAGAGTATTTATCAGCCAAATGTTTCATCTAACAAACACTTATTGTAATATACCTACCTAAAATATGGTGACAAAAATTTAGCAAAATTGGTAAAAAATTGACAACAGTAACAACACAACTGCACTTAAGCTTTTTTCTCCATCACTGGAGGGTGAATATCAATTAGCAAGTGGTGAAATAATATGACTATTTGAAATATGATGATCAATGAGGTGGAATTTATGGGCATTCAAAAACTACTGTACACGGCTCAAGTAGCAAGCTCCCTCCCAGCTCCTCATCTAATCAGCAAAGCACTTAAGTACATCCATAACTTTAGGTGTAGAGGTGTAGGAGTACTACCATAGAAATCTTTTGCTTGCCTGCTACTGCTGATGTTATGGAAGCAGAGACCTGAGGTCAGGGCTCAGTTGTGCTAATTACATTTCATAGCTTAAAAAGATACAGCCTCTATAAGACTAGCAATCTGGAGAGACAGAGGGTGGGGGGAAAACATGGTTTTCATTCTCTCCTCTCCATTTTCATTCTTTTTTTTAAAAAAAATCATAATTACAATAATTAGGTTAGAAATTTTGGATTACATCCCAGACATCATTGCATGTGTTAATAGGTTTCAGAAGTTCATAGTTCTAGCAACAATGAACAGTGTTGAAGAATGAAGGACTATTTATATGTCTAGAAACAATAATCAAAATTTTCAAATAAATAGAATTCTTAAATGTCACAGAATACACAAATTTTTTTCTCTCTGCCTTTTTGTGATATTTTAATCAGTGTAACATTATTTTGCATGTTAATTAAAGAGTTCTTATTTAATACAAGTAGTTAGAACTATTTTACAGGTTGAGCTTGCAATGGCATTTAGTTTGGAACAGAAACATAATTTTCAATTAATTTGTCAATGGTTTCTGTTCATTTTTATTCAGCTCATATTAGGGAAGTTTTTAGAGCACTGTTGAATTTCTTTCAGATGGAACTGTTGGAGGATGTCCTTCAGGGACACACCTAATGCCTTGCAGCTGCAGATGATGAGCATTGCCAGTCAGGGAAAAGACTAAAGATAGTTTTTATTCAGCTAAAAAAAAAAAAACAGGGAGGGAGGAAGGGAACCCATCCTGTATGAGCATTGTGTAAACATTAGTTTCTCAGCAATTCTTTGGCTAGAGAGATAATTTCCCATTAGTCTTTGCTTTGTTCTAGCAATATGTGTAATTACAGTTTATCAAAGGTTCCCATTCCTCTCCCCATCTTGCTTTCTTTTATCTTTTTGCTGTGAAATTTTTGAGGTGATAAATGATGCAACTTGATCAAGGATTTATGGTATGCAATGAACAAAATTAGGGCTCCTAAATGTCAGCACATACAGTTAGTATAAATGTTTAAATCATTTGCATTTTATTGACTGACCTTTGCTAGTCAGCAATTTCTGTTTGATGACACAACTGAAAAAAAGATACAGCTTTCCATTGCACATATATCTAGAAAATATCTAGGAAAAAAAAAAAGCTTTTAACAACTACAGATCACTTGGCTTGGGCAAAGAGTCACAGGGAAGTTTTTATTGCATCCATGACTTGTATATCTCCCTTTGTCAGAGCAAGGTTTAAAAATAAACCTGCTTCTCTCTTCTACCTTTACCATAGAAGCATCAAATTTCCTATCCACTGAACCAGTTCTAGTCCTCCCTTTCTGCCTCTTGAATGATTTCTCATTTTTAGGAATGTTTATCTCCACTTTATACACTTCTACACCTAGCTTATGGCATCTGTCGTGGTGAAGCAGAGTAGAGAAAATTCAGGGAAAATACCTTTTAATTTGAAAGGGCAGAAAACCTTTTTTTGAAAAATAGAAATAAAATGCACATACATCAATTTTTATTGAAGAACCCTTTAAAATATGCTTTGTCAGATTGAAGATTCTGTTTCTTATTTTGCATTTTCAGATTTTTCCCATACAGATATAGTTAGACAAACTGACCCATTCAGCCTTCACAAAAGATCCTTCCTTTAAAAAAATGTCATCGGGAGTCATGAAGGTGGTTAAAAATAAATTCTTTGAAGTATCAATATTTTACTGGATGAACTGTTAAAATGGACATTTGTAGCTCATCACCCATAGTACAGCCTTGTTTTGAATAGGAGACATTAGGTAGTTTTTCAAGTGCCTAGGTTTGTTGATATGTTCTAGAAAGCACATTCCATTGTGCAAAAAAAAGTACAGAAAGGAGATAAGCACAAAAGAGTGACACTATCATCATAATATCACAAAATAAATGGAATTTCAATTTTGGAATAGATACAGACAAATAAAAACCAATCCATCAAAATATCTCTGTACTGTTACATTGCTGGGATTAGTTAGATATGCTTGTGAGATGATTTGTGCCTTAAGTTTCAAGGAGGAAACCCTTAAAGCAGGAAATATTTTTTTACATGAAAGAGAGTAGAATACACCAAGGGGAAAACAGTACTTTATTTCACCTTGTTAAAATGGGAAGACAAAAATCTTTGAAGATCTAGACCCAGGTTAGTCTAATCCTTTATGCATGAAGATAGAAGCAAAATTGAATGCTATATAAGGATTATTTCAAACCCAGACAAAAGTTAAACTGACAAAATATCCATATATATACCTACATACATATGTATATGTAGATATGATGAAAAGGCTTTTCAGTAGATGAATGGTAATTCACCATATTTTGAGTTCTTAGATTTCAAGAAGTCTGAAAATATAAATCTAGTTCTTGATCAGGCATTTGGTGAACCCTTAGCGCCCTTGTAACTATCCTGCTTTATACATAAAATTTCTGCTATTCACTCTCCTCAACTTATTTCTGTCTGCTTTTGTCTCCAATTTCATATAGTACAACTCTATGTAGGACTTAATTTGGGGAGGTTTAAAGTCTCTCTAAGGCAAAAATTAGCATATTGAAATGCCATTCTTTCAGACACCACAGAGAACAAATGACAGCATTTACCTTTGATTCAGAGATTGGCATTGTCCGTCTGTAGCAGCCTACAGACAGGAAATAGGTGTGCCTTATGGAGCCATATTTCCTGCTGTAAAGTCCAATAAACAGGGGAACATTTGGATGAAATAACCTCTGACTTTGTTGCCTTAACCCACTTGTGACTGTGTGTGCTTCTGGACGTACTGCAAAGCACACGTGCAGCATCCAGACTACAAAGGAGGCACATCTCAGTGCCAGCCTAGTGAATGTCTTTTCTGTTTCACACAGATGTGGCTCCTCATCATGGTGTGTGCTGCCCCTTTGAGCAGCATGGGACATGCCTTGTCCACACCAGCCAAGGAGGCTTTGTAGCAATGTTCACTACAGGAGGAAAGTTAGTGTGCACATTTGTATATGTGTGTGTATGTCTCTTTCCTGTTCCTGTAGTTTTTGAATCTATTGATTTGAGCCAGATTTGACAGAGTAGCAGAGGTATCAAAGATAATTAAATGCCAGTTCCAGTTTCTTGCACTTTGCTCTGTTAGCAACTTTTGTCTCTTTGCTCTCTATTCTAATTTTCCATCTAAACCATGCTAACTGCTTTGATACTCAGAGAAGCTCATGAGCAATCACAGTCTGAATAGAAATTCCTGTTGGTTGATTTTACTGATAGCCCCCACTACTATCTCCAAAACAGCATGTTGAAGAGGACTACAAGAAAAAAAAAAAGGCAACATGCATTGCTCTACTGCTTGAGGTGACCAGTTTAAAATATGGTGTGGGTCTTGAGAATTATCAATATTTTGTCTGTCTTGCACGTGGCAGCCTTTTTCCTGCTACACAGTATGATATAGAGAGAAGACGGGGAGAAGGAACCTTTTGTTTTGCGCTGATATGGGCTATATTTGATCATAAATTGACTGTGTTTATAAGACTATTAATCTAGGTAATGCAATATTTATCGCACAAAACAATTTCAAAGTCACAATATCTCATTTTGTGTTTCTCCAGAAAAAGAAACAGTCTTATATTAGAGAGAGTGATATGAGAGGGCAATACAGAATAGAAGTCTAGAGTGTTCTAAGGAAGAAAGAAAAGAAATGGCAGGCTTTAAAGAGAGGCAGATATCTGACTACAGAACAAGCAGCACAGATTCCTGCACATAGTGGCAGGGATGTATCTCAATATAATGTCCTCATTCTGGGAAACACTTTAACTTTAGGAATAAAATGAGCATTTAAAATGTTGGTCATTTCTAGAAAGAAGGAATTAATGTATGACTATTTATTTATTAATTAGGAAAGTAGTTAGGCATATTTCTGGATGAACACTTTGGACAGTGGGTGGCTGATACCAACATGAATATTGCTGAGTCTTTCAGAAGGATGTAAGGGAATCACAATGCAAACATATCCACAGGTATTTTCATAATTCTTATGCTAAGATTTTATAAGAAGTTGATTGAGTTTGACAGAGGGATAGATCAAAAATTATTGATACCCAGAAAAGGAAACCATGGAAAAAGTATAATATAGCACAGCATGACAGAAATCTCAAATCTGGGAGAGAAATATGACAATTGCAGAAAAAAAAAGGTGCTTTCTACTTTAAGTGAGGTTATAAAAGTAAGGTATCTTTGATTAAAATATTTCTAGAAAAAAAGCAGTACAAATCCAAAGGGAAAAAGTGAAAAAGGACTCCATTCCTTACTCCAAGGAGGTAATGACTGCAAGTCACTTCCTGAAAGAGCATTTTGTTGGATATGGTTGATACGGTAGTTGTTTATTGGTAATACCTTTCTTAGCAGCATAGATAGGATTTCCTGAAATGGGGAGGGATTCTGGTGCAGGAGGAAGGAAGTGTGGATTCTGAGTCAAAAGGCAGAAAGTAGGTCTGCCATAGCAACATTTTAGGTAAGCTCAGGAAATGTGGACTAAATGAATGTGATGCCTTGGACTGGCTACCTAGAACAGAGGCTAGACAGAGTTACAGAGTTAAAAGAATAAAGTAGGTATTTATTAAAGGCCATTAACAGATACACCTTGGGCAGTGCAGGAGCCTTGCAGAGGCTACACCCGTAGTGGATGACAGTCATGAGTTTTTCAGGCAGATATAAATTTTTTCTATTTCCCTATCATAGGCTAATTGCCCAATTACAGCTTCCGGGAATTAAGTCACATTCCCGCAGTTTGTGCTTTCCCAGTTTACTTTTGTTTATACTTTTCAGGCCCTGAGGCTGTGATGATAGCCTTGGTTCTCAGACCTGGAAGGATTGTTTTGTCTGACCAAAATGTGATGAGAGCTTACTAGCATTCTGTAGGAAGTTCAGAGTTATGCATTAATGCAGTACAGGATCTGAAAAATAGTAGATATATTAATATATAGCACTAGAACTAGAAACAGAAAATCACTGACATTTAGTGACTTCATATAAAACTAAATATTTGGTTAACCCAATTTGAAGGATGTCTAAATGATCCAGTGATGGCTTTTATATGAAAATCTATTTAGAAGTTACAAAAATTAATAAGAAATTAGAGTCTTTTGAACAAGCTTTGTAAGCAGTTCAATGCAATTTCTACGTGATGTCTTACTAAAACCCAGAGGAAAGCTACAGCTTTCTATTTAGTTAGTTTTATTTGTTGGGAAAAGCCACTCTGAACCTACCCACTTTGAGTTTTTTCAAATGAATCATAATTATCTGTGGTGTGCATGTTCCATAGACTTTTTTGCTTAGAATATACCTTTCAGAGCTAGTGATGTTTTTAGTGTTAGAATTCTTACTTTTTTAACCTCAGCAGTGTATGTTAGGGG
The DNA here is from genome assembly GCA_034509185.1 of Euphonia xanthogaster. Classification (NCBI taxonomy): domain Eukaryota; kingdom Metazoa; phylum Chordata; class Aves; order Passeriformes; family Fringillidae; genus Euphonia; species Euphonia xanthogaster. The sequence goes on along the minus strand of JAYDZK010000001.1, from coordinate 58,028,576 downwards.
CCATCAGAAGGGCAGACTGTGAAGAAATATTGCTGTGATCATTTACTAATGGCTGCAAGTTATTATACATTAGACTGCATTTATTTTTTCAGACTGAAGGGAGCATTAAATTGATAACAGTACAATTTAAAAATTGGTGTTTCTTGCCTACCATTCTCTTCTTAACATAACAAAATATCCTTTACAAATCAACGATATTTTTTATTTTCTCGACTCTCTTATCTTTTCTGCATCTTTCTACAAAAGGCTGCAGTGCGTATCACAGCAAAGATTCCTTCTCTCTGTATCAATGTCCTGATTTATCAGTGAGATGTTGTTTATGAGAATAGAAATATATATATATTAATTTTATGTATGCATATATTTATTTTTAAAGTAGAAATACCATTTATACCTTCAACATTTGGTGTCAGGTCTTTATTCCCTCATTTGCCTCATAATGACAAAAAGAAGGAGTATATAAACATCTCTGCTCCTTCTACAAGAAAACAAAACCTGAGAACTTGTATTTGAAGATCAAAGCTGTAAAAGAAAGAAATGATTTAACTATTAAATAAAAATTATTCCTCAATCCACTTTTAGAGCAAAAACATATAAATATTTGCACTTTTTCTGAGATATCTTTCTGTGTAATATTATACACCCTAATTTTTAATTTCTTTTTTCATTTCAGTCAGTACTGATGCATGTTAAGAGATCCACCTTCATTGTTTGCTCACTTCTAAAATTGAAGATTAAATCCACACCGCAGATAAGATCTTCTACACTACAAGTGTAATTTCCCCAACTCGACTATCATGTTATCGATAGTAAAATATGCAGATATTAATCTTGAGCCGCATATTTCCTTTTAACTACAGAGGCAAGAAAAGATCTATACATCAAAAATATTTTTTTAAATTTTTTGAGAAATTTCAAACAGTAGAAACTAACAAGTAGTAATGTGGAAAAAAAAAATATTTTTGTCTTCATATAAACATTTTTGTTCATATAAACAGTATTTCTCCAGGAGCAGGATTGGTTTTGCAAAGTTCTTTTTCTTGACTGGATCACTACAAACCTGACCATGGGCCAGAAAGATGCTCTTTTGAGAAACTATAAGCTCCTAAATACATTATAAACTCAGTTCTAAATTAAAAGGACCTATTGCTACTAACTGATGGAAATGGCTTATTGCGCATTGATATTAAAGTCCAAGAACAAAAGTAATAGCATATGAAACATAGATTTTAATATCTAGCACTGGAACTAGAAACAGAAAATCACTGACATATAGTGACTTTATATATAAATATTTGGTTAACCCAATTTGAATGGCTTCCTAATGATCCAGTGATGTTGGCAAGACTAGAGAAGACATGTGTATGTTTGGGAACATGACACTGACCCCCCCTTGTCACAATTTTTTTTTTTTTTTTGCTATTTTCATCACTGAAACATGACAGGTTAATATAACTGTCGCTTAGTTTTATATACATTGCCACAAATGACTTGTACACAAGTATAAACCTATACTATTTGGCCTTGAGTGAAACTCTTTTCCTTTCCTGGCAACCCAGTGAAATTGATACATATTCATGATCTAATCCAATAGAGCATGTGATTAATTTCATGTCACACCAAAGGCAACATTCACATGTTTCAAGTTAACTAGTGTTTGTCTTGACTTCTGAATTAACAAGAATAAAAATTTAAGTACTTGTTAAAAAAAGATAAGCATCTTCAGGTTTTTTTTTTTTATTATCCACCCCATCAAGCTTACCTATGAAAAAAGAAATTTTGTAATCCTTTTCGTTTTAAAAATATTGTCAAATTGAGGAAAAAAAACATCACTATCAAATAATGTGTGAAGAAATTGTTAATTGAATATAAGACTATTAATGTATTGAAATACTTAAATTGCTCTTAAATTGCTCTTTCATTGCCAATGTAATTAGTTCTGTATCTGTTTTGTCTACAGTTTTCCTTTGTGCCTACATACAGGTCTGGAAAGGGTAAGTTTATGCATATCATTCTTTTATGGTCATTCCTCATGCATTACATTTGAAAACAGCAGTATATAACCACATGTAACTAATAAAACTTGAGAAAATTGCTCCTGACATACATTCCTAGTTACAAATCAGTGCTAGTTACGTTTCAAATAAATTACTATCAGATCTCTAATATTCAAACTATGTTCTTCCAAAGAAAGAAATCCCCATCTGTAATTCCAGGAGCAGAAAGTACCTTGATGGATCAGCTTAAATTCAGAACAGAACATCTTGATATGAACTGGTTTTTTTTTTCAATTTCTGAGAATCTGCTTTACATTAAACTCCGAGAAGGTGCCATTTCTGAAAACTCCCCCTTCAGTTTTGCTTCTAGTGTACATCAACAGGCAGGAATGCCATGACCTTTTGTACTACATGCTCCATAAACACTTGTTTTCCTGTCACATCTTTTGTCAAGTTTAAATTTGTTTTTATTTTCTAGGTAGTGACATACAATAAAGTTCCTGTCAAACCTCTGTAATTTGAGCTGGATTCTCATTAAAAAGTTTTTGTTTTCATCAGTGTTTAGCTTCATCAACTTTAATAGTGTTGTTTTTGATCTTCAACAGCTTGTGAAAAGAACAAGAAGCATGCTTTCTATCATACATTGAATAATGTTCAAAGCAATTATCTCTTTCTTTCTGATAGAATACTAAACATCAGAAGATCTGTGACCTGACTATTTCAGAAAACCTCCTATTAATTTCATATGCATGGGGTTTTAATGTTCTTTATCTTGAAGACTCTGTTTGGTGATCTTAGTGATGTTATGACTACCTGAGTCTGTAATGTAATGTACTATTTCATCTCACTTTCACAGACTTGTTCCATTTGTACCTCCAGTGCCTTGCAACAAACCTTTCTTCAAGAATTATCACCTTATATGCTTAAATAAACATTTTCAGGACTTTTTGCAGCTTCCAACAGTTCAGAAAGTGTCAGGCTGAATAGTTGTATCTTTTTTTAGCATCTTACATAGCAATGCTTCTCATGCTAACTGCTTGCAGGGGATTGCTGTACATCATATTGACCTGTTGGACTATCCCTCATAGATGGGATTCACCCATTTACTAGCTGGTGCTGTGACACTTTCCAAAACTTTTGGAATAGAAGTACCACAGTGGTTTCCTTGAGAAAGAAGTTGATCAGCTTAATCTCTTTCCTACCTGTAAGAAACACAAAGGTAGTAACAACAGTACTCATATAAATGTCCATTTCAAATAACATCATGCCTAGCTTTTGCCTACCTCGTGAATTCTTTGCAAACAGGTTTTAAGGTCCTATTAACCAGAATGTATATAATGTACTGGAAAACATTATTTTCTTGAAGAAAGAGAAAAGGTCTTTTATTTAAATTCTTTTAAAGGACTTGCAAGAGTAAGTTTGGGAGACTCAGTGCATTGCCAGGCACTTCTTGAAGTTGTCTACAGCTTGCCTATAGAGGTGATACATAGAAAAATTAATTTATGCCAAGAACATGGCTTTTCTTACAGTCTTCAAGGACTTCCAAATGTCACTGAAGTGCTCTTTGAGTCAAAGAGATTTCACATCTGTCATAACCTAAACATATTAATTTGAAAGGTGTTAAAAATGCCTTAGAAAAATACTTTTGTAGATGTTTCCTGCGTGCTGTGTTTCACAATAGTAGTGGCAGTTATAAAAATATCTGCTATGACTTTCTAATTTCTACTCTATTCTGCTCATGTTTGATTTGATACATATGAAAAGGCAATCCAGACATATCAAGGCATATTTTTAGAGGACTTTTCTCATAAAGAAGTTTCACCTGAATACATAAGTTAGAGTTAACTAGGCAAAGGTAACTCGGCACTAAGTATTTAATAGTGTTAAAAATATCTACAATTGATTCGCCTTGCAATTGATTTTGAGCCCAAGCCAAAGTTTATTATTAAAACTTGGGCCAGATGGGCATATTTGTAATATGAAGTGTTTGTAGTTTATAATAATAGTAAAAATAATAATAATAGAGGTATTTGAAAGTTGTTTAAGCTGCTTTTATTCAATTATGGGTACCACACTACCAAAAAGATATTGACTAATTGTTAGGAATTTACATGTAAGTAAATATAAGTAAATGTAGTAAAAATAACCAGACCGATTTGTGAGTGAAGAGTAAAAGAACTAAATCTGTACAGTTTGACTAAATATTGACTAGGATCCCTAATAATCAAGCTGGTGTTAAGCTCTTTTGGCACAAAAATGCTCCCAAGAGCACAGCAGATCTATGGTACCCCAGAAGGAATTTCAGAAGGGCTTTAAACTTTAAGGACATTCAGTTCTTTCTGACTGTACAAAAGAACAGTGTAAACTGAAGGACATCGACCCACACAATTTCATGTCTTCACTTCTCCCATCAGCTCTTTAAGAACATCGCCTCCAAATATCACTGGCACAAAGACATGGGGATCAACGGTGTTCATGTACTTTCCATATTTTTGATGAAATATAATTGAACAGGACATTTAGTCTGGAAGATAGAAGCAAATGTTGAGATTTTAAATTTAATTTGGACATTACTGATAGTTGAATTCACATCTATCTCAACTGTCTTTGTTTTTTAATTTCTATCATTCTAGGAAGATCAGTGTATAATGATTTTTGCATGAAGTTTTGATACTTGTATGAAAAGGGTATTCACAAATTTAAAGATCAATGGAAAAAACACCCCAATCATTAATACATATAAAAATATGAATTTAACATAAATATTTAATTTTAATCTAAGAATGGAATAAATCCGAGTGAAATGTGGAAGCTGAAACAAGATAATCCAACTTCAATTCAGCTGGAAGGTTAACTACATTCATCACAATGTTGGTTATAATTCTCAGTCTGCAAAAATTCCTGCAACAGAAATAGCTGGGAGATGCAGAAATTTGGGTTTTAAACTCTTTTTAATTATTTGTTTTCTCATTTTATGAGCTTCTTAAATACTGATGGGGGGGGGGGGGATGAGGAGAAGAGAACAAGGAAGAGAGTCAGATAATGTCAAGAAATTACATATTGCTCCTGATTTTCAGTTTCTATTAGAACTCAAAAGGGTTTTGAGTATGGGTCTTTTAATGGAAAAATGACAAAGAAGCTGTGGATTTTTTAAAAACTAAAACATAGAAAAAATTCTTAGAACTTTTGCATAATAGGAAATATTTGCAATGACAGTTCCAAATAGTAAAAAAAATCCCATCCTAAAAAAGGGTAACATACCCTCTACCATTTTTTTTCTCTCTAAGTGGAAATTAGTTTATCCAAATATGTTTGCAAAATATAAGAAAACAGGAGGGAGAAAATAAAAAAAAAAAAACAGAAACAAAACCAAACACCAAAAAACCCAAAAGAAAGATATCTCCTGAGTAACCTTAATAGAATAATGTATCATGTATAGACTTGTTACTATGTAAGATTTTAAAAGAATATTTTAAAGAATCGGAATTTAAAACTTACCTTGAATTTCTTGGTATTTCTATTTTCTATTATGAGAGAAATTGAGGAGATCTCTTCAAACCTGAAGAAACAGTGAGCTTTCTGATAAAGAGTTCAAAGATAGAAAAGAAACTATCACAGATCTCTGTACCTTACTTCTTTTTTGTAGTTGCTGATCTAGCTTAAGAGAAGCCACATCCTGCATATTTTCTCTATTTTACATTATCTTAATCGTTTTCTGTCTATAGGCAACACTCCTCCATCTTTTTGAATGAAATTTCTGGAAATGAAGAGGGAAAAATATTTTGTTGTAACAGTTGTTATCTTTCTGGCTAATCGTAATTCTCATAAAGTTCCCGTTTTTGTTATAAGCAGCCTATTAAAGCTGATGAAAAACAAAAACTCAAACAACTAAATCTTGGATCAGGGTTGTTGGTATTAGCAATGTGTGTCTTTTGTACCACTGACAAACTGGAACACACAAGTCTTTAAAACAAATTTTACCTGTCTGGTTGAGTCTTGCACACTTTAGGAATGTTTTTTATCTTGAAATATAGGAAATAAAGGGTTTTTTCCCTTGAACAGGAATTTATTTTTGAACCCATGGGCTACCATAACAGTGATAAATTATATGTGCTGGGATACATACTGTCACAATAAAAGCTATTTGTCGTCAAGAAATTTTGCTTGTTGTGACTCTCCAACATTACATCTTCCTTTAGCAGATTCCTCGCAGATTCTCAATCTGTGTTTCAGATTATCTAGCCTATAGGCTATTTCTTTGTGCATAATGCTCTTTTTTTCTGTGCTCCCTCTTTTGAAAATAATTTCAGCAGGACATTTCAAAACTTCTACTTCTTCATCCAGGAACCTGGTGACCTCACAGAATTGCAGAATCACAGAATGGGTATGGTTGGAAAGAACCACAGTAGATCATCTGGTCCAACCTCTCTGCTCCAGCAGGGTCATCCTAGAGCACATGGCACAGTATTGTGTCCAGAAGGTTCCTGAATATCTCCAGAGGGGAAGACTCCACTAACTCTGGACAATCTGTTCCAGTGCTCAGTCACCCGCACTATAAAGTTCTTCCTCGTGTTCAGGTGGAACTTCCTGTGTATCCGTTTCTGACCACTGTTCTTTGTCTATTGCTTGGCACTATGGAAAAGAGCCTGTCTCCCTCATCTTGACACCCTCCCTTTAGATATTTGTAGACATTGATAAGAGCCTCTCTCAGTTATCTCTTTTCAAGGTTAAACAGGCCCAACTCCCTCAGCCATTCCTCATAAGAGGGATGCTCCCCTCCTCTAATCTTCTGTGCCCTCAGCTGGATCCACTCCAGGAGCTCCAAGCCTCTCTCATACTGATGAGCCCAGAACTGGACACAGCACTCCAGATGTGGCCTCACCAGGGCAGAGAAGAGGGGATCACCTCCCTCAATCTCCTGGGAATGCTCTTCCTAATGAATGCCAGGATATCTTTGGTTTTCCAGGCCACAAAGGCACACTGCTGTCTTTTAGACAGATTGTTCTCTTCTCACAGAAACTCATGGGGAGACTAACTTGTCCCACCAGTTCAACACCAGTGTATTGATTAGGAGAGCTTTCCACTAGTTCTAGGTTAATTCTACTCCCTAATTTCCACTATTTCTATTCACTAATTTCCCCTATATTCCACTAATTCTTTTCACTAATTTCTAAGCATTTCAGAGTTCTTTTCAATGCAGTTGATGAATTTAAAGTAGTCTTGAAACATAAGCAGAAACATACAAAGTAATGTTGAAAAAAACAATTTCACTGTCCTTATTATAGGTGTCAAAACTATGTTAAGTAAGTGAACCTTGGTAAGTCTTGTAGGTAAACCAGAAAATAACTATAGTATCATTAATATAATTCCATTACACTAAGCATAGTGTCAAATTTTCATAAATAATATCTTGAGGTGGTTTGATCCAAAACAAAAAACATTTACAAACTAGTCTGGTGCTGAGTTTCTCAGATTTTTCACATCTCTAACCACCATGGCATTCCTTGGATTGATTTCTTGGATTTCTGCATAACATTTAGTGCAGAGCCCGATATTCCTCCTCCTCTGTCCTTGCAATACCAATGGGAAATACTGGGAAAGCAAGAGCCTCAGTCTGCCTTCAACTAAATACATACTTCATTCAGCCTGTTCCCTCAGGGGATTTTCAACCTGGTTGTAAAAATAGAAAGCTCTTTGGAAGAAATGTACTTAAGTATAAGAATGAGCTGCTTAAAACTTTTTTATTTTTCTCCTCTGACTATACTTGATAAATAGCAGTTGCTGAAGCTCTGTAGACCCTGACTCCTCCACTAACTATTCTGCATCATTGTTTTAAGTGAAGCTTGCATGGAGTTTAGAAAATTATGAGAGAATGGGTGGGTGAGTTTGGGAGGAAGACTTAACGATTACTTTTTTTCCCTTATAAGGAACTGTGTGTAAAAAATTGCAGGACCATTTCAGTCTGCCAAAAATAACAAAAAATCACCCCCAGAGAACCACATTGTATATGAGGTAGTGTGTTCAGAGAACAGAAGACAACAATAAATAATTATTTCCTCTCAGAATCTTTGTTTTTTTCCTATGATTTCAGTGAAAAATGAGATCACCATAGTGTTTCAGCATTATTCAACCAGCTTGCAAGCTCAGACTTTATTTATTTATTAATTCATCACTGTTAGGGATGAATTTTTAACTTAGCTAAATGGAAACTTTACAGTGATCTTGGCTGAGTGATTTGATTATTGCAATTAATTTTAGGATCTCTGTCACTATATGTACATAGCAATTTATAAAATGGTATCTTATAATAGAATCATAGAATCATAGAATAGTTTGTGTTGGAAGGGATCTTGAAAGGCCATCTAGTACAACCCCTGGCAGTGAGCAGGGACGTCTTCAACTACAACAGGTGGCTTAGAGCCCTCAAATATTTTCAGCCATGAGAAATCCACCATCTCTCTGGGCAGCCTACTCTAATGTTTTACCACTCTCATTGTAAAGAATTTCTTTCTTATATATAATCTAAATGGACCGTCATTCAGTAAAAACCCATTATCCCTTGTTCTGTCTCAAAAAGTCCCTGCAAAAAATTCTCTCCTTGTCTTTTCTATAGGACCCTTTTAACTGCTGAAATATGGCAGTAATATGTCCCTGGAGCCTTCTCTTCTCCAGGATGAACAATCCTGATTCTCTCAACCTTCTCTTTGTGCTTGCCCTTTAGCTTGACCAGCAGTTCTTGCTTGACTTAACCATACTGAACTCTTGGTTTCCTTGACTGATTCCTTACAGCTGGGGATTGGGAGCTCTATGGGAAGCATCCTTAGAGTTTGTCAGCTTTGTCTTATTTCCTTGCTCCTGAGGGCAGTTTAGAAGAGGGTGCTAATAACTCCTGGAAAGAGTTGGAAGTTTCCTATCCCAAAATTCAGTCCTGACTGTACTCTTTGACTGGCTCATATCCCTCAGGGCAGCAAAATCCACCAGTGCATTATCATTACAGCCCAGGCTGCCTCCAAGCTTGACACCACTGATTGACTTGAGACTCACTTATGTTGAGTATGTATGTATCCAACAGGTCCAGTGCTGCATCGTCTCTGGTAGTGCTGTCTATTCCCTTCCTTAAGAAGCTATTTTTCATGCATTCCAGGAGTCTTCTATACTGCCTACAGCTTCTTGTGCTTTCCCAGCAGATGTTGATGTGGTTGAAGTTCTCCCTCAGGACAAGAGCCTGTGAATAGGAAACCTTCTGTAGCAAGAGCAAGAACACTTTGTCAATAGTCCTGGATCAGCTGGCTTGTACCAGACATCAGCCAAAAGGTTCTCTTGTTTCCTTGGTCTCTTATTCTTATGCAGTTTTTGACCTGCTAGTGACTATTCTTTGGAGACAGCTCTTCACAAACTATTCAGTTTTGTGGAGGACAACACATCCACCATTCCATCCTCACCTTAAATTTATTAACTAGTTTTCTTAACATGCATGGATAATCTGAAACAAAATTTCTGTGGAAAAGGGATGAATGTTTGAACCTTTATGTCACCTCAGGATCTATATGCAATCTATATTCACAAAAGCCAAAAAAATTCTAGAGCACCATCATGTTTCCCTAATAGAAGAATGTCATCTCTCCCTCTATATTTCAAAGGAGGGCCTAGGACAAAAAAAAACCCCACTGACTCGAACTAAGATGCTGTTAGATAAAAAAATAAATAATGGCTGGTGGGGCGATATAACTGAGAGGTTGGTTTATTTGTGTTAAAAGAAGAATGCCAGCTATGGATCACCATAGATTAGACAACAAAAATTTTTTGACCTTAAGATATAGTTTCAGAGGTTCTTATTTCCAGCTCATGAGTAAATTTATATGTACTAACTTTGATAGTCCTATTAGAACCTAAGTTAATGGCAAATGTGTAAAGTTTCTATATGGAGGAAATATCATTTCCTTCGATGAACTATGAAGAAATAACAATAATTTACCTCTTTAGAAGCAGATACCGACCTAAATTAAATTTTTCTTGCTGACTTTAAAGATTAGTTACTGCTTGATACAGCTAAACACATTTTAAAATTTTAAATGTGAACTCTGAACGTGTTTATATCCATCTATATTATATTTTCATTTAAAATACTTGTTCTTGCAGTCATATTTGACAAGTGCAAAAACTTGTGATTCTATAAGAAAACATGAATGAAGGAGGACTGTTTCTGATGGAGTGATGCACAAGACTTTTAAACATGAGTGCTTGAAAGCTAGACACATGATTTCTACATATAGACATACCATTCTATATATTCTGTATATACAAAAGGCTATAACAAAAAAATCCTAATCCCAACCCCTGCAAAAACAAACAAACAAACAAGCAAACAAACAAACAAAAACAAACCTCAAACATTAACCAAATAAAAAGTCCCAAGACAATCCAGCCATGCAGAGCCAAAAGGAGTTGCAGTAACTAATTTGCTTTCTATTTATATATTTAAAAGCCTAACTTTAGCAACTCAGGATGATACATTTGATAATAAAATTGGTGAATGTTTTTATTTTTTTTTCAGTCTAAAAAAAATAGACTAAAAAAATTGCCTCTCTATTGCATGAGACAATCCCAAACACTGAAGAAAGGAGCCTCTTGTTCCAATGTCTGTGGTAAATAATCCCTTCTAAAAGGGATCATAATTTTGGATTATGTCTCCTTAAAGAGCTGTTATTTAAAGAGGAGTCTATAGGGTTCATAAAGGTTAGCATCAATGACTAAGACTGTCAGTTTAGGATCTTCAGTGGACTTACTCATTTACTTCTGCTGTTCTCTGAATAAAAGAGAACTGGGAGGAATATTCAGGAATGAATCACCCACTTGGGAAGCTGAGGAGAAATTTATTGCAGTAATAAGACTCAAAGTAACTTAACACTAGTGACTCCTGATGCACCTTCTGGCAAAGTGTCTTCTTGCTATGGAAAGTCTTTTCCAACCTGAAACCTTTTATAGCTCCTACAGTAAAGAGGGAAAGCCCCTTACTCTACTGCAGTGACTCTGATGACAAGGAGGCAAAGGTGTGGGTCTTGGGGAAAATGTTAAATGAATGGAAGGTATTTTTTCACTATAAAAGTGTTGCTAGAAGCAAAGAAAAGGTATATCCTTCATAAATGTATCAGGACCATTGAAATAAACAAAACACTCCTTTTATTATACTCAAATATAGCAGAAGGGTAGCAGCCCACAAGCTTCCTGAAGATCCCTGATCTTCAGGTGATAGAGGAGCCAGAGAACAGGTGTTCTGATGCACATTATGCTCACAAAAAAGAAAGGGCTTGTTGGGGTTGTCTAGGTTGAAAATCTAGGCTACCATGAATATGGGATGGTACTGAGAGCAGGGAGAAGAACAAAGAGCAAGCTCAGCCCTGGAATCCAGGACAGCAGACTTTGGCTGGCTCAAAGGTATGCTTGGAAGAGTCCTAAAGGATAAGGCCTGGAGAGGAAAAGGCACTCATAAAAGTCCTGATTTAGTATTCAAGGACCACCTAATCCAATTTCAAGTGGCCCATGCCAACAAATAAGCAGGGAGTGATCCTTCCCCTTTATTCAGCCCTAGTGAGGTTACATCTGGAGTCCTTGTCTGAGCCTGTGGTCCCTGGAGGCGTGAACATACTGGAGAGGGTCCAAAGAAGGGCCACAAAGAGGATGAAAGAGCTGAAGCTGCTCACATGTGAGGAAAGACTGAGGTGGCTAGGCCAGTTCAGCCTGGAGAAGAGAAGGCTAAGGAAGAATCTAATCAGTGAATATAAATTCAGAGAGATTACAAAGAAAGAACCAGGCTCTTTTCAGTGATGCCTAGTGACAGGGCCAGATGCAATGGCCACAAACTGAAACAGAGGATGCCCTTTTAGGAATGTCAGGAAACAGTTTTACTGTGAGGGTGACTGTTTACTGACATAGGTTGTCCAGAGAGTCTGTGGAATCTCTCACTTTGAAGATAGTCAGAAGCAGTTTCGACATGGTTCTGAGCACCCAGTTCTAGGTGCTTGAATAGGAGGGCTGAACTAGATGACTTCTAGGAGAACCTTCCAAACTCAACAATTCTGTGATTCTCTTTTATCCCTGAAGTTCAAAGGTGAGGTGAGACAAGTGTACACTCTCACTTCACCACACTTTGATCATTCAGAATAGCAGAAGCTCTCCAAGATCTCGAAAACTGTAATTTCCACTGTTTCCAAATTCCAGGACAAGAGTCAGTAAAGAAACATGCTCCGGTCAGCCCTTGACTTCACCCAACTACACTGAGTGCTAAGAGAGAAGATCAAGGTGACTGCAATGAAATGGGTTACTTCCCTTTAAAAAGAAGAAAAAAATATTTTGTTCCAGACAATAATCTCATTTGTGACAGGAGGTGAGGCTTTTATTGATTCAACAGGTGTATATTCAAGGATTCTTTCTGCATTGTGTTATCCCTTAAGACATTGGCTAAGCCCTTGGTGTCACATCAGTGAAAAATAATGAGAAGGGCAAGGATCTGTTCCTTTTCCTGTTATGGGAGAAAGATTATTTCTCATTTTTCAAGTTTTATTTGCTGTATTTCTCATTTTGTAGTTAAAAATACATGTAACTTTCTAATATAGGCATTTCATGTTCCATTACTTAGTAAAAAAATGGTAATTTATAATTTAGTTATATAGCGCTGTAACTATGAATATTGTTATTAGAAAGTTCTAAAATGCTCAGCATTAAATAAGAAATCCCAAGGTCTTAAAAATATAAAGAAATAGCTTAAAATAAAGGAGTTCTGAAATTGAAACTTATGCAGCCTTTTTTTTATATATGTGCTACTTTACTCTGTGCTCTAAAAACTGCTCAATGCATATATCCAGAAGTAATACTTTGTGAATCCTTTAATTTTCACTCCATGAACTGATTTACTCAATAAGCAAAGAATTTCACGCATCTTTGTAAATAAAACATCTGAAATAATTGTTTAATCTGAGTCTCTCATGCAGATTATGATTTATTTTAATGTTAATAAAGCTTTTCATAGAACTTGTAGGTGTGCATATACTTCTAATGCTATTTTGATATCATTAACTAATTAAATATTGTTTATATTCTAACTCATATTTTTATTGTATATTCTGTATTAATCTGATGACATCATCTACTTTACTACAAAATCTAGGTTATGATAAGGCTGCTAAATTTTACTAAGGAATATATATAATATCATATGTCACTTTTCTGGCTTCTTATAAGGTATCCCTACACAGAACATATATTATGGAGGCAAAACAAAGGAAAAGCATAAAATGAATTGCATCTAAATTCAAGACTTTTGTTCTAACAGACAAGCTAGATAAATTGATTAGTTGTCATTTTGGGCCAATGTGGATCAATAGTTGAACAAAAGTTTTTAAGGTTGAGCTGAGATTGAAACAGTGTAAAAGAAGCTGACTGGAACTGGTAGACAGTAATATCATCACATTCAGGGTCATAGATATAATTATATATATTTTTACACAGATGCATTTTCAATGTTTTTCAAAAGCTATTTGGATCTTTTCATCACTGTGCTTCATAATTTAATAACACAATTTAGGGCATTTTGTCTATCAAAGAAGAATCAGCTCCTTCAACCTCTTATAAATCTTTAGTACCTGTCACTTTCATGCCTAGCCACTGTATTTCTTGCTTTATAATTTCAGCATTACATACACTACTCAATGTGACATATGAATGCTGCAGTATACAAATATGCCACCTTTCTGGATTTATATACTATTTCTTTTACAGCACAGTCCATCATCTTCACCTTGTTCACTGTAACCTTGGTACTGCATACAGGTACTCATAGATATTTTTCCAGCAATAAAACTCAAGTCTTGTCTATATCAGTATGACAAAGATTTGCTTACTCTAACACTCAGTGATTTATTATGTTTAATAGAATCATAGAATGATTTAGGTTGGAAGAGACCTTAAAGATCATCTGTTTCCAGCCCCTTTACCATGGGCAGGGATGCCATTCATGAGGTCAGGTTGCTCAGGATTTCATCCATCCTGTCTTTGAACATTTCCAGAGATAGGACAGCCACAGCCTCTATGGGCAACGTGGTCCAGTCCTTCACCAGAGTAAAGAATTTCTTCCAAGTATGTAATCTAAGCCTACCCTCTTTCAACTTGAAGGCATTGCCCCTTGTCCTGTCACTTTCTGCCCATAAAAAGCAAGCCCTTTCTCTTTTTTATAATCCCCCTTTAGGTAGTGAAAGCCCCTAATAAGGTCTTTTTCACAGGAGAGGTGCTCCAGGCTTCAGATCATCTTTGAGGCCCTCTTCTGGACCTACTCTAACAGGTGCACAGCTTTCTTGTGCTGGAGAACCCAGACCAGGAAACAGAATATAGAGAGAATTGCCTCCCTGAGCTGCTGTCTGTGTGTCTTTTCACGAAACCCAGGATGTGGCCGGCCTTCTGGGCTGTGAGTGTGCACTGTTGACTTGTTGGTTTATGTTCAGCTTTTCATCCACAATTCCCAAGTCCTTCTCTACAGGACTGCTCTCAATGTCTTCTTCTCCCAGTTTGTATTCACATCTGGGATTGCCTCAACCCAGGTGCAGCATCTGCACCTGGGCTTGTTGAACCTTTTGGGGTCCTTGTAGGCCCACTTGTCAGGTTTGTCCAGGTCTGTTTGGATGTCATCCCATCCTTCTGTTGTGTCAACTGCACCATTCAGCTTGGAGTCATCTGCAAACCTGCTGAGGTTGTACTTGATCCACTGTCTGTACTACTGGTTTAGGTATTGAAGAGCATCAGTCCCAGGACAGAGGCATCACCAGCCTCCATATGGACATGGAATCATTGACCACAACTCTATCTGCATCCATCCAATCAATTCCTTATCCACTGAATGACTGTTTGACTTCTGATATCATTAATTTCTCAAATTGTACTTAACAATACATACCTAATGGTCAGTGTCTTCAGTCCTATTAGCTTTAGATTTTCAAACTGACCAAAGAGAAATTACATCATTATAAAACAGAGTTAATAAAATATGAGTGCAAAAAATAACATAAGGAAGTTTTTCCATATTTCAAAAGGAAAACATAGGAAGAAAAAAACCCCAATGTAATGTAATGGGAAAGAAAAAGAAAGTTGCCATCAACATTTATTGATATAGCCTGTGCAACAGAAACCTGTTGTTAATCGACCACAATGAGTTTCTCAGCAGAAGGAATTGAAATATGGTATATGGTATCTTGTTCATTGGAAATCTATTGGGCTCTCTGTGTAAATGTACTCAATATGCTTTCTCTTCGAGTTTATTGTTTTAAGAAATTTCAAATTTTTAGGCAAGTAAGGATATATTATCTTTACATTAAAAGTTATTTAAATATTTTGATAAAAATTTTCAATGCATTTTCTATTTCTCTGTTGGTTTTCTATGAGAATTATGATTGTATGTGATAGTGGTGATTTGGATTATTTCAATCAATCAGCTGGCTTGGACCAATATTATGAAACTATTTTCTGTACAGAAGTAAGTACATGTTTTGCATATTTTTTAAACTTTTATTGTCTAAATGTGTCAGATATCTTTTGCTCTGAATCTGGATTGTATTTCCATTAATAACCCAGTTTTTCTTGGTTTACATTTCCAAAACAAATTTAAAATTTTGGAATTCATATTAAAGTAGATGAATTCATTAGTGTCAGAAGGAATTAATGATATCTTGATATTTGCATATTTATTCTGTTTCTGGATTAGGACACTCACCATTTTCCTTGTACCTTCCTCTGATGTACCAGATGAAAGCTTGACTATGACATTCTAAGAAATTCATCTATCTTTTCAAATAAAACTGAACTTTTCCCAAAGTTGAAATCATATCAGCTAGGAAAGACCATTCTGGAAAGCCACCGAAACATTTTGTAATTTCATTGGCCCAGTTTCCAAAAAGCATTGAATAACAGACTGACTCGAGGGGCAAAACTGAAATAAAGCTCTAATGGAATCAGGGAGCTGGCCATCTAATTACCTAGACATAGAAGCTACCCTATATGTGCATTGTTGCCTCAAAAATTACACTATAGGATTAAAAAAATCAGATTTCAGACAACTAGGCTGTTATCATCAGGAGAATTAATACAAACTGTTTCTTCCAGATGTGTCTTTTCATACACAAAGGACTGCTGATGATTTTTCATTATGTCTGTATTTTATTTTCATACTTTGTGGTAATATTTAAATGTTGAGCCTTTTCTTCCCCAGTGAAAGCCAAATATTCATACTATTCTTATCCTCATGCAAAAGAAAGAAAATTATGCAGTGATATGCATGTATTGTCATTCTATACTTACAAAAAAGGAGAAAAGAAACACTGAATTTCACATGTGCACTTTTGATTTTGTTAGACTAAATGAAATGTAATTGGATTATGCTGCTTTCTTTTCTTTTGACATGCTGTTGTCATCTTCTCTTAACAGAAACAGGTTTTTTTCCTTCTTAATTTTTATGCTTTGTTGCTCTTATTGAAAATGCTCAGTGATACTTGATCCTTGTTATTCATTTATGTATACTTAATGCTTAAATTTCTCAAGAATCATTATAAGCTACCAATCCTTTGCCTCCTTCTTTTTTCATTGCTTTTTTAAAATTTTATTTCTTGATTGTTCATGAGAACATTCTTTACCTGTGGTCTACAAATGAAGATCTACTCTTTGTGACACTCTAAGAAAAGGTCAATCAATTGCAATAAAATAATTTTCATTTTTTAATAGAACTGAGTCATGAAAATAATTTATGCTGTTTTACTTGATTAGGGACAGTTTGTTACATAAAAGATTTTGAGTACCTTGATTGCATACTCCCTTAAGGACTCTACTCTAAATGTGTTATATTCTGATTAATGGCATTTGCAAACAGGTAAGAGAGTTTTAGACATTTCAGGATCTCTGACCTTTCCCAGTTTATTCCTTCTTCCTTCGGTTAGTGAGGCTCTCACTGAGGACAAGATGGGAAAAGTTGATGGTGGGGAGGAATAGCCAAGTAAACTTTTTCTTCTCTGCATCTAGCTCACCTTCTAGATGAGTTTTCTTGGGTGATTTTTTTTGGTTGGTTGGTTTTTTAGTTTTTTGTTTGTTTGTTTGTTTTAGGTTTTTTGGAAATATTTTTCCATTCTTTCCTGACTGGGTGGATTTGGAAATCACAAGTAGATATTTTCATTCAAAAATCCTTTCAATATATATATATTTTTCTCTTACTCTATTTTACTCCAAGAGGTGAAAATTTTCATGACAGAAATTTATCATTTAGTACAATAAGTAATGTGAATTTTTTTATCCCAAGAGAAGTGTACTGAGGCAAGCATTGGCAGGTATGAAACATCTGAATTCAGAATTAGTAATCATTCCTACTTGTCAATGAAAGAAAAGTGGACACTCTAAGTTTTGCAAGCAACAATATTTAAACAAACAAATATGTTTGGAAAGAGTCTGACTTATTGACAAAGAGCATTGTACAAACTATAAATTTAAAATACAATTTTTCAAGGAGAAGTTGTGCAAAATCACACACAGTATGTTCATAAGTATATTCATTGGTGACTAAATATGATGATTTTGACGAACCCATTAACACAGTCTTTCTGCTGCTTCCTCCAGATGTACTGTATGGTTTTCTTGAACTACTTCCTTTTTAATGCCTTGTGTATCTGTTCTTATCGAGTTCTGGGGAGCAGAAGATGATTGGAGAGATGAAACATCTCATCCACTATGCTCATTCTTCCAATAACTGTGCATAATAATTTATGTAAGGAAAACTTATAGAGAGCTGCACACTTAGAGAAAAGGGACATGATATTGTTAGTAATAACAATACTAAATTTCTAATTATTTGTTTACTTGCTTACTTATTTTCCCTCACTAGAACCAAATTACATCTTCCTGTTAGCACCTTGGAAACAACATCTGATCAAAAGCATTGACAATAAATGCCAATTTCTTTTCAAAAAGAGGTGATCAGAAAAAACTGTAGATCTGTATAAGGGTAAAGCTCCACTGCTGTTAGAAAATGGCAGACTCGGTTATATTCCAAGCCCAGCTGAAGAAATGAGCAAAGGCTTTTGTAAGATATGCATTTTCCAACATATATTTTTTCATAAGAAGAAATTATTTTGCAATGGATTCTACCTTAGATAACAAAATTGAAGCCTTAAAGTGAATATTCTAAGTGAGTTAATAATAACTTATTTTTTTCCTAGGAAAAAAAAGAAATTAGTTTCAATATTTCACTGGAAGCAAAACTGCCTAGATCTGTGCATTTTTTATCTAGCTGAATTATAATGTAAACTGGCTAGAATGCTCAAACTATGAATCTCTAGCTTCACATTCTCATTAGAAATTATTCTCTATAACCTTCCTGAATTATGAGAGAAAACAAATATACAAGAAACACACAAAAACATTTCTATTTAGAAAACCCAATACTTTTCCTAACTAGTAAGAAAAGCTGAAAATACCTCATGCTTTAAAATTAATCTTGTACAATTAGATCTCTATATCTGAAAGACTTTTTTATTTTCTGTGAAAGGAATGAAAATCTTTGAATTATTTCCATGTATCTTATTCTAAATGTAGCCTTTAAAAAAGAAAAAAAAAATCGTAGAGGAATTTGTCTATCACTATTGATCTCAGAAACATTACCTAGCTCAGATATACACAAATGAAAATAGAATGTTCTGTTCCAGATTCTACATCTTCGTGTCTTTCTGCAATTGATCCCTCTGGGAAAAAAAATAAAAAATCAGCAAAAGTTATAAACCAGGTTTTTAAAGAAGTTTAAAAAGTCCATATGAAGGTTCAGACAGTGAATTCTGTGGAGAAAGTTATTGTAAGTATTTGTGGAAGATGTCATCAAGTTATATTGCCTAATGTATTTAATTGATCAGTAACATCAATATGTAGTAAGTGTAGCAATTAGATATACTAATAATCAGAAAAAGAAGTGACAGAAACAAACCCATCAAACATGGAAGGCTAATATAAAATCCCACGCAAATCAACATTTCTCAGAAACAAAAGCATGAACTTGCATATCTTTAAACACTGACATTACTAATACTTCTTGTAATTCTAGTAAAAGAAGGCAACACTTATTTCTTCATAGCAGACTATTACATTTATATTTTCTAATTAAATGTATTTATTTTCTAATTGCAGAAAATAAATAATCATAGTAATTTTTAAACACTTATATAACACATCATTGCCTAAATACAAAATATAAATCCTCTTTTTTTCATACAATTTTGCATTGATCACACACAGAGTATTAGTGTAAGAATTTTTATTGCTTATGCAACAAAATTGATGCTTTTCTGTATTGGACTCCTTGAGAATGGTGACCATATTTCCCATTCTATAGACAAAAATAAAAGTTCGCGTAGAAATGAAGAGATCATACAAGTATCCTGAGACAATGAGTTTTGCTTTTGAATCACGTACAAAAACTAATTCCAAATATTTTATTATTGAAATCTGCATTTCCCTTAAGGTGAAATTATTTAAAGACAAAAGGGATTTCTTTGCACTGTTACTCAATCAGAGAGAGGAGGGATAATAGGAGAAATTGCTGTAACCTCCTAACTATGCAGATTTACTACATGTAAATGTTTCATTCAAGTTTTTGCTTGATTTAAGAGATCTACTGAGTACCAAACCCTACTCTCACTGTTCCACTCAGCTAGTATAACTCTATTGCAAGCCTTAAGATGGGTTTGCTACAACAAGAGGAACATATCTTGAATCTGTCATTATTGAACTGGAATATTATGGTGTTTAGGGTCTTTGGATTGATGTTGGGTATGTTGCTCCTACACTCAGCACCTGACATTTGACCTTTCTGTCAGTTTTCTCCCAGTCAGAAAAGTAAATTTTTGACTTTAAATTGTTGCTATGTGATAGCCTCAAAACTGATGCTAGATGTTAAAAAGTATTTCTCAGTTGAGTGAATAATGGGGAAAAAAATAAAGAAGGAGGGAAAGATTTAAGCAGACAAAACATCAGGAGTAGTAGCAGCAAATGTTACGCAAACAATAGAAAGACTACATTTTATGTGTTTGCATAAGGGGGAAAAGTCATCACGAATAGGAACAGTCTCTCAAAAACCTCTTGTATCTTTTCAGAAGCCTTATTTTAAACCATAAAATTTAGCCAAAATGAGGGAAAGCAGACTCCAAAAACCTTCCTTTAAAGCTGATTGTGCCAGAATACAGGTAGGATGCAGACCTGAAGATGGAATTCAACCTTCTGGAAAAAATGCAAAGAAAATTTTTGCATGTAATTTTTTTTGAGCCATTACTTTCACACACACACACAAAACCCCAAATCCTAGGTTCTTGTTTTTTGGTGGTTTTTTTTTTTTTTTTTTTTTTTTCTTCCCCAGGCCAATATTGCAAATATCTATGAAAACATGTCTGCAGACAAGAGCACTGTTAGGCTGTTGAGCACAAGTAGCTATTAATTGTTTTTTTTGGGCAGTGAGTCAGAATTTTCTGTTTAATATCAAGCAATTCCCCATGTTTCCATGTGGAGATGAGCTAAGAGTTTTCTACAATAATACTGCTAATATTTTTTAACAGCATTTTTGCAGATTGGAGGGAATGAAGGTGGTCTTTGCATCACAAATCCTGTTATATAACTTTGTGATGTCTTGGCTGAAAAAAAATCTCTCTACATTAAATAGTAATGTAATATAACTGTAATCACTGTTGTAGGTGCCACAGGTTACTCCTTCCACCTGTCACTGCCAGTTCAGGTGTCCTACAGATTCTGTGTAACTGTCCTTTAGCCCTCTAGGGTTCCCCCGGGGTACTCAGATGTCTCTGGAAATTGCTTCCTTAGCCTGGTACAAGTTTTGACCTAGGAGAAAGTTGCCCAGAACACGACATCTAAAAGCTGCGGAGGATCAGAGCAGGATGGCTGAATTGCAAGAATATCTCCTATTCTTTTTATTTCAGACTCTCCTACTCTGGGTGATGTCTTTACTTAACAACTTAGTTTTTCTGGCTACTGTCTTTGACACTAGAAATTATGATTTGTCCAGGGATCCTAAGTATGTAAGTCTGGGTGACAGATTCCATTAAATGATAGAAGATCTAAAAGATCTTGGTTGTGTTCTGAAAGATTTGTTGATGCTAACTCAGCTGAGATAGGGATGATAGATCTGCTCCCTGAAAGGACTAACTGTTAGACTTTTGAGAAATACGATGCTGTGCACTTCAGCATGACAATACTTGCTGGAATGCTTTAAATCACATGCAAATATCAATGTGATTTCTAGAGTAATTAAGTTTTTATGTCAAAAGCTAAGATCTTATCTTAAACAAGGTGAAGGAAATAAGAGACCTGTGCCATCCATGAAGATTTTTGTTGTTGTTCAAAATCTAAAAATAAATTTACATGAAAATACTTGAAACATCAGTGGGATAACAGCAGAAATACTGTTTATGAGCAAAGGAGTTACATTTTTTCACCTTTATCTTCCAAAATTAAACCATGAATTACAGATAGCTGCATTAAAATATTTTCAGCATGATTTGTTGCAAAGACCCGCAAGGCCATGTCTGAAGACAACAACTGCTGTCTGCAGCCACAATAATTGTTCCTAATAGCAAAGTACCGGAATTTAGGAATGCTTCAGAAAGATTTGGCTATAGTGGTATGGTACAAAACATGAGGTCTGTTGGTTGGTGGGATTTGGGGGATTTTTTTTGTTAACTAGTATTTACAGGAATCAAGTGCTTCATGGTGAAAGGATTTTTTTTTCCTTTGCAAGACTGTCTTAGCAAGTTGGCTGGATCAAAACACAAGAAAATGAAATGTGGAACCTCAGGATTCACAAATTCAAGCTGAATATTGTCTAATTCACACAATAAAGAGGTATAGGGTATGAAGATATACATTTTTACAAGAACATCTTAAGATAGAAACTAGTAATGCGGGCTGTGCTTCAATATAAACATTTCTGCTCTCTTTTTCATGCTGAGGATTTTAAATGTCTGCTTCCTACCCTCTCTCTGCTTCCTATCCATTTCTCTTTCTGCTTGCTGAAAGATGAGACATTTTAAGAACCTTACAGTAGATCTCTGTATTGGAAAGGATTGGTGTGGTGAAACCAGTCAATTTTAGGCACAAACTAAATATTTACACAAAGCTCCATCTTTATCCCATTTTAAGCAAGGTTCTTTTAAGATAAAATCAAATTCTGTCAGAAGAATTTAAATTCTGGATCCTGTAGACCTAATGCACCTGAGCAGGAGTCCAAAAGTGAAAACAAAATCCAGTTTTGTTAAAGAAGCACCACCTTTATCTTTGGAAGAAATGAAATGAGATTTTAATTTAAAGTGTAATTTTCTTCTTAGCTGTAGATTTTTAAACTATGTGCTTGACTTGTGGAACAGCTATCACTTTTCACTGACTTTTTTGTCTAAAATTTTATTGGGAATAATTTTGGTTATAATTTTTATTAGCTTTGAGAAGCAGTGAAGAAATTTGGCTGACATTTTTTTCTTTTGTCGACATGTTTTGGAGTAGAAACATCTTTTTGAAATATTCAAAATTTGATATAAAGGAATTTTCCTTGTGTGGTTCTGAGACATCAAGGCAAAATGCTGGTAAATAATGACAGACTCATCTGTCCATGTTTAACATTTCAGACCAAACTATTGCTAGCACAATGAAAATCTACTGTCTCTACAGCCTGATGCTTGGTAGACATTGCAATCACCATCAAATGTCACCAAAATTCTGACCTGTGACAGCAAAATTGTGCACGAGTTCCTTTTCCTCTTAAGAATTGTTCTGAAGTCAGGAAAAGGAAATGAGGAGCACGAGGAATTTCTCTGGTTTGTGGCTGAGCAAAATACAGGCACAATGTATTATTATATCACATTTTCTTGTAAGGAAAATTAAAGCTAGAAAGTCTGTAGAGTTGAGCGAAAACAGAGAAAGGACAGTAAAAGATGTGCCTTTATAAATGGTCATGAAGATATCTTCTTCTCAAGGCAAATTAAGTGATATTAATGCTACATTGATGTAGGGAACTGTGTTATCACCTTTACCCAATGCTGAACTATGTAAACATAGTTACACCACCCTATCAAAAGTCTCAGTACTATACACCATTTTTGTGATTAAAAAACATGATGACAATGAATGATGTCTCTGTGTAACACTAATTTTAGGTAAACCTCAAACAGGTTTAGTCAATGAAGTTTTAGCTTGATTTCTAGTTTGTGTTGTGATCTGAAGTTTTATGTGGTCACAGTCGTGTTGTCTTTTACCTCGACATTATAGAACTCTTTTTTTCTTCCTTTGCACCTTCCTTTTTTTTTTCTTAGTTCAAAAGAATTTATTTAAACATGATGTACAGGATCTTCTTTCACTTTTTTTTTTTAAAAATTGCTATTTCTTGACAGGTTTTGCTCCATCTTTGGTATTCTGGCTGGACCTAATGCTATATCTTATTTAATTTACTATGAAAGTTTTGGGGTTTTTTTTAAAATACTAATAGGAAATATGCTGAAAATGATCAAATACTCCCTCTAACTTGGAAAAAGCTGAGATTGAAAAGCTGAAGGTAGCCTAAGATAGTGTTAAGTTAAAATATTGCTGGGATACATATTTCACTTAGGCTTGCTTGCTGTATGCTGGCCAACCTTGATTAAGTGTCAAGAATATTGAGTAATCTGGATCCTGGAGAGAATGTTTTAACAGGGTGAAACCGCCATCTGAAAGCTGATTTGCCCTTGATGTAAAATTTATTGCATCTATATGGTAATGACCTTATTTCTGCATCTTCAGCCATAACACAACTTTATTCTCTCATTGAATTCCACCAACTAAAATCATGTTGTTTCAAATAAGAAGTACCCCAGAAAGGGTGAATTTGGGTATGAAAATAATGGCATTGCTAATTTAGAGGATGACAGTTTTCTTTTTCCTCTGTGTCCCACTCCAGTGACAAGAATAATGATGCAGCTTGACAATGGATTAAGTCAGATACCAGGTATGTCCTTTCGCATCTGCTGGTATCTTAGCAGTAAAGAAAGGTAATTTAAATGTAAGGAAAGAATTTGGTTTGCAACTTGGAAAGAAACTTTTTAAGTGATGACAAACTCAATATCAGGGGATTTTACGTTTGACACAGAAAGTGTTTGGATTTTTTGCTAATGAGTTAGTGTGTGTGTTAATGAGTTAGAAAATGTGATGTATGTATTTTATAGGACTGAAATACATTTTGACTAAGTAGAGGAAAAGATTGTTTTAACACTTGGAATGCATAAGTTACTTTATAAGTATAGTTCTTTAAGCGTTAGAATTTTTTAAAGTGTGCTTGTTGAATGCTGGTGTAATTTAATGCCACTTTAGTGTAAACACTAATAAAAAACCTCTTAAGTTAATGTAATATGGTATCCTAAGTTAATTTCAGGGGATGTGTGCTATCTATACCTAATTAAGTAATATGCAAATAAGACATTTTAAAGATTAACAGCCTATTAAAGAATTACTTGTTTAACTTCTTTTCAAGGTGTTATCACAAGAACTGACATTCACTTTGTTTCTGTCTTGCAGAATGGCAAGTGTGAGAATGCTGGCCTAACTTCAGAATTAATTATGATTCTAGTAGTAAAGATAGCTAATTTATCTTTTTGATTAATTTTTGATGAATTTTTCACTTGTGGATTTGTTACCAGCTTAAAATTTAAGTTTGGATATTCAGGGGACAACCCTAAGAAATCAACATCTTAGCAAACATTAGCAATCATAGATTTCATGTACACTTAACAATATACATGAAACAGTAACAGTTTTTCTGATAAATTTATAGTCAAATGATAAGTCTAGACAAATAGAAAATTCTACTAGCCACTCAGCTGAAATGCAATTTTACCAAACTAGCATATTTTCCTTTTATAGCCATTAATCTTCTTTATTACTTGCAACAACATTTCCAAGTAGTCTCTAGCTCTATTTAATAAGTTATGAATAATTAATTTTGAAGCTATGTACTCAGAATTTTGATAACTTCTTGCAATGTTGCCACAATTAATTTCTACTTCAATAATTATGAAATATTTTAACTCTTTACATAGACTAAACTAGAATAGAATAGAATAGAATAGAATAGAATAGAATAGAATAGAATAGAATAGAATAGAATAGAATAGAATGAAATAGAACGAAATAGAGTAAAATACCTCAATTTAGAAGGAACTGAAAATTATGATTAAGCTTAACTCAAAAATATTTCTACCCACCTTCATTTTAGCTTCTATATTTCCTAAAGAACTATTAGCTAAATTCAATGCTTCTTTAAGCCGTGTCACCTGTGGTTTTAGATAACTTTTTCATTACTATATTTTTTCATGATATTTTAAAGGCAGGTTTAATACTGTGTTGTTTTGTTTTTTTTTTCCTTGTGTTTTGATGTCAGTAAAAGCAGCAGTTGCCACAATGGAAGATCTCATTTCAGTGATTTTTAAAGGAATGAGTTTTGAAGAGGAAAACTGTATGTCCAGATTTTGGGTTTTTTTAGAAACTGATCCATGGCATCCAAGAGAAATACATTGAATTATTGGCTTTAACTAAATCATTACTCTGGATATGTGTGGGCATGTATGGGTATCTGAGTGTGCACCTACAGAGGAAGTCCAGAGAGAGGAGAAAAAAAAAGTTAAGCAAAAATTTATAAAAGGTTCTTTTATTGACTTAATTCTGTACAGCTTTAACTCAAATTCTAAGTGAACTCTAGTTTTCAGCCCTTACATGCCCCGAAGCACAAATTACTTTTATATTTTAACATGATTTCTAAATTACATACTTTAAGAAAAATTAATATCATTATAGATCTTCTTTTCTAATCCATAATTATTTTAAGTTAAGAAATCCAGAACTTGTTTCTATATTTTATATGCTATCAGCTAATGTCTCTAAAAGGTTGGTGACTTGGGTTTTTCCTCTCAGTTTAAGTACTCAAATAATTCAAACAATATTTTTTTTCCTTTAAATACTAAATTGTAAGAACAGTAAGAAATATGCACATTTTCAAATCAGTATCTAAGAATGACATGGATATTCTCGACCCGAATTTGCTTTCAATATTGTTCAAATGTTTATATATTATTATACCTTATGATTGATACCTGTGTGCTCAACAAGTATTTATTCTAATTTTTGGCTTATTTTTTCATATTACTTTTATTTCTGCTTTATAAAACAAATTACTGAAAATTTATAGCTATCTTTTCTTACTGCCAGATGCACTCATAAAAGGAGTAAGAAGACTTAGTGGAATCAACTCTAGCCAGGCAAATGTAGCTGCTTTGACAGTTGAATCCACAATTTAAATTTGTTTTCCTCTAAATGAATGTAGAAATCATGCAGTAAGAAAAAAAAAAAACTACTTTCTTTTTTGGATTTATGTATTTCCAAACAAGAAAAAAAAATAGAAAAAATTTATGAATTGGCAGGAAGAAAAAGCAAAGCAAAGCAATGCAAAGCAATGCAAAGCAAAACAAAACAAAACAAATAACAAAAAAAAAAAAGGCAAAACAAAATGAAAGAGACAACCACCCTCCAAGGATTTTTAAACATGAGAATAGCTTCTTCCTAAAAACTTGAAAACCCATAATAATTTCATTGAAAATAGAAATTTGGGGTTTAATGGGGTCTGTTAAATAGTTTTGATGGTCAATACCCTAAGAGTTATAAGATAGGAGAATAAACAACTTTGATCCATCTTTTACTATGTGTGCTGGTTTTGACTGGAGTAGAGTTAGTATTCTTCAGAGTAGCTGTTATAGGACCATATTTTGGATTAGGGCTGAAAATTGTGTGGACAATTCTGGGATGTTTTAGATATTACTGAGTAGTGCTGACACACAGTCAAGGCTGTTTTTCTCTTCTCCGACTGCCCTGGCAGTGAAAAGGCTCGTGGTGCACAAGAGGCTGGGAGGGACCACAGGCTGGACAGCTGAGCCCAGCTGATCAACGGGATATTCCAGACTGTAAGGTTTGATGTCCAGCATTGAAAGATGGGTGAAGAAGAAGGAAGCAGGGGACATTTGGAATGATGGCATTTGTCTTCTCAAGACACTATTAAATGTAACTGAGCCCTGCTCTCTGAGATGGCTGAGCACTGCCCACCCATAGGAAGCAGTGAATTCATTCCTTGTTTTGCTTTACTTGTGTATGTGCCTTTTTGCTCTACCATGAAACTGTCTTTACCTCAACTTAAGAGCTTGCTCTCTTACAAATCTCTCCTCCATTACTTAGGTGGTGGAGTGAGGTAGATCATTTACCAGGTAGGGGTAGACCATGACACTATACCACAAATAATGATGGTTATGACATTTTCATCTCTCTTTGGATTCTTTATATATTTATGAAGTTTTCAGTCTTTCATGTTTCTCACATTACAAGTTAAATAGAAGAGAATAATCAATCCATAGATTTGGTTTTTTTAGAAAAAGAAATAAGTCACAAACTATTAATTCATATCACCTTGAGAAAAAGCAATGATGAAGCTTCATAAACATTGTGTTGTAAGAAATTAAGAAAAAGAATAAGGAGAAGCAAAAGTTGAGATCCGCCTCCTTTCAAACGTTTTATGACTCAGTGACTAATGTGGAGGATTTAACAGTGAATAAAATTGTCCAGCATATCATTGCAAGTCAGGAAAGATCTAACTGATTCTTTCTTAAAAGGGAATTAGAGACTTTCTTTGTCACATGCAAGAAAAGTTATGTCCCTCTCAACTGCAAAGTTCAAAACAATCGTTTTAGGTGCTTCACAAATTTATCCTCACTAGTGAAAACATAATCATAAACTTGATGCTAAGAACATTCCCACCTGAAGGCAGCATATTAAAATATATGAATAATTTTTTTTAATGTAAATAATAAAGAGATTTTTCCTTTATCTCCCTTCCTACCCTCTGCCTTCAACAATTGAAAGCTAACTGCAGTACCATTAACCAAGGATTTTCAGGGGGGTAGCTGGGAAAAAAAAACAAACCAAAAAAACTAGACCTGTTGCATTTATTCTCCACACTACATCTGGTACCCCAAAACTTCGATTTAAGCATTTCTGACTTTGTAACATATGAACATCCTGGAAATTTTGGTTAGTTCTGCGATCTTTGTAACAGAGATCATTCCATGCATTATTAAAGAATCTTGGTCAAGGACTGCCTAATATATTGTACAGTTCGTGTCTGTACTAACACTGAGACTACAGGAAACACCAGATGAAATGCATCACATTAATTTGTAATAGTAATCCACTGTCTCATTCTCCTAAAATTTGACTCTCCAAAGCATAACTCTATGCAAATAATTTATGTCATTCAGATTAATGTTAGTGGATGTAAACTGCGAAATATACATCTTAGAATAGGAGAAAAAAAAAATCATTATTTATGCATTACTTTAGATCATTACTTCAGTAGAGTACCAATATGTTTGGAGTGCTGCTGTCTGTCAATAATCTGTCTTACTATGTGAATAAAAGATTTGACACTGAGTAAAATGAAATTCTTTCTAAGGAAGTTGAAACTGTAAGGCTATAACCATTTAAAATATGGGTGCACTGAAGGACATTCATTCTTTAATATAGCTAGAAAACGAAATATGTGTATGCATTCTCTGTTTATGGCTGAGATTTCAAAACTTCACAGAATGGTTGTGTTTGGAAGGGTACAGTTGGAAGTCATCTCTAACCTCCCAGCTCAATCAGGGCAACCTAGAAACGAGCACCTTGGACCATCTCCAAATAAATTTTTAATATCCACACATATTTAATGGATTCCAGAGATTCCACAGCTTCTTTGGACAACCTGTGTCACTAATCAGTCACCCTCACAAGGTTTCCTGACATTCAGTTGGAGTGTCCTCTGTTTCAGTTCGTGCTCATTGCCTCTGGTCCTGTCACTGAACACCACTGGAAAGAGCCTGGCTTCGCCTTTGTTTCACACTCTTTGCATGTATTTATGGACGTTGATAAGGTCTCTGCATGAACATTCTGTTCTCCAGGCTTAACAGGCCCAACCACCTCAGTCTTTTCTCATATGTGAGATGCTTCAGTCCCTTTATCATTTTTGTGGACTATCTTTAGTATGTCTACCTATCTCTTTTACTGGGGCAGCCCAGGATTGGACACAATATGCCAGGTGTGGCCTCATCAGTTCTGAATAGAGAGTCAGGATCACTCCTCTTGACCTGCAGGCAGCACTCCTGCTGCAGTCTGGAACAACAGACTCTCTACTGCAAGAGCACACCTCTGGCTCCTGTTCAACTCAGTGTCCAACAGAACATCCAGGAACTGGTTTCCAGCTGTGAGGAAGCAGTAGGGTAAGGGTAGGCCCTATCCCTGGGTTAAGCCCAGGCATTTTCACGAGCTTTTTTCATGGTCTCTGTAACCAGGCTCCCCATCTTGTGGAGCAATGGGTCCGTATTTTCCCTAATCCTCCTTCTGTCACCTATGCACTCACAGAAATCCCTCTTGTTTTCTTGACACTGCTGTGCAGCAAATTCCATGTGGGCTTTAGCTTTCTTAATTATTCTCTGGAATCTCAATCAGTATTTCCGTATTTCTCCCAACTTACAGCTTCTTGCTTCCACATCCTGTGTATGCCCTTTAAGTTTGACCAGGAACTCCTTGTTCATTGGCACAGGTATTCTGCTATTTTTTTGCCCGACTTCTTATTTGTTGGGATGGACCACTCTTAGGCATGGAGTGGGTGATCCTTCAACATTAGTGTGCTGTTACTCCCACAGATCTTGGTGTGGTTGGCATCCCCCATGAGGACCATGGTCTGTGAATGTGAACCAGAGGGCCTGATCCTCTTGTTGTTCCTGGTGAGCAGGCCTACAGCAGGCACCCATTACAACATCAACTTTTTCTGGGTTCGCCCAGGAGATACAAGCTGCTTTACATTAATATTTCATGATATACAAATTTTCAAAGGAATTCACAGATGTGCTTTGATATGTCTGTTGAATATTTCACTCTAAGGGTACACAAGTAGACCAAAAAACACCAACAAACAGAATGGCACATTATAGACAATAAGTCACACCACTGAAGGAAAATGAAGGATAAAGACCAAGCTCCCCAATGTATAATACAGTATCAGACTTCTGCTAGGGTAGTGCAGCAAAACCCCTACATTTTTTGGACCACACTCTTCAATGTTAAAGTAAATAATTATTAAAATTGATTATTCATTTAGGGGCACAACAGTCCAATATCCTACAGACTAGCTGACAAGGCATTCAGAGAGTCAATGTAAAATTTCAAATCTAGTGAAATGTGGAGGTAGGACCTTCATGCTGACATTGAGAGGAGATGCAAAAACTGATTCTTTAAACATTGAATTGGAAGGTGACAAAAGTAATGCTGTTCTTTTATCTTGACAAATATTTGTCATAGAAACAAAGTCATTAAAAGAGAGAAGTGTCCTTCTTTCTTATAAAGTCTATAACAAGATAAGTACATGGGATAGTTTTTGTTAGGGTTTTGTTAAGCAGCAGTAGTTTTAAAATATAATTGTCCATTATAAATTTGGTAACTAAATGAGTAATGCAGGATTATTTATATTTGATAAAGGCTGAGATTATAGTTTTTGTTATTCATCCTAATATAGGAGTTAAAATCTCCTCTGTAACTTTATTAGTGACTCTGTGATCAGCAGTTTTGCTTTTGAAGTCCTTGGCTATGTATAGACTGTTAAAGACTATGGTCCAAAGCTTGACACATTGATCAAGCTCTTCCTAAAATGGATTGGCCTTATCTTTTTGTCCTAGGTGTTCTGAGTCTAATGGGATTTCCCTATCTCCTGGCTGTTTACGCTGCATGTCTGTAATAAAAATAAATAAATAAATAAAAGGTTACAGTGTTTCCCTCAATAGTGGCAGGATGAAACTAGAAGTGTATGTTCTACACATCCTTGGAAGCACATGAAATAATTGGAAGAATGAAGCTGCAGAGATTGTTTTCTGAAGGAGCATCAGATCAGTGCAGATGCTGCAGCTCACCAAATGGTGTCATGGTTTCCACCTCACTGCCCTTGGAGAGGTTTAGAAAGCAAACTATTCCATGAAAATGTATGGAATTTCCATGAAATTCCATAGTATCTTAATGAACATAAGTAGATGTGGAGCCAAACAGATTTATGCAGTAAGCTGACAACAAGGAGTGTGGACTTCAGGAGCCAAGCTTATTTCATAATTCTTTTATTGAACAGCACAGGTATACCTGCTGTAGCCCAGGCAACACAATCCCAGGAATAGGCCTCAGCAAGGATAGAGGATATAGATAACTTTATACTTTCTATCCAGCTTGCTTCTGAACCAGAATTAATGGGTCAAATGTTAATTTGCATTTAAATAACTCCTCCTAGACAGCAGGAGGGGAACAGCATTGCGGTCATCTATATTAAGTACTTATTACCTTTGTTTTAGAAGACACTGATTTTTAACTTGTTTGTTATTGTTCCTTCTACTTTACTTGTCAAAGCACATAATGATATTTAATCCCTCCTAAAGTGTAAAATAGCTCTAGTCTATTTATTAAGTCCATATCTCAGACCAATAACAGAATTTATTTGTTTGTTTTCTTGATGGGTTGATTTTTGGTTGTTGAGTTTTACGTGGGGAAGGGAGTTTTGTGAGTGTGCATGGACAGTAATTATCTATGGATTTAAAACAGTAATATCATATTTGATTGGTTTTACTGGTATGCCACCAATTAACAAATATTATTCACCAAATTCACTAGGCACTGTTTAGAATTTAGCTCTTCTGAAAATGAGTACTACTCAGTAAATTTCATGCAAATAAAAATCTAAGTTTAAACTTTACAGACTGAGAGTCAGCCCATCTGAAAATCACCTACATTCCCACAGCTAGAGTTCCCTTCTAGTTAGACACCTTTAAAGGCCTAAGATCACAGAAAGAATCATTGGTCAAGGGTTGTATAAGAATCTTGTCAGTATTATTTTTCAACAGTAAAACACTGCAGGGAAGAAAATGTGATAAATTCTAAATGTTTTTTCAAATATTGCAAATTCTTCCATATGGAACTAAGCACAGAACAAAGAATGAGGTAATTAAATAATCTATATGTGCTGTAACAAGGGATCAGATTTTATGCCATGGCAATGGCTATATACTCTGCTCCATGTTGGTGAGAAAATGAAAAGAAGTGTCTAATGTTGATTTTTATCTCTTCAGCCACATCTGGAAAAAGGCTAAGTGTCATTATAGACCAAGTCAATTTCATATAACTTTGTGCAAGTGCAGACATCTATATGATGAGAATATTTTCCTAACTCTGTATTCCCCATGTAGAGACTTGGATAATTCCAAAGTACAATTCACACATGAGACAGATTTTTCTAGCCACTAGCAAATATTTGGAAAAAAGCTTGTCGCAACTCATACTGTCCATGAGAAAAAATTCTGTCACAAAGTATATTTAAATATTTATTTAAACAAACAAACAAACAAAAAAAAAAGTGGCTATGGCTACAGTTTCAACTGCTTAGAAAGCTACCTTGGGACCTGAAAAATTTGAGTGCTGTATTGTTTTCTTCTGGTAGGTTTCTTTTACTATGATCAATCTACTTTACATCCCTGTTGAATTCTGACTTCTTGTAGGGGTCATCGTTTCTTATTCCCTAAAAATTCTACTAGGGATGTACAAACTTAATATATTTCTAGCATTTACTGAGTTTGCCGAATCACAAGAAACAAGCACATGTTTTATGAACTCTCAGGTGGGTTACAATGTAAAGAAATGGAAAAAAAAAAAAAAAGTGATATTTGTAGAGTCAGCTAGCAGCAAAAAATAAGGGGGGAAGCATTAAAAAAGCTTTGTTTGGTTTTTTATGGTGACTCCCCTAGGAATAAATTGACTATGATATGGGTTTTTTTTACAGCTTGTAAAGTTATAGTCCTGACTGATGATAAAGGTACTTTTTCCCAAAGGTATGGATTAAAAAAAACTACAGTCAAGGAGAAAAATAGAGGATGTTATGTTGCATATTATGTTTCTATTTCCATCCTGTATAACAAGACTTATTTAAATTTGTTATTGATTGACAGATGTAGACAAACTGAAATCATTGCTAGTTTCCAAATATTATCTTATTTTAAAACACATAACTATTTTAGAACAGAGCAATGTTGCTTAAATTGTCTCTTTTTGTTCAGAGGAATGTCAGATGTCAATTCGTCTGAAAATTAGTTAAGAACAAGAGTGTGGAAGTAAGTTATTGTTATTAAAGTATGGGGTTAAAATAATTATTATTTCCACTAAATATGACCTTTCAAAAGTACCACAACACCAATCTTTGTTTAATGATCAATTTTAAAGTTGCTTGTTTGTTTTTTTATATTACATTCTGAAAACTTTGAATAGATCCAGCTGTTTCTTTCATTTCCATCAACTCTAAGACACTTTTAAATCAAAACACAAAATAAGAACCCAGAACCTGGGCATGACTGAAGGCCATAGCTTCTCTAGACGGTTTCTTTGAAGGCCCTAGAGGTACATTAGGGCAGCAGTATGCAGTTAGCTGGGTAGCTTACCGCAAGGCACCCAAAGACAGACTGCCTGCAGCTTCTGTGTGGAAAAGAGCTGAATGGATTATGGGAAATGCTAGGTTTTTGACTTCTTGGGTCTTTGGTTCCTTAAGTACCAGGAAAACTGCACATAGGAAAGCTAAGGACCTATAAGTATCTGAGTGTTCAGTAAAAATGATGACCTCCACAGTATTTCTGGTAGGTTAGAAATAAAAACTAGTTTGTGTCTAGATTTATGTTCAAGGTGGTAAAGTATTAGAGGCAGAGTAACTGTGAGCATCCAGAGTTTCACTGGATAAGTTTATATTATCAAATAAAATAGGCTCATTCTCCAGCATTAAGGACTGCTGGCACATCACAGCTCCAGAATATATACAATATATAGTATATACAGAATATATGGCTTTTTTTATATCCTGCCTCCTGGGAACTATCAATGGTCTAAATATTACCTGGAAGAGCACTAGTTCACAGAAGTCAAAACAATGCCAGAGGCTAGAGCTCTCTATTAAAGAGTGAAGAAAATGTCCTGGGTTTAAATCTGTGTCCCAGTTCTATTTGTTTTACTGAAAATAACAGAGTAATTAGGTTCAAACTTGAAGAGTTTGTGCATTTTGGTAAATCAGAGTTGTCAGGAACTGATAGTTCTGATTTATTAAAACAATAGCAAAAATTGTACCTGACCACAGTTTCTGGGAAATAAATAAAAAAAGTGGGAGACAGGATATCTTTAATGAACTCTCAACACTTGCAGTCTGTATTTTTTTTTCTTATTTCCTTGATAACAGGATCTGAATTTCTTAATTTCTTTTTTATTTCTTTTTGTTTATTTTTTTTTTTTATTTCGCTTTTCTTTTTTTTTTTTAAATGAATCGGAGATTTATTCCCCTAAATCATGGCTAGTCTGCTATTAAATTAATCTTTACAAGTGAAACAGTCATCTTTTGATGAAAATGAGTCATATTTTCTTTGCAGTATTTTGTTAGTATTTGTTTTGCCAGTAAATAGGGTCAGAGACTGACACTGACCCCAATTGTTATTTACTAAAATGTACACCTTCAATGAATCACAGAAGGATAAGCTAAGCAACACACGTAATCATTACTATGAAAGAATGCCTATAGTGGTTAAGGAAGATACGTCAACAGTTACCCCAATAAAGCTTTGACTCTGACAAACAATAGGTGTGGAACAGTCACAGTGAAGGACTGGAAAACCACGACTGGTAACTGGGAACTGTACTTCATCAGCTGGGAAATGTACATTGCCAGTTTCCCCAATACTTTACAATCATCCAAGTCCAAGAAACATCAGCCATGGGAAGAAGCTGTCACAGTGAAGAACTGGGGAACCATGCAGAGTGCTTGGGAAATCCAGGTGTGCATCCATCTTTGCAGGTTGTGAGTCTTCCCCACTTTGCTGTGACTGTAGCCCAGCTTTTATAGTGTTAAACAAATAAGCTGACATAATTTCCAATTTCATTCTCCTGTTGGATTTCTCCAAAGCCTGGCCAGGGCTCAATGAGGAACCAAGGGAGTTGTCTTTGATCCTAAAGCCTGCTAATAAGGTCAGGAGTGGCCTTATCCAGTTTCTAGATACAGAAAGGTAAACACACGTGTTTTGCCTGTAAATGAACACATATGACAATACTTTGTTAATGAGCAAATATATATATATATATATATATTTAACTGGGCAAATTTGGTTCAGGCCTTAGTACTTCAGTATTAGATGAAGTATATCAAGAAACACAAATTTAAGCATAAATTTTGAGTACACTATCCAGCTCTGGGGTCCCCAGCACAGGAAGGGCATGAACCTGATTGTTAGGGTACAAAGTAGGGCCACCAAGTTGATCAGATGGATGGAGCACCTTGTCTGTGAGGAAAGGCTCAGAGAACAGGGTTTGGTTCAGCCTGGGAGAGAGAAGCTTCTGGGTGACCCACCGGTGGCCTTCCAGTACCTGAAGGGAGCCTACAAGAAAGACGGAGAGAGAATATTTATAAGGACTTGTAGTGACAGGACAAGGGGAAATGACTTCAAACTGAAAATTGGTAGTGTGTTCAGGAGGGGCTTGATCAGTATTACTAGACTAGCACGTATTTTAATAAGGAAAATAAAATCTGGGCTTTCCCAGGGAGTGGAAGAAAGTTGTTTACGATGATGAAGCTGTAGATGTAAGCAACAAACAGACCTACAGCTGCTAGCAAGACAAAGCATTCAGCTTCTCTCACTCATGGCTGAAACCAACGAGCAGTTCAGCCTTTGCCTGCTATGGCTGTTATTGGCTCCTGCTATAGTCAGAGAGATGCCTGTAAGTCTGAGTTAGCGCCTACAGAGTAAAACTGTCTGACTTTTTGTTTCCTTGATCTAATGCACGTGAATGATTGCTCTTGATTTTGCTCAGTAAACAAGGGGAGAGGTCTACAGTAGACTCTTTTTGTTTCAAATCTCACCCTGCTCAGCTTCCAGAGTGAAGTAGACTTTTTATGTGTGTATGTGTGTTCACTCAAAATTGGTGGTGTATTTACAGCTTCACAAGAATAATCTATCTCAATATTCTTTTAAAAATCATAAAGAAATTATGCTAGTTCTAGTCTTAAAGGGAAAAAAAGATAATTTGATATATAAATTTTTGTATAAAGGGAGGAAATCATATTACTCCATTCAATATTTTAGGTATCTGAAACTAGAAGTTCTCTAAAGACTTCAGGGTAGTGAGTCATTGTTTCAGAGCCTAAAGGTTTGGCAAAATTGCAATTCATGGGGAAAAAAAATCCTAATTAGTGATTCAAATGATAAAGGATGTTTGTTCTTATATATATGCCATAGCACCTGGCTTCTCATAGAATAGAACTTTTCAACTTCTTCAGTATAGACTATGACAGCAAGAATTTATGATTCAGGGACAAACAATTGTTCAGTCAATATTTATCATAGGAGATTATAATACTTAGCACTTTGTGTCACCTTTGCATTTAGATTGCTAACTTATATGTGGCACTTGTACTGTACAAGGAGTTGGTCAATGCGCTCTTTAAAACTAAACTAAAAAAAAAAAAAGATCAAACAGAAAAATTATTTTCAAGGTCCAAAAAATAGTAAAAAATTAATATTGATGTGAAACCTATCTGAAGTACTTTAATTCCTGATTCTCTGGCCACTGAAATTGGAGAGAAAATTACAGGAAAACAAATTTTCAGATATTTTAAACTATTCCAGTAGTACTTTTAAGCCAAACTCCCTGAAGAACAACTTATAACAAAATATTTTGGCATTTCCAATTTAAGCTTCCTGAAAATGGAAGAAAATAAATGTAACTGTTTAGGCAATACAGAAAGACTTAAACAGAATGTGACACTAAAGGTAGACAAAGTTTAGAGGAGTCTCATTTGTGACTCAACTGGTTCACTGATACAAGAAAAATGACGTTTCAGAGAATTATTTTGTGGCATTCAGAAATAACTTGGGACATGAATTGCATCTATATTTCACAAAAAAAAAAAAACAACACCCTCAAAAAACAACAAAACAACTAACCACTGGTTTTTTGAATCTCATTCTGAGAGTACATCATCTTCATATGATATATGTAGTCATATGAACTCTATTCAGATTCTTAACAGAAAGTGGATTGACCAGAAATGTCCTGTTCATTGACTTATAATTAAATGCAACTTGTCATATCTATTTATTGCTTTAAGAAGCATTTTTGAATAGAAGTTTCCACTTTCTTGAAATATCATCACAGCAAATTATCAGTTTTTCTTTCAATATTTAACAGGAAAATAAATGATGGCAAAGAATAATGAAGGAAATGTTCCATCATTTAAAAATATTTTCAAAGGAAAAACAAAGGATCAAACCTCCCCCATTCCCATTTTCATTAACTTTTTTACAGGAATTGAAATTTTGCAATGGAGAGTAAGAGGTGTCTGAGTTTTAGCTGCTGATAAAAATGAAGAATGTATTACTTGTCTTGCTGGGTCAGCTCAAGAACTTTAAATACCAGTTATGAATTCACTTGGATTTTTACTAAGCACTGGGAACATTTTAGCTGTTCTAAATCAGGTCTGGTTGAGAAATGCTGGGTGGTAACATCTCTCAGCAGTGGAGGTGTGTCCAGGTTATCTGTCCACAGGACTGAACCATTCAAATAATACCCCTTTGTGAACATTTAAACAGAGAGATCAGAAAAACATTAATACACAAAAAGTTTCCGTAGGAAGGTACGAGCTGGAATCTGGGAGGGATGTAGCAAACCTATAAGCTTCATCCAGCTATGCAGTTGTTTCTAGAATGAACATCTATTTCCTTATATAAAAATAAGCTACGTCAATAATAGTTTTGTGGTTGTTGGATGTTAAACTTCTATAATAGCTCCACTGAGTGGGAGGACAGTGTACCATCACAGAGAGTCATGTCTGAAATGAAAGCACAAATGTTGATATAAAGGGTATGAATTCATGAGGTCTCAATCTCATAAGGACTAGGTAGATTTCTCAAGTCAATGATGCAAAATGTTTGCTACCAGAGAAATTCAGATGTTACTTTTTTCAGCACACCCTGACACCCATAGTACAGGAGATGGTGTTTGAAACTGATGCAGAAATTAGATGATGCAAGCACAATATAAAGTAAAACCAAGCTCATCTGAATATTTCACTTACATAGTGAA
Source organism: Euphonia xanthogaster (assembly GCA_034509185.1). Taxonomy (NCBI): domain Eukaryota; kingdom Metazoa; phylum Chordata; class Aves; order Passeriformes; family Fringillidae; genus Euphonia; species Euphonia xanthogaster. The sequence goes on along the minus strand of JAYDZK010000001.1, from coordinate 57,990,273 downwards.
TAATAATATAAATATTCAGATATTTCCTCAGAAACATTCAATATTTTATTCAAAACAAATTTTATACTGTCTTAGTACCATTTCACAGAATTTCTCTAAAGAGATTTAAAGTTTGTTTAAACATAAAATGTTAGATATTCCCAGAGCTGACAGGATTATGCTGTCTTCTATTTTTACAACGTTCTATCAATAGTATTCTTACTGCTCAATCCACTCACTGTAGCTGTTCTTAAAGGTATTCTTCAGCTTTTTTTTTCCTTTGGTTGTTCTATTATGTAGCTGACACAAGTGTGATTTTAACATGGAATTTGTTAACTGTGTTACTTTGTAGACTAATAGATTCTCAGCAGATTTTAATGGATTGTATTGAAGCTAGTTTTACAATGGTCATGGTCTATCAGACTGCTGAAAGAAGGCAGTAAAAATTATTTCATGCCTCTTTACAAATATCAAAACACTTAATCTAGCCATCTTTCCCCTGAACCACAATATTTTATTCCTGTGTCCTTGTATGTCTTTCCAGAAACATAAGCACTAATACCATTTCTAGTGTGCAAAGATTCCAGTGCTTAAGGATTTTATCATTTATGGGTAGGGTATGTGCTTAGAGCACTGATACCTTATGCTGTTTGGGGTTCTGCTGAATTCTTGGTTCCATTTCATATTTTCCAAAAAATTAACTTAGCCTGTGTTATCTGTTCAAAATTTGCTTCACCTCTGCAACATATTAGCACACATAAAGGCAGCTGGAACAGCAAACAGCTTGCCACGGCTTGGGCACTTTACAGGAACACTTTGAAGGAAGTTCAAGTGTGTTCCAAAGTGCTGGATTTGCCTAATGACTACACTTCTGCCTACCAGTTAGTTTGCTGTACACTCAGTTTATCATTAGGACAGGGCACTTTGCACGTGGGTAAAGCTGGCATGAAATTCTCTGGTAGCCCATCCTTGAAGAGGAGAATGTAGCAGCAACTTGCAAAGGAAGAAAGATGATTTATCCTGAAGAGCTGCTTGCAGGCAATGTGTTGAGTTTGTAGGCTTGACCAGGGACACACAGGAATGTTCCAGCCCTCAGGAACCCCACAGTGCAGACCTCAGTGGGTAATGTGGATGATTTTAAATTGTGCTAAGGCTTTAGTCCCTGTACCACCGCTTCTCCCATTTCTAATCAGGGCCACAAGAAACAGCAAATACCACAGCATAAAGTGCCTAAAACTGCTTCATCCCATTGTTGAAACTATTGCTAAGAAGAGTACGCAAACATATGTTCTAAGACAATTTTTGCACATCTTAGCTGCTAAAATGCTCTTTCTCTTGATAGTCCCCCTATGTGAGTGTGCAAGAGACAGGATAATATGCTGAGGGGAAAGAGCATAACCTAGAGGTAACTTGGCAAGAAAGGAGACAGATGGCTTATCTGAAAGCATCAGAGGCTTGCTCCCAAAGTACCTTCCAAAATAGAGTAGGTTGTAAATTAGAATTGCCCTTTATAAACAAGGTGTATTGCTCTAAAATCTGGCCATCTGATTATGGGTGCAGATGGTCTGTTACTGTGGGGATTTAAAGGTGTAAAGGGATACATGACAGGTAAGTGCCCCAGGCTCATGTCTCAGTGGCCTAAGGTTATACAGGCTAGATTCAGTTTGTAATTCTTTTTGAACAAGTTTTTTGGTTTTTTTTTTTTTTTAATAAGATTACTAGCAAAGGTGTCAATGCTGTTGCTTCTTTGAGTATGCAAGTTATGGACACTGCTTCTGAACATTAAGACAAAGACCATCAAATATTTGTATATGAACCAAAGAGCACTCTAAGGTATTCTGAAAGAGCATGTTTGCTGTAGATCTAGAATATTTAAATATTTGCAGTGAGTTATGTATGTATATGTATATGAATCTAGTTATTTATATACTTCTGCTCACATGTATAGCCGTATACAGAAGTTTACAAATACATAGTGAAAACAGAGATGTATAAATATATATATGTTCCCATGTAAACAGCATATACAAAAATACGAATATTGGCAAATGAGGGCTTACTTCTTCAGGCAGAAATGCTGTGTACTGTTTTAGAGAACTACAAAGTAAACTGACCAAACAGCTTATAGTCAAAACAAAATGGATAACAACCTAGACTTATAAAAACAGTGCTCATTAAGGTATATTAATAATATATGTTTAGTTATGACACAAAAAAACTCCTCCATCAATACATGAAATGCATTTATATTTGCTGTTTATTTAGGAACTAGCTGTCTTTGTATTAAAGAGTTGGCTTGTAATGCAAATAAGCAAGTTGTTTTAGCAGGTTACCAGAAAATTTACAGGTGCTTCTGAGCTGTGGACATCTGGGTCTACAGATACTGTGGCACCTGGCTTAACATGTGGGGAACAAAAAGAAAAACTGTTTCACTAAAATACTTAAGATGCTTAAACCAGTCTCTAAATAGCTCTCCATTAATTTATGAGACACATACAAAGTACATAATGCATTTCAAAGCATTTCTAATTCTATCCTCATCCCCAATTCAGGGTGAATAAGCCTAAATAAAATCACATAGGGCATTGGTTGCCCATTTATACATGTTTTTTTTTATACACACATTATACACAGAGTTTTTGTGGTGTATTGAGATAGTCCTGGGCTGGACCTTTAAATAGTTGCTAAGAGCCAATGCAGGTAAATTTCAATGCAATATGTAGTACACTGTCACATTGCTGTGCCCTTATGGACTCAGGTGAGTCACTTTGTGTTACTTGATTCCCTTCTAAGCTCTAGTTTCTTATGTCTACCTGAAATGAAATAAAAAGTATAATAAAAAATTGAAGGTCAAGGACCATCTCCTATGACTTTCTGTATTTCATATTGAAAATACAATATAGCAAAAAGAATACTTTAGTACCATGGAAAAGATTAAATGAGGTACAATTTTATTTCTGAAAAATATTTCTTCATCTTCAAAACAACCTTGTTTTCATCTCATGTTAAAACTTTACAGTTATACTGATATTGTTAAGTTTGGACATTAAAAGTCTGAGATGGAGTGGGATATTAAAAGTCCGAGAAATGTTATTGTTTACTTTTCCATATTTATTTTGCAATTGTCCAGTCTTCTAATTTTGATTTATTTGAGATAATAGGAATTATTTTAAAAAAGAACATTAACAACCTCTGGATATTATTAATGTGTAACTTTCCAAAAATATTTCCTAAAATATTTCTTTGATAGCAGACTAATCCTTTAAGTTCTTTTCTTGTTTAGCTCAATTACCTTCAAGGAAAAAAATCTGCATATCAAGCAGACAAATAGTTGGACAGAGTACACTTCAGGAATTAATGGCTATGCAGCATGAGAAGAAGTACAAACACATTGGGGGTCTCAAAAGGATAAAAAACATTCACTTCAGTAACATCTTAGCCACCAAGGGAATGTCCTTACATCTCTGTATGCAAATCTGGAACTCTTTAGGATGAATTACTCTTTATAACAAAGACAGGAAAAAGTTTGCACATAGGGTTTGCATGCTCAAAAAAAAACTTGTTTAATATTTTTGGCAATTACAAGTGGCTAATGGAAAATGGTACCTCTCCCTGTAGATTTTATACCACCTGCCATTATTAAAAAATGCCATTGTCCAGCAGGGTGTTAGCCTGGTAACAATGTAAGTAGGTTAGTTGTTTCACTAAGTTTCAGTTTTCCTATGAAGACTCTGGCAGTTTAATACAACCTCATATAGTTAAAAGAAATTAGGAGGACAGAAAGCAAAGATGTTTTTTTTTCCCTTTAATTAAAATTGCCAGAAGTAAGGACAGTTTTATATCAGTAGTGCCTTTTAAACTGAAATTGAATTCTACCCTTAGTGTCTTATGTGCAATTGCTGGTCAACCAAGAGAAATGTATATTTTTTTTTGGAGAAATGTAAGGGAGCTTAAAGGATGCTGTGAACCAGCACAATGGCTTTCACAGCTGGAGCCTGTATGGAAATGCTAAGACCATGCTTTAATTCCTATTGCACACTAAATGCAATATTCCCGATCTTGCACTACTGAGACCTATGGCAAAATTTTCGTTTATTTAACTGACAGTTGGACTAGACCCTGAATCCCTTGCTCACTCAATAAGTGTAATTTTCTGTGTCTATGGGCAAGTTTTAAAAAAAAACAAAAAACCAAAACCTGGACCCAAACTGTTTCAGCAGAATTCTCCTTACTAATGGAAAATGGTAAGAAGTATTTAATCCTCATTGAATCTGAGAGGATTAACTCCCAAAGTTACTTACAATTCAGAGAATGACTCATATTTTCACACAAATACAGTTTTAATACTTGGTCAGAATTTCCTTTCTTTGAAATTCAGCCCTGTGATCTTGTAATGAACTAAACTAGTTTTCTAGTCTGTCTTACATTTATACCAGATGCAATATTTGTATCTGTATATAGTGCTAAAATGGGTACTGTCAGTAATGGAATTTTAAATTAGGACTGGTCACTACAATAGATATTCCTAAAGTGGTTGCAGAGTCTTAATTGATTAAGCTATCACAATTTGTTATATGTTTGTGAGAAAAGTACTTGGGAATAGTGAAGGAGTGGTGCTGCCTTATTTGTTTAAAAGCTATGGAAGTTTTAGCCCTAACTCTTCATGCATAACCAATATAACAACCAGAAAATATTTTGCTCTTGAAGACACGGGTGGTACTTAATGTTATCTCACATACTGTTAATAGGTATATTCAGTCTCTTAATTTCATTCTTTTTATTAACCATACATATATTTATATCATCTACACATTAGAAAATCTGTTGCTAACACATGTTCAGAAGGCAAATTCATTATCTGCATTAGCTTGTTGATATTGTTTTAGAGCTATTAGGCCTAAATGCGCTAGAACCTACAGGTGTATTCTGAATCCCAAGCTACCCTTTCCAGACATAATTTTAAAACATTGCTTTAAAAGCCCTGGGAGGCCCCTGAGCCATTCTAGCTTGGTTTAATTCTTTTTTTTTTCTGCACATTTTGTAGCACATTTGTAAGAGTGTGCCCCAGAGCAGAAATCAAAATCTATCAATAAAATCGTCTGAAATTTGTCCTTCTATTCACCCTTAGACTTGTTTGGATTTTTTTAAACTTTATAATTATTATTTAAATTACTTAAAAAATGGTGAATACAGTTTTGTGTGTTCCCTTACAGTTGGCTGCAGTCATTCTTGGTAATCAGTTACTGGTGTTACATCTTCTTAATTGTACAACATATACAGAACTGGAACAATGCATGCATAAGAGCACTCTGGTTTGCATTTAATACGTGAATGACTCTGAAAGGAGTGGACTGATAATATTATACAGAGTCAAATAAAGTTCAAGATTCCTCATTGCTATTTTAGTGCTGTGTTGCAATCTGGAAAAACAGAAATCCTGCTGTCCTTGTCCTTAATATGATCAGCTGTTACCAGATGTCTGGAAAGCCACATGGTGCCTTTACAATGTAGACAAGCATCTATGCAAGAGGAGAGACCACAACTGCATCATCAGTCATCTATTTCTGCTCATGGTGGCTTCATGTTGGGGTTATAATCATACTGTTGACAACTTTTCTGTGTTAACCAAAGATTTAACACAGCAAGCTTGTCATTCTGGGAGGCACATGTGAGTCTAAAGCAAAATAACTTTCTGTATTGTTACATATAAGCTTGGGCTCTGTTTAAGGCATAGGATTGAGCTCTGATCCCTTTTAGAAGGCAGATTCTCAGCATATTCACTGACTTAATATACATCCAGGTGCTCAGACTTGCAGTCTGCTAGGTCAGTAAAAAAGTTGACTGTGATATGAAGCAGTGTGTCAGTTTGTATTTTTGTAAGCATACTGTGAACACTTTAGGTCAAGCTACAACCAAGTCAATAAAAAAGCAATGCAGATAAAAATTGCATGGGTCTCTGTATATCTATATTGCTAAATGTAGAAGTGGATGGATAAATCTAGTGCATCAAATCTGCAAGGCTATACCAATTTCAGGGAAGTTAAAAGGGATATATTATGGGTACATGCACATAGTTCTTAAACCCCTCATGTTAAAGTGTTAAGAAAGCACATCCCATAATTTAATTTGTGCCAGCCAACACTCTAAACAGTGCTTGACCCCTGTTTGGTCATTCCCACGTGGTCAGGGTTGTTTGCAATGAGCAATGTTTTGTGGCAAGCTTGACTGGGTGGGCAGGAGGGTTAGGTCTGTGTCTATAAGCCATGCCATGCTACTCAGGCTTAGGGACAAACCCAGTCCATGGCACACAGTCATGCAGTACATGAAGTGCTATTGTTCCCCTGCTTATCTGTAATTTGGGTCCATATCTCAGGTTTGGTTTATTCCAAGCAGATCTCTCCGAGACAAATCTGATCTATTGAGTCAATTTGGGTTTATAACAAGTTTCTTTCAGATGACTCCAGGGTCAGGCATTAGTCCCTGGCCTTATTTATCAGCTTAAATAGAGACAAAATTTAGCTATTGTAAACCTGTTTTGAAGTCTACTTCATGTATCATAGGCACAACTGGAGAAATTTGAAGATACAATATCATCTGTCTTCCGACATGTTTATACAAGGTTTTGCCAGAATTTCTTCTGTTAATGGAATGTCTAATAAATGCTTATTTCATTACTTACTTGTGACAAGAGGATTAAAAAGGTAGACAAGAACAACATAAAACCATGCCTGCTGTCCTTTTATAGCAGTGAGCTTTGATAGATGTATTCCACATCTGCTAAGCCATTTACCCCAAGACAATTCATGGGAAATTCAATACAGAAATTTCTCCTGAGCTGTCCAATATCTACTATTACAGATTCAGTAGTCTTAACACAATACAGTTTTCTGCTTGTTGCTTAAGGCATCAAAAAATACATTGACAAAACAGCACAAGATTTCCTATTAAATTACACACATTAGGAGAAAAAAAAACAACAACATATGTTGGCAGATTTTTTATATGTAAAAGCACTTTACACACATAAAAAATAATAAAACCATTATTTTGAACCATATTGTCCCCCCATACTGTGGCATCTTTACTGATTATTTGATATAAACTTTAAAAATATTACCATGCTTAGATTCGATTAAGCTGTACAAATGGGTTTCACAACCTGCCAGATACACACTACTTAGGAAATTGAGAAACCAATCAAACAAACCAACAAAACAAAGAAAGCTAATGTCTCTAAGGCATCTGCAATAGACATCTCAAAGTCTGCTTTATTCTGGTAGTAGACTCAGCCCAGGATAGCAGCAGTCTTGCTTGTTTTTCTACTTTCCAGATTCAGAAAATTGGAGTGTTTTAAATTCCATACTGTGAGTATATGTTCCTCTTTAATGAATGGCTTTAAATCCATTCTCATATGCTAAATTAATTGCTTTATTGTAAAGGCAAAAACAATTAAAATTTTAATTTTATTTGTACTAGATGGCATTTCATGCATCTAAAATTAGTGCTACATAGGAGGTAATACTTCTTTCTCTGCAAATACTGTAATTCTGTGACCTATGATACAATATACCCAGAACTAGTAAAGGCCACAGGCTTTGCAATAAGCTTGCAAGGTCTTAGGACTGAGGTTTGTCAGGATTCCCTTTTCTGAACTTTTTTGACCTGCCTGCAGCTTTTTTTTTATTTGGTTTACCTCAAAGAGCAATTTTTTCTTCTGATGAGATGGTTATGGCTAATTTTTTTCTGTCTATCTACAGTGCAACCACAGTATAATAGAGGTAGTAGTGACAATTAGGGAGGGGGTTTTATGAAGAATGAGGTGTTTAGGGTTCTAAGATAATAATGCAGAAAAATGCAGACCCGGTCTGATAGCAGAAGCTCAGAGTAGTGAGGATGGTGCACAGGAAAGCACAGGAATGGAGTGATATAGGCTAGATACAGGAAGGCACTGGAGACACATGAGCAGTTACAGAAATTCATATCTGGAGCTAGAAAAACTAGTTTGAGGGGTAGCAAAAAAAAAATGAAAGGAGTGTCTAACATACCTAAAAGCTGTCATAGATGTTATATTCAGATATAATATGCAGTTGCAGACCAGTTAAGAAAGAGAAAGTTGTAAAATCATTTCAGAAAACACATTAAAATTATTCTTAGTGAATATTATAATGACGAAAAATAAAGTCTCCACATTAACATCAATAATATTCTTCCTGGTGAATTGCTGCTTACAATTCACTGCAGCAGCTCCTACACCAGCACTAGGATGAAATTGATCCCAAGACCTAGAGAAGAATGAGAAGGGATAATACCAGAAAAAGCATGAAAATTAAATGTGTGTATAACTGTTTTAATTGTATTACTGCTATCATTGAAAAAAATTTTGGTAGAGAAACATTATTTCTTTTTCTGTAATAATTTGACCTAAACTAATAATACTTCCTAGATTAGATTGTTAAAATGGCCACTACACTAACAACAAATTATTTTCTTTGTACAGGAGTTCTCTTTCCTCTTTCTCTGTAAAGAAGATTTTTAGCTTGGGAATATTGAATAAAACCAGAACCGAAAGGAAAAGAAGTGGTCTAAAAGCTGTCTTGATTACTAGAACTGCTTATTGCTCAAATGTGTTTTGCTTCCTCTTTCAAACCTGATTAGAGAGAGAAAAGCAATAAGGGTCATCTTAATTCCCCTGATGCAAAAACACTTAGTGACATCCAAGAAGCCCTGAGGTACCCAAGATATCTATAAGAAGCTGTCAAGCATGACATAAAACCTATGAATGATCCATATTCCCTTCTGGACTGTCAGTAGGACGTTACTTGGGATAATCTAGGGAATCTCAAATGGCATTAGAGGTCTCTGTTCTGGCAATTTACACCAGAAAAATGCTACTAGATCTGGCTCAGAGGACATTCTGAGTTTTGAGTAGTTTTCCTTATAAAATGTGACATTATTGTACCTCCATATAGAATATTAACTTGAGAAAGAGGGTATTGTGACACCAGATCAAAGTCAGCAAAAACCTTGAGGAATACCTTCAGTGCAGGCAGCTCAGGGGGAGATGCAGTGGGAACTGCAGGCTGCGCTCTGGGTGGCTGGTGCCCGAGGCAAGAGTCTGGGAACTGCCAACCCTCTGCATAACAAAGGGCCTGGAACACCCAGGTTGTTTTGTTATTTAGTTATTGCACCAGGGCTAAAATATTTCAATTATCTGGGTCTCTCACACTCTGCTGTGAAAAACCTGTGGTCAAGCCAGCGAGGAAACCCGGTGTGACTGTGTGAGTTTTGGGGGTGTGGCTGCAAAGGGCCTGGGTCACAGCTCAGGTGGTGTGAGATGACTGCCAGAGTGGATCAAGGATGGCTGGACAGGGAAGCTTCCTTACTAATCCTCACTGGAATGTCTTACTGACAATTACTAACACTGTTACAAATAAATAACAAGAGTGCCAATTACTGTGGCACTCACATTATTTATTTGTAACAGTGATGTTTAAAAGTTTTCAGAACATAAACTCCTTCGCAGAACCATGATTTACCTAAACACTAGCCCAAACTTTTCAGATTTGTATGTGAAGTCTAAGTTCCTAATTTCACGCCACATTCAGAAGCATCTTTGTTTCTGTTTAAATTGGTTTTCCATCAGTATGAGAAACACTGCTTACAGAAACTGACTACCTATAACACAAATTGCAAAGGTTGTTTCTGAGGCAATTATTACGCAGAAACATATTGCTGAAAATTACATCATCTATGGTACTAAAATCTTTAAAATTCAAAAAGAAAATACTTTAAAAAATCAGAAGAAAGACTTTAAATGCTTTATTTTTTAGACAAGTTCTTAAATTTTTAAACATTAAAATTCCTATTTTGATTATAGGTTTGCATAACTGCTGGATAAAAATCAGCTATATAACTTCTTTCCTTCACATTATATTAGTTCTGCAGAGACATGACAGAATTTACAAGATGATTACAACGAGCAAGTAATTCAGAAATATCGGTTTAAAAAAATCCTAAAGTTCAGTTTGAAATACTATTCAAAGCCACTGTGTTGTAGTGTTTTTCTCCATGTGAGCTTTCAAATTGTTGTGGTGAGAAACAAATAAAAGGAATAGTTTTTCTCTTAAACAGATTTTCCTGTTTTCAGATCAATCCTATTTTACTCCATTGACTGACATTTTATCTCTGTATCATAAAAAATATTTTAATAGATGTCAGGAACTCTTTTCAGGAGCATGGCAATGGTAGCTGCCTGATTAAGTACTGGAGTAGAAGACGGATGCAGAAACCTAGATACAAACGACCTTAAATAAGAATTGGCAGTATTAAAGATGAACTCGCAGCAAAAAACATCCTGTATCCCAGTCCCTCATACAAAGCAGATTTTAATCAACAGCTGTTACTTGCAGGTAAAGGGCACATTTAGTTAGTACCTTCTGGGGTTGAGTAAGTTCCAAATGGAGTGAAGAGAAACGGGACAATCTGGCACAGACATTGCTGTGTGCCAGCCCATCAGCAAAACACTGAAAAATTTTGCTATAAAGACACTAGATAATATAGCAAATGACATAAGCAAATGCTGATCATGACATTGTAAAGAGAGATATTCTTTTAAGGCTTCCTGTTTCTCCACTCTACTAGGTATATTATTTCTTTTCTTTTCTAACAGGGAGACATATTCTTGTTTTCCTGAGACCTAATGGGGTGAATCCTTACATCCTTTCTCTTTTCTTATTTCCCTGATCTCCATAAAGAACTTTAAGCTGGAAAAGGCAATTAGGGATGTAAAGGTTTAATGTTAATGCTTTGGTCAATGCTTCCTTTTTTTTCTTTAGAGACTTGTCTTTAAATATAGATAACAAAGAAGCCATTAATTGCTTGAACATGATAAAAAATGATGATCAGATGTTTAGGACAAGCATTTTACTAGGCTGCAATACTTCTACCTTCAGTACTTATTAATTACAGGATTTATTTTCCGATACATGTGGCATTTTTACATGTTTATTTGCCTTAAAATAAATCATAAAATGTGTTTTCACATCCTATATATTTCCATTTTCTGACATTGTTTTTGTCTTTCTGTTGACAGACTAATTGATTCCACTTCAATTTTTTTCCAAAGAAAATATTTTCTAAAACTACGTTTGAAAGTTTTGTCTTCAAAAGCATTGAGCACCTCAACACAAAAGGCCTTTATGTTGCCACTACAAAGATGTAAGAGTTTTAATACTTCATAAAATACAAGTCCATGTTTAAATTTGGGCCTATGAGGTCTATCGATCATTTATGAGTCTTACTCTTTGCTATCATGGGTGAGTTGGAAATATCCCTTTATCTATACATTACTGTATCCAAGATTCTAGCATTTTAGCCTGTAACAGTAAATGGTTTGTGTATTCACTGCCCCTTTTTAAACATTCCCCAGTTTTATTATGAACATTTAAAAAGTTAAAAGGATGTAAAGATTTGCATGTCACAGCAAAAATCAACAAATGGATTATATGAACAATGTCATTTTTCTTAGTTCCTCACTGTATTGCATCCTATCTCTACAGTTAGCAGTCTGTATCAGTTTTTGAGGTGGTATTTTGGTGCAGATAGACATGGATCTGTTTTACTATGACTGTGTGGCACAGCATCTTGATACACAGCTGCATCTCTAGGCTATCTTCCCTACACATTTTCACATTTTGTCTTTATAAAAAAACCCACCCAAACAAAGAACAAGTCAACCTAGATAACTTTCCAGTCTATTCTAATTTTATTGCTTACAACATAAGTTTTTATCTGCTCTAATACTACATGTGTTTTCACCAGAGCACTGATGATTTTTGATCCTATTTAAACTGTGTGATGAAAATGCTCTTGCTGATTTTATATTAAAGTACACTGCTTTTATATTTTATATTAAAATGCACTGCTTTTATAGATAGCTGAGTATCATTAACAGTTTTAGACTTCAATTTTTTTTCTGTGTTACTGGAATTTTAAATTTATTTTTTCTAAAATAATTTCAAGCCAGTTACTTTATTTTTTCATAAGATTATTGTTAATTTTTATATGCTTTCTTCAGCCTTCCCATAAAACAAAGCTGTGATGAAATCATTCCTCTTTGGATCGAAGAAGTATTTTTCACATGAATTACCCAGCTTGACAAGAGATTTAATACATTTTCCAATGATGATTACAGGTGTGCTGTTTGTTAGAATAAATGCTTACAGTTTTTTTTATGATTCTGATCAAATAATCCTCATGAAGGATTAAAAGACATAAGTCTGTAGAGAGAGGAAAAGTCTGGCAGATGAATCCTGTGACTTGTAAACCGTGTGAAATCCTCCTTTAAATTCTGTTTTAAAAACTCTCTTCTGACTTTTTCAAATCATTACATTTCATTAAAGAAAGAGTTCATACAGGTGTGCCTAAATATGCTTTAACAGTCTAAACTAGCAGGAGCAGTATAGATGCAAACATATAGAAATTACACTGAAAATAATGTAAAGAGAGAAATTCTAAGAATCTCAAAGAGAAATATGAAACTATGAGTAGTTTATATCTCAACTCCTTTCTCGATAGAATTTGATTTCTTTCAGAAAGATGTGAATAACTACAGTGACCATCCTTCCCAAATTTAAGTTCATGGTATTGAAGCTGAGATGATGTTTTGGACAATAAAAAAGGCATCATCAAATCCATCAGGTCAATGTGTGACTCCGAAGGTGATGTAATCAGAAAAATTTTGGATTGTTTGACCATGGGATAACCTATTCAAAAACCTGATCTACTGACATCTGATGGAATACACCTATCTCAGAGGGGAAAATAGTTCTAGCAAAGGAGTTAGTGGAGCTTGCTGACAGAGTTTTGAACTACCTTGGAAAGGGGAAAGGGACTAAACCAGGCTAACCAGTGATGACAATGCCATTATTGGCATGGCTTGCCAATACTTGAGGAAATGAGCACTAATGGGGCCCCTGAATCTGCTTCATGAGGTTTTGGCTACCATGTACCAAACCTGAAATATTTTTACACTAATGCACCTAGCATGAGAAACAAATGCCACCAGTTTAAAATTTTGGCCCAGTCCCTGAGATCTGTCATTGCTGACATTACATAAATGAAATCTGGTAGGATGAGTCCTGTTCTTGGATGGCTTATTGGATGTTTACAGGTTTTACAGGAGGGATAAAGAGGGCAGAAGGGGCAGAGGGGTGGCACTGTATGCAATAGGAGGGGTAGAACATATGGAGCTCACAGCTGGCAGTAGCACAGTTAAGAACCTCTGGGTGAGAATCAAGGGACATGCAAATAATGCAAATGTTATCATAGGAGTTGACTGTAGACCTCCTATCCAGGTCAGCGACACTGATTAATTACTCTTTGAGGAACTAATGGACACTTGCGAGTCAACTTCTGTCAACTTGACAGAAATTAACTGGAAGAATCACAAAGCTGGTACAACCTGGGCCAGAAGATTCCTTAAAAACCTGGATGACAACCTTATGGAACAGCTCCTTAGGGAGCTGAGAACTGACTCAGAAAGATATCTTCCTTTATCTACTTCTAGTCAGCAGTGGGGAAGTCAAGAGCAAAGTGGAGATCGGTGGCCACAGTGACCACAACAGGATTGAATTTAAAATCTTTTTTTGACAGGAAGAAAAGTGCCAGCAAAATCTCAACTCTGAACATAAGAAGAGCACACTTGAGGCTGCTCTGGGAATTTGTGAATTAGGTCCCCTAGGAAAATATTTTTGCAGTTGTTTGTGTACATCATTGCTGGTCACATTTTAAACATCATCTCCTAAGGGCATAGGAGCAAACAATTCCCAAATATTAGAAGTGAAGCAGATGAGGCAGAAGACTGGCTTAGATGAACCGGAGTATTTTCTTGGACATATAGCAAAAAATGAATGTGTATACTCTATGGAGTGACATAGGAAGAATACAGAGATGCTGCCTGCCACTGTAGGGAGAAAATTTGTGTACCCAAAGCTCAAATAAAGTTGAAGCTGCCAGAAATGTGAGTGACAATACAAAGGAGGCATTTTTCAAATATATTAATGGCAATAGGCAGCGTATTACAGGACAAGAATGGTCACCTCACAAACAGGGACAAGGAAGGGGCATTTAAGGCATTCTTTGCCTCCATCTTCAACAGAGGTGGTGGACCAAGGGAGTCTCAGTGCCCTGAGCTTGAGAACCATGACTGAGAGAATCATCACCTATCAGTTGACCCTGGAGTTGTGTGGGATATGATAGTCCAACTGGATCCTTACAAACTAAAACCACAGCATGGTACATGCTGCTATGGATAAAAGAAACCACACCCCAGCAAGATAGATTACAGCAGGTTAAAAAAAATAAAAAAAGTAAAAACTTTTTAGTCTGGTGTGATAGACCCAAAATGCTTAGACTTTGTGAAGCCTAAGAAATTAAAGTAAATTTTACATTGCAATTACATAAGTGCACATTTTAAAGGATTGAACAGCAAGACAAGGATAAAACACCCTGTCCAGAATCCTGATTCAAATACATTTTTTTTACTTCCCTCCCATTAAGATCCAGTTATTAAAATTGTTAGAGAGATGCCTCTGACCAAATTAAGGCGCAAATGAAACCATATGCTGAAGTTGATAGTATAAATTTTATTTAACAATAAATGAAAAACAGAGAGAGAAGGAGAGGGAGGGCAGGACAGAAAGCAAGAGATAAAGAAAGAGATTAAGTGGAAAACATCAACACTCCATGGATCCTGACAGTCTCCCATTGGTCCTCTTTTTATGGTCTTCCCAGTGGTGAGGGTCCTGAAGGAAACAGAGTTCAATGTATTATCATATGTTCAGGCCGGGTGGGAATGCCCAGCTAACTTCCCTGGGTGGGGGAAGTTTTGCACAGTCTCTTCCAACAGCCTCTGGATCTCTTGCATCACTCTGCATCACATGCAGTCCTCTGGTGGGAGGCCTCAAGCATGAGTCTGTGGGCTGTGGCTTGCCCCCACTGAACCCAGCCAGAGCTGATTTTCAGAATAGGTGCTGAGTTTGGCTTTCCTTGTGAGTATATTCGTCCCCTTAGGCCAAAGGTAACTAGAGAATAGTACCACCTTTTTCACAGTCCAAGCTCTGGTCAAGAAGCATATTTGGGTGGGAAATGGGCTTTGGTGGTAGCAGCAGCTTTATACAGTTTTGACTGTATATTTTTCTATACTTTTGTATAATGGGCAAAGTGCTTTTTAACAATATTTAAGCCATTAACCATAACTTTTCAGACTCTCACACCTCTCCCACAGACTTAGTAGTTCTCCACACAAATACTCAACATGCACATTTACATGGATCATCTCAGACATCAGAATGTCTTCTTTTAATACTGATGAAAATTATAATGTGGGAGACAGTAGATTGTAATTTACATTTTGCGTTAAGAAATTTATGCCCTCAGAGTCTACAGCACAGATTCACAGATGCTCCTTCATGAGTGAAGATTTAAGCATCTAACCAATCTGGACAGAAATGACTGCAAAAGATCCCAGGGGAAGCCTGTGACCTAGCCAGGGACAAGATTCCCCATTCCTGAGCTACAGACTGAGCTGTGAGATCATACCTGTCTTGTTTTTGTATCGTTAGAGGGAGAAGATAAAGTTGTTCTCAGTGTCTTTTCCTGGAACCATGTCTTTTTCTGATCAAGATTAATAGCCCAATGGTCTGTCGTGTACAGGTAGGATACCCTTGAGCTATAATAATGCTTCAATTTTTTCTTGGGATTTTTTTTACCTGAGCTTTACAAGGCAAGATGATACCTTCTAATGTGTTAAATGAGCTGTTCACAGTGAGAGATGGAAGGTTTTGCTCACCCAAGAGGAACTAAGAATTGCATGGTACCCTGCGGGATTTGGATCAGACAGTGGCCTGACCATTATTTCAGTTTTAAAATATTCTTCAGTCATATTGCTAAATCTACTTGCTATGTTGGAAGGTGAGAGTTAGGTCAGCAGACCAGACACAGAACATATTCATGTAAAGATGAGGAATTTATTAAAAAACGGTGAAGGAAAGACCAGATTTCAGTTTATTAAACACAAAAAGAAGACCTTTACAAGAGGGGAGGAATAGGTTAGCTCCCAAGAGAGGTTTCATAGTCATATTCAGAAGTATTGTAAGAAACAGTTTTGATTTTTTAGTGAAAATAAACCTTTCTGAAACTTCAGAAAAGTTTGGGGATTTTCTTGCTTTCTCAATTTTTTGCTATTTTGCCTATATATATGCCTCATGAGATACTGGTGCTTTTTCATGTCTTGTAAGAAAGACCTTCTGCTCAGGAAATATGGAGGTAAGGCATGCTTCAGCAGCTGCCACCCTCTCTCTAGTGCATCCCATTCTGCTGAGCTGATAGGACAAGCTCCAAGGCCATGTTGGCTTTCTCTGCTGAATAGATCCAGTGGATATTCGTGTCTTACTTCAGAGCCCTGAAGTTTGGAAATCTTGGGATTGTTGTAGCTTATGATTTTTTTCCCTAACTTTCTCAGTATTGCAGACTTTATAGTTTGATCCCTCAGGTTTCCTTTTTTTCTCTGTTTCCTTAGTCTACAAGCTAGCAGAACTCCAAAGCCATCCAAAAACATGCTTGCCAAACAGGGATTTTTGTAAATAATCCAGTATCATTTCTAAATAAATTAATGTCCTCCAGCTAGCTCATATTTTGTATGTCAGTAATACTGAAAAACACATTTGTATATTTGAGGATTTGAAATCAAACATCTTTGACTTGGAAATCTAAAAGATTAATTTTTAAAGAACTATCTTCTGGTTTACCATGTAAGCATTCCTTATTTCCTTGATCAGTCATTGGACAGTCAGTGGCACTTATTGCATAGTCAACAAAATGTCACCACATTTTGTGCACTAGAAGTAGAGGTTAGTTGTCACAGCAGTGACATACTAATCCTATTACTACATGTCCTGGTTCAGGGCAAATTTTGGACTCAGGGCAAAGTTTTGCAAAACTTATTATTCAACATAAACAAAACAAGGCGATTAGAGATAAAAGCATCATACCGTCAACCTAGGACACGAGACAAATACCCTTCTGGTCAGGTTGGAAGAAGCAAGTTACAAACTGTCAAAATTCAACTGTGCCATCTGAGGAGAGGAAACCAAAGCCTTTGTCTAAATGCTGTGGTGGTGTGGTATTGTAATGCTGCTTGTTACATAGGACCTGACTCCTGATGATATTCATCATTCTGCTCTACTGAAACATCTCTAGATTTCACACCAATGGTGCATCTTTCGCCTCTAGAGGGTAAAGTCATCAGACATGATTGCACAAAAGTTAATATTGTTGATTTAGTATTTGATTTTGCTTAGTTATGTAGCATTTTCTTCAATTTACTTTTCATGATGCTTAGTAATAATGCATGTAGGGAAGAGAAAAAGAAGGGGCTTTTTATTTTTTCCCTTGGGACTTTGGTGCTGGATTTTGTTTGTTTGGGTTAGGACACCCTGAAGGTTCTCACACAACAGTTGAAAGATCATGAACTGAAATTTAATCCCTTTTAGGAAAGTAAGAGAAAAAGGAGAGAAGATAGAAAATTTTGAAGGAAATTGAAAACATTTAATCTTACATTTTTCAGGATATGTTAAAAATAAGGCTGCTAGGAATAAACAGCTGATTTCAATAGAAAAAATGTTGTTACTTTCCCCCAGATGACCTACCATAATAAAATAAAAAAGTTATTGCAAATTATAATCGTATTCCTAGCTGAAGTCTAGCGTTGCACAAATGACCATTTGCAGTTACTGACATTCAAAATCCAGGTTTACTATTATGTGGATCAAACAAAAAAATCATGCTGCTTGTTAACTTTATAAAGAACATAATGTCTACTCAATTTTGACTAGAAAACACAGCAAGTTTTCCACATGTAATCACAACTCAAATAGAAAAAAAATCAATGCAGCCCAGATTTTAAATAGAGTGTCACACACACTGGCTGGAAAAAAAAAAATTCAACACAGCATAAATATTTCATACAGTCATGTAGTCTGGATTACAAAGTATTTGAAAGATTTCAGATTTCAAATAGTGCAGAAACCTATGTAGGATATCTTTCATTCCACAGTAAGCTCAGGCATAATATATGTATGCTGACATGTAGCATTGATTTTTTTCTTATGTACGACTGTATTAATTTTTAAAGTTGATGCAGAAAAATGTGCACTTTTCAGAAATAGAAGTAAGCAAATGAATAAGATCTGCAATAGAAACCTGCATTACGAAACGTTTTTAATGGATGTGGGCATTTAAAGAATACAAATTATCTTTTCAGTTTTTTTAAAATAGTTTTTTAAAGGATAGCACCTTCTTTTATACTTTCATATTTACAGATTTTATTTGCACTATCTTGCTTTAAAAATTAGCTCTTGTTCAAAAAAAAGTTCATTTCTACAAGTGATATTGTATACAGTCAATAGCTGGAAGTAATCAGCATTTGATGACATTTTTTTCAGTGAAATAATAAATAAATAAAATAAACGAACAAAAAAATTCAACCCTATAGCAAGCTCATTACATGCAAGTTTAAAACTAGTGTCTACTGTGCATTTTTGAAAACACCAAAATCAAAAGAATATACATTATGTAAATTGTTTAGAAGTATTCATCACAACATAGGAAATGTTGTATGGGAATATGCTTCTACGTAAACTGAAAATGCATCACATTCTTCATCTCTCTCTCTGACTCGCCCAGCCTGACACCAGACTTTCATCAAGTTCCACAAAACAGACGAGATTTTACATCTTGGAGTTTTTATTGTCATTGCATATATTGCTGCAGTGATACAGTACTGCAGAAATAAATGATAGAAATGTCACTTTAGCAGTGGGATTTCTAATTGGCATTCTCTTTACTACCTCTACATCAAACATAGGCACATGCAGATTTTCCTCCCAAGTGATATCCACTCACTTTGGATATGTTTATTTATTCTGTTAAAGGAATATTTCCTCCAGGCCCATCCAATTTTGTTTACAAAAGAGTAGGAATGCCTCATATAATTAATGAAGAAAGTCCACAGATTGACAATCGACTGTTTACTTGATGGGGTGGGTGTTTGTTTGTTTGGTTTGGGGGGTTTGGGTTGTTCTGTTGGGTTGTTATTTTCTGAGACTAATAATCCTATTAAAGAACTTCAGGCAAAGATTAATGACAGTTTGAAAGCATCCACCTCATTAAGGTTTCATCAGTTGCTTTTGGAATTAGAAAATGAAATAATGGAAATGCCAGCTCTGATTCCACTGACTCTCTTGTTAAGGGGAAAACAGCTTCATTTACTAACCAATACAAATAAATCTACTGGTAATTAGACTAGTGTCCTATTAAGATACAAAAATAAGGCCAAATATCGACAATGTAAGTGAACAGATTTTGTGTTATATACTATCTGTGTCTTGTCTGATCAGCAGTTGATTAAGTTAATGACTAGTAGAGTAAGCTTTGGACTACTTCAGATGTTTTATGGTGCATTGATTTGCTGAAAAGGTTTGGAGCGAATGCACAAAATGTCCTGCAGACTTTCTCACACAGAACTGAGTAGCAAGCCTAACATGAGAATGGAAGAACAGTTACAAGGCTGTTTATTTCAGCTGCTGTGAGGCTGAATGTATAATGCAGGTCTGACAGCTAAATCTCCTCAGCCAGGCTGTGAATTTGAGAACTGAAATTCAGTTTCAAAGAAGTGATTCACTCTTACTCATAACAAAAGGGTAAATTTTGTGACAGCATTTGACAGAGAGAGGGATTAGGTGGAGATGGTAAAGAAGGAAGTTTCTCTGTAGATGTACACTATATGAAATAAGCTGCAAAACAGAACAAAATTGTCACTCTTTTAAGAAGATGGCTTAAAGGTGGTAGCCACAGAACATCTTTTCTACAATTACACTTCATGCTGATGGCAGTATTTGACTAGCTGAGTAGCTGATCTCCTTCCCCTGGAGACTGTACCAGATTGCTGATCCTGTGAATGAAACCAGAATGAGTATATTTTTACTGTTAGATGTGTCCCAAGGCAAAGCATGAAGCCATAAGTTTTCAGAAGCAGAATGACATTGACTACAAGCAGTCTTGAAATTGTGAAATCAAAATGGTTTTGCAGAAAAATTGTAGTAGTAGTAGTAATAATAATAATAATAATAATAATAATAATAATAATAATAATAATAGACACCAACTGTGATAATTATCAAGTTGTGAGCACCTACAGTATGAAAAACAAAGTGAAAATCAGCTGTTTATCCAAAAATTATATTGATGAATGTCTTAGAATTAAAAATACAGAAAGAAAATAAATCACAGCAGAAGGGATTGTTTTCCTTTCTTTTTTTACAGTCATATTTTCTCTTGCATTATTTGGTTGTGATAATGTTAACCACCTACTTCTATCAATGAAAATTTTCAGATGCAATTTTATTGACTGTAATAACAAGGCATCTACATAATCACTCAGTTCACCAGATAAAAGTGGAAATATTGATCGATCAGTCTTCAACACTTACTGGTTAAAATGTGAAACTCAAAAGCAGAGAAAACTCACCTGCTAAGCTTGCTAATGTATTAGCCATTGTCAGTATAAAACCTGATTCAATTGAAAAATCATTAAGCACCCTCACTTTAAAAGTATCTTATGTGTATAAAACATTCTTTATAAAGAAGCAATCTGGTTTAAAGGTGAATTTCTATTCTGTACCTAGGTGTTGGATATGCCATAGAATCATAGAACAACTTAAGTTGGAAAAGACCCTTAATATCATCAAGTCTAGCCATTAAACTTACACTGCCAAGTTCACCACTAAGCCATGCCCCTAAGCACCATGTTTACAGGTCTTTTAAATACCTCCAGGACTGATGACAGAAGGAATAGACTTGTCCACAGATGAACTCTGAGGGTATAAAAACCCAGGGGGTCTGTGGTGGGGTCCTCCTTGGGGGTACTGGCTCGGGCAGTTCCTGAGTTACTGTGCCATGAATAAATGGCTTTATGGAATGACATGTACAGAAAATCATGCTATGAAAAGCCAGTGTCTATAAAGGAGACAGAGGACTCCTGCAGTTTTATTCAAATGAAGTGAGAGAGCCCTCTGGAGTTTACCACTGCGGGGTTTTACTCTCAGGGTTTCAGAGGGTGCAGCCTCCTTTAACCTAAACTCCTGGCCTCACATTGCCCCTGTCCTTTCCCCATTGGCTGGGGTACTAGGACAGTACAGCCTTCCCAAACCGCCTACCACATATTCTCCCCTTGAACCTGTCATTTTTCCCCAAATTTCAGAAACTTTGCTATTTGTCTCTTTCAAGAGTCAGACTGTCTGGGTTCTGTAACAAACCTGTGTATTGAATTTGGTAAATACGTTGAGATCCATTTCAGACATTAACAACCATACCCTCACCCACTGAATTGTTTGTATAGACATTAGCACACATCTTTCCTATCTGAGACATCTGAGACTCTGCTGTGGGAAACCCGGGGCTGAACCAGTAAGGTTCAGTAAAGTCACCCAATAAAGTCTCTGGTGGTGGGAGTGTGATTGCCAGGGAGTCTCGTGAATGTTCAGATGGGGAAGTTTCCGTAAAGCTGTTCTAAATCTCAACAACCATTTTGGTAAGTAAAAGACTTTCCTTTGCCTGTAAAGACATTGCATCTCAAAGGACACTTTTAAGCTTATTTTTTTTTTTACTTTCTTAATTTTCTGGAGGCTGGGAGCTAGTTGTTGGCTTCATGCCTGTGGGTGGAATGCCTCAGTCACCACCATCTCAGCTCATCTGTTCTCACCATCACATGTGTGACATGATTGACATCACCTCCTCACCCACACCACCCACTGACAACCTCCTCCAGGGAAGCATCAGAGCAGCATCCATCTCAGCCTCTACAGCCAGGACCATGGATTATTTAGGATGACATCATCAGGACATTGTTTATTTTTATGCCTCATTACTTCTTTTCTAGAAGAATGTGATCCATTCCTTACCTCTGGCGAAACACCTGTGTAATTAAAGTGTCCTAAAGCCTTCCTACCCATAACTTTCAGCTAACCATGCTTTAGATAAAGGTCCACACATGTAGTGGTGAAACACTGTCAACTAATATATTGTCCAGAAAGTTCATTGCTGTGTGAACAAGACATGGTCTTTATCCCAGGAGCTGTGTACAGTTTCCTCAAGTCTTATCAGTTCAGAAAACAACAGATTAGTTTTAGTAGTTTTAGTGCAAGTAATTTTTTATTTCTTTTTTCCTTTGTTTTATTTTGTTTTTATTTTGTTTTTCTCTCTGAACCCTTTATAACATTTAAACACATTGCCTTAAGGCTTGGTACTCAATACTAAAGTCTCGCTAGAAGGATAATATTCACTGGTCTAGCAAACAGATGTATTCTCAGTTTAGTTTGAGGTTATGCTCATCCAGCCTAATCTTCTGTGATAGATAAAGCACAGAAATTTCCCTTCTAATACCTGTCTGCTGCTCAGAAACTTGTACTTTGATACACAAAATCTGTGTAAGAAAAGTTGCTCATGCTCTTTTCTACCTCTGCTTCCTCTTCTTATCTCAAAACCAATTTGGTCTAGAAACTTACATGTTATTTGCCTTAAGCCCAAAGGTGAACTGTGCACATGGGCATATGCTATGTGGCTAATTTAAAATGTATTTAATAAGGAAAAAGAAATTAACTTCTAGATGCTATGCAAAATCCCTACAAAGATAGTGGCTTTAATGAAGACAGCCTGCAGGATTCACAATCTCTTCTTGCAGTGTCATAGCAGATCATGTTAGCACACATGCCTCTGCGGAAAATCACGCTATGAAAAGCCAATGTCCATAAAGACAGAAGAGTCCTGCAACATTATTCAAATAAAGCAAGAGAGTCCTCTGGGGCATACCACTGTTGCGTTTTTCTCTCCAGATTTCTGAGGACGCGGCATCCTTTTATCCTAAACTCCCAGCTTCACAGTGCCCTATTCTTTTCCACGCTGGTTGAGGTTCTAGAGAGGTACAACATTCCAGGACTGCCTACCACATACTCTCCCCTTGCATGTGTCATGTTCAAGTTCAGAAGTTCAGGCTATCTGGGTTCTGCAATAGACTTTGTGTTAACCCATTTGTCTATTACCCTAAAGTTCAGGAGTCAAACTGTCGGGGTTCTTTTGCAAACTGTGGCTTGAGCCTGGTAGAGACATTAAGATCCATTTCAAAGATGTTAACACCCATACTGTCACCCATCAAAGTGTTTGTAAAGATATTAGCATACATCTTTTCCTACCATGCTCCAGTTGTTCACAAGTTAGCCAGCAGCAATTCTCGTTATTCAGCATTTTTCCATTTTGTGGTCACACAGATGTGTCCCAAGACAGAATATTTCAAAGGATTTAAGAGTTTATGTCATGGCTTCACTTTCTAAATTCCCTGACAGTGCTTTCAAATTTTGGCAAGCATTTTGCGTAAAACTTGAAGAAGTGTAAATACATTGGTTTAGATGTTTTTTGTCCTGAAGCTTACTTTTTGTAAGGTTATAAGAATTACTAGAGTAGCAAACATGGTAGTAGTTTTCCTTGAGGTATTTATTCAGCAAAACTCCTATATGTTTATTATTTTCTATATTCTTATCTGCATTCATAACAGTACTAGGAGTTTGTGTATCTTATGGAAATGAACTCTTTTTTTTTTTTTTTTTTAATGCAGGTTGCAAAAGGGAAAAGTCTGTAAGATGTATTTATTCATACACACACAGAATCACATCATATCAGAGTAATAGTTGATCTAGCGCTCAGCATGACATGTTGCTCATCTATCTGACCAAGGATGTTCTGGAAGAAAATACAAGGAAACTGGTAATGGAAAAATCTCTCCATGCAGAAATTTTTTCTCATTTCAGCTACATACCTCAAAGCATGAAAGTCTATTCATTTTAAAGGTAACCATGCATTTTCTCATGGTTCGTGTAGGAAGCTAGTTTTGCCAGTTCATCCTCCCTGCTGTACTGGTTTTATACTTTGAATATCAGCATCTTGTGCAAATGTTTATTGCTGCATTTTGCTGAAGGTATTTCATGTTCTGAATTAAACAAGAGGTACCAAGTTAAACAAGAACCAGAAAAACAAGTCTAAATTTCTTCACAAATATCTTAGGTTTCAATATTAATCTGAGTATTACTGCTTTTATTGTTTTCTATGAAGTCTTAAATACTAATCCAAACTCATGTAAACTGTGAGAAGCAAATATTTAAATCTTGGTCTCAGTTATGTAATTTTGGTTCTGATTTGCATAGTGAAATTCAATCACAATGAAGATTTACTCCACTTAAGAAAGTACACTCATTACAAATAAGTTGAGCACCATTATATTTTAAATTCTGTTGCATTCGCGAAAAGAAGTAGGTAACGTATGTCTTGTTCTTAGGTAGGGTGAACCAATAAAATGGCAGGGCTCCTTAAGTAAGCTTTTATTTAGATACCTGAATTTAGATGTACTCTTTCAGGGCATTTGTTTTCCCAGTTGAAATTTTATATATTCTGATCCAAAGAAATAGGATTAATGATAAACTCAAGATCATGTATTAACAGATTATAAATAAACTGATCTGGTCATATAAATCTCACAGAATTTCCCAAAGAGTTGAGTTTGGGACAAATCTAGGTTCCCTGTGAAAAGATTTCATACGTTTGTTAGTTTATGTTGCTCTTTAATTACACTCTTTGATTAGACAGTTAATGGGGTACTTCCTTTTATTTAAAAACTGGTAGTCATCCTATTTCTTTTTTGATCTGGTTCCTCTTCTCACCTTCTAAAGATTACTACATGATTTACAGAAAAGTGCAGTATGCATCCTTCATAATTTAAGAATACTGTCATTTACTTTCATACACCTAATATAGGGGTTTTTCTTCTTCCTAATTAAAACACTCATATAGAATAATATACTGAACCATAAACTATGACAGTTCATATGAAAAGGTTCTAAGTTATTACATTTGCAACAGGCATTTAGTTATCAAAAGTGCAAGAAACTCCGTTGCCCCAACTCATCATAAATGTATTTTAAGCCATTTTTCCTATGCATTTAGCTAAAGATCAGTAATACTTACCTATGACGACAATAAATAAATAAAGTATTCAGGAAGATAGTAATTTTTCTTTTAAAAGATTAGTTTATTTAAACAGAAAATTATGTGTTTTTTTTTTTAATAATTGCTTTCTTTAGTTTCCCCTAAGTATGACCCTAGAAAACCTGCTGCTGTTCTGTCAAATCTCCCACTGGATCTGTATTTTAGAAAGGTCTGTTGGTAGTAGACAGCTTCATGAATATGTATGTCCTTGTATAGACAATAAGTGATACTAAAATGTGCATAAAAGTACAAACCAGGACCCCATGTCTCACTAAATCTATAAGTTTGACTTTTGACAGTTGTCAAATAGAAAGATCCTGCTTTGGTCTAAATTGGATGTGAAACTTGCCATGTAGTCAGTTACTGATTGAATCTACAATTTTTGTACGTCCACTTCTGTTTCTAGGTTTTTTTTTCCTTGCTTCTTTTACAGAAACTCTTGCTTACTGAAAAATGAAGGTGATTCCTTCCTTCCTTCCTTCCTTCCTTCCTTCCTTCCTTCCTTCCTTCCTTCCTTCCTTCCTTACGCCACTTCCTTCCGCCACTTCCTTCCTTCCTTCCTTCCGCCACTTCCTTCCTTCCGCCACTTCCTTCCACCACTTCCTTCCTTCCTTCCGCCACTTCCCTCCTTCCGCCACTTCCCTATTTCCTATTCTATGTTTTTAATTGGATCAAGTCAGATTTAATTCCACTGAGACTGCAGCTCTAGTGTCATCACCATATAAGCTGCTAAATCCCTCTGAAACCTTCAATTATTTTGTAAGTGGCAGAGACTTTTTCCAGGGTCCTCACTCTGCAAAGTGTGTGCTATGTTTTAATCAGAGATGTTTTCCTGCTTTCCTTAAATTCTTATGCAAGTGTGGTGGTTGGATGGATGTGTAATATTAGTCCTACAGGGTGAAGAGGATTCCACCAATGACTATATGGAAGATGATTGTCAATCCCGTGTCTTTCAGTCTTCTACCAAACAAGTACTGCTGAAACTTCAGGGAGGATATTAATTCATTTTAATGCTTCATTAGAGACAAGCCTCATTTTTCAGGTTAATTTTTGGTTTTAAAGACAGCTCAGAATTTAAAATAAATAAAATTTTAATAAAGTACACAATTGACCTTCAAGGAGAAAAAGATGCATTTTTGGCCCACTCTCACATGAGAAAAACACCTATGTCAAAATTTGTACTTCTCTCTAGGGAAAAATAGCTTCATTGCAATTCATTCAGGGCTGTGGGGAAGTAACAAATGATGATAGAATTTAAAAATGCACAGAAAAAATATTTTTCCTTTTTGAATTTAAGATTTATTTCTCTCATATCACCATGACCAATCCTTTTTCTCCAGTATTTCTTCTTGCATTCATATTGAATAGGTCTTCTGCTGGAACATTTTTTCTGTTAGACCCAGAAGAATGGGCTAATATAGTAAATCCTACTCACCTCAGTTGTTACAACCATGTCATAGACCTCAGTGAAAGAATTATTAGATGATTTTTTTTCAAAAAAATTATTAAAATTTGGTTTTAACTATTCCAGAAACTTTCCAGGCCACTTTTGACACCGAGTTTAATGAAGATTTAAAAGGAAAAATAATTTTGAGGAGTTTTTTGTTGTTATTGTTGTTTTGTTCATGAATGAAAATGGAATCAAATAAAAAAATTATATTTGATATTGGGTTGTCCAACTAATTTTGCTCAGTTTTGACTATTTGCTGTGACTTCTTATCATCACCCCTAGAAAAAAATTGGATGAAAAATGACTTGGAAAGATAATTTTTTGAGACATATGCTGCCTGTGGCATTACAGCTACAGGAGCTTACTTTCCTGAAATAATGTTTATAATTTTCTCTGTAGTGTCTTTTACAGAACATTTAGATTTTTTGTATTTTTTTCCTATTCCTTTCCTGTAATTTCTTTGGAGAAAGTGGAAATATATCTCTTAAATACTAAGAAATAAAAGTATTATACAACAGCTTTCTCACAGAAAAGTTTTTCTATTAAGCATCAGACAAGAGTTATAATGTTAAAATTTGGAAGGCTATGTTTTTAATGGCTGTAATATTTATTGCATAGTTCTGTCTATACATATTCTTGTTGGAAGTGAATAGAAAACTGAATGCATGAAAAAATGTTAAGAATTCAAGTAAAAACATTGGTGTATGACAATGTGAATTGAAAAACCAGAAAGAGAGGTGCTTTTTGGATGAAGAAACTGCAGTCAGAGCTTTACTGTTGGTTATCTGCTCAGATGTATGACTGCCCCCATGAAAACAAGCATATTATTTGACCAGACAGTACTTTTAAAATCACAATTCAAATTACTTTGAATTTGATCAGGTTTTCTGCTGAGGGAGAGGTCTTTCAACCAAAGAAGAAACATAGTAAAATAAAGCCAAAGTGGATCCTTGTGTCTCAACAGCTCTTAATTTTTTTTGTAACTTTCTTGAAAGAACAGACTTTGTTTCTCTAAACACAGTTTAAAAGGATCTTTGTGGCTAATAATAGCTTGCTAGCAAGCAAGAGACAACAGAGAGAAGATATTCTCTGTTACTACAAATTCCTTTTGTCAGACCAGTTTAATCTAGAAACTATTGGGATGGAGGAGTTAAATGCTCCCAAATAATTGTTTTTATTGAGATTACAGATCCTATTATAATCCTTTATGTTTAAAGTTATATGTGTTTGATTGTTACCATATTTATATCTCCAAGAGCCACGAAATTCCAACTAGGATAAAGACCTTTCACATGTGAGAAAGATTTGACCCTCAGCTTATGTAAAAGTTAATAAAAGCTTGTCTTCTGCTCTTCTTTCTTTTTTCATGTGTGAGTTATCTTGCTAATCCAATATTAAGTGGATTAATGGTGTAGAAAAAGCATTTTCTGCTTGCATATACAAAAGCTATAGCTGTGTGCAGTGAGTTTTCTTCTTAGTACTTCATGAGTGTGGAGAACATAATGAGCACATATCTCCTTTCTGAGAGTAAAAAAAAAAAAAAGGAAAAAAAAAAAAAGAATCCTGACCTAATGATTGCTTTTGCAGCCAGCAGTAGCAGTGCAGTTAATATATTGCTATGTGGGAATTGCTTCTAGCAGCTGTCACAGCCTACATTCACTGCTAAGTGCTGGGGTGTAGACCTGACTCTTGCTCTTGATTAACTAGGGAGTAATCAGCAAAAGAAAGGTGCAAGCAATGCCAAGGGTGACTTGAAAGAAAGGCAGGTCTCCCAGCACAGTACTACACTTCCTACCAAAACTTTTCTCCCAGAAGAACTGAACTTGCTAGAGCTGCTGAAGCTGGGCCAGCTAATGGACCTTTAACTGGTGTTGTAGTCCAGATCCTTTGCTGTAACACAGTATTTTCCCTTGTTGTAAAACTCTTCCAAGACTTCTCAGAATCAATGTTATATTTCGAGGTTTTTGGTTTTTTTATGAGTAAGAAAATTCTGTTATATGTAGACTATTTTTTAATACTAATAGCTGTGTTTTGAGAAGATGAAAAACAGCATAGTAGAGATATATGTCTATTGCTTAAAAATAGAGCACTAGACCTCCTCTATCCACTCTGTAGAAGATGAAAGGATTTGTGATGCTTGTCATAAATCTGCTTTGTTATAAACAGAAAAAGTTTTACACAGAGCAGTGGTAAAAGCATTTAAACTAATCTAACTCCATGACCTACGAAGACCTGCTTTTGCCACCTTTCAGGAGAAGGAGAGAGGAATGGGTACTGGCTTAAACAGCTAGGGAGAAAGTGTGTGTATACAGAAAGGGGAAGGCAGGGAGAGTGGTGCACTGCTCCATAACCTGCCCCCTGGACACTCTGGTCTGGTTCTGAAATGGCTTCCAAGCCATGCGGCACATTGAAAACCCCAAAATGCTGCTGACCAGTCACATAGTATCCCTGGGGAACATGAAAGCACACACCTGAGGGAGGGCTCTGGCTCTTTTTATAGTCCAGAGAATATAAAAAGCTGTGGCAAGGGTGTGCAGGAGACATACCTCACTGCCTTGGATTTACAAGCAGCCGAGTCTATGCAGGATCTAAGGTGGTGACTATATATATCTTTCTCTCTCCTTTTTTTCTTTTTCTCACTCTTTTTCTCTTAACCTCATTTTCTCGAAATATATTGTAAGTCTAAAAAAATTCCAGTCAAGTGTCTTAATTTGTCTGGATGTTGCTTTAAATTTTGCCAAGTACCTTATTTTACCTTAATTTTCTAATGTTTGCAAGAAATAAATTATTAAACCTCCTAAGAACTTAGTTCTTTTGTCCATAAATTACCAGAGTTAATATAATTACCTTTTCCATACACTCATCAAGCAGGTTTAGGACTTAACAAGAGTTAGAGAGATTTGCTTTTTTTCTGTTCTTGTGGTTTAACCCCAGCCAGAAACCAAAGCCCACACAGCCACTTCCTCCCACCCCTAACAATTAGATCAGAGAGAGAACTGGATGAGTAAAAGGTAAGAAACTCATGGGTTGACATAAAGACTTTTAGGAGGGAAAGCAAAAGCTTCACACAGAAGCAAAGCAAAACACAGAATCAATTCTCTGCTTCCCATGGGTAGGCAGGTGTTCAGCCACCTCCAAGAGAGCAGGGCCCCATCCCACATAACAGTGACTTGCAAAGACAAACACTATCACTCCAAATGTCCCTCCCTTTTCTCCTTCTTTCCCCCACATTATGTACTGAGCATGATGCTGTACGGTGTGGAATATGCCTTTAGTCAGTTTGGTTCACCTGTCCTGGCTTGTTTCTCCTTCCAACCGTCCCAAGCACTCATAGCTTCCTCACCCAACTTCATTACCCACCACACTTCTTCCCATTCTTTGGTATAATACAGATATTTTTCCCTTAGTCTATGAAACACCCCTGCAAAATGTCAAAAAAATGTCAAAAAAAAGTCTATTCAATTAATTTAATTCATGGCTTTGGGTTCCATTAGTTCTGGAGGTCACTCAGGACAGAAGAATTGGCATGTTGTGGGGGGTTCCTGGGCAGTGAACCAGCTCAGGTCAGGTCACTGCTCCACTTCAACTGCTTCTTGTAAGGCTTCTCTTCCATTAGCTCAGGTGTGTCCTGCTGGAGTTATTCTTGTAGCATACCACTTAAATCATGGTTCACAAAAATTTAAAGGCACATCCATTTCAGTGAACTCCTCCCCTTTTTTTTCCCAGCCTGGCTGCAACAAGGGATTCCTGCTGGAGTCCACCATTAGTGTAATCCATGTCATAGTCCTGCATGGGCTACAGGGGCACAGCCTGCTTCACCATGGGCTGCACCATGGGCTGCAAATGAATCTTTCCTTCTCCTGCTTGGGCCTGGGATCCCATTCCCTGGAAATTGTCCTCTTTGAACTTCTCAATGCAGGTCCTTACCACAGGCTGCAGTTATCCAAGAACTGCTCCAGCATGGGACCTTGTGCCTCTGTGAGGTTGCAAGCCTGTAAGCAAACCTGCTCCAGGCCATACTTGTCACAGGATCACATGCCAGACTCTCCTTCAGGCATCCACCTGCTCTGACGTGGGGTCCTCCATGGTTTGAAGGTGGATTCTGCTCCATCATGGACAAACTCACACGTCACAGTCCCTTCTGCTTGGGTTCACAGCAGAGTTCCAGTCTGCCCAGTACAGCAAATCAGAAAACAGAAGCAATGTCCTGGCCACCTACCAACCCAGGCACATTGCCATGGCTGTTATTAAAGGAGATACAATTCAGTAAGGTGATAAACACTGCAACACTCCAGCAAGAAGCAAAAGCATAAAGACAGCCACTAACAAGCACTAGACTCTAACACAGAG
Source organism: Euphonia xanthogaster (assembly GCA_034509185.1). Classification (NCBI taxonomy): domain Eukaryota; kingdom Metazoa; phylum Chordata; class Aves; order Passeriformes; family Fringillidae; genus Euphonia; species Euphonia xanthogaster. The sequence goes on along the minus strand of JAYDZK010000001.1, from coordinate 57,959,345 downwards.
TTAGAAAAGTGGGCCCATGGCAAGCACAGGAGCTTGCTTATTACCATTAAACAGCACTAACAGATATAAATTCAGTCTAGTATATCCCTATCAATCAATTTATCTCAACAGTCTGATGCCTGCCTGGCTCACCAAGAAAGGACTGTTGTGGTTTAACCCCAGCCAGAAAACAAAGCCCACACAGCCACTTCCTCACCTGCCTCCCCAACCCCCGCCAAACAATTAGATCAGGAAAAAGCAAAAGCTTCACACAGAAGCAAAGCAAAACACAGAATCAATTCACTGCTTCCCATGGGTAGGCAGGTGTTCAGCCACCTCCAAGAGAGCAGGGCCCCATCCCACATAACAGTGACTTGCAAAGACAAACACTATCACTCCAAATGTCCCTCCCTTTTCTCCTTCTTGCCTCCACATTATGTACTGAGCATGATGCTGTACGGTGTGGAATATGCCTTTAGTCAGTTTGGGTCACCTGTCCTGGTTTGTGTCTCCTTTCAACCTTCCAAGCACTCACAGCTTCCTCACCATTGTGGGAGTACAGAAATCAGAAAAGGTCTTGGCTATGTGAAAGCCCTGCCCAGCAATAGCAAAAACTTCCCTCTAATATCAACCCTGTGTTCAGCACAAATCCAAAACACAGCCTCACACCAGCCACTGTGAAGAAAATTAACTCTACCCCAGCACAGTTATGAAAGCATGTAAAATAGTCACAAATAGAGACCTTTGAGAGAAGGCGCTAACTCCAACAATATTCTAAAAATTTCGGGGAATATAACAGTAATTGGTGTTGCATTTCACTTCTGTTGCCAGTAATTTTTCACAGTTAGTATTCAACATTGAGTTACAACTTCTTAAGTGTTTCTAAACGTAAGATGGGCTGTTTAAAAAACTATTTCCCTTGTTACAAAAGAGCATATATTTGTGTTTTGTGGATCCTTTCCAAAGAAATGTAAAAAAGATTCTCAGAATAACTGATCATAATAAGCATTCACAGCTGTATTCACCAGCATTTCTGTAGGTATATACATATAAGCCTTATATATTTTCAGAACTGTTATCTATAAGGCTCATTATGATTCCCCAGTATGCTTCTGTTAACAAATTATTATCCCATTAAAATAGAAAAAGCCAAGTAAACACTTTATAATAATAATTGGTCTACAAATTGTCCAACTGTTGCAGCGGCTGGAATAGCAACATGGATTCATTGAATGGACATATGGTTATATTCAATTAATTACTTGAGCACTGGACTGTGCTGTATACATGTAGAGAGTCTAGAACATGTTGTCACTGCAGATGCTGTGATAGAGACAAAAGTAGTGAGTTTACTTCAGGGAAGCATATTGCTGATTTAGGAGTGTAATGGCCCCTGAAAAACTCATTCGTAAGTGTTATATACTGTTGACATAATTGCACAAGTTCAGGAACGTTTTCTTTAATTGCCTTTTCTGATTGTTGACAGATTTTGTTTTCTGTAACAAGACCAGGAAGAAAGTCTATTATTTCAAAATAAAGCAGATAGAAAACTTTTGCTAATTTTATAAAACATCCTACTTTTATTCAGATATGCTTGTAGTAGTAGGTAAGACATTTGATTTCAGAATTGCTATCGAGGGAATTAGTGGGCTGTCAAGCTCTAGGAGGTTGATGATATAGTTTCTAGAAATGGTTGAATTGTTTTTCTGTGAAAATAAGTTATCTAAGCAATTGCACCTTCTTTATTCTGTTAGACAATAATTTATTAAATAAGCTTCATTCCTTAAATGTGAATTTTATGTGTGAATGTAATCTGAACAGTTTAGATGGCAGTTTGTAGTCTAGGGGGTATGCATGAATTGTCCCCTTAGACTATATTTTATCGATTATTTGTAGTGTGTAATTGAACTCATCCAATGTTTGCTTTTTGATCATTTGACTTTGGGGAGAACTGTATATTTGACAGTTTTTAAACAGTGAAATAGCAAGATAAAGATGAAGAAAAAAAATTACAGCTCTTTTAGAACTAGTATCCAGTTGTCAGGATTTCCAGAACCAGTGTTACTTTCACCAAAAAAAAAAAAATTAAATATAATTCCTCTTGTCCAAACTTTTGATGCATGTGATGGTCTGTGAAAAGTTACTACTTAATCATCTCTTGAAATAACGGTCAAACTAGAGAGCATCAGTTTTAGAGTCATTGCCTCTGTCTGCTTAGTTTCTTCCTGAAATTCTTTTAAATTAGACACATAAACAGATGCTGCCCCGTTGTCTCCCTATGTCTTGTTTGCAGATAATATTTTCTCAATATGTCCTTGTCTGGTGGTGGCCCAGGAATTAAAACATTTTAAGACTTTCTGATATGCTAGTTTTATGCTACTACTACTACAGCACAGTTTTTGTGAAAAGTGGATTCCACTAAATGGCCATTTAAATTTTGTGGGTTTTATAAAATCTATTTAAATATTGCAAAGGTTGTTCAACCAAGTCATTGATGGAACTAGCTGTGTTTTTTTCTTTAAATATTGTGTTATGCAGCTGTAAATACCTTATCTGAAAAGCTCTAGTCATTAAACAGTTAATAAGGATGAGGAAGAAGTTAGTTTCTAACTATTATGTATTTAAGTTTTTATTTAAATGGCATTAGATAGAAATATCCTTCGGAAAATCAATGCATTGCAAATGACAGTAACAGTTTCAAAATAGAAAATGGGCTTTGAGTGACAATAAAGGATAAATTAATATAGAATCATAAAATGGCTTGTGTTGGAGGGGACCTTAAAGATAATCTAGTTCTAACTCCCTCTGCTGTGGGCAGAGATACCTTTCACTAGACCAGGTTGCTCAGAGCTCCATATACACTAGAAGATCACTTCTCTTGTATTTGCTTCACAAGTTTTTGTTCAGCAACTAATGAGTTATTGTTATCAACTAAAAGTTTTTGATTAAATTATTTTTCTCTTAGGCATTTGCAATATGGCACACAGAGAAACAAACAGGGTTTTTCATCAAAAGAGAAATAATTCAAACACATTTGCATTACACTCAGGCCACTAGTGAGTGGCCTGCATGTAGTCATGTCTATTTGATATTCTCTTGGAGGGAGACGGCTCCCCAAACTGCTTTTTTCAAATTGCTTTTAATGGGTTTCTTTACTCAATCACGTGATGATTTCACCTCTTGAGAAACTTCTCCTGGTTTCCTTCTCAATAGAAGAACTTGTGTCATGGCCAAAGAGCTAAAATTGTATTAGAGTAATTAAATTAAATTGCTATCTCTATCCATTTTAAAAGTGACCATACAGCTCAATGGTATTTCAATTTTACTCAATGGGCTTTAGTTTTGGGGTTTTTATCCCCTCTACTATTTCTGAAGGAAAATAGTAACATTTTCACTTAAAAATTATCTTGGGTTTTTTTTTTTTTTTGGGAACACTGGAGGAAGGATCATACCCTATACATTGCATTTTAAACATTGAAGCAACATAACTTACATTCCTGTAGTTAGAATTAAATATTCACACATATATATGTATACCACTTGAAGATTGGGTGTGCTGTAGGAGTGAATAGTTGTGTATGAACTGTGGAGATGTGGCTCACTTTGTTTTAAGGAAGCAAATATGTTATTTCTAAAGTTAATCACATTACTAAAAATTTGATCGCAGCTGTTAATTTTTAAAAGGATGTGCAATTGGTTCAAAACCTCTTCAATTCTGTTCTTTTTTTATAAGGAGTAATACCTAGAATTTGAAAGAAAGAGGTAAAATAGGAGAATTTTTTTTTTATTTTTTCTGAATCTCTGGTACTCTTGTGTCCACTAAATGCAAGTATAAGACCCTAGATATGAATTCTTCTTCTTCTTTTTTTTTTTTAAGTAAAAATTTCCTGCAACCTACATTCTCATTATAAATCTTCAAGAAAGTACCATTCAAAGGTAATTCGTTCTTTGACATTGTGAAAGAACGCTGCAACTTAAAGAAAAAAAGAAAAAAAATAGAAGAACATCAGAAAAAGATCAAGAGATCAGATTGTAATCTTCTGGGTTGTATAGAAGTCTTGGATGGTGTATTATTTTTCTAAACACTTTTATGGGCTTTATGCAAAACAGCCAATAAAAACAAAGAGATGGTAACAGCATTCAGATAGATTAAATAGTATTGTTCCCATATGATTTTATTACTAAGTGCAATCTGTGAGGCAAGCATGAACAATCTATTTAGCTAAACATTTATATCTCTGAAGGAAGATTCTCTATTTAGTACTCTATGTTCACATGAGAATTTTTGAAATATACATCAGACTTTTTAATACCAAATCAAATAACTCCTTGTCTATGTAAATACTATATCACACTCTCATATGAATTTTAATGATTTTATTGAAGCATATTTCTCTTTTATTTTTACAGTTATGATAAATTAACTCTTCTTGAAAAGTCTTTGCCAATTTCTATGGCATTTTTACATCACTACTCTTTACTGAAGGAGAAGGGAAAAATGGAGCACTGCAATGAGATAAAAAATTTAGCCAATTTTGAATAACTCATTTTAAAACTGGACTTCATGTTCTAAATATCTCACTAGAAAAATGCAATACTAAGTTTCTTTCAGATGACAATAGAAACTGTCAGAAAAATTTTATTTTATATTGTCTACTACATTAAGCACTGTATTGTTTAACCAAGAAACTCATAGAAAACCACTGTATTCCTTGAGCTCCTCACATGACTTCTTTTCTAAAAAAAAGTGAAGCTCTAACTGATGCCTACTTAGGCATCAGCTGATGCAATTACTATTACTGTTTGTGGTTTGTACAGCCTCACAACCTCTGAATTCCATTTTTGATCCACAAGGGAAGCAAAATCAGTCTCTGAAACACTACGTATGTAACAAATCATCCATCTCCTTCTCTGGACTGAAATAAGAGAAATATGTAGGCAAAAGGTTGAGCAGTTAGTCTACTTATATCTTCAGTACAGAAGAACAAATCAACACTGTGTTTGTTTAGGGTAGTCTTGTTATTTTTCAAAACCGTGGCATAGAGTTCTAAGTACAAGTCAGATAGATTGACAAGTCAGGCACACAAGGAGCAGACTTTATACAGTAATAGTTTTGGTTTCTCTCATGTTTGAAACCACCAGAAAACATTAAGCAAATAGTAAACTTTTAAGTGTGACATTGAAGACGTTATGATTTATGGAAAAAAAAAAAAAAGAAATCAAAAGGTCTAAAAATATGCTATTTTCTAAGTTAAAAAAGCGAAGACTGAATAAACTGTTTCTCCTTCATATACAGAGCAATGAGCTCTGTAAGGAAAAGGGAGGACGATTTTTTCCATTGAAAGTTGAGGAGAAAAAAGAAGCAAGGATTAGAAAGGACTTAAATGTTATAGATTCTCTGCATTTGAAAATTTTTACTTCATAGCTAAGCACAACAAGAAAAATAGATGTAATATGCTGTAGAGTAGCAAGCAAAATAAATTTATTTTATCCACGTGATCTGTAAAATTGGGCTTTTTATTTCTTTATATGCTATTGTGATTAATAAATTGTCAATGCATTTTACTTAAGTTAAAATAGTGGGAAACAGAAATCTAAATAATTTTAGTGTGTTTAATGCATTCGTATGGCACTGGATTAATATAATTGGATTTACTTTACAATGGCGTCCAGGCCATTTTTAAAATGTGCTTGTTTCTAAGACTGCATTTATTTATATACAATTTATTCAACTCACTATCAGTTAATATTTTTTTTTACATGAAAAATATGAAGTCATTATAAGGGAAGACTTATATGACCATTATTCTATGAGGAAAATTTGATTTGATTATGTCAAATGAATACTGAACATTTATAGGTCTATTTCCTTCTGTTTACTTTTTGATTCAAATTTAATGTAATGCTTTAAAATTTTTAAGGTTTTGACCTTTTTTTTTAAGATTTTTTTTTTTTAGATTTTTCTTTTTTTTAAGGAAAGTGAGAAATGTTAATTTTGGGGATAAACTGTTAATAAAACTTTTGTTCATCTTTAGCCACTCAGTGTGATCTTCGTAATTTTATGAAAATTGTCTCATCGGAGAGGTTTATTGCTTGGGGTATATTAAAATACAACTATATTGGCATTCACAAAATCACTCTCTACCAAGAGTTCTGCACCACAGTGGCCCTTGCCTTGCTTCAGAAGAAGTAGGATTTGTTCCAGTATGATGAGTGTATTACAGTCTAGTCATGCTGGGACTTAATTGGTTCCAGTGGGGAGCCACTCCATAGGAATGCACCTACTGCTTGCAGGTTCTTTGCACCTTTTCTTTTCCGTGACCAGTTAAGGGAGAGCTGACCAACTTATCAATGTCCAAGAAATAAAATTAGCAAGGGTCTTATGATTAGTACGAAACTTAGGAAAAGGAGGTTTTGTAAATTTTGTAACAATCAGAGAAAAGTGGTTGCTTTAAATGTGCCTTTTTTTTGCCTTTGCTTGATAAACATAATAGAGAGGAGTTTATTTCCTTAGGCAATTTTCAGTGATCTGATGGTATCCTCCATGCTGCCTATGTGATCCTGACACACAAAAAAAAACCCCTAACCCTTCGAAATCATGTAAAATTCAAAATTTGGGTAGCATGCAATGTCTGACAGAGTACTAATATGACAATAAAAAGTCTTATTCACACACTAATTTGTAACCAAGAGGAAGAGGAAAATGGATTTTTTTTTTTTAATTCAGAGATAATTGGGAATGTTTGTAGTGTTCTGAAACAAAAGCCAAAAAGGCCAAGGTCAACAATTAAATAATTGGATGAGGTGGATAATTATAAATCAAGATAGAGTATTAAAACCTGATACTTTTTGCTCATTACTGAATCATGAAGAAATTACTTGGCTTAGTAAAGGAATTTGATAGGAATACTCTAAGGGCTGAACAACAGAGAACATTCAGATCTATTTCTACTACTGATTGTATCTTACAATTTGCACATAGAGGTATCTTTTTTCTTTCTCTTAACTGGGGTGAAAACATATAACAGAGATATAATTTATTAAACTCTACAGAAATCTACACTATTTCCTGTGGTTTTGTGATACATATAATAAAATATTCAAGGTCCTGATAAAACTCAGTGCTTCACCACAACTCAAATAACAATATACTGATGAAACATTGAATAGTTATAACATGAAAATCTTGCTTTCAAAAATTAATATATTTTCTTTCATAACAAATGAGGGAACTTTTTATGCATCTTATTTCTGGCAGGGTGTGTGTTAAAGATTACAAAATAAATTATTTGAAAGCAGTAAGTCTTATCATCTTAAAAAAAAGGTGATTAGGATCAATTTCAGTTTTTACCATTGGATCTTTGGAGTGCAATCAGATTTTTATCTTTTTTTAAAAAGCTTTTGAGAAAAAAATAAAAACCAAACAAAAACAAACAAACAAACAAAAAAACCCCAAAACCAGATTCTCAACCTTGTATCCAAACCACAGTTAAATAATGTCATGAAAATGGAACTGAAATCAATGCTGTAGGTTTGGTGTGAGAGGAGGCAGATGTTCTGGTCTGCGATGAGTTTCAGTTGTGTTATGCACCTGAATGTCTGGGGTCTGCATGTTCAGCCACAGTTCAGCAGAGCCCTTGCTGTCCCTTCCTGCTGGGATGCAGTACCACTGCCCTTCAACAGTCTGAGCCCAGGGTCTGGGCACTCGTGTGCTGGCATGTGTCTGGACAAGCTGTGGTAACAAGAAAAGTGCCAGGGCAGGAGCAGAGAGTTACATGACCAGCAGCAGGCATAGTCCCAAGGTTGCCCATCAGAAGATCAAGACAGCTTGTCCTAGCATTTGGCCATGTGCCTGCTTCTTGTAGTTCTTTCTCAAATGTCTCTTCTCTCTGACTGACCAGACACACAGCAGCACCAACTGCTGGCCCTAAGCCCAGGCAGCTGAACTTGTAGAGCTGGGCGTGGAAGTGTGTATTGCACTCTGGCCCCTGACGACTAGTACAGACAATGTGGCATTAAAACTGAAAGTTCCTTACTTAGTGTCTACTTCCTTTTTGGAGCACAGAAAGAAGTATGCACTATATATATTCTTCCTGAGGACAGTGACACACATTTGGTAACCAAAGGCAGTGGGAGCTGTTGCCTGCCAAGTTAGAAAATCTCAGTGGTTTGAAAAGACTGAAATCTGTAGAGGCCAGTAACAAGGACTGTGATCATGGTGTGTGCAAAAAGTTCATGTGGCAACTGATGTGAATTGGGTGCTCAGGATGCCATGAGTTACTGCTTAAAACTACAGTGTTCTGAACAGAGGCTCCTTACCTGGTGAGAAGTATTTCTACTTTATTCTAGTTTGCACAAATTGGGAAGCTAGGTTGTAAGCCACAGGAGGCTGGCTCCTCCATCATCCATACTTTAAGCTATTCATACATTTCAACAAACAAAGGCATTAATTTGTAACATAACTTTTTCATTAATTAGTACCCTATTTGCTTGCTATATCTGTAATTTTTTATGTTAATTAGTCAGCATGTGCAGTTTTTCCCTTCATTTGAGTCTGGGGTCTGTTTTGAGTGGGTGGTCAATGAGAGTGCTCAGAATCTCCCACCGTGGAATTACTTTTCTCCCAGTTACTGCTCAGTTCTGCTGAGTTCACTGTTGATGGCTATTTTCCTGACTGCGCATTAATGTTGAGACTGTCTTCCCTTTTCCTTAAAACAAAAATCTAGCCAAGCATACAATGATCACAGTGCACTTGCTTAATTATGACTGTCTAGCTACAATGAACAGCTAAGAAAAAATGCAGTTTGATTCAAAGCTTGAGGGGCTAAAATTTTGAGGGGATTGATATCAACAGGACTTCTAGAACCAATGTAGTGGTGTTTGTGAAACACCACAGGACAGGTTTCCTTTCAATGGCTGGTGTGCCAACCTCCTGGTATTGAATACCTCAATGAAGAGTGAAACTGTGTGGCTTCTCAGTGAGATGGCTGTATGAGACCATATCTGAAATACAGAGTCAGCTTTGGTATGCCGCAAATGTTGATTACAAGGAGGAAGTCAAAGCTGAGGAGGAAACTGGAGTGCTGGACATAATGATGAGAATCTGAAGAAACTGTGTTTGCTTAGTCCAGAGAAGAGATAGTAAGGCTAAGAGGAAACCTAATTACACTCTTCCACTGCTTAAACGGGGTTTTTAAAAGATGATGGAGGTGATGGAGTCAGCCTATTTTTAAAGTTCAGTGAAAGGACAGGGAGCAAAGAATTCTGATTAATTATACATGTAGCAAGTGCTATGGAACATAAGCTATGTAATTAGACATGAAAATCAAGGTTTTTGTAAGAGTGGACTAGCTAGATATTAAGATCTCTGTGGACAGCCAGTGCACCTCAATCAGTAAACTCCTGAATGGTCTCACTATTCATTTATGTAGATGAGATAAGGAACTGATATGAGAGAACAAGCAGACTTGAAATTGGATGAATGACTGAAGTTCAAGTCACCTTCACAATTAAGTAGTTAACTGACATAAAGGAGCTTCAGAAATTGCCCCAATCAACCCCCACTGTGTACAGTCCAGTTTTTATTATGTCAGTGTGTTGGCTAACTTCCTATGGGGAGAATCTGGTCCTTCCCTCCATAGACTCCCTTAGGTGGATGCTGTTCCAGATACTATTCTGTTTAGATAGTGGTAGACAGTAGAAATTTTTCCTGCACTGGTGGTTAGGTAGAACAGTTTTAATAGGTAGATAATATATTTAAGAAACAAGTACTGACTAATTATGCATGGGCTGGAATCATTAGCAAAACTGTAGGACAGATGTGGATTATTAGAATTGAGCACAAAAGGGTCTTGTGTGAGCCAGGTGAAGATGTAGCTGGAAGGACCTTGGTAGCAGGGACTCCCATTGCCATTTGGTGACTAACTGACCATCCCATTCAAAAAATCTGTTTTCACGTGCAAATGTTCCCTTATGCCAATATTCTATCCCCTTTTTCCCCCCACCTGTTAACAAGCAATCTGATCGCACTATCTATACAACATTAAAAAAAAAGTTTTCACCAAAAGGTGGTTGAGCACTGGCACAGATGCTCAGAGAGTCTGCAATATCTTCATATTTGGAGATATTTAAAGCCCAAGTGGACATGGTGTTGGGCAATGTTCTTTGACTTTGAAGTTCATTCTGCTTAGAACAGGGCATATTGAACTTCAAAAATCCTTTCCAGTCTACTTTTTTCTATGTTTACTGCTTTAAAATCCTAAGCTCTATGGGGAAAGCAATATTTTTCATTCATACTTATTCTTTTCCTAATTTAAGGAAAAAATCACAACCCCTGAAGGGAGTCTCAAGGAACTGTATGAAACCACTATGATAGTGACAATAGTAGAAGTTACATGGCAAATTTCTCCTTGTAGTTTTTTTTTTTTTTTAATATTTAAAAACAGTTTTCCAGAAGAACAACACTCAATGGTTTGAATTTAATGGTTTTGAGAAAAAAAAACCCAACCACATTCTGACCTTCAGCCAGAATATTTATGGTTCATTTCACTAAAACAAATGTTGCTTATTGTTTCCTCTTTCATTTTCAGCTGCAATCAATGCTTATATTCTGTATAATATCATAATCTGTGCTATACAAAATTTAAAAAATTTAAGACTGGTCCATTTTTCTGTTTGCTTTTGTGGCCAAGAAAATAAGAAATTGGAAAAGAAAAATAAAAAAGAAAAATGTGTTCATCCAATATAAAAGTTTCAAAGATGAGGAACCTGCGGTTTGAACCACTTTTTAAACTTTTTATTATTGCACAGAAGGTGTGTGAATGTTGAACAAAGAGAGTAATGTCTGAGTTTTATGAACTGTGCTGAGATTCAGAATATGTTAATAGAGATTTGGCACTACTGGATTGGATTTAACACTATGATAAGCACATCCCAAAGTTCAGGTATGGCAAACCTGAGAATATAGGTTATCCCTTGAAAACTGGGAAATTGTTTTTGTTTGTTAAAAGAACCAGTCTCAGGGTAAAGGTTTCCTGTACTTGTGACATATGCGAAGGCATAGGATGTGTAGCATGGAATAGGTAAGAGAAATCCCACATGAAACCAGGTGATGAACTTAGAGAAAGCAATTTGCAGTTAGTCAAGGATATTAGGTACGGTTAACTGGGCTTCATTCCTAAAGGAAGATGGTGGTCAAGAAAGTGACTGAGGTAATATTAAGATCATAAATGGAGGAGAAGTCAGTTTAAGATGTATCAGTTTCACAAATCTATATTCAAGGAATAAAAATTGAAGAAAGAATGTCACAGAAGTGATTAAGTCAAATTACTGAGGATGAGGACTTAAGAAGAGTGCAACTGCAAAAAGAGAATCAGGAATTTGAAACATATAACAAATTTCAACAAATAAGACTTAGAAAGCATAGCAATGGACAATGGTGCCCTGGGAGATATTTATAGGGGCATTGCCAGAACATTGAGGGCAGGTATTAACTCTTGCTACTTGGAACCCATGAGAGCCCATCTGAAATACTTCATCTACTTTTGAGTCCCCCAATATTAGAAGGAAATTGATAGGTTAGTGTGACTGACTGAGGACTGTAGCCTTTGCCCTGTGGGAAGAATCTGAGGAACTGGGGTGTGTTAGCCCGGAGGAGAGATCATCTCAGGAGTGCTTATCAAGAATGTCTCAGCACCTATGCAAGGGTTAGCAGGAAGCTGCAGGGATCTCTTCCCACTAGTGCAAGGTGGGAAGATAAGAGACAGTGAGTGTAAGATGATTTCAGACCAGCTTTTAAGAAACACTTTTTCTCTCTGAGAACAGGCAGGCAGTAGAGCAGGCTGCCCAGAAAGGCTGTGCATTCCCTGTTTTAGGATATTTTCAATACCTGATTGAAAATCAGTATTGAAAATATCCTAAAATAGTCTGACTGCACAGATGACCTGCTTTGTGTAGCAGAATGGACTAAACAATTCTGGTCCTTTCCAGTCTGCCTTTATGATTACATCTCTGTATATGTGTTTGAACTTCTGTAAGGCAAGGATATAGTGCTGAATCACATTTAGCTTTTCCACCAAGAATTTCAAGTCCTTTTTTTTTTTTTGCAAAGCAAGCATACAGCTACTCTTGAAATAAGTGGGGACAGGGAAAAGTATAGACACAGAACCTCAAGTTTTATAAAATATTTAGCTTAAGTTAGAAAGATAATAATAAAATATATGTGCGAATAACGAAAAAAAAACCTATAAGTCAGGATATAATTGTTTGGAATTGTATTTACTAATGATTTATAGAAGCAAAAATATATAAAAGTATAAATGGAGTAAATTGTATGAAGTGTTCTGTAATTTTGAGAGAAATTGTTTTTTTCTTGGAAAAATGGTAATATGGAAAGTATTCTACAGAAAAACTATCTTTTCTCAAAAATTTAAAATTCCATCAAGATTAAATGATAGCTTTTTGACTGCTGTTCCTGAAGAGTTGTTCCCACAGCAGAAAGTGGCATTTAAAGATCCTTTCCATCAAATAAATGACAGACAAAAAGAAACTCCACTAATAGTTTTCTGAATTTTTTTCAACTTTTTGTCTAATTTTTGGATAAATATTTTTCAAAAGTACTTTGGTTTGTTGTTTATCTTCATTTTGCATCATGAGAATAAATTTATTTTTCTAGTCATTTCATTGCCATATAAACTTAAGATCTGTTACTGCTTTATTGAGCTGGACACTAAATATCTTTCAGTTCTCTCCTAACACTAAGAAATCTTTTTAATATATTTGTTGTATAGACATATATATTGATATATGTCTTCTTTTCTCAGTCTTCTGTGATAACAACAGTGAACCTGCCCTGCAGAATGCAGTTTTTAATGGCAGTGCTAAATGCTTCAAGTATGTTTTTCCGGCTTTCCATTTCTAGGATTACATCAGGCAGGATAGATTCCTAAACAGTTAGTACAATAATATGTCTAGTGCTCAGAAACTCTTAATAAATTAATGAAAATACAATGTGGAAGATATAAAGAATCAGCAAAATTTTTAAAACCTGAAGCCCTTGCTGCCATTTTTTATTATTACTATGTCTCTTTCCTGTAATAAAATAGAGGTCAACGTTTCAGAAATTCACTGTAATATAAAATAAATACCTGTCAAATAACCCACATAAAGCAAGGTCCAAGTATCAGCACCTAGAACTGTAATAAAAGTGCTTTCATGGAGTTTCCATTATAAATTTCGCTGTAGACTGAGGGGAAGGGACAGCTGAATGGTTTTATAGATAGCTAGATTTTCTTTTTTAATGCAACATAAATTTTATTTTACATGTCACTCCTCTCCAACTTTTATTGTTTTAATAGCAGAAAGGGTGAGACTACCAGTGGGATTTGTATGCTCAATGCTCATTAATTTTAATAGGAACTGGTCATCAAAATCCCTTATGCAACCCTAGAAACATCAGCCAACATTTCTTGTTATATTTGAGAGCAAACTGCAAAATCAACAAACCCCAGAAAAGCGCTCCCAGTTGAGCTGAACACATTTGCTGAATTCCCAGAGCTCTGAATAGAGAATAGAGAGAGTCTAAATCCCTTTTCAGGGCCCTGAGTCATGAGGAATGCAAACAGAAATGCTCTGTAGCAAACAGAGATAACACAAAATATGATCAAAGCTAGATATCTTCCCCACTGCTCTTGAAGCATCTTGTATTTGACAAATGCAGAATGCTTGAGAGTAAATGATGGAAGTCTTTGTGCTATAAAGTAAAGAATTATTACCGAACTTTACTTAGTGACCCTAAATTTAAATTTGCCTCAGTGAAATCACAGATTTAGCAGTCAAGATTTTAATGGGTACTCAACAGACTGAAACTACAATGAAACCTCACTGAAGTCTATGATCTTTTGGTAACCACTAAAATTAATAAGAAGCCTTCCATAGTTCCAGGTATGCTAGATCAGGTCACTGGATTTAGTTTGATTTTTACTAGACACATCAGCTGCATTAATAAAGTATTTGCTCTCTGTATCTATAATAAATATATGTCTATAACACTATGAAGTCAAATTTTTCATTAATGTATTTTATCCCCTAATCTCTATTTACCAGAACTCAAATAAAGTTCCTGTGACAAAATTAATGAGAATGAAATACATGCTCTTTTTTTCAGTAAATAAAATTAATGACTAATTTTTCTAGAGCTGAGATTAATTTATTCTGTTTAACATCAATCATCATCTCAAAATGTCCACACATACTTTTTGTGTCATTGGATCATAATTTTATTACAGCTCTTTTTCAAAGAAAGAAAATGTTTTCCCAAGATGTGAACAAGTGTTTTGAGAGTCAAAGGTATTATAGACATAATGGAAATTTTAATTATTATAATAGTGTTCATTGTTCTTGTCCTTCAATAATTCTGTGGAAATGTATGACAAAGCTAACCTTTCTTTGTGCTCTTATTTAGTGGAAATGGAAATCTCAAAAAGTAAGTTTTTCCTAGTTTTAGAAAGTTAATTATTAGAAAATAGATTAAAGTTCTTGTATTACAGGGTACACTTTTTTTGTCCAAACCATTCCTAAATAATTTTAACATCATTACATATCAAGCTGAATTAAAAGAAATCCAGTCTAAATAGGTTAACATTTTTAGTGAATGTGTTCAAGTAAGTAAACTATATTTAAACTATGTTGTGCTCCAGAAGTTAGATTTTTCCATTAGTAAAGAAAAAAAAAGATTTTGAAAAATATTTTTACAGTTTGCCATGGAATACAGAACTAACAGTATTATAAAGAACATAAATCTTTAATAGAAATGTCATGCAAATATTTTTCCAGACATTTTAAAATTAGAATGTAGTCTTTGATATCTTGATGCCAGTCTTCATCTTTTAATGTTACATTTATTTTATTTTCTTTTATTTTGAGAAGGGGTGAGAAGAGAGAGAGAAGTGTAGCTTTGCTGTGCAAGTGAAATACAAAAGAAGCATCACTTTCCTGAAGAAGAAAAATGTTTTCAAACAACTGTTTTTGATTTCTGAAGTAGTATCATATGATAATATATTCAGCTTTCCACTTTAAGTCAAGCATCTTCATTCTTCAATTGTCTGCAAAAATGCTTGGGATTTTTACTGGCTGTAACCTAAATATGCTCTTCTTGAAGAAAATTTGGAAGGCCAGAATGAATTTTGTGCTGCAAATAATTCTTGCCTACACTGGCAAAAACCAATAAACTCATTACACCTCTACTTAATTTCAGCAATCGCCTCCATCACTACTTCAACTTCTTATTTCTACTTTATTCTGCTATTTTTTGTCAGTTAAACTAAAACAATGAAATTGTATCAGAAAGATCTTAAATGCAAATTTGAAGAACTAAATAATATAGCCGAGGTTAAACCACAGAAGTAAGGAACACTGCCCCAGAAAAAGAGGAGACGGGTTCTATCCAAATTCTGGATTTCAATGCATAATAACAAAATGTTTTTGCCCCTGCAGTTCTTCCTTAATGAAGTCTTCCACTTAATACAAAAATGACTTTTCAGTCCTAATTACACCCATGCTTGTCTAAAGGAGTTAAACTGACATTCAGATATGTAACTCTTTGAGTTAGAACAGTTGGAGAGGATTATTCCACTGGAATGGAAATTATGGTTCAGAGCCTTGTTAGCGTGAATTGGAGAAAAACCTAGGTGTTCCACCAGGAGTTCCAGGGCTCAATGAGAAAAGAGCAAACACTTGCTGAAGATTTTCCTAGCTCTATGTGTGTTTACCCTCTACTGGAGTACTCTAGACTGCTCCATGACCTGTGACAGTTTTCTGAGGTATGCAGTCTAGTTTTATGAACTTCTTAATTGACACTATCCTAGGTGTGCCATCTTTCCCTTCACTTAAATCATGAAAGGATTTCCTTGATACTGCAGCCCTATTGCTGAGGTTGCATAATTTAATCTTATTTAGGAAAGTCTTAGTTTTGGGGGTTAAATTGCTTTTCAACTTGGATGTATTTTCTTAGTTTTGTCTTTTTTTTTTTTTAAGTTGTTGTCTCAATATAGTTTGATAGGGAAGCATGGGAGATGGTCCAGGTTGCCAGTTTTGCACATTTACAGATCTTTGTGCCTCACCAGCAGATGTGTGTGAAGCTTCTAGTCTCCCAAATTGTTCAACCCAATTGAAATTGTCATGAAGTAAAGAAACATTGCACTTTGATTTATGGACACAATAATAGTCTGCTTTGAGATAACAGAAACAAATTAGGCAAAGTACAAAGAGATTGGGGGTTATTTACTTGTCTTTTTCTGACAAAAAAAAAGCAGAGCTGTGGAAATGCAGTGCATCTGACAATGCACAGTATTATTTTTGTTGACAATATGCAGAATGTTTTCAGACTGGAAATGAATATATTTAAAATATCTTGGAGACAGAGGAGTTACAGATGGGTGTTACTCATCTCCATCACTTTTTATGAAAAAGAGTTGCACTTTTCTGAACGCAAGCAGATTTTGTGCTTTAGTTCTGTCATCTTTACAAAATTGCAACAACAGAGAATAGTACAGGTAGAAATGATATCTACTGCCTATCCGCCTATTCTACAGTTATTTAAAGAAAAACTAGCTTTTGTCCCAACTTGTCCAAAGCAGATATTCAGCGCAATTAAATATGAAACTTACTGAAGTTATTTGGATTAAATCCTGAGTTTCTGATCCAGAGTATAGTAAACAAAATTATAAAGGATTATTTGTAACCATGTGAAAATTTTGAACTCCAGGATGGAGTGGAACTTTACTGATTCCAATGTTTCTGAAGATTATGATTCCTCAGGTAAGTATAGGTCCCTGTTTGTATGATGTAATGGTTAATAAGGAATATATTTCTCCTAGATTATTGAGTTGCTCTTGTTATTGAATTTTGGTAGGAAATGAAACTAAGGAAAGAGTAGATTTTTAAGCCTGCGTAGAATAGAAAGTGTTGTAGAAAGAACGCCTGGATAATATTTGTCAGATGTTTGGATTAGTGAGTTCTGAGTAGGAGGTTCTGCCATGCCATATCCCTCATGCAAAAAGCTTCCAGCATGCACACATATTGTGATGACATTTCAGAATTTATAAGAGAAAACCACAAAAAATATGACCAAAAAATCTAAGTGGAATCCAGTTGCTAATTGTTCATATATGCTATTAACGGATCCTCCTCATTAGGAATATTACTGTGCTGCATGTACCACAAAGTATTTTTAAAAAGGAACAGCCTTATCAATACTTTGAACATATTTAATGGGAGACATCTTCTGGTTCTACATAAATACCAATTTTTAAATTGTACCATAAAGAGACTTGTTTAAATTTTGTTCAGATAATCTGCTGGCTTTTCTAAAATTTGATTGCTTCATTGAGACCAACATTTCAATTTGTGACATCAATAATCAACTCAGAAATTTGTGTCTTTGTAGCTAATGCGGAAACATGTCCTGGTTTTAATGATTATGAATGCATCTGGATCCCACTGGACTTCAAAAGAAGGCTGAGTATTTATGAAAAAAAGAAAGATTTGGTTGAATAAAAGCAGGCTTCTGTTGCTGTGTGTGAAAAGGTTAGGATAAATAGCTATTTGTTAATGTCACTTAAATTTTAGCAACCATAATTGGATGTCTATTTCAGAGTAGCTTTATCAAATTCTTATTATTTAATGCTTTCTTATTTAGAGATTGAGTTAGTAGCACTCACTTATTTCAGGGAAAAATTCTAACAAGGTAGAGTTTTAGCACTTCCCACAGGACTTATAGGCAGACTATTACACCTATTTGTCCCTCACAGTACTCCCACAGTGAAATTTCTGGTTTTTGCTTTTTTTTTTTTTTTTTCTATTGCAAGGATTTAATTTTTTCTCTGAATGTATCACAGAGGAAAAAGGTTCATGTCAGTGTGCATTTCCTTTGCTCTTTGGAAGGAATGTCAAAATTTTGTTTAATGTATTGAAAGCAGGAAACATAAAAAACAATTAACCAAGTCCTTTCACATATTTCAGATCTCAGGTCAGATACAAATAATCTTACAATTTTAGGAATATTCACTGGATTTTAAAGGAGGTCCTGAGTCTTGAGTAAGTTACTGCTTGAAATACATCTGTACAACAGAATGGGTGCGTGGATTTCACCAGTGATAGGAAAGCAAAAGTTAATGAGAAGGAACTTGTCATGAAAAGAGAGCTACAGCAGCAGAAGAATTGACACAGGGATATAACACAGTCAGGGGCTCCTGATTTCCATCATGCTGAAGCTAGGCAGAAAAAGTAAGCAGCTGGAATTTTATGTGCTGTATTTCTTTCAGAGACTTAACAGGTCGTTAGGGGACAATTGTACCTTTAAGAGACCTGACCAGTAGGAGAGAGAAGAGGCTTGGTTGCTGAAATTTCTGTAATTACTCACTCCTGTTGTGTTCCTTGAAGAAAGCAGTGGAAGGAGTTTTGACGTAGCTGACCTGTCCTTGGAGGATGGTTTGTGTTCCACAGGGAAGTACACAAAGATTTATCTCAGAAGTAGTGAAAGGGAATACATAAGGATTAAAGTAAATCTCTACAGTATATGGATAATTGAATACTTCATACATTTACTTTTCACAGCCTACTATAATCCATAAACTTTATTGCATGCTTTGCCATAATGTTTATTTTTTATTGATATGTGCGGCAAAGTAAAATTGTAAAATTAAAGAAAGAAAATTAGAAATTGTTTCTTTTGAATCACCTACCTACAGTTTTCTTGTGAGTTAAGGGGATATTTCGGTTCAAACAGTGAAGACAGGTTCAATTATTGCACTCAGGAGCCATTTCAAACCAGTATTAGTAAGAACTACTAAGAAAAAAATCATCTCCTTAGTTTTCTATTCTATTGCCACGGAGGAATTAATGTTTTTATGTGCTATCCATACTATTTTAGACAGATATCATTTTACATTGTTTTCTGATTTAAATCTCTGTCTTACATCTTGATGGGATTTTTGCTTTAAAAAGTTCTTCAGCACATTCTTCTCTTCCTTTAGATTGAAGCCATCAGGGCATTCATTTTTGTGAGGTTGTGGTTTTCTTCTGCACATCACCTGCTCTTTCTCACACAAATAATTAGTCTTAAGTATAGATTCCACAGATATATAGGCATCAGTGGGACTGATCATATGGAGGACATGCCTTTATTTTACCTCAATTAGCTCTAATGTGGCTGCATTTTTACCTCACCTTGGGTGATCTATCAAGAGGGTGTAGTCCAACAGCTTTTTGGCTGTTAATGTAATTATTTCATGTAGCTGGTCAGTAACTGTGCAGCTTTGGTTCTACTTTGAAACCTAGGGTAACTCTTCAGGAGTTCATCTGAGAACAGGAAAATGAAATGAAAAAAAACCAGTGAGACCATGATGAAAAAGGCAATAAAAATGACTAACACCTCATCTTTGTCTTCTTGTTTTGCAATTTATATATGGAGAATGATCATGGCATTTGAAGGCCTAAGATTAAACGGACTGGTGTGTTACAGACCACATTTTCAAAAGAATTATCACACTAAATTACAATTTCAATGAGTTTTCTATACAGCAGAACGTAATATAAGAAAAATTCTCATTAGTACAAATTTTGCTGCAGGTGGCTAGAAATGGAAAAAAAAAACAACTTATTTAAACTTTTTTTTTTTTTTTTTTTTTTTACTGTGAGTAAAAATGATAAAACTCTAGAAAAATTAAAATGTTGATATAGGGCCTTTTTTAAATTCTTGTAGTTATACAATACTTAATTTTTTAATATGTATGATCAGATTTTCTTCTGGAAGTTCATCTCAAATTTTATTTTTCCTCTCCTTCGCCTCCTCTTCCCATCTTTTTTCACTCCAGATAAAACAGAGAAATTTGAAAACTTTTGAATGTACTAAAGAAGACAGGTAGGCTGATTGTGACAAGAAAACAAAGCAATCTACAAAACTTTCTCAGAAATTTATTGAGTAAGTAAGACCTGCATATTTAAGCCTTGTCCTCAAAGAAGTTTAGACTTTGGCTTTACAGAATTTTCAGTATATTGGTTAGTCACTCAAGCATTATGGACAATGTAAACTAACTCATCTACAAGCAAGCTGTAGAGAAATTCAATATTTTTACTCCATGTCTAAAATGTCAATTGTAGTTGTGCAGCTCATAGATGACTGTCAGAAAGTGAATTCTAAGCCTGTCTGATATTTGTGGGAGCTTTGCCATTAACTGCAACACAACCAAACCCTTGCTTACAGCTGTTACTATAGTGATTGGAACTTATTTTTGTCTGACATTGTCAGAGAGTCCTTGGAAGTCTTGTTCCAGTTGATTTCCTGTACACAGTTTGTGATGCTGTAGTAATTAATAATGACAATATTGCCAATCAACACTGTACCTATGGTGGAAGTTCTTGTGGCTCCTTTATGTGTTGTATGACTTAAATCCAGTACAAACACAAAATTACCTTGAGAGTGACGATCGGCACCAATAAAATAGCCTTTTTTTCAGAATATCAGATCTACAAAGATTTCTCTTTCAGAATAGTTGTAAGACTAGTTCTACATAAAAACTAATTATGAAATATTTTTGGAAGATTTTTCTCTGCTTTTAGAAAGAGAGTCTTTGAAAAAGACAAATCATTGCTTTAAGACCTGGATCACTTAAGAACTTAAGAAAACAATGAAACAATTAAAGTTGAATGTTCTACCCAAACCAGCTCATATTCCCTAATCACTAGGATACCTTATTCATTCTACAGATGAAAACAATTTATAATGAGTGAGTTAAAAAAGGGCATCAGAATATTGTAGGAGATGAAATTCCAATGATTCCATTTTCAGACTATGCTCTAGTTTACTTGTAGTATATGAGAGATGCTTGCACAGATCTGGGAAAATTTGTGCAAATTTCCAACAACAGCAGGCACATCCTTTAAGAATGTAGTGAACTGAATGAAACTCTGACATTTTATTTGAAAATACCATATTACACTGAGCCCAGATTTTATTATGGAACCTGTTTAGAGGGACAGTGTTGAGCTTAACTTTCTAATTTTTATCAGATACTTACTCTGTAAGAAACATTGACCAATAACCAGTTCTTTTGCCTTATTTCTGTATTTTTTCATACTACTAATTTTCCTTGGGAGGAGTGTCACAGCTGCTCCATATGTATGTAACTATGTTGCCCTCTTGTGACCAGCTCTCTAAAATGAGAAGTCATAGACCACTTCAAGAACACAACTTGATTGAAAGCAATATTTAAATTGATTATCAATAGACTTGCATATTTTTTATGTTACTTTTAAACCAAGCAGAGCAAAACTTTGATATTTTCTAAACATATTGTTAAATATCTCTCACATGTGTGCTGATTCTATTTCTTTCCGATCCCTGTGTCATTTTTTTTGTGGTTTTCTCTTGAAACCCCACTGTTCTTAGGTGCCAAACGTGTATAAAAACAATATTCACAACCATGTACGAGCATTTTATATGTTGAGTACGATATCAGGAGATAAATATTCCATTAATTATTATATATGTATATAATCCATCAAGTCCATGTAAAGCATCAAGTCATTCTTGTTTTTGTTCTTTATCTCCTATGGTTCACATACTGGTTGCTGCTGTAAGCAAAACCACAGAGAAAGTAATCTGTCATTTATTTTGGATGAAAATCTGATTAGACTGTCTTTTGGGCTTTGTCATTTGTTTTGGTTTGGTTGGGCTTTGCTTTTTTTTTTTTTTTTTTTTTTTTTTTTTTTT
>JAYDZK010000001.1:57907124-57937497 GCA_034509185.1 Euphonia xanthogaster | reverse complement strand
CTTCCTTTTGCCACTTCCTTCCGCCACTTCCTTCCTTCCGCCACTTCCTTCTGCCACTTCCTTCTGCCATTCTGCCACTTCCTTCATTCCGCCACTTCCTTCCTTCCTTTTGCCACTTCCTTCCGCCACTTCCTTCCTCCCACCCTCCCTTCCTCCCTTCTCTCTCTGCATCCTGAATATAATAAACAGATTTAGAAATAATATTGTAATTTAAGATTATTTTCCTTATATTCTGAGTCTCAACAGAAAAAAAATGAGATATATCATTCTCATTAAAAGATTTTGAGATGTAAATTAATATGTAAATGCCTTTAGACCGAAATGCATCCATATGGATGACAACGACTTTAATGAGAATAGATCTACTTTTGTCAATAATCTTAAAATTTTTATTCATTAATAATTTATGCTCTATTTATGCTCAATTTCTGCCTAAGTTCCACTGGAAAGTTATACAACACACCTTTTGCATATAAAATTGTGTTAGAATAAAACCCCACACATAGTCCAAAACTGAAAAAAAAATATTTGAGGGTATCCCAAATATTCATGAGCAGCCTATTTTATCTGACAACTGAAAAACTAAGTCAAGTGTGTGGTGTTCAGACTAATGACCCGGCAAAGCCTTTCACTGGACTGGCAGTTACCTCATTAGGATTTAGCAGCTATTGTAACTTGGAAGAACAATAATAAGCTAGAAGAAAGGGAAACATGCTGTTCCTTAATTGTGCTATGGCCTTCTTGTGGAAAAGATAGCACTCAAAATAAAACAAATGATAACTAAAAGATTTATATCATTAACAGTAATGCTAACTTAAAAACCCCCAATGTAATGTTTGTTAGCTATCATAGGATATAGCTGAAGAAAAGAACTGAGAAGAGCTAAGAAGAGGCAGAAAAGAAAGAAGGAAGAACAGCAAATAACCAAGGAGAAACCAGAAACAGATAGCAGAAAAATATTTATGGCTAATTGTACAGAGAGAGTGTGAGGAAGGGAAAAAAAAAAGCTGCAAAAAAGAAACCAACAAATAGAAACACTTACAGCCAAAATCCTAATATGATAGTAGATATTAAAAAAATAATTCTTTCCTGTAGTTAATAACAGCTACCAGCATTGGAATTCTCTTCCAGAAATAGGACTGGTTTATCATGACAACAAATTGCTGCTACACATGCAGAACTTTAGGCTGCTTCTTTCCCAAAAACTAAATAGGGTGATGTTATTCCTCATATTGTGTACTTTTCTATTAACGTCTTTTTGTTCAGGTCTGGAATATGAAGCTGTTTTGCGCAATAATACTTTAACAACACTTTTCTAAGCATTTTCTGAGGTAAAAAAAAAAAGAACTTAATTACAAATATATATTTGTAGAAGAAATAGCATACATTTGCCCCTAATCATTTTCAGAATGAAATGAAATGTTAAAACTGAACTTCTGCCTGATATTACATAGTATGCTGCATTCTGCATGACACTTAATTGCACTATGTACTTTACAACACAAAAGTGTTATCAATTGTTTCAGTAGAAAGTGTTATCTAGTTATTTTTGCAGGGAAGTGATTAGTGTATGCCAGTGAAACCTGTAGCTTTGCAGTAAAATAAATGTAATTTTTTTCTAACAAGTAATTATATTACTCATAAATGCATCATTCGGGATTGCTTAAAAGAACCTATGACTCTAATCAGCTTTATCATATCTAAACAGGAAAAAACCAGCAGAATCTCACATTGAGATCTTGCTCTCCTTCTTTCAGAGCAATGTCTTAAGGTCGTAAGGAAAAAACCAAAGTCACATACAAGTCTCAAAAAGCAGAAGCCAGTCTAGAGAAAGTGCATGGAAGCCTAAGTAGTAACCTTCTGATTCAGAAAGTTAATGTAAAGAAATCCATAAAACCTAAACAAAACTGGCAAAAAAAAAACAACAAACAAAAACACATAAACCAAAAATAACACAAATCAAGCAAACAAATAAACCAACAAAAAAATCCGCACAGAGATTATATCTGTATGTCACAGTAATTACAAAAGTCAGGGCAGGGTGATCAAAGAGTAAAGGCAGGGCCAACTCCAGCCTCCTGTGGTGGAATATCAGTCCTGTGCTGCTCAGGATAGTGGCTCACAGATGTCCAGCACAGCAGCACCCACATAAGTATTTCTGTCTGGATAAACTTCTTCATCCAAGAATGTGGAAGCCCTGGAAGGAAGCTGCAGAAGGCTCCAAGGCCAAGATGGGCTGGGCTAAGCTTAACTGGCTGGCAGAGATGCTTCTGGAACTCCACATACTTTGCTGGTTATTTGCAACTGGATAATTTAAAGATCTTTTTACCTAGCCCAAGCGTTATAAAGTTGCCAGATCTGCATGACTGATAAAGAAATTGTGCTGGTTTTGACTGTGATAAGAGTCAGTCTTATTCACAGTAGCTACTATGGGGTTGTGTCTTGGATTTGTGCTGCAAATAGGGTTGATTAACAAAGTGATCCTGTGTTTGTTGCTGAGCAGTGTTTGCACAGTGCCAAGCCCCCATCCCACCATCAAGGAGCCTGGGGGTACACAAGGAGCGGGGAGGGGATGCAGTCACTACATTTGACTCTATTTGATCCAAGTTTATCCCAGACCTTACGACATCATGCTCAGAATAAAGCTGGGGGAAGAAGGAGGAAGGGGGGAACATTCAAAGTAATAACATTGGTCTTCCCAAGTCACTGTTACAGGTGATGGAGCCCTGCTCTCCTGGAGATGGCTGAACACCTGCCTGCCCATGAGAAGTGGTGAATGAGTCCTTTGCTTTGTTTTCCCTATATGTGAGGCTTTTCCTTTATCTCACCCCATGAATCTCATCCCATGAATCTTCTCACTTTTAGTCATCTGATTCTCATCCCCATCTTACCCAGAGGGAGGCAGTGAGAGGCTCTGTGGTGCTTAGTTGCTGGCTGGGGTTAAACCACAATAGAAATGTATGATTTTTTAATAGCTTGGCACTTTGAAGTAAGGCCAGGATTTTCAGACTTTTAAGAAGTCTTTTGTTTTTTAAAGGACTCCATCACAACAGCTGATACTGTGATTTTGTTTTGTCTACTGTGATATTTTACTGTGTTTGCTCTGATTTTTGTATATGTAATAGCTGAACTTTACTGCATATACTTTTAACCATTTTAGCCAAAGTGGATCAAGGAAAAGTTTATATTACTATAGGAATAGCCACCGGCCTCTTTCTTTTTCCTAATATCGGTTAGGCTATGTCATTTTAATATTATGAAATGATAAAAAAGAATAATTTACATACAGAGAAGCTATATTTCAGATCTTATTTAACTTGTTGATGTATTTTCATTATCTATAAAAAATTCAAAGATAGAAAAGTATCAACAATACCTAAATTGTATTAACAGAATTCACACAAGTTGAAGTATAAGCAATGTTTTAATTACGCCTAGAAGGTGATGTTTTAGCTTTATGAAGGTGCATTCATTGCCATGAATCTTTTCTCTAAACTAGAGAAGTCCATTTTTCATACAGTTTGTTGTTACATTCATTGATAAGACAGGGCAAACAAAGAAGTTATATTCTACTTTTATGTCCCCACCACAGCATTTGCAAGATTTCTGATGGAAAACCGAATAAAGATTAACTGGAATGATAATTTAGCTCATGCTAAGGTAATATTTTTATAGATTTGAAATAAGGTATTTAAAAGAGGAATAGGCACCTGGAATAGGTGTAGTGGAAGAAAAGCAAAAACAATCACTTCTTGCAGAAAATATTACAAAGTAATTCTTTGTATGATAAAAAAATTCTAAATTTGCCTAAAATAATATTGAGAATTAATGCAGAATTAACTTTTAAATAGCTGCCTTTGTATTGCAATGCTTGACTTTTTATAAAGCTTAGTGGCCATTGTCAAATTTTATTCTTAGTTTTATTTGCTTTTGGGACTTCAATGTTCTAAATATACAAAAGGAAACACTTCAAAAGCTTTACCCTCTGAAGGAATAAAAGTAAAACATTTCAATACTGCTAGTAAGAAATATAGGATTTGAAAAAAAAAAGAAACAAGGAATCTTCAAAAGGAAAAGATAGATTTCACAGGGCATCTGTTTAGCCTACTCTAGTTAAAAATGGCATTCAGCTGTAAAACATCAATATGTCAGGCACATTACTAATATAATTTTTATGACAGCAGAACATATTGTGAGGATATTATCCTTTTCCATTTTCTTCAGCCCCATTCAGCAGACTGTCCTATTCACAAATCCTCTTTCAATTGACAATTTTTAGTGAAAAACTAAAGCCTCTATAGTAGTAATTTAGGTTAAGTAGCATCTTTGCCTTATATTTGCAATTACCATTTGACTGTTAAGTATTCTACAAAACTACCCATATCCCAGTGTAGCCCAGATGGTAGCATGCATTACAGGGCACTTTTGTGATCCCAGAATTTCTGTGTCACTGCTACCTGTAAGAATTTAGACTGCAGCATGCAGAACACTGTCGACTAATGAGTTTATTTGAGATGCATATTGTATTTAAGTGTGATTTAGTATAGGCAGGAGGAATTAAATAATCTAAAATTCTTTTCATTTCACTAAAAAAGTCTAATTGTACTTCTATGGGTGCAGTCCACCATACTTACATAATAATCTTAGGATTAATAACAGCAATATGTATACATGCTGAGGTAACACAAAATTAAGTTTAACTTTTTTTTCTTACAGGATTCCTACTTCAAGTTTCTCATAATTCCTTCTAATCCCTTAACTATTTTCTTGTTGGCACTTCCCTGTCTTTCCAGAATGTCTTTGTACCTGAAAGTATAAAACTTCCTCATTGAAAGGGAGGCAGACAAGCCTGTCCTCTCTGTGTTTCTACAATGACAGCAGATTTTCTTTGGTGCTCAGATGTAGCGGGCATCTTACAGTGATGACTACTAAGGAAACAACCATACTGGTATCCTCACCACATACCTTGGTAGAGCTTCCATCTTGTCTCATTCATACAAACCAGGCAGTTCAAAGTACCACAATAGAATTCCACAATCTAGTGGAAAATCTCCCTTTCAATTATAGCATTATTAAAGCCCAGCCTACCTTTTCATGCCATAATGAACTGACCTGGGCAGAAACAAAGTGTTCACGTCTTGAGATTGGATCCTCCCAAACACCACCCCTCTGGCTCTTCCAGTTGTCCCTGTAACACTGCAAGGTGATGCTCACCACCTACTCAGGGCATTACTCCTCCCTAACTGAGTCTGGAGTCTTCCTCTGCCCACTGGTTTCACTAAGAATTATGTCTTGTAAAAAGAAAAAAAAGCAAAGAGAGATATTTTTCTATATTGTCTTTGAGGTACTCTGCCGATACTGTGAGTCAATTCATGGCAAAGTGCAATAATGTTGTCAAGCAGAACAAATAATTCTACTCTAATGTTTTATTACATTCAGGCAGCATTATAGAAATAGATCTTTTGTAGAAAAGTCAGGGGGATAATGAGTATTAAAGAGATGGAAATCATCAAGAAGAAAAATTTACATTTTAGCTTCAGTTTTCTCTCAATTTTTACCTAGACTGTTAGAAACAGAAACTAAAAAATTCCTGCCATCTTCTCTTTTAATTTTTATTCTTCTGTCTTCACAAACAATCACTGCTGGTAGACTTGCCAATTTCCATTTTAATGATTTTTTAAAAACATCAGTGGAAAATTTTTTTAAAACAATCTATTGTTTCTTTGCTGTGGTAGGTTGACCTTGTAAACTGCCAGATGCCCACCCAGATGCTCTCTCACTCCCACTCCTCAACAGGACAGAAAGAGGAAACAAGATGAGAAAGCTGATGGACTGAGATAAAAATAGGGAGACAAAACAAACTCAAACTGGTGAAAAGGTAACTTAGTTTCTTGTCAATTAAAATAGATTTGGATGGTGAGAAACAAAGATAAAAGCTAAAAATCTCTTCTTCCATCTTTCCTTTTTCCCATGTTCAACCTCACTCCTTCATTTCTGATTGCTCAATGCCCTCAAATGTCCTCTTCTGAAGAAGAAATAAAAAGATCTTTTAAAAAGACAAAAACCAAGAAAAATTAAAATTATATTCTTTATAAATTCCCATGCTTCTGAAATAATCTCAGGAGTTTTCAATGTTGCTGGTTAACTATCCTAGCAGAGTTTTATAGCACATGTTGTGTCCATGAATTACCTTGAGTGTTATTCCTGGGAAATGCCGCATTTTCCAGATCCCTTGGTTGGAAACCAGACACTTCCACAGTTATTTCTAAACCACATATGGTTCATAAATTTTCCAGTTCTGGCTTCAGTTTTTCTTCTTTCCCTTTGGATATATGATAAATAAAGTAAGTGATGTGCAGGCATTATATAAAAGATACACTACACAATCTAAAATCTAATAACTGAAAGTAGCTTCCCTAGAAATTAAAGATCATGCAAAGTTTTATCAAAATTATTATTGTCTCTGGATAACTTTGCTTCAAAAAATTAGTTTAAAAATCAAAACATTTATTAGGAGCATCTCATTTTCCTTTTACAGGGAGATAATAGGGAAGTATTGAATTAATTAAATATTTATATACAAATATATTGATTTCACAACTGCTGCACCATAGCCACTGTCTGATAGCAGAAAAATATTCTATATGAATTAAACCAAACTATGTATTGAACATTAGAACTTTTATGCTCAATATTCTAACATATTAATTCAAGTTCCTCAAACTGGCAGCTATTCAAGTACCTCAAATCTATTTTAAAAGTAATAAACTTGTCATGAAACATTAAATTGAGAAGTTATGTAAATGTATAACACCACTTATTTTCAGAAATAATTGATGGAAATTAGAAATAGGTAAATCCTTAGCCAGGAGAGGCAAAAGAAAGTATACAGAAAATGTTTGTAGAATTTCAGTATTGAATATTCCGAGTCCTGTATTGATTGCTCAAATTAATATTTAATCCTCAATAACTTCAGCAGAAGTTAGATTTCACAGTTGTGGTTTAGGAATGGTATTTGCCAATTTTGTATTTCCACTGAAACACTCTAACCCAAATACTTCTTGCTCACTTCCCCCTGCTCCTCCCCTAACCCCGCCACAGGATGGAGAGAAGAATTGGAAGCACAAAAAGTAAAGGTCTTTGAATGTTTTTACTTAACCCACAGAAACCCTCAACAATACCTGACAGTTCTGACCATCCTGCTGCCCTGATCAGGAAGTGAGCCTTGTCTCTCCTCACAGAATGTTATGAGGTGCTATAAAATATCCTCAGGGTCCTACTCATGCCCTGCCTACTGCAAAAATCAACCCTATCCTGGCTGGATCCTGGACAAGAGTTTTCCTATGTGACTATCTTCACCCCAGCTCAATGAACTTTTGCTTTTTGGTGGAACTGTCAGGTGTATCACAATACCAGAAATAAAACTCATGACATTAATGCTTAAGGCAGATAAGGTCACAACTAAGTAACAAAGTAGATGAAGGGACAGAAATCATATTTAATTTCTACAGAAATTCTATGCATCAACCAAAAAATATAAAAATCAAGTCTACCACACATGGTTGAGAAGATAGGGGTTGTGCAGTCTAGAGAAGACACTGAGAGAAGACACTGGGAAGACCTTATAACAGCTATCCAGTATCTAAAGGGGGTCACCAGAGAGCTGGAAAGGGGCTTATTACTAGGGCATGAAGCAATAGGACAAGGGGGAATGGCTTCAAACTGAAAGACTGTAGATTTAAATTAGATATTAGGAAGAAATTTTTCACTGTGAATGAAGAATGCTGGAACAGATCGGCCAGAGAAGTTGTGGATTCCCCAAACCTTAAAGTCAGGTTGGGCAGGGCTTTGAGGAACCTAATCTAGTGACAGACATTCCTGCTGATGTCAGGGGAGTTGAGACAAGATTGGAAGGTTCCTTCCAACCCAGGCAATTCTATGATTTTGTGATTCTACTATTTCATTGTAGTTCATATGTAGTTGAATTTGAACTGAAGATACAGAGTGAATGGAATAGAGATGAGGAGAGAGAACATTCTGGAATTCTTTAATTGTTAAAGAGTTTAAAAGCACAGAGATGTCTAAATACCTAGGAATAGGTTCTTGGGGATTACAAAATAAATTCCACATCACCTCTGACTCAGCTCTGTGTGAGGAGAAAGGGGTGCTACTGCATCCACAGGCAAAGCAAGACCCCCGTAATATTTTTCATCTGTCTAACTTTAAATCTTTGGAATCAGTAAATGTTAAATAAGCAAAATCAACAAAAACTATGAAAGGTTTTCAAACAGGCTGCATAGTACATGTGCTTTACAGAAAAAAAATAAAATTAAATATTCTTAAAGAATTCACATTAAAATTATAGGCAATAAATAACAAGTAATTCCTCTGTACATTTCCTTCTGTCATGGCATTAAAAAAGGTACTTTATGATAACTTATCAAAAAAAAGATATTATAACTTGAAAATGTCATCATCTCTGCGTGTCCTGTCCATACAAAGCATGGCTACTGTAGACAGTATATTTTTTGTTGTATAGATAAATTTCCTAGACAATGGATGCTGTTTTTGTTGTTACACGTCTATCAATTGACTGACAGCTCTGCACTGTTCTAAAAGACAGTGTAATCCTTTTTTCTTCTATTTTCATACACTGTTCAAGATTTAGCAAAGATAGTAAGAAAAAAAGGAATAATTTAAGAATGTCTCAGAGAAGCCAAAAGAATAAGCTTGCAATGTATCCTTAAGATATAGTACTTAATGGAGGATGCTATTTATTTTTTTATTTTCAGTTCTTCTTTTCAAAAAGGTGATTTTGGTTTCTATTTGTCAAAGTATCACTCCACAAATTTACCCCTGTTACTGGAAGATTTCTGGATGAATTATCTTGGTGGATAAGGATGGATACTCCTCTTAGTTGCGTGTAGATGCAAAGATAGAAACCTTTTTAAAGTTTTGGCACTTCTGAAAGCAGAGGACATCTATTCCCCTAACAAAGGAATAATTCAATTTTGAGAGTTATAATATTGCTACATATTTATTAATGAGAGAATGGTTAATGATCTAAGCAAGTTACTAAAACACTGGAATTTGTATGTGAAGAGGTGGGCAGGATTGTTTATAATTGGAAGCATTTGGAGTAAGTTTTAATTTAGAAATTAAAATTGGTGGTTCTGTTGATAGATATTTTACACTTTAAAAAATTATCATATTTTTATTTGCTAAATCAGATGTAAAAAGTTAAAAATTGGACCAATCAAATGTGCATATTATACCAAACATTTCATAATATCCCTATAAGCTCTGAAAAATATAGTATTGATTCGAAGAATAAATTTCATTCAGGTATAAATATGATTCAATGCATGCCAAAGCAAGATTGTAGCTGAAGATACAGTGAACTATCCAGAAGTTATTTAGGTGGTGACAGAAAGAATACCTTGCTGACTAGATATCACTTATTCAACGTGCTCTGGTAGTTGATGGGAAAACTAACCTATCTGTAGGAATTCCCTAGTGCAGAAATCAGGATATCAATTCATTTTTTTCTTGTTTGTTTTTCTCTCTCTGTGAGAAGTAGTGTAACAAGCTTCACTTCCTATCTGTAAATATAAAATTTTGAACAGGGCCTTGACTTAACACAGTTACTGTGAAAACCAGTCATGTCCCATTAATTATGTTGGTTTGCACTGAAGACATACTTTGAACTCTCTTTTTCTTTCTTTCTCTTTCATCTGTGGCAATGATAATTCATAAAATCCTATCCACTGGACTAAAAAACATACCTCTAAGTTTGATAACTCAAATATCTGAAACACAGTGTGTTAATGCATAGGTAATTTTTTCTTTTTCTAGCAGTGTACTATTGAATGCAAATATTTACTTATGAGTCTGTATAAAGTAAGAACAGAAAAGGTGACAGTCCAACAAATACCGATATTTTTTTCTTTTTAACTACTAAAACTGAAGGGAATAATTACTGTTATGGCAGTGCAAGATATGCAAATCACTTGCAATTGCTCTGTGACAGATGGTAGAAATATTTAATACGTCTGTTTCCATTTTGGTTTCTAAGTCCAATATATGTTGTTAAAAGATTGTAAGTGAGCCAGCAAGGAGCAAAG
Source organism: Euphonia xanthogaster (assembly GCA_034509185.1). NCBI lineage: Eukaryota > Metazoa > Chordata > Aves > Passeriformes > Fringillidae > Euphonia > Euphonia xanthogaster. Next base: position 57,927,373 of record JAYDZK010000001.1, on the reverse strand, counting down.
CTGCTTGTTTGTCTTTAAATAGCTCCTTCACTTTGGGTTGGTAGGGGCTCTTTGGAGGCAGAAGTAAACAGCTTTGTCTGTGAAATCTTTTGATCATGACAAGGCTTAGAGAACCTGGGAGTGGATGTCCGGCAGCACAAATGCACGTTGAAAGACCCTGAAATTTGCCAGGGACACTCCTATGGCACGAAGTTAATTCATCCTTGAAGAAACCTCTCTGGTGACACAGAAGAGAAAACTTTACAAGGGCACTTGGTGAGGAGCACCTAACCCAGAAAGGCCCTAGACAGTGTTGGTCTGCAGCAAAATATTTCGTCTTCAGGAGCCAGGAGCTTCCTTTGTTCTCAGATCTTTGAACCTTTCTCACCAACGGTTTGCCATCCTCTCTGCTGAAAGTCTAAGCATGTATATTATTTTAGTATTTCTTATGCATGGTGGTGTGAGAGATAATAAACATTCAGTCCCTCAGTCCCTCAGTCATGATGTTTTCACTTTCAAGATGTTTTCACTTAAAAGCAAAAAAAAAAAAAAAAAAAAAAGGCAGAAGGGACAGGCAAGCAGTTGCAGTCAAAAGATCACTTTTTCTTTACTTTTTGTGACATTATTTGGGGAAAAAAACAACAGATAAGCACATAACAGTAGCCATGAAGCAAAACTTTTAGTGCAGACAAATATATGGTCTCCTTTCTGTTTTCATCCACATGTGCTATTGTTATCATAATGTTTTATTTGGGGAGGATAACCAGACCTATTTATCTCTCTCTTGTGGACATACCTGCTTAAATACAAATGAGTTTGAAGAAGATGTTTTCAAACTTGAGGATCACTATAAATGGTCCATATACTCAATAGAAAAGAAAAACTAAAATCAGGAATGAGAATGTCAGGTTTCAAATATAGGAACTGCTTTAACTTGGAGAAGGCAAACCTCACTGGGAAAACACAGAGGAAATTTTCCAAATATACATCCTTAACTCTTGTACAAAACTGTTTCTCTTTTAGGAAATTGTCTTAGAAAATAATTCTGGAGAAAACATGGTTTTGCTACAGGGCAAAATAGTTACAAACTGAATAAAAACATTAATTTTGCAACTTCATGTACTAAATCATTAGGAAGGAAAAAAAAATCATATAACTACACTACATGCTTTCATGTCTGACTTTAAGAAGGAAAATTATTTTTCATAGAGATGCCTATTCAAAGCCTTAACAGTATATTAGATTACCTAAGTCCTCAACAAAAGGCTTGCATACAATCTTACTGGTCTCATGCAACTTATTTTCTTAAATAAAATGGGAAATTAATGGTTTTCATATATATGGAATTGTTCTAAGAGAAGTTAAAATGGTAGGGTTTTTATTTCTTTGGGTTTTCTGTGATTTTTCCAGTGTTATTAATTTTCAGAAAACATTAACCCTTCCTGATCTATCTAATTATAAATCCTTTCTGCTCTAATTAATTAATTATAAAAATCATCAGAGATAATAATTTTGAAGTTTTATTGCTCTCATTTTCATTACATAAATTCACTTTTGTTAATATGTTTATAAACTCTAAAATTTGCAACATTTAATAAACTGTTTTATAATTTATTATATTCCAAGTATAAACAGAGAATGTAAATTTACAAATGCAGTAGCATATTTTGGTACTGGAAAAACATTAATTTTTCTCATGCTAGGGATATGTTTGTGCAATTATTGTTTGGTGTCTCAAAGTTTTCATCATAATCCATGATTTTCAGGGATTATAAGTAGTATACCAAATTGCTGCAGTATTGAATTTCACACAGGGTACACAGTGTGAGACTTACTCCATGCATACACGAGATGCCACTGAAAAATTCCTGATAATGAAGTTAGAGAATGAAACCAGACTACAGTTCACTATAAAACATCCTGGGGAGGCAGGATTTACCAATTTGCCTCCAGATTAGTTTGATTTGTACACAGGAAATCTGACTGTGTTTGGTTTACTGCACATGGAAGCTTATAGTAGTTGTGCATGTGGTGCAGACTAGAAGTGGCTTTCTTCTCACTGAGAAAAATTCTGCATGAAAAAAAACTCTATTTGGTTAGGCACTCAGTGAGGCACTTTGCAGGTGTGAGATCACTGACTACATGGATAGAGAGAGAAAGTAAGAGGAGGCTTAACTGGGGGAGAAAAAAATTCCTTTGACACAGACTTTATGGTTTAACTAAAGCTACAGACTATTGAGAGAAACCTTAATTACCTATCAAATAGTTCAAATGTTCAAACAAGACCAAGGGAGCTGCTGACATCCTAGCAATGCCCAGCTAAACACCATGAGCATTAGTGTTGAATTGGTATTTGCAGAGCAATTGTGAGACTGAAAGTGAAAAGAACATTGTACCTTTTAAAGCACAGCCATTTCTGTACAAAGAACTGTTATCTGATTAAATTTGGGAATATTGAAAGGCTGTCCTGAATGAATTAGTTTAGAAATATGTTTGGATCACTTTATTTAAGGCATTTTGCCTTAGATCTCTGGCAGTCTGGTACAAAGGAAACCTCAAAAGCAACTTCAGATGACTAGGAAGGCTGCTTTTAAACAGGTGTTATCAAACATGCCTTAAATTTTGTTAAGGGTTTCCATGCTCTAATTAGATGACTGGGTTGTGATACAGACTGCTCTCCAAGTTGAAAGCTTATTCATGTAACAACGTAATTGGAAATGTTAGCATAAATTTACTGGAGGAACTTATATTCCTGATTTTATAAATCTGTGTATTTGGGAGACTAAAAAAGAAATTAAAGGAGCCTTCATCCTTTGCAGAGGTATAAGTATTCAGGTGACTGAAAAATGGCAGTATAACTGGGTAAGAAGTCAAACTAATTCCTGCCAACTACAGTAGGTAGTACAGAAGTAAAGAAGTATAGAGATCTATTTATTTCCCTTAATTATCCATCTGCTGGTAAAATTCTACTGTTTTATTTTTGCTAATTTAAAAATGGTTTGCATGTGATGAAATTCTCAGGATTGTCATCACTTATTCATAGCTTTATATGTACTTGAATGCACTTGAATATACACTTGAATCGATTAAAAATATTTAATTAGTTCTCTGACAAAACACATGGGACTTTTTTTCTTTCTTATTCTTTATCCAGCTATGTCTAAGGCCATACTTCAGTCACCTGAATCTGGCATCTTAACTTTTAAGATCTGTTCATTGAAATGATTTAAAAGAAACAAGTGATATGTTTGTGACATAAATTATCATTCAATTAATTAATATGGTTCTGAGGAAATATTTTTAACATTTAATTCTTTTTCACAGCCTCTTATACATGAACTCATAATTCTGGAAGAATATTTGTTTTTATAAATGAAATCTGGTTCATTAAAGTAGAGGCAAGTTTGCATTTGCCTTCTGGTTTGTATATAGAATACATAACTTTTTTATTTTTCATTTTGCTGTTAAAAAAAGGCACTTGAGATTTTTAAATTTTAATTGTCTTTTTCAATTTGACAGTATATGTAATACAAGTGAACTGTGAAATACTGTTCAAAACATCTCTATCAATTCAAATCCCTTTGTTTAAAAATAAGATATATTCAAAATTGAGGCACTCAGTTTTTAAGCAAGTAAGAATCATACTTCAAAATTCTGCTTTTTTTCTCTTTCCCATGCACATGAGGTGTCTACTTTAAAATAAAGACAAACTATGAAAAGCTTAATTAATACACTATGTGAAGAACTAAAAATACAAGGCAAAAATTTTAAAAATAAATATTTGCATTAATTGTTTTTTTCAAATTAATAATTTCATTACTTTTATATAGACATAGATAAAAACTAATTGTTTATTTTTAATAATACGTCATGGAAAGGAAACATGTCTTTTACTTTACTATTTTGGAAAAAGCCCCAAAATTAAAAATACTGGTGCTTTTATTTTTCTGTAAGATCTCATTCAGTTCAGCTCTTAGCTTCATGCTCTGAAGTACTTTTATCAATGACCAAAAAGAAATCATAAAATCTTTACTGATGAAATTTGTAAATGGTTTGAAAATTGAGAGAGTAGTAAATAATAAAGAGGATATATTACTCTACAAATTTATCTGGATCACTTGACAAGATGAATGTAATCAAACAATATCTGGTTCAATACAGCAGAAAGGGAAGTCATGCATTTAGATGCAAATAAATTAAATTGTATTTACAAGGTGAAACACTCCAGTCTGGAAAACAGTGACATCTAGCAAGAGCTGGGCTAAGATCCATCTAACTAAGCTAGAGATGAGTCCTGGAAATTCAGCCTGAGTAGAATCAGGCGTTAAATAAACACACAAGACCTACTTTTCAATTGTGCCTTATATTCAGATACAGAAACTGTCAAGTACTTTTATGGCTAGAGAGAAAGACCTGTTTTTTACATAAGAGCCTTCTCACTGGAATACTCATCCAGAACTGCAAGCTTTATTTGAGGCTCTTTTTATTCCAAGGGCGTTTGAAGCTGTGGGCCTGACCAAGGGTCTGTGAAATATCTCAGATGGGACTGAGAGTCATGAGCAAAGAATGAGATCTTAAATAATATCAGGCAAGATTATAGTTGCTGAAAATTAAAAAATTAGTTTCCTGGTTCCAGATCTCATGATTGGCTCTGCTTTGTTGTACAAGATATGTAGTACATTGAATTTTCAGAGAATAAATTTTAAAATCCAGTGCTTAAACTTATGGAATAAAGGTGGGTGCTTTCCTGTGTTCCTCCTATCTGGCACATGGGGGAAAATTGTCTAAGGACATAGAGGCCATGCTTTTTTTTTTTTTTTTTTTCCTTTGAACTTGCTAGTGGAATGGAAAGGCTTGAGAAGGAGTGAAGAGATTTTGTGGGTCAAAATCAGTTTTCTGGACTGGTGTTGATAGCAGGGCATGGCTCTTTCACAGTCATGGATCCATCTCTGAGTATCAAGGACTGCTTAGAACAGGTGAGATTCAGTTGACAAAAGTGTAAATGGGTTTCCAAACTAACACAGCAACAGGGAGAAGGGCTAGTGATCAGTGTTTGCCTTTTCCTTAGAAAAAGAAATGTGCACAGGTTTTGGGAACGTGCAGATGCTGGGAGGTGTGCTGCTCCTGCTACACAGGAAATTTTGCTAGATAACTGCCTCCTTCTCTCTTCAGAAAATTGCTCACTCTATAAATTTTTCCCTGTGGTTTTCTAAGGCAGCTTCACAAACATAAGTTGTTTGAATTAATTTGAAAAATGAATGTGAATGAACTCATTTTGGCAAACTTTGCCTCTGTGTATGTGGGAGTTAGAGTTTTCCAGAAAATGGCAATCCCAGAGTGAACATTTACCATAGAGGCACTTTAAAAATCCTCTCTTTCACTGTAAAGAAACAGGAATAGCTATGAAATCCTTTAAATAGCCTAATTATATTAAATATTTTCTAGCAATTCAAATCTTTAATGAACTTTTTTGAAAAGCAGGTCACTACTTTACAAACAGCATATAATCTAAGAGACATCAACAACCTTTTTTTTTATATTCTTGTTTTAATTTGGTAACTATGAGTCCACTATTAAATTATTTGAAAGAGGAAGCTTGGAGGTTTGGCCTTACCTAGCCTCCAAATCAATCTTCTGGCTGAATTCCAATAGATTCAATTCTTACATTTTATTGTAATCTTTTCACAGGAGCAATTAAGACCTAAAATGGGATAATTCATTTAAACATAACCAATTCACCCCCACAGCTGGTAAACTGAAATTTAGAAAATTTAGAAATTATATTTGAAAAATATAAAGCTGTGATTTCAGATTGAAAATTATGATTATATTTATATTATGACATGTGTTTTCTACTCTGAAAAAAAAATCTTTTTTTACTCTGTTTTCTAGTGTTTGCTTGCTTGTGAGCAAACAAGTAAGGCAAATAAAAAACTAAAAGACAATAAACTTTCCTGTTATAGATCAGACACAACTGTGTAAACCATTTACTATTATTTACCAAAAAGTACAATAAATCTTTTCCCTATCCAAGACTTAGGCTTATTACATCAGACAATAGCGATAAAATATTTTATAAGGCAGTGGGAGTAAAAACTTATGGCTGTTCTTGCAATTAGCATTGATTATGTTATGCATTGTGTAGATTGATATAAAGTTTAAGATAATCTAAGTATTGAGATTCATATTACCTTGATTTATTTTAAAATAATATTGTACTGATTTTCAGCTCTGTAAACTAGTGGATCTCTATGGCTTTTAGTAAAACTTACCGAATTTTTCTGACTAAGACTGGTCTTCATTCTATATGGAAGTCTGTAAAATTCCTTAAAAAAAAACAAAACAAAACAACAGAATAATGCATCACACTGTCTTTTTTATGTTCTAACCTTCATAACTTTTCATGGATTTCTACTGTTTCCTTTTTCTATATAACACCATTAAAAAAAAAATAAAAATAAACACATTCACTGCAAAATAAATTTTAAGTAGTTTGCTTTTTTGAGAATTAGACAGGAAAATATAAATATCATTAAAATATTTATAATAATACAAAAAGATAAAATTATAATAATATTTTTAGACAAACCTAATTTTTTGTATAACCATGACTAGCTATTTATATAAAAGGCAAACTGTTAACATTAAAATTAGATACCATACTCCCTCTGACTTTTTTATACTCCTTTGGACTGACATATTAACTACACTGGCCCTACCTTTTTGCTTTTTCACCAAAAATAAGTTTTTTAAAGTCATAACAGTTTAGATTTTATTTCTGCATATCTTATTTCTTTTGTTATTTTTACCTGAATTTTCTTGATGTTTTGAATGCTTGTATATGCCTATGTACATATTAGCAAGATCATAACATTTTGGTGCTGAATGGACCTTAGCACAGATCCATTGGATAGATATTAAGAAGAACTATGCAGGTAACTAATGGTAGTGGTGCTTTTAAGTTTCCTCTGTAACAAGGAGGTCATTTTGCTACAATTTAAGCAAATTTTTAAATAAAATAAATGTAGGCCACTTAATTAAAATCCATGCAAGTTAAAAATACATTCTTCTGGCAAACAGTAGCGGTTTAGAAATACTGTTACTTTGAAATAAATCTTGCTTGACTTACCTCAAGGTCAAGTAGTGTTTGAAGATGGGGGCTGTGAGAGACTGCAGGGAAAATGTAAACTTTCACACCTGGGCACTAAGCTTAAGCAGATTTTTTTTTCTGCAGGTAGCCTACAAGTTCTGTGAATAAAGGCATGATATGGCCAAAGAGATAGAGATTGGGTTGTTAATATACTATTGTAAATTCTGTAGAATGGGTATTAGTAGTGTTTTGATCTTTATATTGTTATTAACATATTATACCACACAGAATGATGGTAACTATCTCGACATCTGATTGAAATTAAATTAATAATTTTAGCTAAAATATTAGTAATAACTGAGTTCAGCATTCAAAACATGCTGATAAACTATTTCCAAAATTCTCTAAAAGATGGTGTAGAATCTCCATTTGTTTTTTACCTTACCAAAATGTCAGGGTTTTTTTTTTTAATATTTTTCATTCCCAAGTTCACTTACACTTGAGCAAAAACTATCCAAATCTGAGAAAAATTAGTCCAAAAATTAAGCAGAGTTTCATATTGAGTAGGAAAACTTGTTCAAAGTACCTATTCTTGCATTTGCTTCTGTTTCTTTATGGTCCAAACCCTGATATATATCTATTTCAGTTCTCCTGGCCATTTTCCTTTGTTTTGGCCTGAGCAGTGAATTTTAAATGAATCCATTGTTTGCACCACTCTACCCTAGAATCCAAACATTCACTTTCAGACTTGTTGCTTGCCATAAATGTTTATTCCATGCTATTTTCTTTACTACAGCCATACTTCATTTCATTTCCAAAGATTTATAGGAAGATTTTATTTTTAAGTATTCACAAATACTGCAGTTGTAATCACACCTGATTAGTTAGTTGAGTGCCAACTACTTTATGTGGGAACAACTGTATAATGTGAGAGCAATTATATGATTAGTTCATTTCTTCTAAGCTTAAGCATTATCAGGAGACCAAAAGCTTCAGTTTATGAGGTAATTGTTTTTCAGCAACTTTATATGTTGACACTGTGTGATATTAATTATTTTACCATATTGTATGCACTTGTGCTGGATTCTGAAATAGGAGTCCAATTTTTTTGGAATGACATAACTTTTTCCTGATGTGTTCTGGTCTTATATGGCTGTCTGTGCTGCAAGTAGTGCAGAGCTTTCCCGGTATATCAGAGAAAGAGTTAGCTGTAGACCTATAATGAGTATAGTCATTTTAGCAGAGCTGCAGCAAGCCAATTCCTCCTATCTTTGAGATGATTTCTTATGGTGTTGTATAAGGCTGACACTTCAATGTTGTTTCAGGATCTGAGCTAGCATCTCCCTATGACAGTGTGTCACTTCAGATAGAGGTTTAGGCTGGCTGAGAGCTGGTTAGGGGATTTCCTACACTGTGTTACATTACGCAGTGTATTCATGACCATCAGTTTCATTAATATTTTATTTAGGCAGTATGCATACTGTTACCCGTTGGTGTCAGGGAATGTTTTGGTAAAACTTTAAAACAGATTATTGGCTTTAAAGTCCCATATAACATTCATCCTTTTATTTTTTTTTTCCTTTTTTTTTACCTTTACCACACTGCTTAACTAGGCAAAACAACAGAGGATTGCACAATGGCATTACAATGTCTGTGATTCTGTGTCATTGTGTCTGAAAATTATAACAAAAAAATAGGTGCAGCTCTAATTACAGTATTATAAAAAGCAGACAGATTTTCAAAAGCTACACATGTGGGATCATCATTATAACTAACTCTTGAAAAAACCACAACATTTGGTTTCTGAAATGTGAGCTATTAAGAACTAGCTAAAATTTCCCAGCTCTCACTTGTAGTATCCATTTGAAAAAGCCTTTTGCATTATTGTGGATGGGTTGAGTCATATCTTTCAGTTCAAAAAACCCACCCCAACTAATTTTCTGTTCAGCTTTAGTGGCAATCACATACTTGAAGTACATATCAGACTGAAAATATCTTATTGATTTGAATTAACAAGGCTTGTACTATTTTCCCAGAATTTATAAATAGCACAGAAATGCTCTTTTGGGTCAATATAGAAAAAATTTTGCTACAGCTACTAGTCATAATGTGTTGCTCAGCATGAAGTCCTGTTATTTTCCATCTATGTTGCTGACATTAGCAATTTCATTAGATGTAACTGAACAAACTTTCATGAATGGGGAAGGAAATTTACCTTAAGCTTGTAGCGCTGCTATCACAAAAAAGATGAAACCTCCATAAGAAAAATCCTCTCTATTCAGTGAGTGTTCTAAGAAAAAGATGAAAGATTAGGCTCTTTGAAATAATGTTTGGTAATTTTTACTTCACTAACAATTTTGAAACTTTTTGACCATTACCTTGTCAGGGTAACCAGGTAAACAGAGTTATCTGTTTCCCAGCAAAATTCAATTTTGTAATTTCTAGCAAAATTCAGCTTCCAGTGATCACATAATTTTACCCAATATGAATTACCCTTTAGTGAGGATAATATCAATCAATATAGTAACAATTGTTCCAATGAATAGTAATGATTCATCTCAGCTTTTGGTTAGTCTATATATTTGTAGTAATTTATTTATGTATTGTGGAGGGCTTTTTGCTTTTGCTTGTATTTAATTTTGTCACAGTAAATGGATTTAAAAACATAAATTATAATAAACATGCTTAACTCTTAGTGTTCCTCTACTCCATTTCTGGGGTTCAAAATTCATATCTAAGTATGAGTTACAAGTCTAGAAGTTAATTATAAGCTATGAAAGGAAATACCTGCAACAATTTTAAGGTAAGAATCTGAGGACACTTAAATGCCATGGTTTAGTTGAGGTATTAGGGCATGGGTTGGACTCAAGGATCTTGAATTCTGTGGTTCTGTGAAATGTTTTCTTCACTACAATTTTTTCCTATATATTTTCAAAATATATAAAAAAAGCTGACAAAAGGAAAGGATACCTAGAATTATTTCTAATTCAGAGTCATAGGGAGAACAGTGACTTCTGTCTCAGAAGTCTGTATCAGGCCCAGAGCTATTTGACATCTTTGTTGGGGAGGTAGACAGTGGGATTAAATGCAGCCTTATCAATTTTGCTGACAACCCCAAGCTGTGCCATATTACTGAATTTTCTGTCATCTCTTTTCCAGGATGGAGACAGACCAAACATGCACCAGTCACTGGAGTTCTTCCTGACTGGAGCTGAAATTCAGGAGTTTCTTGTCACTTGTTTTATCAGTAGTCAACAGAAATTAATGCTAATGTTGACATTTAAAATCTGACATTGTGAGAAAAAAAAAAAAGCCATTTCATTTATAGTTGTGTTCTTTGTTTTCATATGAGTGTATGTAATTGTTTTATACAATTGAAAAAGAAACCAGAATGGAGGGAATAAAATCCACCAAACAGCCTAAAATCCATATATTCTATATAAAAGCTTTGGCCATGAAAAATATTCACATTTATAAAGTTTTCTTTAATTTATCAGTCATCCATGAGAATAACTCAGTAGGCAAAAAAGTTATATTGGTACTTGGCTAAATAAAAAAAAAAATTTCTCATGTCAGTAACTCCTACACCCATTCATTGTATCAGCTGAAGACAGGCAGTAGACTTGGTATATATTTAATAAATAAATGCTCTAGTGTTTGTGTGCTATTACATTTCTAGGGCAGTAGAGATAAGACAGAGCATGAAACAGTTTAATGCCAATATGTGACCAGTCTGGTTTGCAACAAAGAAAGACTGAAACCAATACTATTTCATTGTACCTTGTGTTTCAGTGAACCTTCTCATAGTAACTTTAATGCAAAAATCTATAAATGATAAAAAATATAAAGGACATGTACTGTGCTTGATCTCAAATGAGGAGATATTGCCACCACTATAGAAGACTGTCAAAAGACAGTGGTCTCCTGCTACCAAACACTGTAAACACTGAGGTGAAACCAAGAAATTCATTTTCTAACATTGATCTTATGACAAATTTCTATTGCAATGACTTTATTTCTAATACACCAAATAATAGATGCATATATAATAACTTTACGTGATGGATGTTGATGCTGTAAATTGACAGCAGCTTGCACTGCTATCTTGCCCTACTATGTATGGATTGACTACAACTCAAATAACAGGTACATGGTGCCTTTCGGGCATTGAAAGACTAATGTACCAATAGAAGCAGATTTTTATTGCTATTATTATCCCTTGCTTTGACAATTCATAGAATTTTTTTCCATTATCTGAAGTAATTTTTTTAATGTTTCTGTTTAAAGGTTGAAGGGCATATGTTAATCAGCTACCTCTTTCAAGATACCTTCTGTCTTTATAAACTGTTCAATAACTGAGCATAGCATGAGAAGGTGAGAAAACCACAAACTGAAATGCACACTTTTTGGACCGAATAAGTCGACAATGAGAAGAAGAAAGACAATTATCTAGGTAGATTTCAAATCAACTCATTTCATATGTCCTTTTGTGCAGGATTACTGATAGGGAAGAACTTTATTTTCTTGCATTACCAGAGTACAGGAATATCAGACTGTGATTTGGAGAAAAACAATTCCTGTTTTTTCTCTTTGATTGCAGGTTCTGAGGCTAGTGTGTACTGGAACAAAAGGTACTCACCATTTGTTTAATCTCAATGTAATCAATCCTCACTGATTTCAGTGAGATTTTGCATTCATGAAAGAAAACCAAACCATGAAAACCAAACCAAACCAGAATTAGCAGTGGGGAGGGTGGGATATGTCAATTTTTGCATCAGTTTTAATTTTGCAGGCTGCCGTGAGATGAAATAGAAAGTGATGGCATAATGTCTGATGACAGTAATTTTTAACAGAAGATTTTAAAGAAAAATGTGAAGTTTTTTATAAAATACACATTCCATTCTAAGGAGTAGAAATTCAGGACAGACAACACTGAAATAGTTGTTCTAAACTTGAGAGTAATGAGAATTGTATTAAACACATTTTTTAGTGGCACTTAAACAGTATCCCATCTTCTAACAGACACTAATTAATTTATTATCACAATATTCTGTAAAGGTAAACTTTTGCACACATTTCATACAAGGAAATGAACATCAGTTATTAATATAACTTAAATTCATCCATCTTAATACAATGACTAAGATAAAACTTTGAATACAGAGATAAGTACCAGCAGTGGCATAATAGCTGCTGTTACTATTAGACAACTTAAACATCTAATGTCCTGTTAGTGAACATTTCAGAACTGAATGTCTTGGCACGTGGCACAAATCCCATCATGGGAATCCCTTCCACAAGGCTTCACAGGATGTCATACTTCATTTTTGGACATTGTAATTACCCAGAAAAATACATGTTTTTTACCTGATTACGTTTAAGTATATGTATCCTTTTGTACATCTCCGTAGCTACAAATAGTGACTGTTTTCTACTGAACAATCTCCTGAACCAAAAAGCAGAATGTTTTTTTTTTCCTCTTGTCTCTGTGATGAGCCCCTTAGTGTTAGGTTTTAGTCCCTAAGGTGGAAAGACATAGATCAGCTTTGTTAGGCTTTATGGAATCCTAATAACTTTTATGAAAGGTTTACTTAATGGACATCATAAAGAATGATAGCAAGAAATAATCTTTTGACTGGTGTATGTAGTGTATGGTATGAATGTGGTGAATTTCGATATGGGGCACCTCATTGTTTATTTCCTGGTCTTACTGCTTGCAAGTTGAATACATTGAATACTACAAAGGCACTTAAAAGTCAGTAGTGTAACCAAAAGAAATGTTAAGAAATAAAGGCATATTCAAAGGGATCATACTGAAGTCTTTCAGAATACAAAACACCCACAGCGACTTCAGCAGCAGTCATCTGTGTTGAATAGCTGCTTGTTACAAATCACAGAATTTTTTCTTGCCTACAATAATTTTTCTTCCCAGCTATAGCAGTGGATGTTAAAAGCTTAGTTCTCCTACTTGTGTCATTTTCTGTTCATTTTAGTAGTAGTATATCTTATATTTAGACTAAGAACTACCATAATAAATATAACTGTTATGAGCAGTAAGTAGTTTGCACTTCTTCAAATAGTACACATGTATACATCATTGCATCTATAACCAAGATGAATGTTTTAATAGATTACTTTTAATTGAGTCTAGAATATTTGCTACCATAATAATTTCTGAGCCCTTGTAGATGCAGTCTAGAAGACTGCACGCCACACATGAGATTTCTTAAACACAGAGAACATGCAAATAAAACTGGCTTATATGCAGAGAGCAGAGGATAGATCAAGTAAACTTTTGCGCTGCGGCTTGGAAGGAAATGCATGGTAGGAACATTGATATGAGTGATGTGGTATGATAACTCACAATTGACTGAAAGAAACAGTTTGGGGATTCAAAGGTCAAATGAAACTGGAGATCAGAAACGAGATTACTTTTTGCAAAATGGCATGGCTGGGGACACTCTTAGATTTCCATGGATCTGAGGTGCTGAATCTGTATGTTAAAAAAGTCAGTATAACAACCACCATTTCATTCAGTGGATGCAGGAATAAGTGTGATGAGAAGGAGCAAAATTTTGTCATTCACTTCAGCTGTAACTAGCACAGACAGACCAGGTCTGTCTCCATTCACAAGGAGACCTATTCTATCTTTAAAAGACATAAATTTATAAGCAAAAGTTCACAGTTAGCTCCATAGTTTATCTGCTGCAGCCATTCACAGCTCCATCCTGAAAGAAACACTGAGGAAAACAGTGACCAGCATATTGATATTTTAGAGAAAATATGGCTCTTGAATGACCACATATTTGTAACAAGCTTGGAATTTTTTTACTCACAGCTACTCAACCTATATGCTATTGTCTTTTGCTATTGCAAATTTCACCATTGGTAACCGAACTTTTAGAATTTGTTATGAAAATCCTATGAAAGAACAACAAAAAGAAATGCCTGAAAATTGGCTTTTCATAGTGGAATTCTATTTCAAGTTCCAAGTGTAGCTCTAAAATGTATTTAACTAAACATATATTGACCATTGGTCACTTTCAACCCCAAAAATTTAAAAGGGGTGTATAAAATTTTAAAACAAAAAAAAAATCACAATATTCTGGTACAGTACAATAATTAATATACCATTCAGTGTGCCATCTAGAACTATAGATATGACAATTAAAAATCAGAGAAAGGAAGGATTTACATAGAGATATAAATACTTAAGTCTATGTATTGTCTGATTATTTACCTGGATTTGTTTTGACTTAAGAATATTTCATACCTTATAAGCAGATAATTAGAAATACAAAAACAAGGCTACTGTAATAACTGATTTCATTCACAAAAACTGTCATCATTTCTAAATATTCAGAGGGTTTTACATATTTGAAATACATGTACTGAACTTGGACATCAGCTATACTGTATCTGGGTATCCTGGGTGTTTGAACTAGAGTGGAAATGTAAGATGCTGATTCCATAAAACGACTTTGTTATGTCATAAATGTGATAGCAAGTGCAAAACAAGCTTATGTGAAATTTAATTATTAATTTAAAGGAGCAGAATGAGTAATGAATTCCAAATCTGTATTTTAAATCCAAAATTACATGAATTTTAAGTAAGTTAACAATTTTTATTGGAATAATTTATTGCAATTGAAGGACTGTGTGTTACTGACTATCTTATTATTAGACATATAAAAATCATGGTGTTAAATATGATTAGCACTCAATACAGGTTGGACAACTGATTTTCATGAATATCTCTTAATGGTAAATGAGGTTGCAAGAGTAAGTGATCTTTCAATTAAATATTCAGAAAGAAAAAAATATTTTCATTCTATTTTTTCTATAAGTAAACAATAATTAACTCTCCACATGGAATCTTGCATATTGCCTATATTGGTTATTCAGAGTTAGTTATGGGAGAATAGGAAAGAAATAGGGTACTAATTTCTGAAAAATTATGATATTGGTCTTATTTTGTATACAGAGCCCTCAGACAAATTTGGATAAAGTCTTCATCCTTTTTAAAGATAATTTTTCTCTTCAAAACCATGTATCAATGTTGATCATAAGGACTTATGATGACAGAACAAAAAAGTGAATATTGGGAAATCAAGACAGTTCTATTATTTATGTCAAGAGTTTTTCACATTTTTTTTTGTGAATGAGCAGATACAACTGGCAGAGGTAGTCAAAACTTTTTTTTCCACCCTTTTAAGGTGAGGATTTGAATCTTGATGCTAAAGAATATGTCCTATGTGCTTCCTCTCTGGATAAATTAATATTTCAGCTTTTATAGTAACTGACATGAAGAAGTTCTATCATAAAGGAATGGTAATTCAAAATGCCCTTTCCCATATTAGTGAGACAATTTTTGTGCAGGTAGAGAAACCCAAAACTTAAAAAGAGCTTCGCAGCTGAATCAAAGGCAAAAATTGGCTTATATTGTCTCATATCTCTGCAAAGCATCTTGTAGTGTACCCTGGACACAGTCTGAGTTGTTGGACAAAAGAAGCAGACCAACACAATAATTTCTTCCTCCAGCTCTGTGAATTCAGTTTTGGAGCAGGATCAGAGAAATCCAGCTTAACAAAATTGAATTTGCTGAATTCAATTTGAATTAGAAAACAGTTTAAAGTTTGTACACACAACAGCAATTTCTACACATATTTGAAGTCTGGCATTGGTAGACCTTTCCTGCCATTTCCAATTTTGTTTCCTCTTTCTGAAATGTCAAAGACAGCTCTATGAAAGGCCTGTGACTTAAGCATGCTCATGAAAGAAGTCTCAAATTAAAGTACATTTCCTTTGCAGTTGCAGCTGAAAATAATATTCTTTTTTGTTTGTTCTTTGACGTTATACACTGCTGTTTATTATTATTAGTATATTATTATTAATAATAATAAATAATGAATTGTTATTTATTATTTCCTCAAAGCATTCATATCTAGTTTTTCAAAGAGCTTTAATAAGCAATACAGTACTAATGAAACAAAAATGTAACCCCTCCCATAAGAAAGTAAAAACAAGAACATTCTACCATTCTTTTCCACAAGAAAAAAGTTTACTTCACAAAAAAACACAGTATAAAACAGTGCTTTTGTTGCTTGTACTCTATCCATCATTGTATAGTAGTACAAGTACATACAGCTATCCAAAATATGGGTATTGAACGAGTTTTAATTAATGTTCTTGTTAAACAAAGAATCAAACAATAGCTCTTTTACTTCACAAGCATTAGATTAGTTTCAAAGGGAATTACTAGTGTACTCATAATTTAAAGGTGAATTCACCTTTTACAGTATATTAGTACAACTATTCAGTATGAGCATGGGTTTGTTTTCTTGCTCTGTACTGTAAATCTTTCTTCTCTTGGGCTGCATTTTGTTTTAATTATTACAAAAATAGAGGCTGCTCAACATAGACTTCCTCAGAAAACAAATAACGCTGCAACCTTTGGATAATTCTTTATGACCATAGTGGGGTTTCCTTTTCTTTGAAGTCTACTCAGTTCAAGTTTTGCTGCTGACAGTTAAAACATGGTACCACTCTGATCAGAACAGATTACCAGCCAACCTTTCATATTCTGTTCCCCTTATTATCCTGATACTTGTCATCATGTTTTTCCCACATCTTTTTCACAGTTGCCTATTCTGTGTACATCCACGCACGTTGTTCCCTCACTGTGCTTCACTCAGCAACCGAGCTGCATTAGTTTGGCTCTCAAAGGGAAAATAATGGTAGCAACATTTATGTCCATTTGGTTAAGCCATTTACTATTACATTTTGTGGTTTAGAGAAGAGATGAAAGTCAGAGGAAAATGGTATTCAGATGGAATAGACAAAATGTCCATGTGCTGTGACAGGCCTTCAAAAGAAGGCTACAAACCAGAAGGATCATTTTGCTGATTATAGTGGACTCCAAATATCATTTTGGAACACCTCTAATCACTAAGTGCGGTACCTTACGCCTATCAAAGTGATAAAAATATCTCATATTATAAGATTAGATAAAAGCACAGCAAGCAAAAGTACAGTATTTTATTAGGTTTATTAAGTTTACCTATACTAGAAGCTTTAAAAATTCTTTTCAATAAAGCTTATAAGTCTTCAGTTCCCATTTTTCCTTTCATTACAAGGAACAATATCTCTTTGGAGAGAGACATGAAAGAATGATTTTTCCTGGCAGTGCACTGGCACATCCCATCTCGTAGTGCTTGGTCCAATCCAGTGCATTCAAGAAAACATAAGTGGAAAGAAATCCAGGACTGCGTGTGTCTAAATATGTGTGGGTAAGTAAAAAGCACACCAATGTTGCTTGTACTTAGAAATCTCAGAAAACACAATAATCTGTTGCTGTCATGCAGTTATAAACTTATATTTCAATGAAATAAAGCTATCTTTAAAAATCTTTATTATAGAATAAATCAGAAGGAAAGTAATATCTACCAACTGTCTCCTAAAATTGTGAACTTCCCACGAATTTATAATCCATTTCCATTATCTCCTGGAGGTCTTTACGCTGCAAGAGATGGGATTAAAAACAGAAGAAGGTTACAGTAAGTAGAAGTGTTTTGTCTTTCACAGACACAAGTCTTTAATCACGTTTGTGGCCCTCTCCTGGACTCACTGCAGCAGGTACATATCCTTTTTGTCTTCGGGGGGCTGCTGACTGGGGAAATCCAGGTGGGATTTCATGAGAGGAGATGGGGACAATCATCTCCCATTACCTGATGGTCTTACTTTGGATACAGGAGAGGACATTTTTGGCTCTTTAGGCTTTGAGCGCGTATTGTCAGCTCTTATTGAGATTCTTGTTCCCCAACAATCCCAAGTCCTTCTCATGGCCACTCCCAACCCATTCCTCTATTGCTAAAAGACATTAAGGTATAACTAAAAAGGTTACTTAACATCTGGAACTTCTGAGAGACAGTGAAACTATTAAAATTATACTATTAAGAGTATGCTGTGTTTTTTCTATGGTGTACAGGTTCAGAAAGAATAGCAACAGTGGCTATACCAGACAATAGTTTTGTTGAAGAAACAAGGACATTACTGGGAGATTTTTAAACCAGTTTGTTTAGTTTCATAGCTCTTCTACGGAACAGTCTTTGATAGACTATTTCCATCGTAAGTCTAGATTTTAGGGTGTGTCTCTTCTGATTTTATCTCTTTGTGTACAGATAACTTCCTTCTGCCATATGCAGAAACTAAGATTTATCCTTTTAAAGGAGGTAAAGGTTAAATGCTTATTAATAGAAACCACTTGAAATGTATCCTGAAGTGCTTCTTTTTTTGTATTGTGTTCCAAGCAGTAATTTCAAACAGGTAAATATTATGTTCTTATGCTTGATATGTGGATAAGTAATAGAGCTAATATTTTAATACCAGTTTTAAGATCTTCATACTATAGAAATTATATGAAAAGATACCCTAAGGAAAAAAGTACAAGGCTCCTCACCTTGCGTTGCCTTGCCTGCACATTGCCTCACCTCATTTTTTCTTTACACTAGGTTTTCTGGGAATAAAAAACCAATAACAGCAGAAACAAGCTGAACACCCCTGAAAAGACAAGAATGAAACATTTTGAGTGGACTCAGATAATTATGTCATCAACCACCCCTTTTGCTTTTGCTTGAAATATTTTTGCAGAGCTGGGTGTTTGCAGCAATCCAGTAAGTCTCCCAGATACCACCTCTGAACATGCCCCTTGAAACACAAGCAATACTGTTTTTAATGGAGTTTAGTGGGCTGCAGGTTATGCTAAATATCAATAGATACTGGTTGAAACTTGTTTTCAACCTTGCAGGAATGCTCAGCACATAGCAGAAGTGAGTTCTAACTTCCTGATTATAAAAATAAGGCAGCACGTAAATTATTCTATGGTGTTATTTGGCCTATCAAGCACTTAAGGCAAATACAGCAAAAATTTACTTGGAGTGCAAAGATCCAAGAGTCCAGCACTTTTTTTCTTTTTCTTTATTTAATTACCTCCATATTGCTAGCTAGTAAAGAATAAATGGCAATTAGAGAAAAGTGGTTTATCTCCATAGGTTTTCTGGTAAGAATAATGCTCTCCAACCCACTCTGTGTGGCTTTGCACAAATTGTGCTATTCATTCCAAGAAATCCTATCATTTGTGTCAGATGTGTAGCATTTCAGAAATACGCCTTCCTGCCCTGCGGTCTCTATGGAAACCCTGTCATTCAAACAAAGCCCCTGCTTAATAAATAAGATTATATCAAAATAAAAGCTAAATTAAACATTATGAAGAGTTGCAACAAGATATACAAAATTGAAGAAACGTGTGTAATTTTCCCCATCTTTAAAAGATAACTCTGGAAGCAGGAGTTGTCAGTCTACCAAAATCACTTCTAGTTTCCCTGCTATACATTTGCAAGAGTTTTATTTCTTCATAGAATCAATTAATGTGATATTATACTATGTGTATGTTTTGGCCTGAATTAAAAAAAGTATGTATTCCTCTACATACTTCAGAGAATATGAACCTGAGGAGAGCTGTCTTTTAACACCAACATGCCATTGACCATGCAAAAATCAGAATTGTTTAGGGTGGAAAAGACCTCTGTGATCATTGAGGTCAACCGTAAACCTAACACTGCCAAGTCCACCTCCAAACCGTATCCTGAAGTGCCACGTCTATATGACTTCTAACTACCTTCAGCAATGGCGAGTCCACCACTGCCCTGGGCAGCCTGTTTTAATGTCTGACAACACTCCCAATGAAGAAATGTTTCTTGTGACATAATTTGACCTTGTGATTCATCATAGCTCATCAAAGGTATTCAGCAAGAAATACCAAGAAATGCATATTTTGTTGCTGAATGCAATGAAGATGGGAATCACAGCTGGAGGCTGTGTCCTGTCCTGGGTTCCTCAGTACAAGAAAGAAACAGACATACTGGATGCAGCTCAAAGAAGGGCCACAAGGATGGTTGAGGTTTTGGAAAGCTGACATACATAGGAAGGCAGATGGTACTGGGGCTGTTTAACATGGAGGAGAGCAGGTTCAGCAAGGATTTAATCCAAGGATATTCATCCATTAATATCTCAGGCAGTATGCAAAGATAGAGCAAAGCCCTTTACAGTGGTGACCAATGACAGGACCAGAGGCACTAGGCACAGACTGAAACACAGGAAACTCCTTCTGAATGTCAGGAAA